>QXEO01000041.1:0-600000 GCA_007115705.1 Dactylis glomerata | reverse complement strand
TGAGAAGGTTTCTCCCCCTTTTGCTCTCATGTGGGGGAAGAGTGTTTGAATTAGGTACCTTGATACGTCTCCAACGTATCTATAATTTTTGATGCTCCATGCTTGTTTTTACACCATTTGCCTAATGTTTCGTTACACTTCGTGGCACTTTTATGTATTTTCCGGAACTAACCTATTAACAAGTCGCCACAGTGCCAGTTCCCTGTTTTCTGCTGTTTTTGTGTTTCAGAAGTGATACACAGGAAATATTCTCGGAATTGGACGAAACAAGTTCCTGAAGTCTTATTTTGTCCGGGAGCTTCCAGAGATCCGAAGGAGAGTAGGAGGGGGGCCACAGGGGCCCCACACACCAGGCTGGCGCGGCCTAGGCCCTGGCCATGCCACCATGGTGTGAGGCCACCTGGCTCCACCTCTGACATCGCCCCTTCGCCTATAAAGACCCCCCGACGGGAAAAACCTAAGTACCCGATCACTTTGCCAGAACACATCGCGATCCGCCGCCGCCGTCGACCCGAAGATCGGGAGGGTCCAGAAGCTCTTCCCGGCACCCTGCCGGAGAGGGGAATCGCCACCGGAGGTCTTCTTCATCGCCATGCTTGCCTCCGAAGCGATGAGTGAGTAGTCTACCTTGGACTATGGGTCCATAGCAGTAGCTAGATGGTTGTCTTCTCCACCATGTGCTTCATGTTTAGATCTCATGAGCTTCCCTACATGATTGAGATCACCGTTATGTAATTCTACATGTTTGGTTTGTTGGGATCCGATGAATATTGGTGTTATGATTGAGTTGCTATACTGAAATATATCTTTTGTTATCTCTATGTTGTTTATGATCATGCATGCTCTCCGTTGTTAGTAGCTATCTTGGCCGAGTAGTTGCTAGTGACTCCAAGAGGGGGTATTTATGCTCGATAGTGGGTTCATGCCTCTATTTAACCTGGGGGAGTGACAGAAACCTCTAAGGTTGTAGATGTGCTGTTGCTACTAGGGAGAAAACAACATTCATATGCTCAAGGGCATATGCTTTGTTTACATTACACACTTTGCTTAATGCAATTATCTGTTGTTCGCAACTTAATACTCATGGGGTGTTCGGATGATATCCCTGCGAGTGGATTATTAGTCATAGATGCAGTTGGATGGCGGTCTATGTATTTTGTTGTAATGCCCAGAGTAAATCTCATAGTGATCTTCTTGACATATCACGTTTATCTTTATTCTATCAATTGCCCAACTGTAATTTGTTTACCCAGCATGTGTTATTTATCTCATGGAGAGACACCACTAGTGAACTATGGACCCCGGTCCTATTTCCATCATATTGCTATCACCTGTTTACTTTACTCGCACTGTTTACTTTACTCGCATACTTCTACTATTTTCCACTCGATACGCTCATAACCTTTGTTTCAAGCAAACCGGTGAGATTGACAACCTCATCGCAAGTTGGGAGCAAGGTACTTGGTTGTGTTGTGTGCAGGTTCCGCGTTGCAGCTAGCAAGCAAAGCTTGGACGAGGCGCCATATATAAATTGTCCGAAGCTGTCGCAAACTAGCAAGCATCACCTTCAGTCATTTGTCTCTTCTCTCCAAGAACGATAAACCTTGGTTTCTTAACTGGGGGAAAACTAGCTGCTATACTCATCACACCTTCCTCTTGGGGTTCCAAACGGGTTGGTTGTTCACCACACAGAAGGACCAGCAGCTGTTTTTCTGGCACCGTTGCCAGGGAGATTGGAAGACTTCTACGAGGGGAGTTTTCGCACGCACATCCTTTACTTTGTTATTGTTTTGCTTTACTTTATTTATTTTACCTGCATCGTTTTATATCAAAAACCCAAAAAAAATAGAATCCTTAGTAGTTGTTTATTATGTCTAGTTCAGTTGCTATTACTATGTCGCCCGAGGATATGATTTTCACTTTTAAACAGAAGGATGAGGAAAGTTTTAAAGAAGCTTGGTCTAGAATTTATGATTGGCATGGAAAAACTGAACCTAAAATGACCTTGAGTTTGCTTCTTAGTAGCTTTTACTTTGGACTAGCTCTTCGTTATAGATATGCTTTGGATGCTACTGCAGAAGGAGATTTCCTTCATTGTGATGGAGATCAAGCCTTCAATATTATAAAAAAGTTGATTACAATTTATAGCATGCCAACCTATTTTGATTCCTCTCTTGTGTGCATTTTTAATAGACTTGATGCTCTTGAGACTCACACTTCTAGTTTGAATTCTTGCTACAATACTTTGCGCCAGCATTTTGATTATGTGCCAACAAATTCTGAACCTTCGAGTTGGTATCCTACGGTAAAAATCACCATTAGTGGTGAAACATTTCATGCTCGTTGTGATATTATGTCTGAATTTTGTCTCATGCCAAAGGATGTTTATAAATCTTTGAGCCTTTGGAAACTTTCTGAGGGGGGAGAAGGAATTTATCTTACTAACAATGCCACTATATTTCCCATTGGAATAGCTGAAGGAGTTTTTACAAAAGTCCTAGGAAGAATGATATCTACTGATTATCTTATTATTGAATGTGTAGGAAAAGGACAAATCACACTTGGAAGATCCCTCTTGAAGCTCCTAGGCGCCGTCATTGATGTGGGAAAGGGCAATATAAGATTTATCTCCCCACCTTGCAATAGCCATGTCTTTCCTAGAGTCAAGAGCAAAGGTAAGAAAGGAAGACGTAAGGCACCCGCTGATCCTAGCACTTCATCACTTGATGTTACTTGATTCGCTATTTTCTGCGCCTAGCTCAAAGGCGTTAAAGAAAAGCACTCTTGGGAGATAACCCAATGTTTTATTTTCAGTAATTTTTCTTTTATTTGAGTCTTGGAAGTCATTAATACTGTAATGACCGCTCCTTATCTTGTTTATTTTGTTTTTATGCCAAGAGAAGCCTCTAATTTGAGTGAGGTAAAGATTTGGGGATGTTGCTATCCTGAAACTGTTTTCGGTGCTGCACCGTAAAAATTCGTATAAATTCTCTGTATATCTTTTGGACCTGCGATTTCTTGTGCATATGCCCCAGGTTATATCCAAACTTTCGTTAGTTGAACACTTTTTGATTTGAGCAACATAAAACCCCTCAAAAATTCGGCCTTTGTCAGCTGTTCAGTTTTGACAGATTTCTACCAATATTTGTGTTTGCCGCTTTATCACTTTCTTTTGAGTTCTTTTGATCACGGAACTTTTGGGGAAGTTGCTACAGTAGTATTTACTATATATGTGGTAGTTTTGGGTTGAAACCTGAAGCAAAAAGAGGTTGATTATATGTTATGCTTACACTAATGTTGCCAATAGAATTGTGTTTAGTTTTGTATGAAGGAAGTTTTCAAGTGTAGGGATTGGAGAATGATGATATGAGTTGAAGAATGGACAAAAGCTCAAGCTTGGGGATGCCCATGCATAACCCCAAGAAATATCCAAGAAGTACAAGCGTCAAAGCTTGGGGATGCCCCCAAGGCACCCCTTCTTCATCGGCAAAAATCAGGTCACCTTTCAAGACACTATATTTTTATTGCTTCATGCACTATGTGTTTTTCTTGGAGCGTCAGTTGTTTTAGTTTTCTTTGTTAGTTTGTTTTGTTTGCTGCAATAAATGGTTGGACCCCAACAAATTTCTTTTGGAGGAGATGTACTCGTTTTCATTTGCAAAGAACACTCCGTTTTTCATTCTTACAATTTCACCGGGTGTTCTTCTTTTTCTGCTACTGCTTTTGGTTTTCGTTTTCGCCTTGATTTGTGTTCAGAACTTGTCATATCTTTTCATCAAGGTGCATTTTTGCCTCTGATCTTTATCGGTTTTCATCAAAAGAGGTGTCTTAAAAATTTCAAATGGTGTTGGAAAAGAGAAAAAGCTTTATGCAAAATAGTGGTACAACAAGGAGCTTGTGTAGACTGCGGCTTAGGCTTTTTCATGTCGTGCTTGATGTATTTTTGATAGTATGCTTAGTGGTTTTGCTGTAGCATGACTTGTCTCAAATAACTGAGATTGCTTAATGAGCCTTTGAAAAAATCATGCATTGTTTTTATTGTATGGAAGCATTATTTTGGTTTTCTCCTTGATGCTTTATTTGGGTTGACTTGGCGCATGCTCACACATGTTAGACTCTTACAAAGTCGCCAATAGCCTTCATGATCATTTAGTTTTTGACTCTTGATGCCATCTTATGCTTCTTTTAATGTCGCTTTGTCGCTTTGCATGATTATGGCCATTATTGCTCTCTTAGTTGGTCGCTCCCAGTCTTTTGCTAGCCCTCGCCTTGTACTGAGTATGAGCTCTACTCGTGCATCCATCTCCTAAAAGCCAAAGTTTTCCAAAGTGTCCACCATACATACCTACTAGCAATTTGCTATTCCAAGTAAATTTGACTTGCTTTTATTATCTCTTCAAATTAAACTCTTACCAGTGTTATGCGAAATTCGGTCAGTAAAGCTCTCACGAACCGGAAGGCACACTTTACTTTTTCCTGTTCTTAAAAATTTGACATTGTGGTCTCTTATGTTGAGTTGTTATGCTTGCAAGTTGTAAGTTGGAGACTAGCCCAGCCATGCAGTCATGGGCAAGCTTTCAACATTGCACTTCTTATTTGAGTTGATATCGTGATCTTTTGTTTATGGATGCCCGCGGTATGAACTGAATTGGGAATCTTGTGGGGATCATGGAGTTTGTATATGTGTTAGAGAAACGCCGGGTCGCTAATCTAAGCCATGCATAATTCATGGTGGAAATTTGCAGCATACCCATGGTGAACATTCGACGACGCATCTCACAATAAAAAGCTAAACAAATGGCAAATAAAAGAGATGTCGAGGTGTTCATTGTCTGCTTGTCCTGTCATTTTGATGTGGGCTTGTTCCATGTCATCGGGCACGGAGGTACCCCATTGGCGGTTCTCAATGATATGCATATATTTACAATGACAAGAGCCTTGCTTGGGACTCTAAGTAAAGTAGCATGAGGTTTGGGTACTCGTATTCACGGGACACGAGGTTTTCAACTTATGATTTGTCAAGCATATGCATCATAATTGTTCTCGCATTAACTTTAACCATTCAAGATGCTTATGATGGGGGCAATGAGAGCTCAAAGCCGGTAAGTACCATAATTTTTGAAGGTTATAAAACTTGCAATCACTGCTTCCCTCTGCGAAGGGCCTTTCTTTTACTTTTATGTTGAGTCACCACCTTCTATCTTTATGCACCATTAAGAGAGCATAGTTGTCATTCTTAGTATAATATGCATTGTCCCAAAGTTTTCATCGATTGATTCATATTGTTGGTTTCACTTGTTCTCAAATTATTTGTATCTAGTCGCCCTCTTAAACTTGAAGGTGTCCTATGTATTTATGTTTTGCTCTCTTTGAAGGACAAGCTGAAAATCATTTGTATGTTTTTCCTTATGATTTGAACACACGTTTGACTTTCATTGTTTTATTTTCATGATCTTTTGTTTGTGTTCATTTGTATGTTTACAACATGGTTGCTAAGTTCTTATTGTCATGATTATATCTTCATGCCCATGTTTTAAGTTCTTATGATCCCAGCTCATAAATGCTTACATATATGATCAAGATTGTGTAGGTGCATGTCACCTCAAAAATTATTCTTTTGTTATCACTTACCTACTCGAGGACGAGCAGGAGTTAAGCTTGGGGATGCTTGATACGTCTCCAACGTATCTATAATTTTTGATGCTCCATGCTTGTTTTTACACCATTTGCCTAATGTTTCGTTACACTTCGTGGCACTTTTATGCATTTTCCGGAACTAACCTATTAACAAGTCGCCACAGTGCCAGTTCCCTGTTTTCTGCTATTTTTGTATTTCAGAAGTGATACACAGGAAATATTCTCGGAATTGGACGAAACAAGTTCCTGAAGTCGTATTTTGTCCGGGAGCTTCCAGAGATCCGAAGGAGAGTAGGAGGGGGGCCACAGGGGCCCCACACACCAGGCTGGCGCGGCCCATTTAACATATTTGTAACTTATCTTAGACAGATGGTAAAATTGACATGAGATAAGATTCTAGACCTTCTGTCTAATATAAGTTACAAATATGTAATAAGACATGTTATTAATATATTTGCCTTTAGCATTTTATAACATGTTATTTGGTACAACAATTTAATTTTGCATTTGAAATTCAATTTTCTTGCAAAATTCTCAATAATAAGATATGAGATAAAAATATATGTGACTATCTTGAATATTATTTGAGAAACACAAGGTGATGGTATCTACTGCATAAAGTGCAGATTAACCATTACTACGAGGCATACTTATTCGTTATTACGATAATAAGATTACCTACAAAGGTCTCGTCTGAATAAGTCAATGTCAAAGTATAACACAAGGTAATAGGATAAGGCATCTACTGACACATGTCAGACTATGCTTCCTACTACTGAGAGATGTACTCTATAAAAAGGAGATTATTTACAACGTGTTAACTTGAAATTCGAAGATCTACACATATATGAATTATAAGCATCTGCTTAAATTTCAAAATGTTCCTCTAGAACATGCTTGTTGTTTACCAAAATAAATTTTACCAGCATAGTAAAAACAATTCATGCATGGTTATTTCATGCTTCTATTACATTGGTAAGATGTGGGATCTATAATTATTGTACATGGTTCTAATGTCTATCAAGACATAGTCCATTATTTCTCACAAAACACTATTTCTATATCATATGGTGATAATTATATTCACCGTGAATAACCAATGTCAAAGGTATATATCCATGTTTTGGCGCAAAATATAATATCACCCATCACTTTGGGAATAAAGTCCAAAACATTGATATAAATAACATTTGATGTCTCAACATTGAATGTCTACCCTATGGTCATTACGGAATCACCTTGACCATTAACATATGCTTATTGAGAGCATTTTTCATCAATTCAAATTTACTAACATAGTAAATGAGTCGCATGATCATCTCATGCAGGACATGGCTATCATTCCCATTAGTGGAAATCGCCGAACTCACATTACATGAGAGAAATTGATTAAATATCGGTTTTCCTCTAAATCTCCATCAAGAAGATATATGATGCATAAATGTAATGGTAATAGTTTCACAAACACTTTTGAGGACTCCCACTACATTGCGGGTTTTTTTTCCCTATTTCTGTTGTTTATATAATCAACTTAAAGTTGATATTTTCTGATCATAAAAATGTTATAAAGATCTGATCAAAACCTCTAATGTACTTTACATCGTCCTTTAATAATAATGCATCAGCATTATTGTCTTTATTTTAGGCTAAAACTATATGATAACTCCTTCTGAAGAATCATTAAATACACCCTACGGTGATATACAATTACCTGAAATTCATACTAGTAGTCAATGAACTACAAATCACGTTGGTTCAAAATGAACCATGAGAAATTAATGTAAAGTAGAGGTAACATGACAAACAGAAACAAAGTGAACCTTATTAAAAAGGATAAGCTAATCATCAAGTTTATCAAATATGTTATTGTATGAATCATCATACATATGGATTTCCAAATTCCCAAATCATTGGTTAGGTTAAGCCATAAATGCATCAATTAATATGAGTTCAATGGGATAACTTCGAAGCTCACTTCGATAAGCACCATAATATAATGTGGTTGCTGATTGTACTTACAATCTTCATCAAAAAGAGATCGTAAGTATAGTCTTATAGGAGATGCACTCCTTCGCAATAATAATTTGATTGAGGAATAAAATTTCCAAGACATTTCGATGACCTTGTTTAGTCTCATAACTATCCCATTATATCACTTGGCCTATAAATATACTACTTCATGTGGTATGTTGTCCTATAATATCATGTTTTTCAGACATGACAATTTAATGTATGAATCAAATTCATACTAATTTTGTTGCGTAAAAAGTAATTGATTCAAATGTTGATAAATTTAACATTTGGCATAATCGCCTTAGTCACCCCATCACAGGGATGATACAAAAAGTTATCAAGAATCTTGTTGGTCACAACTTAAAAGTTGCAAAAATTCTCAAGTCATCAAATTTTATGTGCACCACATGTGCCATGAGAAAATTATTTATTTTTAAGGCTCTCTCACCTTAAAATTAGAAATGAGCCACTCAAATTCTTGAATGTACACAAGAAGATACATGTGGACTATTCAATCATTATATGGGTAATATAAGAACATGGTATCCATAGGCGCATCCTATAGATGGCCTTATGTGGATCTCTAATCCCTAAAAACTCATAATCTTACTAAATTAATTGCTCAATTATCAAATTAGAGCAAGTTATCACAAGATATGGATTAAAACCATGTGAATATCATCTTAATGATCATTTATGATTTTACTAAGTACATCATGTACATACCCAAATTGGTGCAACTAAACTCTTTATCAAAAGAGTAACTAATTAAATGACCACATTAAGAAAATTTAATTATACCAACCTCTTGTTGGCAATATGTGTCCTTACATGGCATAGATCTGATCAAGATCATAATAACTGCATATCATACTGCTTCCCCTTGCAGTAAGTACATAGAAATCAAATAAGTATTTCCCATCTGCGATAATTCGGTCATATACCGATATCACCACCCCAACGTGCATCATGGGTTCTCACATCAAATTGGGATCTATATGAGAAATAACTAAGTATAATTATTTATCCGTCAAATACTTGACCCTAACAAGGGAGTTATTGATAGCCCTATGCGTTGATTGTATTTGCAATAAGGACATTTTCGGCATTAGGGGGAGATAATACCACAATGAATGCCGATAAATAAATTAGAAATGCCATAGACATTTAGTCCTTATATTCACGTACTTGAAAAATCTGAACATGAAGTTCAATCATAAATTTGCAACACATTGCAAATCTGCCAAATACATTTACTGAGAATAAAGATGTCACTACATCATATTATTCATGCAATCCATATGCATGAAGAGTGGAGGTACCTAATTCAAACACTCTTCCCCCACATGAGAGCAAAAGGGGGAGAAACCTTCTCACATGGATTTAAGTTCTTATATGAATCCGCGGAATGAAGGAAATGTATTCTCAAACTGTAAATATAATTCAACCTCAAGTTGAATAAGATAAAATGGATGCTCATCATCCAAACCAACACAAATGTGCACACGATTTTAAGTGTTAGACATCGAAACACATTGACTCTATTGTTATGGGAAATCACGAGGAGTTAAATGATGTAAATGATATTTCCACAAATCCATTGATTCAACAGAATCATATAACATAAAGCCTACATTTGTCGACATATATTTATTCTTAAAATTGCTAAAAACCTTTAGGCCCCTGAACCAAAGTCCATGGCAGAGTGCCTCATGCACTCGTATATTGGTTCAACTAGAAGGAATCAATTAAATAAGAATAGCACTCGCTCAACAAAAGAGAGGTATCTACCTTAGTAATACCTACTCCTCATAAGGATCTTTCCTCTGGAAGATCAGTAACTTTTCGTTAATAATGAAAACAATGAGGTGGTGGAAAAGCGAGGCTTGTAGCACAAGGGTTCACGCAGAGACCCGACATCAATTATGATGCAACATACCCTCTTGGTATATGTGGATTAAGTTTCGATATTAGTTTTATTGGCAGTTACAAATAAACTATTCATGCAGTTGATGGATTCATAGACATATGGATCACTTATTTTGGATACCTATATTAAAGTCCCTTCAGGGCTTAAATCCAAAAGAAAATCGCAACATATATTTGTGTAAATCTTCAATAGTCACTCTATGACTTGAAGAGATAGTCGGAAAATTTATATGGTACAACCGACCAAGAGAATTCCTTTTTCAAAAGGATTACTCAAATAATGATGATTGCTTACATGTAGTCATAAACAAATTCATTATTGGATTATACATGACCTTTGTACATGTACATGTAGATGACTTTATCATCAAATTATATACAATACATGAAAGGTTCTTGCAATCATCTTATGACGGAGATTTGGATTAAACCAAATACCTATCAGGTTCACAAAACTTGAGTATATCCCCTCGGGAAAATGTATATTTCAGTCTTCATGTACCCATAAAATGTGGTAGAAAGTAAATATGGATAAACCATATCAACACATATGGTCATACTATCCCTATAAAGGTACAAATCATTCATTAATGGTATCAACGATGAAATGATATTGGGACCTATAGTTCCATACCTCACAAACTACATCATATGTGACAATATTTTTGTTGTCAATTTAATAAAGTGCAAAATTCAACCAAACATTGGGTGAAGTAATATCCTTTGGTATCTTCAAGGCACTAAATATATATCTTGATTAATTCCTTCAGGAACATCAATGTTTTACCATCGTGTGATATACATATATTGACTACAATCATCTGATCCCAATAAATGCCATATTATGGACTGAAGTCACTAGAATATCCTTCTCAAGGATATCTTCATAATAGACTCTATTGTCTATTCTCATTATTCATTCTGGAATAATTACTATACTTTGAAGCATCATAAGATTTACATGGCTTCACAGAATGATTAACCACATTCAAAATGATGTGGTTAGGATTCAACAGAATCACCTACCATATCTATCAAGATAATGCACATTTGTATTACTCTAATGCAAATGGGTTATATATGGAACAATATTGCATAGCAAATTGCTCGTAAAATAATATTTCTCAAAGTTGAGATATAAATATTTCTTTTGCAAACATATCTCGTGAAAATCTAGCAGATTTTTTCACATTGTCTTTACCAAATATATATTCCATGGTTATGTTTATGGAATTTGTATAAGATAACTTTAAGATTTGCAAAGTTCAGGGGGAGTAAACTCCCATATGAGATAACCCATTGAGGATCATCAGATCATATAATATTGTACTCTTTTTCCCTTCATGAGTTTTCCCTTTTGGTTTCTCATAAAAGGTTTTTAATGAGACAATATAAATACAAGTGCTAGATATGCCATATCGTTTTCTCCTTATATTTTTCCCATTGGGTTTTAAAGGAGTTTTCATTGGCACATCATATTGCACTATTTGCAATATTTACTCTAGATATATGTCGTACCTCCTATTTTTCCCCACTGGGGTTTTTATAAGGAAGTATACAAGGCATATTTATTGTTCTCTAAACTCATCTGTGAGGTTTTTCCCTTCTCTAAGGTTTTCCTCATATGAGTTCTCATGGAGACAACAATCATTATATGTTGTATCATTTTCTTCTTATTTTTCCCATAGGGTTTTAAGGAGTTTTAACAACATATCAAATACTACTCTCCTCATATTTTTCCCCTCTGGGTTTTGGGGGAGATATTACCAAGATATCAAGATCAAAGAGAATCTCAAGAGTTTACAAGGACATACTCAAGGTTGTGGAAGAACACTCTCAATAACATACAAGAAGATTTTTGAAGATTATACAAGACATATTCAAGAAATGGCGTTCTCCAAGGGGGAGTGTTAGAATTAAATTAGTATTAGAATTAGCCTAACAAGCAGTTAGCTTAGTCATTAAGCTAACTACCTTGCAGTTAACATATAGCGTTGTCCAAACGCCAATCATGTCTGTTCATCGAACAGACACTTCCTTGTAAACCGCCATTGAGGCGCCTGTACGGGGATATATATACCCCAACACTCAATCAATAGAATTACTCTTTGGATTCTCATTCTTTCATTCTTAAACAGTCTGGTCGTGTTGCTGGTCTGGTGTCCCTTCTTGTTAATGGGCTTTTTTCAATCTACCAATGTGGTGAGAGCCCTATATGATGTGACACGAATTTGTTTATTCTTTCTTTTTTGTAGCATGTAATTTCTGGCACACATTAAGACGTGTTTCCATGCCAACACAATATAATCGGTATTAGATAAAAATTCTATTATGAACCATGTATAATCTCAGTTACAACCCATTTGTAACCGAAAAACTGAAAAAACTCAGTTACAAGCTGGTTGTAACTAGAGAAATCTCAGTTGCAACCTAGCTGCAACTGGAAAAATACTAGTTGCAATCCAGTTGTAACTAAAAAATTCTCAATTTTGGCTCATCTGCAACTGTTAAAATTCGATAAAATTTCAGTTGCAACCTAGCTGTAACTGGAAAAATATCAATTACAAACCGGTTGTAACTAGAGAAATCTTAGTTGCAACACATGTGTAACTGGAGAAATCTCAATTACAACACATGTGTAACTGGAGAAATCTCAGTTACAACCCAATTGCAATTGAAAAATCCAAGTTACAAGCCGATTGTAATTGGAGAAATCTCAATTGCAACCTAGCTGCAACTGGAAAAATACCAGTTGCAATCCAGTTGTAATTGGAAAAAATCTCAATTTTGGCCCATCTAATACTATTTAAATTTGACAAAAATACCAGTTACAAGCCAGTTGTAAATGGAGAAATCTCAGTTGCAACCTAGCTTCAAATGGAAAAATACCAATTGCAATCCAATCGTAACTGGAAAAATCTCAATTTTGGCCCATCTAAAACTATTAAAATTTGACAAAATTCCAGTTACAACCCGCATGCAACTCGAATTTAGTTGCAACCTACACGCAACTTGCAAAATCTCACTTGCAACCATGTTCAATTTGAAAAAAAAAATACCAGGTACAACACATGTGTAAGTGGAGAAATCTCAATTACGACCCAGTTGCAACCGAAAAATTTACTATGCAATCCAGGGTTCAAAACTTGACTGATATCCAAACCACAAAACAAACACAATTGTTTAAAAAATATACAAAAATCAAATCATACTTGCACACCATAATATAATCAAAAAAAATAAAAGTCTGTTGTCTCTCCATTTTATCTTGACTTGCACCATAAAAGCTATACTGCATGGACTTGCCATCGCTCACAGAAACGAAAAAAAAGATAACACAAAGGCCAGCAGACAAGCCCATGTGCATCACCCGCCCGTGTCCTGCGCGAGAGAATAAGAGAAGGCCCATCGTGCTGTTACGTACGGTGGTACGCGTGGAAATCGACGTGACTTTACACAAACCAAAACAACACACTGCACAAATCTTAGCATTTAGATCTAATGGTAACCAAATCGACTGAGATTCAACTAAATCTCAGTCGACTGAGTTTTAGCAAAACCGAGTATGACTTTAGATTTTCGTGTCCCTCCATAGTCCTTTCATCTTGGATAAGAGAATGGATAAGTTTCTTTCGGTGTCTGCCATTAGCTACACTATGAAAGTATCTTGTATTCGCATCTCCTTCCAAAATAAATTGACTCTAGGACCGCTGATACCATTTGATTTCCTCCTCACGAAGTAGCTTTGCTATTTCCGCATTAGATTGATTTTTAAGTTCAATCTCCTACGGCAATAACAGCCGGACTTCTGCGATCTCCTCGAGGTTATCTATGATACTTGAAAGTCGAAGTTTTTCTTTTTTAAGATCCCTGTCGTATGTCTCGCCCAACCGCCAAGGTGTTTTCAAACAGATCGGATTTTATTGTTCCACCTTTCAGTTGGAGACCGACCTACAACTGGGCGCTCCCAAACTGACTTGACCATATCATAAAAACCATCCCTGTGAAGCCATCCGAGTTCAAACTTGAACCGGCGAATACACGGTGGTCTTACAGAACCAGTAGTCAAGAGAATAGGAGCATGATCCGATAGAGCCTCAATCCGTTCCAAAGCTCGTACTGAGACCATTGGGAATTTATCTTTCCAATCTGAATCCATCAGTACCCTATCCAGCTTTTCGTATGTGGGCTCTAGCAAATTATTTGCCCAAGTGAATTATCTGCCAATCATCGAAACCTCCCTTAAATCCAAGTTGTCTATGACAGCATTGAATAAGAACGGCCAATGGTCATCAAACCGGCCTTTACTCTTCTCAAATGGGAATCTTAGCAAATTAAAGTCCCCCCCCAATAAGAATGGGGTATGGGTTATCTTTTGCTAAGTTTACCAATTTATGAAGAAAATCAGCCTTGAACTCTTCTTGGGCTGCACCATAGACAGCAACAAGACTCCATGTGAAATTATCTAGCTTATTCCGGATATGCAGTTTAACATGAAAATCACCATCCGAACAAGCCAAAACTTCCATGGTATCTGTCTTGATGCCTACTAAGATGCCACCAGATCGTCCCCGTGGCGGTCAAGAATGCCACACAAAGTTTGCACCGCCTGAAAGACGGTCAAGAAAACTTTGCGTGAATTCTCGTCTACCTGTTTCCGAAATGGCAAGAAAATCTAAGTTGTGTTCCCGAATTGAATCAGCAAAAAATAAATGTTTAGCCAAGTCACCTAGACCTCTGCTATTTGAAAATATGCCATTCATCGGGAAACTATAGCTAAAGGAGAAACTTTTGCCCGTTTCTTAGGCATTTTACCCTTCTTGCCAGAACACGATCTAGATTTACGACCAGATGCTTTAAGTTCATATAATGAACTCAGTCTGGCCTCATCAAAGATCACATCCGACACCTCTCCAATCAACTGAGAGAGAAGCTGACCATCAGTAGAATCAGTCGCTTCCTCATCATCGAAATAAGTGGTGCTAGAAAATGCCGAGACCTTAGGAGTAACCGTTAGACGGTCAACCTCCATACGCCTCAAGACATTGGAAGAAACAATAATGTCATCTTTTTGCAGCTGCCTAACAGTGTTTTTAAGGGGCATCTCAAGCCTAAGAATGCACCGGTTGCAAAAGTGACTATTACTGGAGTTGTCGTTCCGTCGTCTACGATCGAGGCTGTAATGGCAAGAATTTGCCCTCTTAATTTGCAATGGAAGTGGGAGGCGTTATCTCATGATGCAGCATCATTCTTGGTTAACTTTCCTTCCATTCAGGATCTCGACAGGGTTAATGGTATCCAGATGGGCGTCCCGGACTATGATGCTCAATTTAAAATTAGCAAGTGGGAAATCCAAGATATTCAACCCAAGTTTGATCTTCCTTAGTTGTGGGTCCATGTGGAGGGTGTGCCTCATTCTCTTCGGCATTTTCACGGTCTTTGGGCGATTGGTTCTTTGCTAGGCACTACTGTTCATGTTGATCTTCCCACGTTATATAGTCAGAATGTGGTTCGAATTCTTGTGGCAATGATGAGTCCTGATACTCTGAACAAGCACCAAGATGAGAAGGGCCATTATGTGGATGTTACTGTTACTCTTAAGCTGCTGGGGTATGATTTTCGTTGCCGCAAGCAGAAGGTTGGTTTTCAGCCAGACATCAATTATACGCCTTTCTTCTGGAGAGGCAAGGCTGACGGTCTTGAGGATGAAGACACATTGGGTTCTACTAGCATTGGATCGATGGTTGGTCTTAATGGGTCCTCCAGTTCTCAGGTGACGTGCATGGATGTCGATGGAGGTCGTTCCACTGTGGCAGGGGGCGGTAATGGTAAGGCGCCTATGCAGCATGTGTTGGGCCGTTCGTGTCCTGGAGGGGTTCAGTCGCCTCTGCATGCAGGCCCGCCAATGGCCAGGGTTGGGCTATTGATACGTCTCCAACGTATCCATAATTTTTGATGCTCCATGCTTGTTTTTACACCATTTGCCTAATGTTTCGTTACACTTGGTGGCACTTTTATGCATTTTCTGGAACTAACCTATTAACAAGTCGCCACAGTGACAGTCCCTGTTTTCTGCTATTTTTGTGTTTCAGAAGTGCTACACAGGAAATATTCTCGGAATTGGACGAAACAAGTTCCTGAAGTCTTATTTTTCCCGGAAGCTTCCAGAGATCCGAAGAGGAGTTGGAGGGGGGCTACGAGGGCCCCACACACCAGGGCGGCGCGGCCCAGCCCCTGGCCGCGCCCCCTATGTGTGAGGGCACCTCGGGCCACTTCTGACGATGCCCCTTCGCCTATAAAGACTCCCCGACGAAAAAAACCTAAGGACCCGATCAATTTTCCAGAACACATCGCGATCCGCCGCCGTCGTCGACCCGAGATCGGGAGGGTCCAGAAGCTCTTCCTGGCACCCTGCCTTTCCTTTTTGCTGCATGCATGTGTTTCTGTGATTCTAAGGAGTCTATTCACCATTTATTTACTGCTTGTCCTATGCTTGTCTTATATGGAGGATAGTTAACAACACATTTAATCTACCACTCCAACCAATAAATATGTTTAGAAATTGGTTGAATAAGATTTGTACTGATATATGTGCTGTTCATCTCATCTTTTCTCACCCATGTACTGCAGCTTGCCTTTCCTTTTTGCTGCATGCATTTGTTTACGTGATATCAACTGGTAGAGTGCACCTAGTGACCACTGAGGCACTGACTGCTGTTCGCATGTGGGCAGCTGCCTTTTACTTTCGGCCGGGATGAGTGAGTGTTCCATTCACACACATTTTTGTTAAGTCGTCCATGTGTGATGTGTCATGCCGACCACACAATTTCTTGTCGTCTTACAGTAAACGCCACACGACATGCGTTGAACACGCCACGAGTAGTAGCTTTTGTCATCTGTCACTGCTCAGGACCTGTTTGGTTCAGGGTTGTTGAGGAAAAAACATAGGAAACGGGGGAACTTTTCCTTTAGATCAGACTTACAAGAATCTCTTTTCTATATTCCTATGGACAAAGAACAAAGCAAAGCCATAACTTGCATGGTATGCATGGTAATGACTTAATCCAACAACATTTGCATATGCTTTAATCTTGATTTGACTATGCGTTTTAAGAATCTTTGTTTCTTCTACTCCTGCGATGAAAGAAGAACCAAATTTCAGAGATCCCTGTATTTTCACCATCTCTGTTCTGCACAAGTCCTACAATCCTACCTGATTTATGTAGTAATATTTTCTTTTCCTAAGTTTTCGGTGTTCTACAAATTAAAGAGGCCCTCAGAAGGCAAAAGTGGAGTAAATAGCAAGAATAAGCAAAAACATCAGCCAAGACAGATGTTGCTAGCTTATGGCCAAATCAATACAAACACCTGAGTCAGACATTCAGGAACAGGAACCCTAAAACTCTGGATATGAACATGCAGTGACACAACTTGACCAATTCTATCTTCAAAAGGATAAATGATAATTCATAAACCGATCGAACTGTAATGTCATGGGTTACACCGACTCATCTAGCTACATTAGATACGGACTTGACCTGAGAACACATGCATGCATCATCTCTATAGGGATCACCTCTAAGACAGATCAACATACATCACACCGATCCATCGCCGCTTCGCTATCAACAAAACCTCACTCATTTTCCGTTTGGGACTCCTAGCTCTTCCGGATACCGCATCGACAAAATTCAGGGCTTTAGCAGAGCCCTCATGTTGCTTTTCTACATATTGTATTACCATGTCACACACTTCCTCTCTGGTGATCCGCACCATGGTTTCTTGCTCGAGGTGGTGTGCCAGGAGCGGTCGACCGTGATGTGCGGTGGACACCATGCACTTCTGGATCATATGTCTGGGAGGCAAGGTAGCTCAGGGCTGTGACGACGTCCCCAATCACCGGTCTCATGGTCGGTTGTTCTTGGACGCACATTGCAGCGACGGCCAGGGCCTGGTACAATCCCCTTGATGGGTACCGGCCCTCGAGTGTCGGGTCTGCCATCTGGGGAAACTTCCTCCTATCTTTGAACAAGGGTCGGGCCTGAAATTGTGTAGCAACAATAATTATATCAATACTGGTTGCAAAATACTATATGGCATGTTTAGCGAAGTCTTTGGTGTGCCATGGCCCTCATGTTTCGATCCCTATTCAGCAGACTAGAGTAATGTCTTTTGGGAAAGCAAACCTTGGCTAAATGGGCCGTGCAAAATCAAATCATTATGATACTACTATTTCATTCGAGTAGTTTTTTAGTAGTGACACACAAAGGAGAAGCTCACCTCGAAATTAGCAAGGGACAATATGCTCTTCAAGCAATATTAGTTGAAGAGTATGGAAGAAGTTTACATAATATTAATTCCAGACAAGTGGAGAAAAATAAAGAGGGGAACTGAAAATTAACCTCCTATAACCCCCTTCACTTGATATGAAAGATTTATGCACTAACATTCAGCTTACGCTTCCGAGCTACAAGGCTGATATCTGGTGATTTTTCCAGAATAAATTAACAATAAATTCTCACAAGACTACAAAAGGTAGCAGATTTCTCAATCTGATGTTCCCCATAGCCAAACTCTATTAGCATATACCATAACGAAAAAGAAGAAAAGAACGTAACGAAAACAAATCAGTAGCTTACCCATGCAACAAGATTTTGTTCCCCTGCAGCTCTGGTGTTGTCGATTGCCCTTCGCCCTGTGATGATCTCCAACAGAACAACACCGTAGCTATAAACATCTGACTTTAGAGTCAATTGTCCAGTCATAGCATACTCAGGGGCACAATACCCGTATGTACCCATCACTCTAGTGGAAACATGGGTTTTATCACCAACTGGGCCAAGCTTTGCCAGTCCGAAGTCAGACAACTTCGGGTGATATCCCTCTCCAAGCAAGATGTTTGAACATTTCAAGTCCCGGTATATGACAGGAGGATTTGTTTTGTCATGCAAATGTTCCAACCCTTTAGCTGCACCAGCAGCTATCTTCATCCTTGTATTCCAGTCAAGCCGGGGTTTATCTGGGGAAGGATCTGATTACAATAAGATTCAGTTGTGAGCATGCATACTTTAATCATCCAATAAAAGTTGTAGCAAAACAGAAACATATCTCTTTTTTTAGTAGCGTACCATGAAGGTGATCTTCCAAAGAACCTAACGGCATATACTCGTAAACCAAAAGTCTCTGATCACCATCGGCGCAATAGCCAATAAGGTTGACTAGATTCGGGTGGTGCAGCAAGCTCAGCATCAGAACCTCGACAAGAAACTCCCTGTTGCCTTGCAGTCCATCTCGATCAAGCTGTTTTATAGCAACAACCTACAGTTGTAACAAAATACTAACCATGTTAGTCAGCTTAAGGAAATAGTCTGACAAATTATTATACATGATACAATGATATTTTTCCGGCACGTTGTCGCTCAACAGCTGGATGTAAATCAACGGATTAATAATAGTAGTAACAATTCTTGATAGGCTGCTGTTCTGATTTTATTCGAACCAGGACAAAACCCCACATTCTCCATTACTTTCATAACAAACAAAATAATCTGGATCCGGTCTCGGGTTCAGACAATGGTACACGCTTTACTAATAGACAAATCTAAGTACACACAATCCATAAATGAATAAAGTAATGTGTTGTTTGCAGGACAGCGACTTGGCAAGAAGAAGCTCACCTGGTTAACACTCTCCAGGTAGCCCTTGTAGACCCGGCCAAAGCCGCCTTCCCCTAGAAGGCAGTCGGCTCTGAAGTTGTTCGTCGCCGCCGCGAGCTCCCTGAAGGTGAAGGTCTGCGCGGCGATGTGGCGGTGCTGGGATCCGTTGCTGAGGACGAACTCCTTCTTGGCCTCCGACAGCGAGTCCTGCCGCGCCGTGCTCGACGACGCCGCCGCCGACGAGCACCCCGCCGGCTTCGCTTTCTCTGAAGAAACAGCACAGACAGCAAGCGCCCGTCCGTCAGAATCAGTCAGATAAAGGGACAGAGGAAATTGGGAAAAGGGGTGCGCGGGTTGTCTGGCGATAAAAGGGAAAGCACGCGTCATCCCCGACCGGAATTCCGCCATCTTTTGGGGGAAATCTTTTGCTTTTTCCGGAGGAGTCGTCTAATTTTCGACCGAGTTTTGTAAGAAATTTTGGGGGCGGACGCGGACTAGGCTCCGACGAGACAAGCGCTGAACCAAGAACAATTACCAGTGGGGAGTCGGAGCGACGAACTACTGGACAGAATCGCAACGGGACGAACAGGATCAGCAGAGAAGCGTGTGAATCGAGTGAAGCTGAACAAATCCCGGGGTGGGCGCAGAGCACGAGAGCAAGAAAATAGCAGGAAAAAGAATCGCTGGTGCGGGCGGATCACCTGCGGTCGGAGGGATCTGAGGCTTCTCCATCGGCGGCGGCGGCTTCTTCGTCTTCTTGGCGCCCAGGCAGGAGAAGCAGCAGTCCATGGCCTCTCGGCTCTCGAGACCAGAGAGAGGGGGAGAGAGAGAGCTTTGAGTGTGCGCCGCGTCCGCGTGGGGAAGAAGGCGAGGAGAGCGAAACGAGGAAGAAAATGAATATTTTCGAGTTATTATTTGGGGGGCGATCTCATTCTCTCTCCTTCCTTTGCTTCTAGAACAACGCACGCATGACAGGACAGCTACTCTACGTGCAAGTGTCAAACGGAAAGCAAACGTCACTGCTGGCCAGTGGCCGCCGCACCGCATTTCCTGCTTTGGTAAACAATTGCTTAAAATGTTTTTGCGCTCGAGAAAAATAATTTTACTGTTTGCGTGAAATATACCAAACTAACTTGTGTAACGTCAGTTTCAAACAAAATAATATCTTGTGTAACGTTAGAACTTATTTTATGCTTCTTCCGTTTCCAGCTATAACTTTGTCAAGAAACATTGTCTTCTAAGTTTAACCAACTTTATACACAAATTTATACATAGAAATTTAATTAGGCACATGACAGCATATGCTCCTGCAACCGAGAAACATTTTAAGACATTGAAAAATTCTGAATGAAAAGTTCACGCTTACATTTCAATATTCTAGCAGGTGCGCACACAAGTTTCTTGAAAATCGACATTTTTCTGTGGCTTGCTTAAATAGATAAATATATATCACATGAAAAACCCTTTTTAACACCTAAATTTTCCACTTTTACAAATGAAATAAAACATGTCATTTTCCATGAAACGACTTTGCGAGACTAATTTTTTTGTCTATTTCTTTTGACATTTCAAAATATATTTAAAACCGAAAGCATATGCTCCCTGGAAATTCAGTTAGGTGTATGGGAGCATGTGCTCCTGCCAACTTATGTAGTAATGTGTTGTCAAATAAATTATAGAAGTGTAATTCTTTTTCATTCTACTCCTATGTCAATCTTTGCATTACAATTTCTAGAAGAGTAATACTCCACCTGCCTATAACTGCGCGTGCATAATTTTCACTATGATTTTCTCTTATGGTATGTGTGTTGTGTGCAAATTTAATGTAATACTTATTTAAACATATTTCACAATACAAATTCTATTTGTATAAATCTAATGTATATATTTTAGTATATACTAGTGATCAAAATCATACATTCAGGGTTGTACAAAATGAAAAGCCTTTAAAAAATTTTTGACAGAAAAAGCCTTTATAATTGGGATGTAAGATGATTATACGTCAGGTGTGGTGACTTGTCATACATTCCATAAGTTTTTAATAGTTCGTTTTCCTCATCCAAAAGGGTTTTCCCCTATGGTTGCAATACCATGCATGACTCTCAACCCAAGTAGTTCGTATATTCTTTTCATCGAAATGAAAAGTGAGTACTCCGCACTTTCTCAAAGAAAAGATGTCTACAGGGAAAGACATGCTGACTTGGCATCCAAATTTCGTCGACAAACTTTGAATGAAAGGCCTCTTTGCGTTTTCTTGGTACCCAGCTTAAAAAATGCTTATGGACATCAGAACAAATAATTTACGATTATTCGAATAACGGCATGTATTCATGTGAAAAGCTCGAGTGTTTGACCGAGTGATGCGTGTACGCACGTTCAGAATATAGGGAGTATACGCATATATCTGACTGTCTTTTGTACGGCGCATGCCCTGAATGTATAAATTTTCGTTACTCAGTTTGTATAGGAAAAACATCCAGCGGGAAATGAAGGTGCTACTCCTGTACACGAAAGAAACCGCGTGCTCTGCTGTTGCAATTTAATGTCTGCTGGAGCCAGCATGCGGTTGCAGATACGGTGGGTAATTTTCAGCGTGTATACAATATTGGTACTGTAGATGAATCAGTGGGAGGAAGATGACAAGTTGAACAGTACTAGTGAGCTTAAGTATTTGAACCGCCGCGCCGCGCGCGTGCCAGCGATTTGGAGCGTACCTGTCGAGCCTATTTGTGCGTACACGGATCGTATACTATACGTTTCCCGTGGAAAAGAATACGGAGTAACATAAATGTTTTACACTCGTGTTAACAAATGTAGTACAGTACAAACATGGATGTGAGTACAAAAGAAGTATTCGGCAAGAAGACCCGTTTGCGATACAGCTATCTTCATTGGTGGCTCAGGGGTCCTATAGCCTATAGGGGCTAGCTTGTACGATTTACTCGGTTGCAATGCAAACAAGATATATATTCCCTTTTTAAAAAATATTTGTGATTGTTATAAAATTTAATAAAACATATATCTTCCATAGGTTTAATGGATGTTTATGTGTATGGTTTCCACTCTTTGCTCCTGTTTAGAAATCGTAGGAACTTTGAAGGATAGGATTCCTATTGAAAAATTCCTAAGATGTTATTTGGAACAAAGGAAACGGAATCCTTAACTCCCCGTTTGGAAAGCGGGGTAGGACAAATGTAGGATTAGGAAATATAAAAAAATTGAGATGTCACGCCTCTCCAAATCACAGGAAGGATGCAAAATAGCTATTTGGATTACAGGATATGAAACACGTTGGTAGCTTTTTGAATTTCAAAATCAAGCATTATCCAAATGCACAAAGTTGTGCTGATTTCTCAGTTCTCACGGAAAGATGCCCACAACAAATTATCGTACGTTATTTTTTCATTGAGTCGGGCCGAATGTTATTTTTCCTATGAAACGTGAAGCGCAAGAAGTCAATCCTAGGGAAACCTCTTCTCCATTCCTGTGTTCCAAAGGGTTTCTCCAAAAATCCTATCCTGTAAAATTCATGTAGAATTCCCATGTTTCAAACGGGGCCTAATTCCTTGGGGGAAAACTAACATGAGGTCTCATCACATGTTTTAATATCATTTTCTCTACAATCTATGTATTTTTCCTACGTGGCATCCAAAAGATAGTTTTAAAGTTTTTCTTTGGTTTCGGTTCTTATAGGAATTCAGGATACATGATATCTGAATTCCTGTATTTTATTATTCCGTTATTTTGTGTCCTGTGTTCTAAACAGGGCCTTAGATTTTTATCTCTGTTACTTTTTCGAAAAAAAATTGTTTTCTCAACTGCTCTTGGTTGTGTGAAAATACCGGCGTGTTGGAGAAGTAGATGATATAAAGATAGTTTTCGACACTTGTGGGACCAATCTTGTCTAATATTAGAATTGAGCGATTAGACATTCAAAAGTTAAAAGTACTAAAAAATTCTCATATATATTTGTAGTTGTTTCGAAAACATGAATTATATCTAAAACAATTACTGATATCTGATAAACCCTTATAACATTATGCATAAAGTGATCGTACAACATGGAGATCTATTAGAAAAAGGATATGTATTCAAATATTATTTTTCTTGGAGGCCAATCCTTTGGAAAAAAAATCTATGATGCATGTATGATTTGTAGGGTTCAATCCACAGGATTATTTCCTGCAATATCACTATATTTGTATAGGAAATCAAATACACACTCCTACCTATTGTTAAGAGCCATTTGCTTTACCTGCGATGAAATCACCAAACATGATTGGAATGAATGTGACACTGCAATCTAGTGTTTTTCATGTTTATGTGTTTTTAAAATCCTTCAATCAAAGAGACCCTCCATAAGATGATATAACCTTTGTGAAAAATAAATTCATGAAGAGTTCAAAAAGGTGTTGGGATTAGGTACCTTTATTAGCTATGGTACGCCTGCATCGAAGTATGACTTATTTCATCCGCTCATTATTATACACTATTTTAGAAAAAATAATTATATGTATATATCTAGATTTTAGACACCTTTTGGTGTGTAGATTCACTCATTTTGGTACGTATCTAGTTCATATTGAAATATGTAATAGGTATTATAATAATGAACGAAGGAGAAGTATATTTGGAGATCACCCGAGACCAAAGTCACATATCTGAATGTCGATTCTCATCACGCCGGTGCATTGTTTCATTTGTTTTTTTAGAAATGATTAGCTCCGCTAGCAGGGTGCGGTATGCACCAACCACAGCGTGTGTCTGGACTGTTTTACACACACATATGCCAATCTAATGTATAGTAGAGAAAATTTCACTTTCAATCACGAGTTAATATCGCACGAACGTGAGAGATCTCACTCCCGCGCACGATGCGATCTTGGCCCTCCGTTTTCAGAACCGACGACTAGATGGAACTTCTAATTTTTCTTCCAAAGAAAAGGCAAAGTTGCCAGCCCCACATCTGCTTTTAGCCTAGTAACTTTGGTGGGTTGTCCCATGGTGTGGATGGCAGCCGAGCAATTGAGATCCATTAATTCTTATATTTTCAATGTTTGTGACACTTCTTAACCAATTTTGTAAAAATCAGTAGTTACCTTATAAGAAAACATATTTTAAAACTTACCCTGTTTAACATTTTTTTCCATTCTGTTGGGTAGGAGTATTTTAAAACATATAGGATTAGGACCCAATGTCGAGTCAACAAGGCATAGACTCAGCTCCATTATTGGAATTTTAAAAGGATGATGCTTGTTAAATATCATAATAAGTGTGGGGCTAGGAGTATTTCTCAAGCTTGTGTGATGTAGCAAAAGAGTATTTCTCATCACTGTTGGCCCGCAACATGTTCTTTCATGACGTGTGTATCTAGTTCGAGAAACATTACTCCCTCTAACCCAAGTAATAAGTGTCTAAATACATCCATAGTGTCGACAAAAAATATGGATTAGAGAAAATATTATTTATAGCCATACACACCAACTAGCGGCGTAGCTACAAAATAAAGTTGAGTAGATGCGACATAATGAGAGTTGGCATATATAGGCCATTAATGGATTGCACTAGTAGAAAACAGGCCTAATATCCAGGATGAATTTGAGCTTTAGTCCCGGTTGTGTTTTGATCCGGGACTAATGCTCACATTAGTCCCGGTTCAAAAAGCTATGTGGGCCAGAAATCTTTAGTCCCGGTTCAAATGGGACGTTTAGTCCGGTTGGAGATACGAACCGGGACTAAAGGGTTAGTGACCTTTAGTCCCGGTTGGTATCTCCAACCAGGACTAAAGCCCCACCCTTTAGTCCCGGTTGGTGTTACCAACCCGGACTAAAGGGTCTTCCCCAATTTTCCTCTCATGCCTACCACCACCCCCCCGCGTAGAAAAAACGTCTAAAAAAAATAAACGAAAATGATAAAAACTTCAAATTTCAAAATCCTTTGACATGCATGTACCTCATGCAACTAACTTTTATGGAAAATTTGAAATTTTGAATTTTGATTTTTTTTGCAAAAAAAGGTTGTTCCAAATTAAAACTGCTCTAACTTTTGCATACGGGCTCGAAAAAAAACGTATAATATATGAAAAATTATCTACACAAAATTTTACATCCGATTTCAACAGCCATAGGCCGTTTGCACAAATTCTACTTTCTCAAAATTCCAAAGGGAAATATGAAAGCAGGAAGATTTTAGTTTTTGTTAGAAAAATGAGAAAAAATGATTTTTTGAAGGATTTTTTAATTTCTTTAGTTGTTTCTTCCACTTTTTAGTTATTTTGAAGTTTTTAGATTATTTTGGAATTTTTTAAGATTTTTGAATTTTTTGTTTTTTTTTTAATTTTTTGAGTTTTAAAATTAATAATTAAATTATGCATAAAGATTATTTGAAATTCATTGATGCTTATTATTACTTAATCATTATTACTTATTTTTGAAATTATTTGGAACTCAAAAAAGTAAAATGATATATTATCAAAGTCTAAGGGGTTAATACAATTCATAGCATAGTATTATCAAGAAGTCGCAAGCGCAGTCTTGGAAGCTAGTAGGGAAGGAATGAAGAAGTTAAGCGTGCTAAGGGTGGAGTAGTGTAAGGATGGGTGACCGGCCGGGAAGTGGGACCACGAGTATATACTTTGACATGACATAGGGCTGGTGATTAGAGATTAGAGGGGAAACTGTCAAACAAATCAAAAATCCAAAAATAGGAAAATTCAAAAAAAATTGAAATAATTTGAAACTTTTTTCGAAAATATTTGAAAATAACAAAATAACCTTTAGTCCCGATTGGTGTTATCAACCGGGACTAAAGGGTTCTCCAGCCCGCAACACTCAGGGCGGCCACGTGGAGGGTCTTTAGTCCCGGGTTGTGGCACAACCGGGACTAAAGAGGGGGACTTTTAGTCCCGATTGGTTAGTCCCGGTTGCTACAACCGGGACTAAAGGCCTTTACCAACCGGGACTAAAAGCCGTTTTTCTACTAGTGTTGGGCTTTAGCAATGCATAATATGACATAAGTAGATTTGGCATATATAGGCCATTAATGGATTGGGCTTTAGTCGATGCAGATGCATAATTCTCTAAACCTGGGTGGGCCATAACCCAGTTTTTCTTCAACATAGATCCGCCCCTTCACATACCACCGGACACATGCTCACACAATTCCTACTCTTCCCGTTTACAATTAGTTTGTGCTCTAAGTTCAGTCAAAGTTTATAAAATTTAGCTAAATATTAATGAACGATTATTGACAACTATAATATAAAGTGAGTGTAATTAGAATCATCATAAAGTACATTTTCATATTATATGTATTTGGTATTCTGAATATTGATATTTTCTCTTATATTTTTATTAAACTTTGTAAAGTTTGTTTTTAATTAAACCTAGAACATGAGCTAAATAAAAATGGAGGAAGTACTAAAAACTAAAGTTGTGCAGCTCCGAGATTAAAGAAGTCAACACAAGTGTTTCTCCATCGACAAAACACATTGTTTTTTGACAGAAAGAACATAATCCACATAGAGCACCATGGCGCCAAAGCCCGAGATTTATTGCTAGTGAGCTAGAGTACAATCACACTCCTAACCATCTATCGTTTTTAATGTAAACCCTGCTGCCATGTCAATATAAGAATCATTATAACTTATATCTTCAAATGCTTACTCGTTAACATAATGCTTAATAATTGGATGGCTATATGTTTGCATGCTGCTGATGTATGCCCTCGATTTAGGGCAACAATCATACGCCTGCCACATCCACATGATCACCCTGAATGGAACATGCATTATATTTTGCTTTTGATGAAACATTAATAAATAACTTTTTTCTGCTGCACAAGGATCTCCTGGTAGAATGCGTACAAGCAAAGAGTATAATTCTTCCCCATGTGTCGTGAAAAAGATATTTGGGTTAGTTCAACCGGTACTTAAACAATCCTTCACCATTCGCGTGCCTTCTTTTTTTTGGCCAACTAGCTACCGTAGCATGCACGTGAAGTTGTGCAATTGAACTGGCACTTTGTGAGGTGTTAATGAAAGAAAACACAACAAAGTTTTCATAAGCACCTCTAAAACTACCACAAACTCCATTAATACAAAGTAGATATCACGTGCATAAACGTCGCACAGCTCTTGATCAATATATATGATGTCATATATTTCTGGACTAGTCTAATGGCAAAGAAAAAAATTGAGCTTTAGGTCATTTACTATCAAGAACACTAGGAAATAAGATTTTGGGGGATAAATGACTAGAAAATATCACCCTCCGGGAACAATATCCATCGCCCGTCACAAGACCGAGACAATCACTACTGTTTTGGAGACATTTCCACCAAATAAATGTGATGTTCAAAAGAGATTTAGTTGAAACCAAGTTTGCATCATGGAAAACTCTTCTTGGAAAGCTCACATTTTTAAAATTCTTGCAAGGGACTGACAAACTTTGTTGGAACCTACATGAGAATGGTAAATTCTTAGTGGATGTACAAAGCGCTTGTTCATTTAACACTGTCACAATAGCCAAAAAATTTTTAAAAATGAAGGCGCCGCTAAAACATAATTTTGTGTGAAGCCTTCATAAAGGTGTAACCCATACCAAGGATAACCTAGCAAAGTGAAATTAGCATGGAATTTACAATGTGAATATTGTCACCATGATGAGTCAATTAAAGTGTATATTTTTCTGGTGTAAGTTCGGATGTACTATATGGTTAGTTATCCAATTGTCTTTCTTCAAGCATAGTATGGATCACAAGTATGGGGGTTATTATTGTGGTGGGAGCGTTGGCCGTTATGGTCGCTTAATATAGCTATGTGATCAGATTTTTTAAGGGTAAGAATTTTACTCCTTTGCGGGTCATTTACCAGTCTATTAATTTATTCCAGTAATTTGTGGCCATCTCCTCGGTGTATGGATAACATAGAGGAAGTTTTACACGATCCGATCATACGATAAGGTATTTTTATCCAACATAGATGACATCTAGTCTACAACTCGACCCCCATCGCTTTAAGCGTTGCATACTGTATTGCAACAATGTTTTTTTTTGTTAAGGCGGGTATGCGTGTATCCTAACTATAGACGAGGCCATGTGTAATCTCGTATCAATTGTATTAGTGTGATGCTAACGTATAATTATGATAAAGTGCCCTTTATAAACAATGATATATCACGTGTATTAATTTGATATTACATAAAGCTGAATATAGCTTTGTACTAATCCAACCTGTTATGGTGTGTATTCATTTATCAGCACATAGATGGTAGCACAAGCTAGTTGCCTAGTGACCCAGAGAAAGCTCAATTTGAATTGTGCATGTCAAGTTTGTAGAAATGATTAAGTCCTAACCATAAGTACAATATTCTTACTAGGATGAGAGTTATTGTTTCCTACAAGGATCAGAAGGGGACTTGCCCCGTGACTCCCTCGCATCGTCTCCTCTGGGCGATCGATGGGGCGAATCCCTTACCCCCATCCGCCGCCGCCTTCCCCACCTTCATATGTCTCCTGTCATCCCTTGAGGCTGCTACCAGCAAAGGCCTGCATCACCGGTGATGGGGGCAGCGGGGATCTGCTCTTGGGACCCCTGTCCGGTGGAATGGAGGCAATCCACCAAGTGGGGGGGAGGGGGGCTGGCCTTTGCCTTTGACTGCTCGGCGGCCCTCCTCCCTCTCACCCTCCACCCGGCTTGCCGATGCTTTGGTGGCATGGTGGGGGCGTTGTCCGTCGCGACCCTGGCAGTGTCCATGGAAACCAGGGCGGTGTCCCTGGATGATGGAGGTTGATGACCCACAAGTATAGGGGGTGTATCATAGTACTTTCGATAAATAAGAGTGTCGAACCCAACGAGGAGCAGAAGGTGTTGATGAGCAGTTTTGAACAAGGAATCACTGTAAATACTAGCAAACAGGTTTTCAGGGGTATTTGGTAATACGAATAAATAAAGTGCGAGTAAATAAAAGACAGTAGTAACAATTGTAGCAAGTGGCCCAATCCTTTCTTCAGCAAAGGACAAGCCGGTTGTGTACTTATAATAACCAAACGTTTTCGAGGACACACGGGAGTTTCTGTCAAGAGCTTTCGCTTCATAGAGCCAATAGTATTTATTGGTTTGGTAAGTGTTATGGGGGTGAACCTGTGCTAGCGCACTACCCTTACTAGGATAAATACACACTTGTGATTATACCCCTTGCAAGCATCCGCAAATACAAGAAAGTAATTAAGATAAATCTAACCACAGCCTTAAACTCTAAGATCCTACGCTCCCTGGTGCAATAGTTTCCCAACGGAGGTTTAGGTTTCTGTCACTCCAGCAACCCCACAATCGGTAGCCAAATACACAATGCATCTCACTAGGCCCATGAATGGTGAAGTATCATGTAGTCGACGTTCACATGACACCACTAGTGAAATAGCACCACAACAATATCAAACCATTAAATATTTCTCAACAATAATTCACTACTAACATCTTGACTTCTCCCATGTCCTCAAGAACTAAACAAACTACTCACAAGACATCATATGGATCATGATCAGAGGTGAAATAATGGTGAATAACAATCTGAACATAAATCTTAACTCAACGGTTCCACTCAATAGCATCAACTACAAGAGTAATCAACACCGGGAAAGTTTCCCCTATGAATATAACAAGATCCAACTCAAGATGTTACAGCGGGATGGCGTGGTGATGATGGAGATGAAGGTAC
Organism: Dactylis glomerata; assembly: GCA_007115705.1. NCBI lineage: Eukaryota > Viridiplantae > Streptophyta > Magnoliopsida > Poales > Poaceae > Dactylis > Dactylis glomerata. The sequence goes on along the minus strand of QXEO01000041.1, from coordinate 570,047 downwards.
TGGTGATGGAGATGATGATGATGATGATCCCGATGAAGTCCGGTGCGATGGTGATGACGATGGCGACGATCTCCCCTCTCCGGGAAGGAATTTCCCCGGCAGATTTCTCCCTGCCGGAGAGCTTTTCTCTCTCTGTGTTCTCCGCCCCGCAGAGGCGGTTGTGTCTAACTCTCAGCCCCCCCCCCCTTGACTTAGGTTTTCGGGGACGATGATGTACGCGAAGGGGCGAGACCAGAAGTGGGCCAGGGCTCCCTCACACAGGGCTGGCGCGGCTAGGGGCTGGCCGCGCCACCCTGGCGTGTGGGGCCCCCCTGGCTCCTCTCGACTCCTCCTTCTGGCTTTGTGAGTCTTCTGGGAAAATATAATTTCTGGGTATTTTTCTGGAATTTTCCTGATCTTCAAAATATGGTCTCTTGATGGTCCTTTTTCCAGCAGAATCCTGACTCCGGCAGCAACTCCTCCGATGATCATCAAACATGTGAAAACAAAGGAAATGACATAAGTATCATATCTAAATATGAAATATATCAATGAATAGCAGTAAATTATGATACAAAATAGTGATGCAAATTGGACGTATCAACTCCCCTCCAAAGCTTAGACCTCGCTTGTCCCCAAGCAAAAACTAAACTCGGTAAACATGACCACAGGTTTATGGAGTGAAGTGTCGATAATCAAAATACGGACAAGAAGCATCACATTCACTAAGGCACAAATTATAATAGACAGCAACTTCCCTTTATAAGATATAGACTTGCAATAGGTAAAAGGGAATCACATGTAAAGATGCACAAGGTAAACTATAATTGGCAATGGCAAACCTTAGTTCTTGGTCAAAGAATGGAGAACAAACTATTCTCTCTTTTAAACGGAGCCTTTTAAAATAGAGCTAATATAGCAAAGACTATATGCTCAACAAAGTAAACTTTTGCATTCAAAGAAAGCTTTCAAAGATATATTCCTTCAGACAAAAGCATTATACAAAACAAGGAAGATAATAAACATGATTAAACGGATCAACATATGGATGAGTGAAACATAACAACTCAAATGCTTGCTTGAGACAGAGGGAAATTGGTTGACTCAACATAAAAGTAAAAGATAGGCCCTTCGCAGAGGGAAGCAGGGATTAAACATGTGCTAGAGCTTTTCATTTGTAAAACAGAGGTAAAAATTGTTTTGAGAGGTGGTTGCTTTTGTCAACGACAAGCAACGGAGTTCTTGATATCTTCCATACTAAACAAGTGAGAGCGGTTCCGAGATGTTTGATTAATTGGCACTTTGGTGCTCTTTTATAGCTTTGCACTCCTCCCCACCTTTTTCCTTTCTCAAACCATGGCTAACCGATTCCATCGGGTGCCGACCAACTTTCACATTCCATTGGAGGAGTGCCCTTTTTTCTTTCTTTTTCTTTTTGAGATTATAATGGTCTGACCGGCTCCCTTGCAAAATTAATGACGAGCAGATGAAGCTGCCTAGTCGAGGGGTACTTAATTTAGTATGGAAGATAACAAACCCATCCACTACGTCCTCATGAGCTAAAAACAGTGGCACAAAATGAGAAGTGTTTGAAGGTTTTTGAAAGGTAGCACATGAAAATTTACTTGGAATGGCTTAAAATACCATGCATAGGAATTTATAGTGGACTCTTTGGAAGTGACTTGGCTTTTGGGAATTGGATGCACGAGAAGTATTTCCTCTCAGTACAGGTTTTTGGCTAGCAAGGCTGGGTAGCAAGCATAAGAGTTGCATGAAACAAACAAACATACATATAATAAGAACAATCATGCAAACTCCCTTGAAGGTACAACGATTTTAACTTTAAGAATAACAATGCTTATAAGCCAAACATAAGGGAAAACTGAAGTGATGTAACTGCAAGCACTTCTTTATTCTTTTCTACTCAAACCTCAAGGTAAAGTTGCTACTGACTGCTACTCGTGTGATGATGATGCCAGAAAAGAGCTGTGGCGTTTAATTGACGTGGGAGCAGTAAGTCCTTGTGCGTGGTGAATGACCAGCCCGTTGGGAACCCCAAGAGGAAGGTATGATGAGTGTAGCAGCAAGTTTTCCCTCAGTTAAGAAACCAAGGTATATCGAACAGGAGAAGGGAGACGGTGACGACTGAAGGTGTTTGTGGAACCTGCACACACACAAACAAATACTTTGTTCCCAACTTGCGATGAGGTTGTCAATCTCACCGGTTTGCTTGAAACAAAGGTTATGAGTGTATCGAGTGGAAAACAGTAGTAATATGCGAGTAAAGTAAACAATGCGGGAAAAGTAAACAGGTGATTGCAATATGATTAAAATAGGACCGGGGTCCACAGTTCACTAGTGGTGTCTCTCCATAGATAAAATAACATGCTGGGTAAACAAATTATAGTTGGGCAATTGATAGAATAAAGATAACGTGATATGTCAAGAAGATCACTATGAGATTTACTCTGGGCATTACAACAAAATACATAGACCGCCATCCAACTGCATCTATGACTAATAATCCACCCCCGGGAATATCATCCGAACACCCTAGAAGTATTAAGTTGCGAACAACAGATAATTGAATTAAGCAAAGTGTGTAATGTAAACAAAGCATATGCCCTTGAGCATATGAATGTTGTTTTCTCCCTAGTAGCAACAGCACATCTACCACCTTAGAGGTTTCTGTCACTCCCCCAGGTGAAATAGAGGCATGAACCCACTATCGAGCATAAATACCCCCTCTTGGAGTCACTAGCAACTACTCGGCCAAGATAGCTACTAACAACGGAGAGCATGCAAGATCATAAACAACATAGAGATAACAAAAGATATAATTCAGTACAGCAACTTAATCATAAACACCAATATTCATCGGATCCCAACAAACCAACATCATAGAATTACATAACGGTGATCTCAATCATGTAAGGCAGCTCATGAGATCTAAACATGAAGCACATGGTGGAGAAGACAACCAGCTAGCTACTGCTATGGACCCATAGTCCAAGGTAGACTACTCACTCATCGCTCCGGAGGCAAGCATGGCGATGAAGAAGACCTCCGGTGGCGATTCCCCTCTCCGGCAGGGTGCCGGGAAGAGCTTCTGGACCCTCCCGATCTTTGGGTCGACGGCGGCGGCGGATCGCGATGTATTCTGGAAAACTGATCGGGTCCTTAGGTTTTTCTCATCGGGGGGTACTTATAGGCGAAGGGGCGATGTCAGAGGTGGAGCCAGGGGCTCTCACACAGGGGTGGCGCGGCCAGGGGCCAGGCCGCGCCGCCCCCTTGTGTGGGGCCCTGGTGGCCCCCCTCCGACACTTCTTCTGATGTCTGGAAGCTTCCGGGTAAAATATGACTTCAGGAACCTGTTTCGTCCAATTCCGAGAATATTTCCTATGTATCACTTCTGAAACACAAAAACAGCAGAAAACAGGAAACTGGCACTGTGGCACTTCGTTAATAGGTTAGTTCCAGAAAATGTATAAAAGTGCCACTAAGTGTAACGAAACAATAGGCAAATGGTGTAAAAACAAGCATGGAGCATCAAAAATTATAGATATGTTTGAGACGTATCACTGACCAAGCTAGGTTTGCCAAAACCAACTAAATCTACTCATGCTCTCAATGTGATACCAATACCAATCAACAAGACTAGTCATACAAGAGAGATTACAAACTAACATAAAGTGTGCGAAAAGTAAACGATAAAACTTCTCATTAATATTTTATTACCGCAACTCACACCAAGGGATACATAGATAACTGACTAAGGAGGATACTTCCAAACTGCAAACTATTCTATATGATAACTTCTCTATTCATGATACGACACTACTTGAAAAGTAAATGAGCGAAAGGTAATGATGTGATACCGAGGTACTCCCCCAAGCTTGGAACAAGCCAAGGGGATGCCTAAACCGATGACGAATTACTCCTTTGGTGGCGGCGGTGAATCTTCATCGTTGTCGTACTTCCAAGGCAGAGGTCCTCCATCAAGGAAGGATGTCTTGGTCTCCAAAATCCTGAAACTTGCAGCAGCACTCATTTGTTGAAATCTAGCTTCATACTCACAATTTTGGTTATGCAAGTCGTAGAGTTGTGCTTGTAATTGGCTAGTCGTCTCCTGGAGTGAGAGGACATCATTCCAAAGCTCTGTAGTCTCCTTCTTGTACTTGGCAACAAGCTCTTGATTAATCCTATAGATAATGTCCACCTCACGTTCTGCCATCTTCTTGTATTTGAAAACTTCCTGTTCCAATGCTTCCATCCTTGCTTCGAGACTCCCTTCTCCCTTGGGTCCTTGAACATCTTTAATCTGCAACTCCCCATCCTTGAGTGACAACTCCTTCAGATGCATCTTCAGCTCCCTCATATACGGATTGATGGAATCCGCAGGAGGGTTCTCTTTAGATGAACCAGACGAAGACATTATAACTCCAAAGCCGAGGGCAATCCCTGACAGAAACAGCTCAAAACAAAACGCGACGAGAAAACGATATACAGACCTCGGGGACTCCGGGGGGTTAAATAGGCGAAAATTATACATCGAAACGAAATCACAGGAGGAAACCGGGACGGAAACGAGTTCCGGGGTGTTCTCACACCCAGGTGGCGTGGCCAGGGGTGGGCCCGCGCCACCCATGTGTGAGACACACACGGACTCTTTTTCGTGCCCTTTTTTGTCTCGTGATTTTTTTATATTTAGTAAAAACAGCAAAAATATTAAAGGAAGAACTTTTCGCGAAACTTTTCTGACTAGATCTGTTACCTATTCGAAAGCGAACTCTGCAGGTACCTGCAATTTGTCTTGGATAAATTCTTTCGGAGAAACTGTTTCAATAACATCAACATCTTCATTATAAGAATCTCCAGAAATATAATGCTTGAGTCTTTGCCCATTCACCACTTGTGTAGAATCATCTTTCAATGAAGCAATTTTAATGGCACCTGAGCGGTACACTTCCACAATAACATATGGTCCTTCCCATTTAGAGAGTAATTTTCCTGCAAAAAATCTGAGACGAGACCTATACAATAGAACTTTCTCACCAACATGAAACTCTCTCTTAAGAATTCTCTTATCATGCCATTGCTTGACTTTCTCTTTGAAAAGTCTGGCATTCTCATACGCTTCGTTTCTCCACTCATCTAGAGAACTCAAATCTAACAACCTTTTCTTACCGGCTAGTTTAAAATCTCTGTTAAGCTCTCTCACTGCCCAAAAAGCTTTGTGTTCTAATTCTAAGGGCAAGTGACACGCTTTTCCGTAAACCATCTTATAAGGAGACATACCCATGGGGTTCTTATAAGCAGTTCTATAAGCCCATAAAGCGTCATTTAACTTACTAGCCCAGTTTTTCCTAGATCTACTAACAGTCTTCTGCAAGATAGACTTGATCTCCCTATTTGAAAGCTCTACCTGCCCACTAGTTTGGGGATGATAAGCAGAAGCAATTCTATGATTGACATCATACTTAGCAAGAGTTTTTCTAAAACTACCGTGAATAAAATGAGAACCTCCGTCAGTCATAAGATATCTAGGCACTCCAAACCTAGGAAAAATAACATCCTTAAGCATTTTTAACGAAGTCTCACCATCGGCACTCTTTGTAGGTATGGCTTCTACCCATTTAGTAACATAATCAACAGCAACAAGTATATGGGTATAGCCTTTTGAAGGAGGAAAAGGACCCATAAAGTCAAATCCCCAACAATCAAATGGTTCAATAACAAGAGTGTAATTCATAGGCATTTCATTGTGTCTAGAAATATTACCAACTCTTTGACATTCATCGCAAGATAAAACATACCTTCTCGCATCTTTAAAGAGGGTTGGCCAATAAAAACCTGATTGTAGAACCTTCTGTGCGGTTCTATCTCCAGCATGATGCCCTCCGTAGGCGCTGCTATGGCATTTTCTTAATATCTCTTGTTGTTCATATTCCGGTACGCATCTTCTCATAATACCATCAACTCCTTCTTTATATAAATGTGGGTCATCCCAAAAGTAATGCCTCAAATCATAGAAGAATTTTCTTCTTTGCTGAGTTGTAAAGGTTGGAGGCAAATACTTGGAAACAATAAAGTTAGCATAATCAGCATACCAAGGAAGGTCTCGTGAAGTTACATTAATTGCAGCCAACTGTTCATTTGGAAAACTATCATTAACAGGAATAGGATCAAAAGAAATGTTTTCCAATCTAGACAAGTTGTCAGCCACGGAATTTTCAGCACCTTTCCTATCTATTATATGCAAATCAAACTCTTGTAAAAGCAACACCCATCTAATAAGCCTAGGCTTAGCATCCTTCTTAGTCATAAGATATCTAATAGCAGCGTGATCAGTATGAATAGTAACTTTAGAATCAACAATGTAAGATCTAAACTTATCACATGCAAAAACAACAGCAAGAAACTCTTTCTCAGTAGTAGCATAATTCTTCTGAGCAGCATCAAGAGTCTTACTAGCATAATGAATAACATTCAACTTATTATCTACGCGTTGTCCAAGAACAGCACCAACAGCAAAATCACTAGCATCGCACATAATTTCAAAAGGTAAATTCCAATCAGGTGGTTGAACAATAGGAGCAGTAGTTAAAGCCTTCTTAAGAGTTTCAAAAGCTTCCTTACAATCATCATCAAAGACAAATGGTACATCCTTTTGAAGAAGGTTGGTAAGAGGCTTTGAAATCTTAGAGAAATCTTTAATAAACCTCCTATAGAAACCAGCATGACCAAGAATACTACGAATACCTTTAACATCTTTGGGACAGGGCATTTTCTCAATTGCTTCCACTTTTGCTCTGTCAACTTCAATACCTCTTTCAGAAATTTTATGTCCAACGACAATTCCTTCATTTACCATAAAGTGGCATTTCTCCCAATTAAGAACAAGGTTAGTTTCTTCGCACCTCTGCAAAACTTTATCAAGGTTGTGCAAACAATTATCAAAAGAAGTTCCATAGACGGAGAAATCGTCCATGAAGACCTCCACAATTTCTTCACAAAAGCCATGAAAAATAGCAGACATACATCTTTGAAAAGTAGCAGGAGCATTGCATAAACCAAACGGCATACGTCTATAAGCATAAGTTCCATAGGGACAAGTAAAAGTGGTTTTCTCTTGATCATCCTTCTTAACAGCAATTTGAGAGAAACCAGAATAACCATCAAGAAAACAAAAATGAGTCTTTTTAGACAACCTTTCTAGCATTTGATCTATAAACGGTAAAGGGTAATGATCTTTCTTAGTAACTTTGTTTACCTTCCTATAATCAATGCACATTCTATAACCAACTACTACCCTTTGAGGAATAAGCTCGTTATTCTCATTAGGCACAACAGTCATACCTCCTTTCTTAGGAACGCAATGAACAGGACTAACCCATCTACTATCAGCAATAGGATAAATAATACCAGCATCAAGGAGTTTTAATACCTCATTTCTTACCACATCCTTCATCTTGGGAATTAGGCGGCGTTGATGCTCCACGACTGGCTTTGCGTCTTTCTCCATATTAATGGCATGCTGACATAGAGTGGGGGAAATCCCTTTTAAATCATCAAGAGTATATCCCATAGCTCATCGGTGTTTCCTCAATATCTCTAATAATCTTTCTTCTTCCTTTCCTGAAAGTTTAGAGCTAATAATAACAGGATATATTTTCTTATCATCTATATAAGCATATTTGAGATTATCAGGCAAAGACTTTAATTCAAAAACAAGATCTTCCTTAGGTGGCAAAGTGGTACCAAGATCCTCCACAGGTAGATTATGCTTGAGTAATGGTGGTTGACGAAGGAGAATATCGTCAATCTCTTCTCTTTCCTTGCTAAAAACATCACTTTCGTGATCTTCCATGAATTGCTGCAAGGCATTATTAGGAGCAAGAGCAATAGAAGCAAGCTGTTCAACTCGAAAATTTTCATTAGGCGTTTCATTTTCATAAGACGTCTTAGCAAACTTGGAAAAATTAAACTGATAAGACTCTCCATTAAACTTAGTAAAAAAATTCTCCTTCTTACAATCTATCACGGCACCACAGGTGTTCAAAAATGGTCTACCAAAAATAATAGGACAAGTTTTACTAGCCTCCTTACCGAGTACTAGAAAATCAGTAGGGTATTTAGTCTTACCGCAAAGAACTTCCACATCTCGGACAATACCAAGAGGCCAAACTATCTCTCTGTTAGCAAGCTGAACAACCACATCAATATCTTCAAGTTCACAAGCGCCAATCTCGTGCATGATTTCTTTGTAAAGCTCTAAGGGAATAGCACTTGCACTAGCACCAATATCACATAAACCATAATAGCAATGATCTCCAATCCTGACAGAAATAACAGGAACACTTGTTTTCCTATGCTTTTTAGGATGTGAGAGAATGTTAGAAGCATCTTCACAAAAAAGAATATATTCATCTCCTACATCTTTAGTAACAAGATCCTTCAATATAGCTACAGGAGACTTAATAGTAATTTGCTCATTAGGTTCTGCAGCTTTCTTAGTACTTTTATTAGACACACTTACCAAAGTCGAATACTTCTTTACCTTAGCAGGGAAAGGTGTCTTCTCAAAATAAGGTTCAGGCACAATGCTATCAACAGTACAAACTTCAGTAGCTGCAGCAGGAATATGACTAATAGAATCTTTATAAGGCGCATGATATTTGTTCCAATCTTTCTTTGGAACATCAATATAAGAGGCAAAAGCCTTAAGACAATTAGCAAGTATTTGTGAATCAAGACCATATGCAGCGCTAACACTATGAAAGTCATCGGTTCCCATAAAAGATTTAATGCATTCATAATCATAGTTTATACCTGACTTCCTACCTTTGTCGTTTTCCCAACCTTCAGCATTCTCTTGTATACGGTCAAGAAGTTTCCACTTAGCATCTTCTTTCATATGAGTAAATGATCCAAAGCAAGAAGCATTCAAATAATCCTTATCAGGAAGAGTAAGCCGCGCATAAAAATTATCAATAACAATATTATTGGGGAGCTCATGAATGGGGCATTTGAGCATTAGTAACTTCAATCTCCCCACGCTTGGGCAATACTCTCTCCATCATGAGGCCAAAAATTATATATCCGGTTACGGTCTTTATGAATTTCAATTGGAGGATAAAACTTGGAATAAAAGAGAGGCACAATATCCTCCCATGCCATAGATGGACCATCTTGGAGTAGTCGATACCACTCTTTAGCTCTTCCTTTCAATGATAATGAGAATAATTTCTTCTTGACCTGGCTTGGTGAAATACCTGCACATCTGAACAACTCGCATAATTCATGTATAAATAATAAGTGATCACCCGGATGGACAGTTCCATCTCCTGAATAGCAGTTATCCATAATACGCCCAACAATTTTCATAGGTATTTTAAAAGGATCAATTTCAGCAGGCGGTGGCGGTGGTGGTTCCTCCGCATGTGCAGCAGTAGTAGTAGATGTGTTTCCAAATAGGAAACCAAATGGAGAGTTCTCCATAGCAAAGTAAAACAAAAATAAAAGACAAAATAAAAACAATACTCACAGTGACGGTTACCTTTTCCAATTCCACTCTTCAATAGCGCTACACTCCCCGGCAACGGCGCCAGAAAATAGTCTTGATGACCCACAAGTATAGGGGGTGTATCGTAGTACTTTCGATAAATAAGAGTGTCAAACCCAACGAGGAGCAGAAGGTGTTGATGAGCAGTTTTGAACATGGAATCACTGTAAATACTAGCAAACAGGTTTTCAGGGGTATTTGGTAATACGAATAAATAAAATGCGAGTAAATAAAAGACAGTAGTAACAATTGCAGCAAGTGTCCCAATCCTTTCTTCAGCAAAGGACAAGCCGGTTGTGTACTTATAATAACCAAACGTTCTCGAGGACACACGGGAGTTTCTGTCAAGAGCTTTCGCTTCATAGAGCCAATAGTATTTATTGGTTTGGTAAGTGTTATGGGGGTGAACCTGTGCTAGCGCACTACCCTTACTAGGATAAATACACACTTGTGATTATACCCCTTGCAAGCATCCGCAAATACAAGAAAGTAATTAAGATAAATCTAACCACAGCCTTAAACTCTAAGATCCTACGCTCCCTGGTGCAATGGTTTCCCAACGGAGGTTTAGGTTTCTGTCACTCCAGCAACCCCACAATCGGTAGCCAAATACACAATGCATCTCACTAGGCCCATGAATGGTGAAGTATCATGTAGTCGACGTTCACATGACACCACTAGTGAAATAGCACCACAACAATATCAAACCATTAAATATTTCTCAACAATAATTCACTACTAACATCTTGACTTCTCCCATGTCCTCAAGAACTAAACGAACTACTCACAAGACATCATATGGATCATGATCAGAGGTGAAATAATGGTGAATAACAATCTGAACATAAATCTTAACTCAACGGTTCCACTCAATAGCATCAACTACAAGAGTAATCAACACCGGGAAAGTTTCCCCTATGAATATAACAAGATCCAACTCAAGATGTTACAGCGGGATGGCGTGGTGATGATGGAGATGAAGGTACTGGTGATGGAGATGATGATGATGATGATCCCGATGAAGTCCGGTGCGATGGTGATGACGATGGCGACGATCTCCCCTCTCCGGGAAGGAATTTCCCCGGCAGATTTCTCCCTGCCGGAGAGCTTTTCTCTCTCTGTGTTCTCCGCCCCGCAGAGGCGGCTGTGTCTAACTCTCAGCCCCCCCTTGACTTAGGTTTTCGGGGACGATGATGTACGCGAAGGGGCGAGACCAGAAGTGGGCCAGGGCTCCCTCACACAGGGCTAGCGCGGCCAGGGGGCTGGCCGCGCCACCCTGGCGTGTGGGGCCCCCTGGCTCCTCTCGACTCCTCCTTCTGGCTTTGTGAGTCTTCTGGGAAAATATAATTTCTGGGTATTTTTCTGGAATTTTCCTGATCTTCAAAATATGGTCTCTTGATGGTCCTTTTTCCAGCAGAATCATGACTCCGGCAGCAACTCCTCCGATGATCATCAAACATGTGAAAACAAAGGAAATAACTTAAGTATCATATCTAAATATGAAATATATCAATGAATAGCAGTAAATTATGATACAAAATAGTGATGCAAATTGGACGTATCAGAGGTGGCGTCAACCTGGCGGTAGGTGGCGACCGTTAGTGTTGCAGACCGTGCTCTGCGGTCGCGTGGGTGGTGAGGGGGTGGGCGTGGTGTCTCTGGAATCATATCTGAATATGGCTCCTTCCCCATGTGGTGGTCGTCTCACCTTCCTGGCCCTAGATCTAGCTCTGATGGCTAGTGGGTGTGGCTGCAAGTGGGCTCTGGACTAGGGAAACCATTGGTCGACGATGGCGGCCATGACATCGACGATGTTGTCGGTGTTGTTCTCCTTCTTGAAGGCAACATCAAAGTTGTATCCCCTTCCTCCCTGACCTACCTGTCTCTGGTGAAAACCCAAAGCTTCAGTTTGGGAGGCGGTGGCGCTCCTGCGTTGTTCCCTTGCTGGAGGCGTCGCCTTGAGATAGCGGGTATGGTGGACGAGCTCGTCAGTGGATGGTAGGCATCGTCTTTGTCTGCTCCCGACTGCTTGGTCTGGTGCGTTGTGGTTGGGTTGCGAGCTGTGGTGATGTTTGTGGATGGCGGCACGACGAGGCGAGTGTTGGGAGTCCTTCTCCCCGGCAATTCCAATACCCATGCATGCTCAGGGAGAGTTGTCTACCTCCGACAGGTTTGGCGCCCTCCGATCCCGGGTGTGAGAAAGCAGGGAGCTTTCTCCGGAGGTGGAAACGGATGGGGCTAGGGGCTTTGCTTGGCCTCTGGAGGTTGACGATGGTGCGAGTCCCTCAATGGTGGTCTTCTTTGCCAGCTTTGCTTCCCCTTCAGTCGGATTGCAAGGCTGGACAATGGACACGAAGCTTAAACTGTTCTTCATTTCCTATTTCTTTTATGCTTGTTGTTCTTCGTTTCCTGCTAGCTGGTTTTCAGCACTTTGTATCAACAGCCTACGGCCAACAGTTTAAAAAAAGAACAATATTCTTATTTTCCTTTGAACTCAACAGTATGGAGTGGTATTGAATAAGATTTGTTTTAGGATTGTGTTTTCTCAAATCATGCGGTAGCTAGTAATAATAGTTTTGAACAAGTTGTCCCCACGTCGTTTGAAGTCTGAAACCAACGTGACGCTGTCTCGTGTACGTTTTCTTGATAGCCCCTGTACTCGATCGGCTCCAATTTTTTAAGGCGCGCGCGGCGGGCGTGCGTTGATCCTGACACGGCATCCTCCGGTCTATAATTAGATTAGTCTGCTTAATAAATTTTGAACCCATAATTAGATCAAGTGGATCGATTGGAAACCTATCTGCATCATGTTTAAACGGAATTAACAGCTACTCTCTTTTCAAAATATAAGATGTTTTAGCTTTTTATATATATCTAGATATTTTTTAGTGTGTAGATCCACTCATTTTGCTTCCAACGTACGCACTAGAAGACATATGTCAGAAAAAATTAAAATATCTTATAATTTAGAATGGATAGAGTAGCTAATAGAGGTCTCCACATATAGACCGTTATGAGAGTGTCGGTTCATATCACCGTATGAACATTTTGAATTTAGTTATTAAGTACTCTACAGTGGAATCTAGACTCACTGCCGTGGAGATAAGGTGAGGCACGTCCTTGGTGCTTGAATGAATACCCTGAATCCTGGACGTGGATGGGCAACCACAATTTTAAATTTGAATCGCTGTCGCCAGTAAAGGACGTCACTGCTCGAACGCTGACTGGAATTAACGGACACCTGGATGGATTCCGTGGCAACGAGCACAGGTCGATAGCTCCTCCATCGTAGTACTAGCTAGCTTCTTCTTACCTAAAATTTTCTCCCTCTTCGGTCGATCGCCTCATGGCCCGGTATATATAGAGCAAGTTGGCCTGGAGTACTGCAGCCAGCTAGCTAGAGCTCTCGTATATACTCCGCTGCCGTTCCTCCTGCCGACACCCTGCGGCTGGAGCAATCAAGATGATGGTGGTCTCGCGGGTGGCCGGCGAGCTGCTTCGCTCCCTCGTCGCCGGCATCTTCGGGGCAGCCGGGACGGTGGTCGGCGCCGTGTACGGCCTCATGTCAGCCGCGTTCGTCGGCCAGGACGACGACGGCTTCGTGCGGGGGACGCTGGTAGGAGCGATCGCCGGAGCGCTCGTGTCCGTCGACCTCGCACAGTCCCTCCTGGCCATATGGTGCTGCTCCTCCTCCGTGGACAGGCGGATCAAACGCACCCTCAGCGCCATCTCCGCATTGCCAACTCTCGCCGACCCGCACTCCGGCCGCGGCGATCGCGTCCTCTTCGATGGGAGTACTTGCTTCGGCTTCACCCCGCCCGCGGTGGCCGTCGTCGTGGTGACCAAGCAGACTGCGGGGCAACCTGCCTGCCCGATCTGCCTCCAGGAGTTCGAGGCCGGCGGCGAGAGCGCGGCGAGGCTCCCGGCCTGCTCCCACGTCTTCCACCTGGGGTGCATCCGGAGATGGCTCCTCTGCAAGTCACACTGCCCCATGTGCCGTCACGCCGTCTGCTAGCTAGGCTCTTGGTGTCCATGAGAGAAAACCTGTTTTAATTTTCATTTTGCACAAAACGAAAATGAGCTGGCAGAAGGCTAAGCTCTACAGGTCAATTTGCGCATTTCTTCTTCTTTCACTTTGGCGAATTCAGTTCGCGATGATATGTTTGTACTACTCTTTTGGTGCTCCATCCGCCCCAAATTAGTTGTCTTAATGGTGTCTAGATATGCATATAAGATATGTTTTTAGTGTGTAGATATATGTGTCTAGAAAAAGTTTTAAAAAAAAATTAGGCAAAATATTTGCCATTTTATTAATTAAGTTTTTAGAGGTCTTACAACACCGATCTTGACCAAAAACCAGGGCCCAAAAGAACAAATATATACTCTCACAATATTACAATACTTCGTCCCGGCGAGACACCACATCGCCGCCTCCTCTTTGATTTGGGCTACAAGCATAGTGGTGGTTGCTGATTTATTCTGGAAAACACGAGCAATCCTCTCCTTACATATATCTCATTACACCAACATAGCTAGGGAAGCCGCGGCTTTTCTAGATTGACCCGTCTTATGGATTCCTTCCTTCCACCATTGTTATACCATGCGCATGGCTTGCCAACTTGTAGGATCAACATAGTAGACACCAAGCCAATCTTTCAAGGTTGACCAAATACGAATTGTGAATCCACATTTGAAGAGTAGATGACCGGCCACATCTTGGGCTTGGTTACATAGCTTGCATAGTCCACAATTTTTCCACCCTCTTTTGGCGAGTCGATCCGCCGTCCATATCCGGTTTTGGATGATCAACCATGCAAAAAAATTGCAGTTTGGGGAAGTCCAAGGTTTCCAGACTAAAGAAGGCATTAGAGAGGGGGCGTGGCCCTCAAATTGCAATTTGTATGCCGATTTATAGGAGTAGGTGCCGTCATTGGAGAGCTTCCATACGATATCATTTGGTGTGTCTGTAACACCCCAGGTGTCGATCTACCTGGCGATGCTGTCACGCTAACTAAACAACACGAAGTTTAGGAAAAACCCTAAACTCGGACAGCACCTCCTTTGTTTATGGGGCCATTCACGACAGGCAATTTATACATATTCAGCAGATAGCAATAATATATGGTTCACACACTCTAGGCACATAGTCTGGTCTCAACCCTACCACAATGATACAAAATATATACAAGCGACCAAAGGCTCAAGATAGATAAACCGGCAATCCAATAAAATTTATATGAGATAACTATGATTGTGAATCTTCTAAAATGTGTGTGATGTGAAGTGTAGTGTGTAGATTGAAGGTGCGCTACTCCTGCCCATACATGCCACTATTCCAAGTACCTGAAAATCCAATAAAAACCAACAACAAAAAATAAGTGTGAGTAAAGGTATACTCAGCCAAGTACAATAAGAGCTGAAAGTTTTATAAGAATAACAGAAATTGTATGTTCAACATAAATCTGAATATGTCGGTATACTGAATCATTTCACAAGTGGGACTCTCCGGAATAGACTCAGCTTCGGAGACTGAACTAGACATACCGGACATTTTATAACGGTGGCCACCAAAAATGTCGGCATATGTCTGAACTGAACGCGGAACGCTGAAATTATGGCTTAGACATACTGAAAACAAAATAATGCGGAAACAACAAAAAAAAACGAACAAGCGAATTGACAGAAGATCAGAAGATCATAGGAGGCAACCAAAAGATAAGATCCAACATGAACTTTCCTTAACCTCGACGTCTAGGTGAAGAATTAATATTGGCAGCCGAAATCCATAATCCTCTCGCTTGGTGTGGTCTTCGGGACGGCGTCGATCAGGCAAGACTCCGGTCATTAACCTGAGATTTCTTCTCAAATGGTGTTGATGACGATTGGATCTTCCATGTCATGGCGGCATGATGGTCAACTAGGGCAAGGACGTGTGCTGAGGATAAATGGATAGGGGCCGGCTGGGCCGGGCTAAAATTTTATTTGTCCCTTTATTTTTTTATCTAAAAATATTTAGTGTTGTACGATTAGGTGAAAATATAGAATGTCTAGATCCATCGAATTTGCACGACCTCTCGGAAAACATAATTGATCAAACCTAATTAAAGCAAAAGTGGTGTCCGGTGTTCCACTTTCAATTTCCAATTTTACTTTTAGACAAGATACCAAATTACCCACCGCTACCGTCTAAGCCTGTAACTGGGCACGGTCTGTCCACGGCGTCCCGCTAACCCAACACCTAATTTCATTGAGTGGAGACCCACGGTCATGCAAGAAAACGTCCTGGACAGTAACGGCTTGCCCGGTAGCGCCGCCAGGCCACCACCACGCTGTGTCAGCACCTTGCTGAGTGAGATGGGAGAGTCGATGGGCGAGCGCGGGTGGCCTCGGCCGGAGTGGAGGATGGGGGCGGAGTAGACGGCTGCCCAGCTCCGGCGTGGGGCTGCTGCGAGGAGCACCGTGGAGACGTAGAGGCGGGAGCCGTCGCGGGTTGGGGACGGACGGCAGCAGCGGACGGCGCGGTCCGACCAGGGGAGAAGCGGCGTTGGTCGAGGCGTGGGCGAGCGCCATCACCGGAGGAGCTCCCTCGGTGCTGCAGCTCCGTTTCTCCACTCCACGAACGGTACGGCCTCAAGGGTCTATAACGCCGGCGGGATTACCGATCTGAGAAATATGGAATTGAAGAAGAGGGAGACACGGAGCAGAGAACAGAGACAGGAATTCAGATTTGATTTCTGAATTTTGGCTACAGACGGTATCTGGGCTCACACCATCCACACTTGAATCTGGCTTATCGGCTATGGACGGGGAAGTGGTGCCGCACCTCGCGCCGTGGCCGCTGGACGACTATGCCGATGACCTTCAGGCGGAGCTCAACCGGGCCTGACGGACGCCGACGGAACCATGGTGGAATTTAGTAGACAAATTATTAATCCCGTTTAATTAAACCGGCATAAACGGCAAGCTGGCGGACAGCCGTGGACATGTCCACTTACAGGTATACTACCGTCCATTGATAAGTAAAAAATGCTTTGTTTTTTTTCGGGCGCGCCTTTTCGGCTGACCGCGGACGCTTTGGTCGACGCACGACTATTGTAAAGTAAAAATCCATAGGGTTCAAAAAAAAGTAAAAATCCATAGATAAAAAAAAGAGTAAAAATCCAATCGTGCCCACCCCGGCGATGAACCACGAAAGGGCCCTCGATGCGCCGCCGCCGCTGGATTCGATCCCCACTCTAGGCGCGCCCCACCACGTCCTTCCCTGAGCAGGGACGCCATCAGCCTCGTCCCCTACCTGCAACATCCCGCTTCCGGAAGAGTTGGGAGGTGTTAGCGACGAGGGCAGCGCTGGAGCCGAAAGGTAGGGAGGGCTGCCGCTCACGCGAGGTACATGCGGCTGCTGGCGAGGTGAGAGAGTTGTGGCGGGAGAGAGATCGAGTTCCGCATCCCGACGCGTGTTCCCCAATTCCCAGGCCACGGCCAACGCACAGTGTGTCTCATCCGCGCCCGCATCAAGCCCCCCGATGCCGGCCAGAAGTTGCGGAGGGTGCCGCGGCCGCGCGGCCAGTACATAGATACCATTTTTGTCTTTTTTCATTCGTTAGTAAGACACCGCAATAATTTTCATCATTACAAAGAACCAATAGATTGGGTGATAGAGCAAGTACACGATGAAGCGAATTCTTCTCTGTTCTCTCTTATGAACAGTCAACATTGTTCTCTGAAGAAAATGTTTGACCACGGTGAACAGAATAGCTATGTACGAAACATGATTTTAATTTGAATGTGTAAGAATGACATGTTTTGGTTGATCATTTGCAACTGGGAAAAAATAAAATATAATTGCTTTGACAAAAATATGTGACCAACCATATGGTCAATCCGTAGCAACACACGGGTATTGTGCTAAAATAAAAGCTCTGTCAAGTGTTCTCACACTTTTAGTTCTGATTTTACCCTCAGATAAAATATCAAATTACCCACCCATGCCATTAATAAGTAAAAAAAGATTCATTATAATCTTGTGTTACGTAACAACTTTTATGATTGGTTGAGAGTAAATCTCGGGTCTAACAAACATATGAGAAATCAATACTGAGCAGCGATTTCCCCGTACATGCAAACTACCTCCCCTAATATCTCACCAAACTAAATTCTTCTCCATCGTGTAGAGAAGTCTAGCCAAATACCGAGCAGCTTAGCCATAACGAGAGGAGTTAGGAGAGAGCCGGCTTGATCCATGTCTGCCGGAGATGCTCTCATGCATAGTCGCCTATACCGCATGTTCATGCGCATGTCCTCGCCATGTCTGTTGCCGACATCCCTCGTTGTCGCTGCTCAGGTCGTCTGCACCGCCGATACTTTTTTGAACTGCACATTGCACCAAGTATCTGAGACGTCAACATAAGGGAGAAGGGACAACACCGCGTGGTCGGCACTGTCCCATTGGCGGCGCCTGCAGGGGTATGCCCCTATATGCCCAGGCATACCAATATATTTTGGCCCAAAATTTTTTTTACTAGGCCCAACTGCCCAAGCCCATGGAACGACAGATGAGCGAGCTCGTATCGTTCCCAGCCTCCAGCCACGAACACAGGCGGGCGAAGTGGCGAGGCGAACCCTAGGCGATTGGCGGTTGGGCACTGGGCACCGGCCGACCGGCGACGGGCAAGGGCAAGGGGCGACCGGCGACGGCCGGACGGCGGCGACCGCCTCACCGGCGACCGAATCACCGGCGAGCCCCTGACCGGCGACCGAATCACGGTGAGCCTGCGAGGCCTCTCCTCTCTTGCCTCTTCTGCTGCTCTTCCCCATTCCGATTTAGGTATTTAGGAATTTGAAGTTGTCTACTAAATTCGAAGTTACCTGCAGCAAACTAGTATTTTAGGTATTTAGGACATTTGTTCATTTCTGAATTAGTAGATAGAAAATCAGACTAGGCCATTTGTTCATTTCTGAATTTTGCCATTGTTTTGATTGTTATGTAGATGAAGAAAAGGAATGGTGCTGGGCCTGCTGGAAGCAGCATATATGCAATGTGGAATAAAGCTTCAAAAGCAAAGAAGATAGATGCTTATGATCAAAATAAGTTGGTCAAGCTTGCTTCACAATTTTATGCTACTGATTTCGCAAGTGATGAATTGGCAAGACTTCCATGGCAACTAGACATGTATATTACTCATGTGCGCAGAGATGAAAGGTTTAAAAACTTGAAGAATATAGTTGAGCTTTCAGTTATGCTTGTGGAGACAAATATGCATGCCCAGTATTTCATTGTTTACAAGCTTCTTAAGTTGGTACTGATTTTGCCAGTAGCTACTGCCAGTGTTGAAAGGGTATTCTCCTCAATGAATTATCTAAAGAATAAGCTAAGAAACAAGATGAGTGATAACTACTTGAACAATTGCATGGTTCCATTTGTTGAGAGAGAATTATTCAATCAAGTGAAGAATGAGGATGTGATCAATCTCTTCCAAAAAGGCAACCGCAAAGTTATATTGTAAGAGGTACAACCTCTTTCTATTAGAATTTGTTGTTATACTTCGATTTCAATGGATTTATGCACTTTAGTATTATGTATTGTACTGGAATAATTGTTATAGTCCTACTGAATTTATTGTCATACTGAAAATATAGCCATATGTCATATATATATGCATTTGTTTGTGGTTTTCTGTGCTGTGAAAAAATTATAGGCGTTTGCTCCTGTTTTTGTATGCTTTGAAAAAAAAAATTGGCCTGTGGGAATACCCACCAGCCAATTCCTGGCGCCGCCGTTGCACTGTCCTATGTTGCTGCCACCGCCAACGATTGTTGTATGCAATGCACATTGCGGCTCACATCAGCAAAAGCTAGGATGGAGGAAATAGCACCGCATCAGCAAGAAGGGTCTTGGCCAGCAGCCTCATGAAGTATGAGTGCGCCATCAGTTCATCACCTCGTTCTATATCTAGAACTTGATATCACGAAATCAAAGTCATGACCTTTGTTCTAAACCGGAGGAAACAAAAGAGGCACTCTCATGGAGGGAGCACTGAGCGAGGCGCCGTACTATAGGGGCATGTAACGATATAGAGAAAGAGAGGTAATGAGAGAGAGATATATATAGATAGGGAGAGAGATGGAGAAAGGGAGAGAGGGAGGGGAGAGATGTGACTTACAATACATACCCCTTCACGACGAAAACGGTACTGGTCAAATTGTTGCACTAGCACATTTTTATGTGGGTTGTCAGGGCTTTCTTATCTGATTTGGACCGACTCTAAAGGGAACTGAAGGAAAAGACGAGAATTAATACGAGAGTGAAATATAGAAGGCAATAAAAAATAGACAGGGAACCGCTGCAACACGCGGGCATTTAGCTAGTTAAACCTAAAGTTGTTTTTTATCAAACTTGATCACGATCTTAGATGTCTCATATGAAGAACGTTTTAAAAGGTTAACTCTGGTCAATCCTCATCTAATTTTTCTTCAAAATTAAGCCACTAAAATTCCAGGATATTACAGTGTCATTATCAATTTGGACATCTTGGATCATTTCCCAAAGCTTAGTGAATTGCACAATGTGCTCCGTGGTAAGGCCACCATGGGTATTTATTTGAGAGATCCAAAACTCGTTGTCCATGGACTTTGAAACCAAGCATTCTTTCTTTTTTGAACTATTGAAGATGAGTGGAGCAATGCCTTTAGGCCTCATTCCCTCCATCCATGAATACTCCCAAAAAAGAGCCCTCTTTCCATTTCCAATTGTGACTTTTGTTGCCGCCGCAAAGAGGTCACGATCATGCTCGTTGCCAGGATTTCCATGGCCTACCGAAGGTTTGGGGTCTTCATTCCATTCATTTCATAGCAATTGCATGCGAGGCAAACTTTGTGAGGTTTAGGACTCCGAGTCCACCTAAAAGTTAAGACAACTAATTTGAGATGGAGGGAGTAGCACTTATTATGTACTTACAAAGAAGACATTGCTCTTTCCGTAACCTGGTGAGAAGTCAGCCCCAACATATGTCATGTAGCCCTTTTTCCGCAAATCAACGGAATAGCCGCCCTAATACGGCAGAGACATGTGTTCTTGTCCCCAATAATGCTCTGCTCTCCGGCGCTGTTTCTAGATAACCTACTGGGGGCGCCGTTGAATATGCTCTTACTGCTCAAGAAGAAGTCACTGCTCTTTTTGTAACCTGGTGAGAAGTCAGCCACGACATATACCTAGATTTTCCCCGAATCGTCAGGGCACCATGAATTGCTCTTCCACTGCTGGCATTTGGCCGTTCAGTTTAACAAGGTTCAGACTTGTTTCCGGCTTCAGCTGGTTCTATCCAGACCCCAACCGCTACCAGTAAAATCTTTTCTGCTAATTAGAAGCCACAACAAATATGTGTTGATTGATGATGACACTACAGACACTTGACAAGGCCTGGCTGCACGCGCACATTGCTGCTGCCGCCAGAGCCAACTGATTACAAGTGTACAGCACAATACTCACTCATACCGTTCAGGTAATTCAGACTTGCGTTAATTACTACCGGAACCTGTCTGACCGACCCCGGCGGATACTACTACTACCACTATATATAGTACACCGTAACTCCACCAGCATGCTTCTATCTATGTATGGTAGATCGCTAGGCAGGCAGGCGGGAGCTGCTTGTTATTCTTCCAGGAGAGGAGATGAAGATGCCTCCGAAATGATCCATGGCCAAGGACAAGAATCAGCTGTCTAAATATGTTACTAGTAGGTAGCCAGGAAGTGGCGGGGGGTTATCTATCCACCGCCACCGCCCCTGCTGCCGCCGGAGGCGGTTGGCGCACGAACTGTCCACGAACCCGTGGGCGCTGCTCGGCCAGCCTCTTCCTGCTCTGGTACCTCACCTGCAATCGCAATCAGAAGATGAATGAACATCAGAGACAGACTTCAAACAGATCAATAGTCACAGTACTAGCTACTAATCGAAACAACGCCGAAGAACGAACTGAAGTAACTGAGGCTAGAGTGTACCTTCTTCCCAAAGTTTCGCTC
Source organism: Dactylis glomerata (assembly GCA_007115705.1). Taxonomy (NCBI): domain Eukaryota; kingdom Viridiplantae; phylum Streptophyta; class Magnoliopsida; order Poales; family Poaceae; genus Dactylis; species Dactylis glomerata. Next base: position 548,484 of record QXEO01000041.1, on the reverse strand, counting down.
TTTTCTCTTCTCTCTGAATTTGTTCACGGCAGCTACTCGACGCTCCCGTTTCAAACACATTGCGTGTCCGCTTCTTTTGTCGATGCCACCCGTCTCCGCATTTGCAGCAGCAACAGTAGCAGCGGTGCTCCCATTGTTATTACTGCCTGAGTTGCTACCGTAGTTGGCAGCATGACCTTCGACCGGACCCGAAGGATCAGTAACATTGGACTGAGGGACTCCTGCCGATCCACCATTCTCAACATGGACCGCACAAGGGCGTTTGCTCTCTGCTTCACCAGCCTTGTCTTTCCCTCCCGCTGCATTCTTCTTGCCCGCTTCACCAGCCTTGTCTTTATCTGCTGCTGCTGCTGCCGGTACCGGTGTCCACTGCTGCACATGATGAAACGCCGATGTGTGTATTTTACCATTAATAGGTGAAACCTTGTTGCTACCAGGCTTTGTCAACACGCTCTTCGTAGTGGAACCCATGTCGTTGTTGTTGCTACTGCCGTTTGAGCCTTGCTTCCTCAGAGCAGCATCCAAGCTTGACTTCATGTTGTGAGCATAGTCCGTTTTCGCAGCTTCAGAGCTGTTACCATCCGGCGAACAGCTCCCTGCAAACCCTGCTCCTCCTTGACTGGGAACCGCACACGTATTGTACCTTGCAGAGAATATAACGGTTAGTATGCAACATACTGACAATTTCAGAATTTATAAAGGACACTGATATTATGTTTTGCACCTCGTGAATGCTGACAGGTCTGATCGTCTGAAGACGTTCCTCTGTTCCTCTTGGATTCCATTTGCACCATCTCCACTTGATCTCGCCCTCTTCAAGCTCAACTCAAGCGATGGCATAGTGTCGTCACGGTCTGTTTCTTTCCCTTCCGGTACTTTGGAAGAGCAATTAGGAGCGTCTTTGGCTCTTGCTGCCTGTTGGGCATCCATGTTTTTGGCCATTGAACCAATTAGGTCAGCAGCTCGAACAATTGGCTCCTCCATATTTTCCATAATTGTGCCATTGGAGTTGTTCTGTGGTGGACACTCACACAGTCTATCTGTTGGTTTAACGGAACTCTTGTTTGGGGAAGATTGATCTTCTGCGTTCAAATTACTAGGGGCACCTATTTCCAACTCCTTCCCTTTGAACTCATCTGAAATATAAGTTGAAATTTCATCAATACAAAATATTGCAAGTAGCTTGTTGTTCAGCTGCAAGGTAGACTGGTTGAGCAGACCATACCATTAGTTTCTTTTTTCTTGCATTTTTTGTTGTCTGTACCTGGTGACCATCTGTTGCTGCATATCTCTGACTTCGGATGGGTCACATGGGCACAAGTGCTGTCAGGGGGATCAGCTGACTGATCTGGAGACATATCCTGTGGACTGTCGATCTCCACTGCACGCTTTGTCCAAGAGCTCTGCGCCTGAAAAAATAAAAATGATGAGAAAAGCATTTCAAATGTCTATGCTCTCACATGTTTAAGTATTCTACATAAAGAAGGTATATTTCAAGTTTTAGCAAACAACTACATCAGTCTACATGTGTTTCAGATTCTTCTATACAGCAGTTGCTACAATTTAAGTAAAACAGGGCAGTACTAAATTAATATACATATGTATTATAATACAATAGACACTATATTGTTTTTTCAGTACATGCCATATGTTCCAGTAATTTTACGATTTCCGTATGTCAAAGAATAAAACAATGTGAGGGTGCCATTAAGTTCTTGAGCAAGGCGCCATAAATCGTAGATACAGGTATATCCTAAACTGGAGAAATTATTTTATTTTTCAAATTTTACCAGTGGACTGGAAGTGACTCTGGTTTTTCTTTCTGTCCAGCAATTGTTATAAAATTAAGCAAAGGGACTGCTTTTTCGCAAAAGAAAAAAGCAAAGGGACTGCTATTGTACTGAAAATACATATGCACAAAAAAGTACAATCGGCACTATAAGGTTTTTTTGGCATGCAGTGCGTCATAGTCATTTGTCATTTCTGTTTCTGTCTGTCTAAAAATAGAACGTTATAAGGTTTTGGGCGGTCTAATTCCTGCCAACCAGGGTTCAACTCATGTCAGGAGCAAATTCTGTTATCTCTGTTCCATGTTGGACTAATTTATCTTCTAGAGGACAAATTGACTTCTAGTGCTATTGAAGAAGCTAATAGTTATGTGTGTCTTATGGACAACTAATTCAGTTTTATCTGTTTCTTGTCCTAACCACTCCTCTGTTCAGTATTATGGAGTATAGTATAACAGCTAGCTAGTAGTAAGCTTTAAAGAAGCAAAGAACATGGAATTGTCTTACTTGAGTGCCGCTGCCATGATCGCTGCCGTCCCTTGCATTAAGCCCCATGCTCGTATCACCGTTGCGATCATTGCTGCCACTGTTGTTATTGGATTCATCCCCACTCTTTGGTTTGTTACACTTTTGCGTCTGGATATCACTAGTTCCACCTCCGCTTCCACGGCCACAGCTGGACTGAGGTCGAAACAGAGAGATTTAGTATAGAGGAATCACATATAGATATTGACCAAGTAAACTGGAAGCATATAACTCTACAAATTGAAGAAACAAGGTGTATTTTTTTGGATTAATTAAACAAGGTGTATTTGAAAGAGCAGAGATATTATTATGATTTATATATATGAAGGAAAGACGGGCAGTAAATAAATAGTAACTTACGCTGTGGCACCGTCTCCACACATGCTGCCAAAGGTTCTTAAGCTCGTTCTTACGTATGGGCTTGCTTAAGAAGTCGGCAGCGCCCTTTGACAGGCATTCAAAAACCGTGCCCACGGAGTCTTCGGAAGACATCACTGGAGGAAATACAATATCAATCGGTGGAGTAGCAGCTAGCAGATCTATTCCTGTTGTGTCTAGGGGAGTTGATGAGGGAACTCGTAGTATAGTAAGCTACTTACTGATGACCGGGATGTTCTTGCAGACACTGTGGGTCATGATCTTTTCGAGCAGAGACATCCCCGGCAGAGCAGTGACGATCTCGGTGAGAACGAGGTCGATGCTGCTGTGTGTGTCCTGAAGATACGTCCACGCTTGCTGGCCATTCTCGGCAGGGATAACTAGACAGGGAAGAAACAGTTAAGATGAAAGTTAGGAACCAGAGGATACAGCCATAGAGAGCGGGGTAAGCAGGTGTGAACAAAGTCAGGCAGGACCTTTGTACATGCAGGTGCGAAGCAGGCGGGTGACGACCTCCCTGGTGGAGTCATCGTTCTCGACGAGCAGGACCGTGATGGTCTTCTTGTGCAGGAACTGCTCCCAGCACACCGGCTGGGCAGCCTGTGCGGGCGGCTGCGGCTGCTGCTGCTGCTCCATCAGGTGGTGGTATGGCTGTGGAGGTGGAGGCTGCCGACGAGATCTACTGGAGGAGAGGAGGGAGGCGCGCGCATAGCAAGCAGGCCGTGAGATCGACCGAACCTCGCCGTGCACAGCAAGCCAATCAGATTGGGAGCAGAAAAAAGAGTGTCACCAGTACCCACTAGTGGAAGCTAGTATCTGTATCGCTGTGAGGGCACAGAACAGAAGAGAATGAATCAGTGTGTGTTGCGGGTCGTCCCTGTCCTTCTCTTGAAGGAATGAATTCGGCGGCGGCGGCAGCTAAAAGAGTAGCAGCAGACAAGGGAACGAACTGGTTAAAGCATCATCATCATCATCAATCTGTCTCGCATACAGGTTCCACGGGCCAGAGATCCGCACGCCGACTGATGATGAACCCATCGATCCGCGCGCAGACTGGGTCGATCTGGCGGTGCCTCGGAGCAGGAAACCCTCCCAAATTAAGCAGGAAAAAAACATGGTAAGCGGGGGGCGCCGTAAGGGGGGGATGGCGCACCTTGTGTCTGTCGTCAGCGGGAGGAGGAAGAAGGCGTTGCCATGGCCACCGGAGGGAGGGAGAGGACGCTGCTACTGATGAGGAGTGAGGAGGGAGGCGCGGGGGTGGGGAGTAGATATTGGGGGAGGAGACGACGACGTGGACGAAATGGAGGTGGGGAGAGGCGGTGGTGGGGCCCCTGAGGAGGAGAAAGAGATCCGACTGAATCAAAAGCCGCGCTCGCGCTCCACAAGGCCTTCCCCTCCGCTCGCTAGATCCGCGTATCTTTTCTGCTCTCCGGAGGGCGCCGAGGGATATGTGTGATACATGTGGATTTTGTGGGTCCCGCATGGCGGTGAGGGCTGGCTGATGACCGATGGCACGTCGACAAGTGGATGATCCCTGATGCTCTTGCCCTGCCTGAAACCCTAAACCCCAAAAGCAGGATCATGTGGTTTCCAGTGGGGAAAAATTCCTACAAGGTGGCATATGCATGCCGGTGAAATTTGCTTGATTGTAAGAACATAGTATAACGTTTTGTACCATGTGTAAAAAGCAAGTTTGGCACCTAAAAACATTGGAAAACTATGTGTAAAAAATTGTGCACCTAAGAACTAGTGATGCTCTTGCCCTGCCTGCACCCTAAACCCCAAAAGCGAGATCATGTGGTTTCTGGTGGGAAAAAGTTCTCACGAGGTTAAAAAATCAAAATGAAATATGGCATGTGCATGCTGGTGAAGATTTGTGTGATTGTAAAAATACGGTAATATGCTTCTATACCATGTGTAAAAACAGCAAGTTTGGCACTAAGAAATTATGTGCTGGTCTTCTTTACTAAGGCACATGGTTGTATTACATTCTATGGAAAAATGATAAATATGTAGAACATAAACTTTGCGGTGATGTATCTTTTTTAAACAATATGGAATTCTTAGATGTTCTCTCAATTCACCCTTCACCCTGCAAAGTGCTTCAAGGAGAATTTTTTTGCTCCCTTGCCTTGCTATCCACCGGCTTGCCAACTTTGCGCCACATTTGGATGCCGATGGAACTATGTTGCACATGATTAGACACCACGATGGTATTTTTGTTCTATAAACAAAAGCGCTCAAACTATCTAGTCTTTCTCTTCACTTACTTTACCTCTGAGATGAGTAGTTAACTGTGTAACACTGTCATATTTCCCTGACCATGTACACGTGAAAGAGCACGGTATGTTATAAGAAGATTCGGTGGTTGTTCTACCCGTGATGGGTTTAGCCACCAGTACTTGCCACCTTTTGAAGCTGCACTTGGTTTCTAGCCTTGTCACTTTGCTGTCGCATGAAATGATGCAGAGACTATAGGATTATCCTTTCGTTGTTAAATAAAAAGTGCTAGCGTATTTTGGCGTATACATTATGAAAATATTAATTTATGTACCATATTTGAAAAAATAACAAGTTTACCGCTTAGGAATTATGATCCTAGAGCAATGGGTTTATTCTTTACCAGGGGCACAACAGTTTTATTTTTTCATGAACAATTATGCACATAAAGAAGATGAGCTTGTGTAATGCAAAAAAAATCTAAATAATGTGGCACTTTTAGATGTTTTCTTCATCAAGAGAGCAATTTCTTCAAGGGGCAACTTGGTCCCTTGCCTTGCTATCTCTATATTGGCTTGCCATGTTTGCGCCACCATTCGACACACCGCAGGAATCCCTCCGATCGGAAATAAGTGTCACCGACACTTATTTCCGATCGAAGGGAGTAGTATTTTACAAAACCATGGTACCTCCAAAATAACTTTAAAATAATTTGCTACCAAATTGGCCTCAAGCTTTAGTCTATTTTTCTTCAAAGTACTTATCCTCGGACATCAATATTTAGTGTCTACTCGGTCATGTATTTCCTGCTGTCGGCCTGTGTATACTCGAAAGAATGCCAGCACACTTGGCATCTTTTGCATTGACCTGTACGGGGTTTTTGGCTTGGGAACTTTGGGCATCACGCGAGATGATATAGGCCCCCTTCTTTTCAGCTTATTTTCCAGATTCTCCCAGAAGCTACCCTCCACTAGCTTCTCCCAGAATCTCGTTTCTAAAATTTGCACAACAATCTAGACAAGTATTGGGAAGACTAATCTAGATTGTTGTGAAAATTTTAGAAACGAGATTGTGGGAGAAGCTGGTGGAGGGTAGCTTCTGGGAGAATCTGAAAAATAAGCTGAAAAGAAGGGGGCCATAGACACCGGAGGATGCTCCTTCCATTGTTAAGAAAAAGAAAGCAAAGCATCTCTGTTGACTCACAGCCGTTAGATAGATCATGAGAGAATCCAAAGCGGCCAGATGCACGTGACCGGAAGAATCAGCTGAAAAAGACTCAAAAGAGCTTGGAACTAGCCATCCTGAGCCACTAGAACGTCCATGGCCGTGCATCACAAGCCTGTCGCTGGCTAAGGCCGACACATCATCACCGCCCGAATCTTTTCCTCAATCCTCCTTCACCGGCCAACAGTATATGCATGCATATACAGATGTTCGCTTTTCTTAACCTCCCACCAATCTCTTTGGTTTAACCCTCCTCTACCATCACACAATGATTGCTTAATTTGTCAAACAAACTAAATAAAATAAAGCTCTTTTCAAAAATACATAACTAAAGCTAACACAAATATAAACAACATCCAAAGTAATAAACATATAATATACTGCTTGATCATCTTAAGTAAGGATGTTCTATGGCTTTCTTATATCTTTTCATGTGCATCTCTCAAAAGGCGTATTTATGGAGGAGGTGACAGATCATGAAAAATGCATAAAAATATTTTTTGAAATGTCAAAAAAATTTGAAACAAAATTTTGCATGTACATCAAGACATTCTATGTTCCCTCACAAGTTTAGGAAAAAAGAAACATTTTATGTGGCCTATGTAAAAAAAGATTAAAAAAAATGTCCTGTAAATAGTCACATTGGAGCGTCAACTTTGTCTTTCTTACGCAGGCACAAAAAAATGCTGCTTTTTCCCGGAAACTTGTGTACGAACATAGAATGTCCTGATGTAAATGCGAATATTTTTTCTAATTTTTTTGACATTTTGAAATGTGTTTTTAAATAATAGGTTCATATGCCCCGTGAGCCGGATTGAGTTTATGCATCTTTATGTTATTTCTTGCCAGTAAGGATGTTGTATGAGTTTCATATATTTTTCGTGTATGTTCTAACAAACACGTCTTAGTCTTACATTATTGTAGTTACTGAGAGACAGCCTGCTCATAAGGTTAATTTTGGAGAGAATCGACATATTGATGTTAGTTTGTGAACAGAACTCTCGAAATCTAAACACTTCATTTATGTTTCTACTGGTTCCTCCTTGAGAAGGAGCTTAGGTACAACATAAGAATGTGATGCCTTCTCAATTATTTGTGCTCACAGATTGTATATTCTACGGTCGGAAAAAAGGCTACGTGTACTGAAGAATGAAAACATTTCTTTGGGAAAGAGATCGTGTGCTTCCAAACTCTCTGTGCCTTTACCAGGCTGCCCGGCCGTGTGCATAAAGAGCCAACCACAATTTCTTCAGAGAAAAGTACAGCCAACCAAAATTCAGATAAATATACGCTGCGAAATGTCTACGCAGGTCCATCTCCTCTGCTCATAATGCGTCTTCAAGTTAATTAAAGAAAAGCAGACACACTTTTCTTCATGCTAGATTAAGGGCATGAGCAATGGGGGCAGTGGTATGCTACTGTCCCACGTAAACACGAACCTAAAAAGTAAATAGAGCAATAGGTGTGAAAAATATTGGTCCAACCCATGATACTTTCTCTCTCCCTCAAAAGCTGCTTTAGTTTCTCTCTTTCCTTCTCACATTTTTTCCTCCCTCTTCACTTTTTATGTTGAAGAGGCAGCCTCCTACACAAAAGACCGCCTCTCCAAAAGTATATCATCCAAGCATAAATTGGACCACCCGAACCTAGTTAAAGCTGCGAGGCAGCACCCCTGAGGCTATGCATTGTACATGCCCAAGGCTTTAGCACACACCTAGGTTTCAAGGAGCAAAAGATAAAAGCCAAAGCTTGGTCTAGTGCTTGCAGGCATCACTAGCTAATAAACTATCACCAGCACAGCTAATCACCTGTGAGAAAAAATAGTAAGCGCCAGCCAGTAAAAACGAGGGGAATTGAAAAGCACCTGAACATACATTAAGGAAAAGATCAACTGATCCAGACAAGGTTCACAACATACTTAAGTGGTAAGTGGTTACATAAGCCTGACGTATGCACAGATTATTACTCTTTTTAGTATGTTTAAACATGCATGGTGCAGCGAAGTTTGTTGGGCAAGGTTGATACAAGAGAGGCGAAGAGAAGAGTCGCTCTTGGCCAGTTGAATGCCACTTGGTTCATGAGATTCTGCAGGCATCACGTTGTCTTGCTTTCACTTATCCTTTGCTCGATGTGGCTAGGATTGGAGCTCTAGTGCCTTTTAACTTTGCATCTTTCTTTTGCTTTACTCTTGTGTGGCTTCCGCTGAATCCTTTCCCTCGTCGCCGGATTCTTCCAGCCTTTTGGACAGCTTGGTTCACATGGCACTAGACAATCATGAGGATCAAAATATTTTCGCATTCGATTTTGGGAATATTTTATTAGTTATTTTTCAGCTTATGAAGAAGCCACAACATTACACATCCATTACTCATCTTGTTAAAAAATTGGTCTTTTTCTTGTTTATCGCTATTACATTCATATATTTTCTCCTGATTTCATTGGCTTATGTTGATGCTTGAAGGGCTTTGAAAGGTGCCGACAGGCATCACAGGCACCCAAAAATGAGAATAGTGTGAAAAGGGCAACACGGTCATTAAAAGTGTCTATTTCTTTCGTACCTCTATTCTTTCAATATTTCCCATGATTTCATTAGCCTATGCTGATGACTGAAGGGCTTTGGCAAGATGCCAAGTGGAATGCAAACACACAAATGGGAAAATATGGTGAGCAATGATCTAACATATGATCTAATTATACGGTACTTATTGAACAAATTATGCAAGAAAATAATTATTTTTTGTTTGTTAAACAAAATTCAAAATTAAGTAGCTCGAAAAATAGCAACATAGAAGCACAGCGAGTGTGTAATATATTGTTAGACATCACTTTTTATGCTAGTTTTATTGGCGTTACTTGAAGTCCTTCGGGAGCTTTAGCTGAAAAATGATGTCAAAGCAGCTATTATGCCCCATAAATTAGTTGCAAAATTTAAGGGGGTGTTTTATATGGCGGGAACATGGTTTGGGTAGGAATTGTAGGAAAAAATAGTCCCCTTTGTAATGCTTGAAATATGTTTGTAGCCACGAAATCAAGAAAATGTTTCTAGCCATACGTTCAGAAATATCAAAAACTATTATGTGCATTTGGCCCTGATGGATTTAATGGTTTCTTCATGAAAAAGTAGGAAAACCATCTGCAATCAATTCTATAGGTTGTGTGAAGATTTCTGCAATGGCAGTTTGGATTTATAGAGCATTAACATTGCTTTCATTCCATTGATTCCAAAAATTAGTGATCTTGTTTGTGCCTTGGATTTTAGACCCATCTAACTGGTTAGCACTATTTAAAATTTTCCTCAGAGAAAATATAATAAAGTTGTATTATTAATATTTATGTGTTCATAATTAAATGTTAATATATCCATGAACTTTGTAGTTTATTAGGTCATACTTCTTCTTATTTGTCAACTTTATTACTCCCTCCGACCCATAATACTCTTCGCTAATATAGATGTATCTAGACACATTTTAGTGATAGATACATCCATATTAGCGAAGAGTAATAAGGGTCGGAGGGAGTATATTTATTGGGACTAACCTACTAATAGTTGCAAAAGTGCACAATTTCTTGTTATACACTTTCTTGTGTAGGAATTTCATGGAAAGTCCCCCTTATTATCGTGAAATTCGGAGTTTCCTGAAATTTGTCCTTGCAAAGCTTTTTTAAAGATGCCAAGTATGTGACCTGAAGACGACGTCAAACAAAAAATTGTTCACCATAAGAGTTGTTGGAAATTTTATTCTCATGCTGATTGATGTAAAATTTGTCCAAATGGAGGTCGTATGTGATCTGGACACCCCGATCTCTAAAGGGTACAGAAGTAGTTTTGGGAACCCAAAAGTTGAAGACGTGATGGACTCAAACTCTTGCCATATGAGATGGATTCGGCCAAGCCACGACTTGAGGAACTAGTGGGGCATTCGAGGAGTCACTATGAAGGTTCTAGAGGTGCCCAAGAGCCCTTGGATAAAATGAGTTAGTTCCGATGACCACGGTGAAGTCTCCAACACTATATAATAACGGGAAACCCTATTTTCTGGAGCCACCACCAAGAGATACAAAATTGTCTTCCCCTTGGCTGCCATCTACAAGGGAAAGGGCTCATCTACACCACCAAGAAGGGCCAAGGAATAAGGAGTATAACGGGCGGTGCTCCCCTAGGGTTGGCCTCCGCCTCCAACACCGTGACCATCACCTCTCCCTCTTGGGAAGGCACTTCTCCATCATCATCTACAAAAACTCTTCATCATCCCCACTGTAATCTCTTGGCAAACATGATGTTTGATGCAATATATTATTTTCTCGTGATCTATTGTGTCACAATGTCTAGTTTTGAGTAGTAACTTTTTCATGACAATGGTGAAATAGTTTGTTTGATGGTTGTATACATGTTTGGTATCTTCTATGATGGTCTTATGTACTGATGTATGAGTACACGCATATGTTGGGGTATTGCATAAGATTGTCATGTCGAATTGACTTGGAGGAGGGCTGGTGAATGACAAAAATATGTGACCAATTTTGAGCTCACATACATATAGGGGATAAAGTAATGGGGACATTAAAGCTTACGACGGTGGTTGGACTTTTAGTCTTAATAATTCTCTTGCTTGCGCACAGTAGTGGCATTAGGATCAATCACTAGGAGTATAATTGCGCAGGATAGTGGCTACATCTATTTATGGCTCCTCTCTAGAAGAAACAATACACTTTATTTTATATTAGTAGCTTGCGTGATGGATAGGCTTGTATTTGATCACCATGTTCTTGGTTCTCAATGCCTTGTTTACCCATGTCATGAGGTGTTTGAAAGCACCAAATGTAGGTAGATGGGAAAGAGGCGGATTCACATACCTTAAAGAACTCATGTGTATGGCTATGCAAGATTTGTGCTTCACTAATTGTGACAACCACGACGAATGAAATAGCTACTTGCCTAAAGAAACAATTGAGTACATACACAATCATATTAGTATGCTAATTGATTAACAAGGGGAGGAGCAAACATATCACAATACTAAAGCTGCAATTTTGTGGAAAACTTTCAGATTGAGAGTATCAGTACAACCAAAGATGGATATTAACTTACAGAGCTTAATGTAGAATAATGCGGATTTAAGTTGTTTAGAAGAACCATTCACTAAGGAAGAAACAAATGATGTGGTAAAGAAGATAGCTTCAGAAAAAATCTCCAGTACCAAATGACTTCAACTGATTGAAGATTTCTTTCAGTGAAATTTTAATCGTCATAGAATAAATTCTTCCTACATTACTCTCATCCTAGAAAAAATCCAATGACTCCTAGAGATTTTAGACCTATCTCATTGTTGAACTGTTGATATCTACGCACGCTTCTATCCTTGTAGATAGTGTTGGGCCTCCAAGTGCAGAGGTTTGTAGAACAGCAGCAAGTTTCCCTTAAGTAGATTACCCAAGGTTTATCGAACTCAGGGAGGAAGAGGTCAAAGCTATCCCTCTCAAACAACCCTACAATTACGATACAGAAAGTCTCTTGTGTCCCCAACACACCCGATACACTTGTCAGATGTATAGGTGCACTAGTTCGGCGAAGAGATAGTGAAATACAAGTAGTAGTGATGATTATAAGTAGTAAGTGTAATCTGAAATAAATATCGCTGCAAGCAAACATGTAACAAAACTGAAAAGAAACGGTGTGCAATGCTTGGAAACAAGGTCTAGGGATCATACTTTCACTAGTGGACACACTCCCAATAAATATAACATAATTGAACCAATAGATACTATCATCAATATGCAACTCAAAACAATTCTCCAATGGAAAATGAACACTAATCATGCGTAGGGCTACAAAGCACTCCTCAAAGTCTGTATTTCCCCAAACTAGATTGTCCCACACTGTCACCGTGAACGCACTAGATGGTTCCAACAAACATCAACAATTCATAGAGACATTAACCAAAAAGACACACATGATGCGCACACTATCATCGTCACACCATGATACAAGGTATCTCTGGAGTTTACAAATATAAAGCACGGGAGTAGCATAATATCTGAATAATAACATCTACCAATTCAACTAGATACAAAGCTCACGATCACATAAAGATCACATCGTGGGAGAGAGAGGTGAACCACATAGCTACCAGTAGAGCCCTCAGCCCCGGGGGAGAACTACTCCCTCCTCATCATAGGAGACAGCAAGGTTGGTGGAGATGGCGGTGAGGTCGATGGAGACGACGGAGACGGCGATGGAGACCGATGGAGATGGCTCCGGGGGTACTTCCCTGTCCCGGCAGGGTGCCGGAATAGAGACTTCTGTCCCCCGAAATTCGTCGGCGGCGGCGGCGGAGCTGCGGAACTCTTTCTGGAAAATTGCCGATTAATTTAGGGTTTTCCGTCGGGAGGCTTTTTATAGGCGAAGGGGCATCGTTAGGAGGCGACCAGGGGGGTCTCACCACAGGGGGGCGCGGCCAGGGGCTGGGCCGCGCCCCCTCATGGTGAGGCTGGCCCCTGGCCCCCCTCCAGCTCTCGTTCGGTCTTTGGTCCTCTTCCGGGAAAAATAGGAGTTCTTGAACTTGTTTCGTCCAATTCCGAGAATATTTCCTGTGTAGCTTTTCTGAAATACAAAAACAGCAGAAAACAGGGAACTGGCATTGTGGCATCTTGTCAATAGGTTAGTTCCGGAAATCGCATAAAAACGCCACGAAGTGTAACGAAACACAAGGCAAATGGTGTAAAAACAAGCATGGAGCATCAAAAATTATAGATATGTTTGAGACATATCAGCATCCCCAAGCTTAACTCCTGCTCGTCCTCGAGTAGGTAAGTGATAACAAAAGAATATTTTTTTAGGTGACATGCACCAACACAATTTGATCAACGAGGTAGAGCATTGAGTGCTGAAATCAAAGAACTTAAAACATGGGCATGAAAGACATAATCTTGATAATAGAAACTTAGCAACCATGTTATAACATGAAAAAGAACACAAATGAAAGATCATGAATAATGAAACAATGAAAGTCAAACGTGTGTTCAAATCATATGGAAAACATAACAAATGGTTTTCAGCTTGTCCCTCATGGAGTAGCAAAACATAAATGCATAGGACACCTTCAAGTTTAAGAGGGTGACTAGATATAAGTAATTTAAGAACAAGCAAAACCATAATCATGAATCAATCAATAATAAACTTTGGGACTATGCACATTATACTCAGAATGACAACTATGCTCTCTTAGATGGTGCATAAAGGTAGAAGGTGGAGACTTAACATAAAAGTAAAAGAAGGGCCCTTCACAGAGGGAAGCAGTGATTAAACATGTGCTAGAGCTTTTCATTTGTAAAACAGAGAGATAAAAAACTGGATTTTGAGAGGTGGTTGTCTTTATCAATGACTAGCAATGGGGTTCTTACTATCTTCCATACAAAAAGTAAGCAAGTTTTTGAGAGAGGGATTGGCACTTTGGTGCTCTTTTATAAAGCTTGGCACTCCTCCCCACCTTTTTTTCCTTTCACAAACCATGGCTAACCGATTCCATCGGGTGCCCACCAACATTCACATACCATGGAGGAGTGCCTTTTTTCTTTTTATTTTTATTTTTTTTTATTTTTGGAATAAGACAATATGGAAGATAGCAAATCCGACCACTACGTCCCCATGAGCTAAAAATAGTGTCACAAAACGAGAAGTGTTTTGAAGGTTTTTTGAAATGTAGCACATGAAAATTTACTTAGAATGGCTTGCAAATACCATGCATAGGAATTTATTGTGGACACATGGGCAAACTTGGTTTTTTGAGAGTTGGATGCACGAGTAGAGCTCATACTCAGTACAAAATGAGGGCTAGCAAAAGACTGGGAGCGACCAACTAAGAGAGCAATAACAGCCATAATCATGCATAGCGACAAAATATCATTGAAAGAAGCATAAAGTGGTATCACAAGTCAAAAACCAAATGATCATAGAGGCTATAGGCGACTTATTTTGTAGTCAACATGTGTAAGCATGTGCCAAGTCAACCCAAATAAAGCATCAAATGAGAAAATCAAATAAATGCTTCCATATAATAAAAACAACGCATGATTTTTTTCAAAGGCTCATTAAGCAATCTCAGTCCTTTGAGACAAGTCATGCTACAGCAAAAATCAATAAGCATACTATCAAAATGATATCAAGCAAGGCATGCAAAATTCTAAGCCGCAGTCTAAACAAGCTCCTTTTTGTACCACTTTTTTGCATGAAATTCTCTTTTCCAACACCATTCGAACCCTTTTGAAACAAACCTTTTGATGAAAACCAACATGGACCAGTGGTCAAAATACACCTTGATGCAAAGATAAAAGAAGATCTGAACAAAAATCAAGGCGAAAAACAAAAGCTAAACGTAGTAGCAGAAAAAGAGAACACTCGTTGAACAATAAGAGTGAAAACTAGAGTGTTCTTGGCAATGAAAAACGGAGCATAGCTCTCTCCAAAACAAACATGATGTGATCCAACCATTTATTGCAGCAAACAAAACAAAAGAAAACTGAAAGCAAAAACAACCGACGCTCCAAGAAAAACGCATAGTGCATGAAGCAATAAAAATATAGTGTCTTGAAAGGTGACCTGATTTTTGCCGATGAAGAAGGGGTGCCTCGGGGGCATCCCCAAGCTTTGAAGCTTGTACCTCTTGGATATTTCTTGGGATGACATGGGAATCCCCAAGATTGAGCTTTTGTCCATTCGTCATCTCATCTCATCATTCTCCAATCCCTACACTTGAAAACTTCCTTCATACAAAACTCAACACAATTCTATTAGCAACATTAGTGTAAGCATAATAATGAATCAACCCCTTTTTTCGTTCAGATTTCAACTCAAAACCACCACATATAAAGCATATACTACTGTAACAACTTCACCAAAAGTTCTGTGATCAAAAGAACTCAAAAAGAAAGCTATCGAGAGGCAAACACAAATAGTGGCAGAAATCTGTCAAAACAGAATAGCTGACAAAGATCGATTTTTCCGAGGGTTTTCTGTTACTCAAATCGAAAAGTGCAAAACTAATGAAAGTTTGGATATAACCTGGGGCATATGCACAATAAATCTCAGGTCAAAAAGATATTCTGAGAATTTTCACGAATTTTTACGGTGCAGCACCGAAATCTGTTTCAGGACAGCAACTTCCCCAAATCTTACCTCACTCAAATTAGAGGCTTCTCTTGGCACAACAACGAAATAAAAATGATAAGGAGCGGTCATTACAGTAGTAATAACTTCCAAGACTCAAATAAAAGAAAAAAACTGAAAGTAAACATTGGGTTATCTCCCAAGAGTGCTTTTCTTTAACGCCTTTGAGCTAGGTGCAGTAGTTTGCAAAGATGCTCATGTAGGCGCCATAAAAGAGCTTAAGGCAAAGGCGCTATATAGGAACTTAAAGCAAGAGAGAACATCAAAAAGCAAATATGAAACACATTTAAATCTAAACCACTTTCTATGAAAAATAGTCTTGTAAAGAGACAAGTCATGAAAGCGCAAAGCAAAAAGCATAGGAAGGCAAAACAAGTACAACTTCAAGAATTGCAACATAAAGAGGGGAAACTCAATATTGTTGAGATCCATTAAACCATGTTTCCCTTTCTCATAATAACTTTCAGTAGCATCATGAATAGAATTAACAATATAACTATCACATAAAGCATCCCTATCATGAGCCACATGCATAAAAGAATTAATACTCCCCACATGAACAATCGTAGTAGGAGCAGATTCAACATAATAATCATTATCATCACCATAATCATCAAAAACAGGAGGCATATTGTAATCATAACTAATTTTCTCCTCAAAAGTAGGTGAACTAAAAATATTATACTCATCATTGTAACCGTCATAAACTAGAGGTTTAGTATCATCACAAGCTAGAGAACAGCTATTTTGCAAAGCATATTCATCAAACATATCATCATAAGAAGGAACTTGGAAAGTACTAATGGTACAACAATTATTAACCTTAGAATTGGTACCAAAAAGATTTTCAATATCAAAAGTAGAGTGCTTTTCCCAATCATGATCACTAACATAGGTAACAGGCATAGGAACATTATCCCAATCAGAATTATCATAATCTATAATAGGAGCAACATGCTTAGGGGAAGATACCGTTTCCTCTCGCCTTTTACTCCTCTTCTTCTTCTTCTTCTTCTTCTTACTCTTCTTACTCTCTCCTTCAGGAGGGAGAGACTTGAAAGGCATCTTCTCCACATAATCTGGTTTACTGACAGAAACAACAGAAGCAACTTTGGAGGATTCCTCCTCTCTATTAATAAGATAAAAACATCTATTAGTCCTGTCATAGCTTGGCAAAACATCATGTTTTATAAGATTTTGTATGTAAGTATTTGCGAGGCAATCTTTAACACAATAGAGACGACAACCACGAAGGGTGCTATTAATATCAACAACTCTCATATCTACCAAAGAAATCTTTCTAGATATCTCTTCACACTCCAAAAATAAAGTAAGCTCATCATGCTGATTGAGAGTAATCTTGTCATCACAATACAAATTTATGGTACTCATTCGATTAAAAGAGTCACGATATTGGCTTGGGCATTGAAAATTAAAATGACCCGTGTCATCGCAAAGTTCACAAAGAAAAGGATGAAGCTCACAAACCCTTTCACCAAGCTCATCAAGAGCCTTGAGCCACATTCGGGTTTCTTCATTCCCGTGGGTGATGCAATAATCTTCCTTGTTGTGACTCTGTTCACAAGGTCTATGTACTCCACAAAAATTAGCATGCTTATAAGAAGTAGTACTTTCAGAAATTTGAGCATGTTTATTGCAATCATCAATAACAATATCACTTTCTATGCAAGTGTCCTTAAAAGGTTCATGATACACATCCCCATTTCCCTTAGGAACATTAATATGAGAAGCAAAGGCCTTAAAGCAATCAACCATAATTTGAGGATCAAGACCATATTTAGCACTAAGCTCTTGAAAATTAGCAGTTTCAGCGAAAGACTTAATGCAATCAAACTCGTAATTCATACCTGATCCTTTACCTTTGTCGCTATCCCAACCTTCAATATTGTTTTGAATTGTTTCAAGCAAATCCCACTTGGTGTCAACATCCTTGCTTGTGAAAGACCCATCCAAGCATGCATCTAGATGGTCCTTGTAATGTCCTGAAAGCCTTGCATAAAAATTATTAATAACAATATTACGGGGAAGCTCATGAATAAGACATTTGAGCATTAGTGACTTCAATCTTCCCCACGCTTGGGCAATGCTTTCTCCCTCATGTGGATGAAAATTATAAATATAATTCCTATCTTTATAAACCTCACTAGAAGGATAGAATTTAGAATAAAAAGAGAGGTACAATTTCCTTCCAATCAATAGTTCGGCCATCCTTTAGCGTCTTATACCATTCCACAGCTCTGCCTTTCAATGATAAAGAGAATAGCTTCTTCTTAACTCGGTTCATCAAAATACCTGCACATTTGAACAACTCGCATAATTCATGTATAAAAATCAAATGATCACCAGGATGGACAGTTGGTCCCTCAAGTGTTGTAAAAGTCCAACTTTAGTCCCTCAACAGTTTTTAGTCTAAAACTAGTCCCCAAATACTTAATTAAGTCTACTTATCGTCCCTGGCACCGGTTTTTAATCGGTTTTTTAGGTTTTTTGTGCCACGCTGGAAAGTGTTTGGCGAGATTTTATCAAGGTAGGCTCATCTAAACATGGACATCTATTGTCCTCGATCAATATTGCCCTCTCGATCTCTTAACAAACCCTCTCTAAATGGCCCAATCTATGAAGATGGAGGTGTGATGGAGCTAATCGACGATCCTTGACTCGAAACTGTCGTCCATGGAATGCAGGGGCCATATAGGGCAGACAACCAAGGAGGTAGGGTCATTGATTAGCTCCATCACACCTCCATCTGCATAGACTCGGCCATTAGCTAGGGTTTGTTAAGAGATTGAGAGGACAATGTTGATCGAGGACAACAGATCCCCACGTTTAGAAGAGCCTACCTCGATAAAATCTTGCCAAACACTTTCCAGCGTGGCATAAAAATGTAAAAAACTTGTCAAAATCGTTGTCAGGGATGATAAGTAGACCTAATTAAATGTTTGAGGGCCAGTTTTAGACTAAAAAAAGTGGAGGGACCAAAGTTAAACTTTGGCAACACTTGAGGGACCAAAAGTGCACTTAACCCAAAAGCAAATGATCACCAGGATTGACAGCTCCATCTCCTAAATAGCAGTTATCCATAGCACGTTCAACAATCTTCATAGGTATTTTAAAAGGATGAGGAGCACAAGCATCATTAGAAACATCACATAGGGGAGATAAAATATTATCAGAGCAAACTTTCTCCACTAAAGCTGGGGAACTAAAAATATCATGCTTAACAAAACCAGCTTCCCCAAGCTTAGACTTTTCTATAACGGTGTTCAAAGCATTCATACTAACAACACTATTAGCATGCAAATTAAGCTCCAAAGGTTTTTCAATTTTCTCTTCAAGTCTAAACTCAGGAAAAAGACTAAAAAACTCTTTAGTTTCCATTAAGCCTAACTAGTGAAAATAAAAACAGGAAACAAAAAGATATAATTGCAGAATCTAAAGAAAATAACTTCGAGCACTCACACAGGAGGATGCGAGTACCTTTTACCTTACCTCCCCAGCAACGGCGCCAGAAAAGAGCTTGATGTCTACGCACGCTTTTATCCTTGTAGACAGTGTTGGGTCTCCAAGTGCAGAGGTTTGTAGAATAGCAGCAAGTTTCCCTTAAGTGGATTACCCAAGGTTTATCGAACTCAGGGAGGAAGAGGTCAAAGCTATCCCTCTCAAACAACCCTGCAATTACGATACAGAAAGTCTCTTGTGTCCCCAACACACCCGATACACTTGTCAGATGTATAGGTGCACTAGTTCGGCGAAGAGATAGTGAAATACAAGTAATAGTGATGATTATAAGTAGTAAGTGTAATCTGAAATAAATATCGCTGCAAGCAAACATGTAACAAAACTGAAAAGAAACGGTGTGCAATGCTTGGAAACAAGGCCTAGGGATCATACTTTCACTAGTGGACACACTCCCAACAAATATAACATAATTGAACCAATAGATATTATCATCAATATGCAACTCAAAACAATTCTCCAATGGAAAATGAACACTAATCATGCGTAGGGCTACAAAGCACTCCTCAAAGTCCGTATTTCACCAAACTAGATTGTCCCACACTGTCACCGTGAACGCACTAGATGGTTCCAACAAACACCAACAATTCATAGAGATATTAACCAAAAAGACACACATGATGCGCACACTGTCACCGTCACACCATGATACAAGGTATCTCTGGAGTTTCACATAAAGATCACATCATGGGAGAGAGAGGTGAACCACATAGCTACCGGTAGAGCCCTCAGCCCTGGGGAGAACTACTCCCTCCTCATCATAGGAGACAGCAAGGTTGGTGGAGATGGCGGTGAGGTCGATGGAGACAGCGAAGACGGTGATGGAGACCGATGGAGATGGCTCCGAGGGCACTTCCCCATCCCGGCAGGGTGCCGGAATAGAGACTTCTATCCCCCAAAATTCGTCGGCGGTGGCGGTGGAGCTGTGGAACTCTTTCTGGAAAATTGCCGATTGATTTAGGGTTTTCCGTCGGGAGGCTTTTTATAGGCGAATGGGCATCGTCAGGAGGCGGCCAGGGGGGTCTCACCGCAGGGGGGTGCGGCCAGGGGCTGGGCCACACCCCCTCATGGTGAGGCTGGCCCCTGGCCCCCCTCCGGCTCTCGTTCGGTCTTCGGTCCTCTTCCGGGAAAAATAGGAGTTCTGGAACTTGTTTCGTCCAATTTCGAGAATATTTCCTATGTAGCTTTTCTGAAACACAAAAACAGCAGAAAATGGGGAACTGGCACTGTGGCATCTTGTCAATAGGTTAGTTCCGGAAATCACATAAAAACGCCACGAAGTGTAACGAAACACAAGGCAAATGGTGTAAAAACAAGCATGGAGCATCAAAAATTATAGATACGTTTGAGACGTATCAACTGTCCAACCAAAATCATCACAAAATTACTAGGAAACAAGCTACAAAAGGTGATACTTAGAATTATCCACACCAATATGGTTTCTTAAAGTCAAGATCAAATCAAGATTGTTATGCCTAGACTGATGAATACCTCTACCAATGTCATCATTCGAAAAAGAAATAATCATGATAAAACTTGATTTTGAGAAAGCTTTCGACATGATTGAACACAATACCATAAAAGAATTTCTAAAAGCTATGGGGTTTGGAGAAAAACGACTACCTTGGACGGATTTGATATCAACTCAGGAATTTTATCGATTATACATGCTCAGTGGAGTACCAGGTAAACAATTAATTTGCAAAAAAGGAGTGAGGCAGGGGACATCCTCTATCACCTCTCACATATGTCCTGGTTTGAGAACTTCTTTAGGCTGCTATAAACAAAGCTATGCATGAGCTACTGATACGTCTCCAATGTATCTATAATTTTTGATGCTCCATGCTTGTTTATGCACCATTTACTTTGTGTTTTGTTACACTTTGTGGCGTTTTATGCATTTTCCGGAACTAACCTATTAACGAGATGCCACAGTGCCAGTTCTCTGTTTTCTGCTATTTTTGTGTTTCAGAAAAGTTACACAAGGAATATTCTCGGAATTGGACAAAACAAAAGCCAAAGTTCCTATTTTTCTTGACACGAGACGGAGTCCAAAGCATAGACTGAGGGGGGCAAGAGGGCGGACGCAACATGCCATGGCGCGGGCCACCCCCAGGCTGCGCTAGGCTATGGTGTGGGCCCCTGGTCCACCCCCTGACATCGCCCTTCCACCTATATATTCTCCTCGACGAGAAAACCCTAAGAGCCCGAACTCTTTTCCAGAAAACATACTACAAGCCACCACCGTCGTTGACGCAAGATCGGGAGGGTCCAGAAGCTCTTCCTGGCACCCTGCCGGAGAGGGGAATCACCACCGGAGGCCTTCTTCATCACCATGCCTACCTCCGGAGTGATGTGTGAGTAGTCTACCTTGGACTACGGGTCCATAGCAGTAGCTAGATGGATATCTTCTCCTCCATGTGCTTCATGTTTAGATCTTGTGAGTTGCCTATCATGATCAAGATCATCGTTATGTAATTCTACATGTTGTGTTTGGTGGGATCCGATGAATATTGAGTACTATGTCAAGTTGATTTATTGATTTATCATATCTATGTTGTTTATGATCTTGCATGCTCTCCGTTGCTAGTAGATATCTTGGCCGAGTAGATGCTAGTGACTCCAAGAGGGAGTATTTATGCTCGATAGTGGGTTCATGCCTCTGGTAAGTTGGGGGAGTGACAACAACCTCTAAAGTTGTAGATGTGTTGTTGCTACTAGGGAGAAAACAACAATATTATGTCCAAGGACATTTGTATTGTTTACATTACACACTTTGCTTAAGGTGATAATCTGTTGCTTGCAACTTAATGCCCAACGGTTGTTCAGATGATATCCGGCGGGTGGATTATTAGTCATAGATGTAGTTGGATTACGGTCTATGTATTATGTTGTAATGCCCAAGTGAATTTCATAGTGATCCTCATGACATGTACATGCATTGTTTGCATTCTCTATTCTGTCAATTGCCCAACTGTAATTTGTTTACCCAGCATTTTATTTATCTTTATGGAGAGACACCTCTAGTGAATTGTGGACCCCGGTCCATTCTTTTACATTCATATTACCGTTTACTTTTACAAGCATTATTTACTTTCTCGCAAACAACTATCTTTTACCACATGATACGTTTAATCCTTTGTTTACAGCAAACCGGTGAGATTGACAACCTCACTGCTAGTTGGGGCAAAGTACTTTGGTTGTATTGTGTGCAGGTTCCACGTTGCTACTGGTGCAAAGCTACGCCCTAGATAAGGCGCCATATATAAATTGTCTGGAGCTGTCGCCAAGCCAGCTATGATCAACCTTCGGAAGTTGGTTCTTTCTCCTACTAGTTCGATAAACATTGGTTTCATAAATGAGGGAAACTTGCTGCTATGCTCATCATACCTTCCTCTTGGGGTTCCCAACTAGGTGCCTACCACGCACCATCAACCATTTATATCAATAGGTAGCGGTTCTATAATTGGGAAAGATAACATCGAGGAGTTCTTTAATCATGTTAGTAAACATAAAGATGTTGAGGATAGATCTTTAGCCGAACTTGCTCCTAGTTATGAAGTTTCAGCTGCTTATTTAGTTCACATGTTGGATGCTAGGTTTGTTAACCTTAATCCTTTTATGCAGCAAATGTTTCTTAAGCTTCATGACATCGAAGACTCTGAAAAGAAAGATTTTATTTTGGAGACTTTGCGTAAAGAATTTAGAGATGTTGTTATAGAAGCTAGGAAAGTTTTTGAGCATTTTAATATGCTTGGCTCACGTGTAGAGGTTGTTGGTACAAATGAGGAAGAAATCAAAGTACCAATACCTTTCAAACTCATAGGAATGCATGAAGCGTTGGAAAAGAATTTTGATTGGATTGTTCCTGAAAACCCTTTTGATGAGAGTAGTGAACCCAAGAGTGTTCATAAAGGATCTTCAAAAACCCATTTGGATAAAATACAATTCCTTGTTGAAAAGACTTCTGCTATTGATCTTAATGCTTCATTTGAAAATACTTGATTTCCACTTTCTGCGCCTAGCTCAAAGGCGTTAAAGAAAAGCACTCTTGGGAGATAACCCAATATTTTCTTTTCAGTACCTTTTCTTTTTGTTGAGTCTTGGAAGTTATTACTACTGTAATGACCTCTCCTTATCATTTTTATTTTGTTTTTGTGCCAAGAAGAACCTCTAATTGGAGGAAGGTAAGATTTCGGGAAGTTGCTGTCCTGAAATAGATTTCTGCGTTGTACCGTAAAAATTCGTGAAAATTCTCATAATGTCTTTTTGATTTGCGATTTCTTGTGCACATGCCCCAGGTTATTGCCTAACTTTAATTAGTTTTGCACTTTTCGATTTGAGCAACAGAAGATTTTCAAAAAATCGATCTTTACCAGCTGTTCTGTTTTGACACATTTGTGCCACTATTTGTGTTTGCCTCTTGATCGCTTTCTTTTTTAGTTCTTTTGATCACGGAACTTTTGAGATATTAGCTACTGTATCTTATGCTTTAATGGGTGTTATACTTGAGTTGGAACTGAACCACAAAAGTAGATTCACTATCGTGCTTACACTAATGTTGCTAATAGAATTGTGTGAAGTTTTGTATGAAGTAAGTTTTCAAGTGTAGGGTGGTGGCGCGGTGTTGATGATGATGTAAATGACCGACTAGTTGGGAACCCCAAGAGAAGGTGTGATGAGCACAGCAGCAAGTTTTCCCTCAGTTATGAAACCAAGGTTAATCAATCCAGTAGGAAAAAGCCAAACTCCAGAAGGTGATCCTTTCTAGCTTAGTGACACTCCAACAAGGGCGCCGTTAACGATTCTTGTTAGCGCGTCTTCAACTTGTAGCAACGCAGAACCTGCACACAACACAACCAAGAACTTTGCTCCCAACTTACGATGAGGTTGTCAATCTCACCGGTTTACTGTAAACAAATGAATGAGCGTATCGAGTGGAAAGCAATAGTAGTATGCAAGAAAGTAAACAATGCGAGTAAAGTAAACAGGTGATAGCAATGTAAAGGAAATTGGACTGGAGTCCACAGTTCACTAGTGGTGTCTCTCCATAAGATAAATAACAACATGCTGGGTAAACAAATTACAGTTGGGCAATTGATAGAATAAAGATAATGTGCATATGTCAAGAGGATCACTATGAGATTTACTCTGGGCATTACAACAAAATACATAGACCGCCATCCAACTCACATCTATGACTAATAATCCACCCACGGGGAATCACTCAAGGACCCCGTGAATATTAAGTTGCGAACAACAGATAATTGCATTAAGCAAAGTGTGTAATGTAAACAAAGCATATGTCCTTGGACATAAGAATGTTGTTTTCTCCCTAGTGGCAACAGCACATCTATAACCTTAGAGGTTTCTGTCACTCCCCCAGATTAAATAGAGGCATGAACCTAACTATCGAGCATAAATACCCCCTCTTGGAGTCACTAGTATCTACTTGGCCAAGATAGCTACTAACAACGGAGAGCATGCAAGATCATAAACAACATAGAGATAACATAAGATAATATTCAACACATCAACTTAATCATAACACCAATATTCATCGGATCCCAACAAACACAACATGTAGAATTACATAACGGTGATCTCGATCATGTAGGGCAGCTCACGAGATCTAAACATGAAGCACATGGTGGAGAAGACAACCATCTAGCTACTGCTATGGACCCATAGTCCAAGGTAGACTACTCACTCATTGCACCGGAGGCAAGCATGGCGATGAAGAAGACCTTCGGTGGCAATTCCCCTCTCTGGCAGGGTGCCGGGAAGAGCTTCTGGACCCTCCCGATCTCGGGTCGACGACGGCGGCGGATCACGATGTGTTTCTGGAAAATTGATCAGGTACTTAGGTTTTTCCCGTCGGGGGGTCTTTATAGGCGAAGGGGCGGC
The DNA here is from genome assembly GCA_007115705.1 of Dactylis glomerata. Classification (NCBI taxonomy): domain Eukaryota; kingdom Viridiplantae; phylum Streptophyta; class Magnoliopsida; order Poales; family Poaceae; genus Dactylis; species Dactylis glomerata. The sequence goes on along the minus strand of QXEO01000041.1, from coordinate 523,743 downwards.
GTCAGAGGTGGACCAGGGCGGTCTCACACATAAGGGGCGCGGGCCAGGGGCTGGCCGCACCGCCCTACTGTGTGGCCGGCCCATGGCCCCCTCCATCTCCACTTCGGTCTTCTGGAAGCTTCGTTAAATAATAGGAGGTTCGACTTTTGTTTCATCCAATTCCGAGAATATTTCTTGTGTAACTTTTCTGAAACACAAAAACAGCAGAAAATAGGGAACTGGCACTATGGCATCTTGTTAATAGGTTAGTTCCGGAAAATGCATAAAAATGCCACGAAGTGTAACAAAACACTAAGCAAATGGTGTAAGAACAAGCATGGAGCATTAAAAATTATAGATACGTTTGAGACGTATCAAGCATCCCCAAGCTTAACTCCTGCTCGTCCTCGAGCAGGTAAGTGATAACAAAGAATAATTTTTGAGGTGACATGCACCTACACAATCTTGATCATCTATGTAAGCATTGAGTGTTGGGATCAAAAGAACTTAAAACATGGGCATGAAAGACATAATCTTGATAGAAGAAACTTAGCAACCATGTTATAACATGAAAAAGAATACAAACAAAAGATCATGAAAATGAAACAATGAAAGTCAAACGTGTGTTCAAATCATAAGGAAAAACATAGCAAATGATTTTCAGCTTGTCCTTCATGGAATATCAAAACATAAATGCATAGGACACCTTCAAGTTTAAGAGGGCGACTAGATACAAATAATTTAAGAACAAGTGAAACCAAAATCATGAATCAATCAATGATAACTTTGGGACAATGCACATTATACTAAGAATGACAACTATGCTCTCTTAGGCGGTGCATAAAGGTAGAAGGTGGTGACTCAACATAAAAGTAAAAGAAAGGCCCTTTGCAGAGGGAAGCAGTGATTAAACATGTGCTAGAGCTTTTCATTTGTAAAACAGAGAGATAAAAATTGGGTTTTGAGAGGTGGTTGTCTTTGTCAACGACTGGCAATGGGGTTCTTACTATCTTCCATACAAAAATGAAGCAAGTTTTTGATAGAGATTGGCACTTTTGTGCTCTTTTACAAAGTTTGGCACTCCTTCCCACCTTTTTTTCTTTCACAAACCATGGCTAACCGATTCCATCGGGTGCCCACCAACATTCACATACCATGGAGGAGTGCCTTTTTTCTTTTTTTTTCTTTTTTTTTCTTTTTGGAATAAACAATGTGGAAGATAGCAAATCCGACCACTACGTCCCCATGAGCTGAAAACAGTGTCACAAAACGAGAAGTGTTTTGAAAGTTTTTTGAAAGGTAGCACATGAAAATTTACTTGGAATGGCTTACAAATACCATGCATAGGAATTTATAGTGGACACAATGGCAAACTTGGTTTTTCGGAGTTGGATGCATGAGTAGAGCTCATACTCAGTACAAAATGAGGGCTAGCAAAAGACTGGGAGCGACCAACTAAGAGAGCAATAACGGCCATAATCATGCAAAGCGACAAAGCAACATTAAAAGAAGCATAAGATGGCATCAAAAGTTAAAAACCAAATGATCAGAGGCTTATGGCGACTTTGTATGAGTCTAACATGTGTAAGCATGCGCCAAGTCAACCCAAATAAAGCATCAAGGAGAAAACCAAATTAATGCTTTCAAATAATAAAAACAACGCATGATTTTTTCAAAGGCTCATTAAGCAATCTCAGTCATTTGAGACAAGTCATGCTACAGCAAAACCACTAAGCATACTATCAAAAAGACATCAAGCACGACATGCAAAAGCCTAGGCCACAGTCTACACAAGCTCCTTTTTGTACCACTTTTTTGCGTGAAACTTTTTCTCTTTTCCAACACCATTCGAACCTTTTTAAAATAACTCTTTTGATGAAAACTAACATGGACCAGAGGTCAAAATACACCTTGATATAAAGATATAACAAGATCTTAACACAAATCAAGGCGAAAAACAAAAGCTAAACGTAGTTCTAGAAAAAGAGAACACTCGTTGAACGATAAGAGTGAAAAAACGGAGTGTTCTTGGCAAATGAAAAGCAAGGCAACTTCTCCAAAAGGAATTTGTTGGGGTCCAACCATTTATTGCAGCAAACAAAACTAAACTAAACTGAAAACTAAAACAACTAACGCTCCAAGAAAAACGCATAATGCATGAAGCAATAAAAATATAGTATGTTGAAAGGTGACCTGATTTTTGCCGATGAAGAAGGGGTGCCTCGGGGGCATCCCCAAGCTTTGACGCTTGTACCTCTTGGATATTTCTTGGGGTGCGTGGGCATCCCCAAGCTTGAGCTTTTGTCCATTCTTCAACTCATCTCATCATTCTCCAATCCCTACACTTGAAAACTTCCTTCATACAAGACTCAACACAATTCTGTTAGCAACATTAGTGTAAGCATAATAATGAATCAACCCCTTTTGCTTCAGGTTTCAACTCAAAACCACCACATATAAAGCATATACTACTGTAGCAACTTCCCCAAAAGTTCCGTGATAAAAAAAACTCAAAAAGAAAGCGATCGAGAGGCAAATACAAATAGTGGCAGAAATCTGTCAAAACAGAACAGCTGACAAAGGTCGATTTTTTCGAGGGTTTTCTGTTGCTCAAATCAAAAAGTGTTAAACTAATGAAAGTTTAGAAATAACCTGGGGCATATGCACAAGAAATCGCAGGTCAAAAAGATATTCGGAGAATTTTCACGAATTTTTACGGTGCAGCACCAAAATCTATTTCAGGACAGCAACTTCCTCAAATCTTACCTCACTCAAATTAGAGGCTTCTCTTGGCACAACAATGAAATAAAAATGATAAGGAGAGGTTATTACAGTAGTAATAACTTCCAAGACTCAAATAAAAGAAAAAAACTTAAAGTAAAACAATGGGTTATCTCCCAAGAGTGATTTTCTTTAACACCTTTGAGCTAGGCGCAGAAAGTGTGAATCAAGTATTTTAGAAAGAAGCATTAAGATCAATTGCAAAAGTCTTTTCAACAATGAATACAATTGTGTCCAAATGAGTTTTTGAAGATCCTTTATGATCACACTTTGGTACACTACTTTCATCAAAAAGATTTTCAGGACAAATCCAATTGAAATTCTTTTCCAAAGCATCATGAATTTCTACAAGTTTGCAAGGTATTGGTACTTTGAAATCTTCTTTGGTTGTATCAACAACCTCTACATGCGAGCCAAGCTTATTAAAATGCTTAAAAACTTTCCTAGCTTTAATGGCAACATCTCTAAATTCTCTACACAAAGTTTCCAAGATAAAAGCTTTCTTTTCGGGGTCTTCAATATCATGAAGCTGAAGAAACATGTGTTGCATAAAAGGATTAAGGCTAGCAAACCTAGCTTCCAACATGTGAACTAAATAAGCAGAAGCAACTTCATAACTAGGAGCAAGCTCAGCCAAAGACTTATCCTCAATATCTTTATGCATACTAATATGATTAAAGAAATCCTCAATGTTACTTTTCCCAATAATTGAACCACTACCTACTGAGAGGTCCTCCAAAACGTACTTAGGGAACAACATAATGAACTAAAAGTAATAAAGTAATAACTATAAGGAAACTAATTTTTTTTGTGTTTTTGATAAAACGATGCAAGCAAAAATAAAGTAAAGCAAAACTTAAAACAAAGTAAAGGATGTGCGTGCGAAACTCCCCTTGCATAAGTCTTCTTTGTCCCCGGCAACGGCGCCAGAAAACTTGTTGGTGGCGCGGTGTTGATGATGTAAATGACCGACCAGTTGGGAACCCCAAGAGAAGGTGTGATGAGCACAGCAGCAAGTTTTCCCTCAGTTATGAAACCAAGGTTAATCAATCTAGTAGGAAAAAGCCAAACTCCAGAAGGTGATGCTTTCTAGCTTAGTGACACTCCAACAAGGGCGTCGTTAACGATTCTTGTAGGAAAAAGCCAAACTCCAGAAGGTGATAGCTTTTGCTGCTATTGCTCTGCTGCTAGCATGATGGCCACATACTCCGCCATGTATGTCTTTTAATATTGCTTGCCCTTCCTGGGGCGTTACACAACGCTGCAAAACGCCGGTGATGCTTCTCTTGTACAATTTCCCCTCCAAGACGACAAACGCTTTCGATCTTCGAGTTATCCGCTTGGCCTCCACTGCATCTTCTGGTAGTTTTTTGTTTATCATGTACGCAAGATACGGCTGCATCCAAGTTTCTTCTATCATCATGATCTCCTCTGGTTCTGGCGTAGCCCCCGAGCCTGCTGTAGTAGTCGAACTTTTTCCACTTTTTTTTGATATTTCCACTATTTCCTCCCAAAATACTCTGGACGGCACAGGTAAACACTGTGACCCGATATTTGCTAAATTGTCGGCTTCTTCAATTCTGTTCCTGCTTACGTGCGAGACTTCGCATCCATCGAACGTTCCTTCTAGATAATGGTACAAATTTTTGTAGGCCATCATGTTGTCATTGATTGTATCACATCTGTTCATGACTTACTGAACGACAAGGTTGGGATCTCCAAATATTTTTAGGCGAGTTGCTCCACATGCTTTAGCCATCTTCATTCTGTGCAACAAAGTCTCATACTCCGCTTCATTGTTAGAAGCCTGTGGAAAGCTCATCCTCAAGACGTACTTTAATTTGTCTCCATGAGGTGATATCAACACTACTCCTGCGCCTGCGCCTTGGACTCTCTTAGAACCGTCGAAGTACATTGTCCAAGTACTCGATAAATCTGGTGGTCCCGTGCTTTGCAGCTCGAGCCATTCTGCTGTAAAATCTGGCAAGACTTGCGACTTGATCGCCTTCCTTTTTTCATACGTGATGTCCATGGGAGATAACTCGATTCCCCACAAAGAGACACGTCCCGTTGCTAGAGGGTTGTTCAATATATTCGATAGTGGCGCTTCATTGACCACTATAATTGGGTGCACCGCAAAATACTGTCGTAGTATACGTGCGGTTGTGAACACACTGTATGCCAACTTCTGATAATGCGGGTACCTTTGTTTGGTTGGAGACAGCACTTCACTGATGAAGTATACCGGCCTCTGGACGCCATGAGCTTTTCCTTCTTCGCTTCTTTCGACTACTAGAGCTATACTTACCACCTGATGGGTTGCGGCGATGTACAACAGCAGTGGCTCTTTCTCTTTTGGTGCGACCAGCACTGGTGGCGTGGAAAGCACTTTTTTCAATTGTGCAAACGCTGCGTCTGCTTCTTCTGTCCACTCGAATTTATCGTCTGACTTCTTCATAAGTGCATAAAAAGGAAGCGCCTTCTCCCATAGTCGAGCTACGAAGCGACTTAGCGCCACGACACGTCCTGCCAACTTCTGTACGTCGTGGAGTTTCATGGGTTTCCCCATTGTTAGAATTGCTTGAATCTTCTCTGGATTTGCCTCTATTCCTCGTGCTGATACCAAGAACCCCAAAAGTTGCCCTGCTGACACTCCGAAAGAGCACTTTGTGTCGGGGGGATGACCCCCGGTAGGGTCAAGAGACTAGAAAGACACAAGGTCTATGGTTGACTTTTATGCCGGTTGACCAAGAAAAGGCCTGGCCGGAATATAGGAGCATCGGCCAGGCCGGCATATATGTATATCCCGGCTGGTGTCTGGATATGCCGGTATAGCCGGAATACTAGTATAGGTGTGCCGGCATATACTCAGATATGCCGGCCTAATTATTTTGTGTGTTGTGCAGGAGCAGGGGAGGCCGGATTACCCGACCCTCGTAGGTCGTTGGTCCGGCATATAAGTCCTGGGTATGGCCAACGGTCATATCCGGGATACTTAAGTCAACCAAGGTGTCACATCCCTACAATCAAGGAAGAAAACATCCAAGAATGGTAGCAGAGTAAGATGGCAGGGTGCACAGTGGAGGTTACCTACCCTCACTGTGCACAAGTACGAGCTTACCGCACAAAGGTAAGGCCACAGTTCAAGAGGTACAAGGTACAGCAAGGGGAGTCCCATCGAGAGCAATCAGGGAGAAAGTCGTGGGCGTCTGCCCTCGACAGCAAGTCCTGTTTGGAGTGTAGTTGGTGTCTCCTGGTCTTCTATGACCGTTGTAACCCTGGCCACCACTATATAAGGTGGCACAGGGAGTTGGTCGCTGGAAGAAGGTTGGAAGGTTGAAGGTTGGTTGGTCACTCTGTACTCCTACACTTAGCAGTTCATCTTCCTTCTCTAGCAGAGAGCTTGGAAGCACCATTGTTGTGTACTACATCGACCCAAATATACAATCAGTAGAGCAGGAGTAGGGGTGTTATCTCCTTACGAGAGCCCCGAACCTGGGTAGATCAGTGTCTTTTTCTGTCGTGCTTTTTAGCTCGTTCCCCTCTCCCGAATCCTCCAGCATCTAGTTCGGCCCCCATTTAAGCCATCCTATGGCATATGTTGTTTCACCACGACGACATTTGGCGCCCACCGTGGGGCAGATCGATATGCTGGGCGGAGTGTTCATTCGGACGGGGTCTGTGATAGCAGCTTCGGGAGTGCGCGTGGTCTCTGGCCTCGTCCAGAGGCTAGGCTCGCTCAGTTTCGTCAGTGACAACGCCGGTTGTCTCGGTGGCCGGCCGTTCCCCAGGGATGGCCGGATTATGTCTTTCGGTTCCCACGAGGTGTACGTGGGAACTGAGAGAATTTGCAGGAAGGAGGTGCTGGTGGCGTCGGATCCTCCGTCACATCGGCTGGCTCACGCTGGGCGTAGCGCTCGCTCAGTAGAGTCGGCTGAGGTGATGATGGCCGGCACATCCGTGCCGCCGGCGGAAGATGCCGGCAAAGCAGCAGCGGCCGGAGCTTCTCCTCCGGAGCCGCCGAAGGTCAAGAGGTCGGCGCGTCCTCCGTTGGAGCGTGCGGAGAACCTGGCCGGCACTTCCGGTGTGCCGGCTAGGGGCGAGGTTCTTCTTCCCATCATCGACCGGCTTCTCGAGCCGGTGCGATCCGGCGTTGATCCGGAGCAGACAAGGGAGGTCCTGGAGGGATCTCGTCAGGCCCTCGTCGACGAGGCCCTGGCCATGAACCAGGAGCGCGAACGGTTTAACCGGCAACTCCGTGAGTATGAGGCAGCCCATGGTTTTACTCCTGTAGTAATCCGGCCTAGCCGGATAGAAGAGGTTAGAACTAGAGGCAGAAATCTTAATGCTGAGATAGGAAAAGATGCTAGAGATAAGAGTCATACCGCAACTAGTACTGTGCCTAAGGTAGTCTATAGTTCGCCAGTAAAGAACCTTAGAGCGGCGGCCGAGGTAGCTAAGGATTTATCTTGTTTATCCGGCGAAGCACTGCGTGAGCAGCAAGCCCGGCTTAACCAACTTTTGTCTGAAGCTACAAAGCAGCAGGAGGCCTTTAAGAAGGCAAACCCAGGTGCCGGGGCATCCCAGTACATTGTGTCGGCGGGAGGTGCCGGTGCGAGGTCGAGGGGCCAAGCCTCGTCCCCGCATCCTAGCGCCCGGCGTGCCGGAAGTGTGACCTCTGGCCGCCGGGACAAGCAGATCCAGGTGTATGATCCGGCTGCCGCCGGAAAGCAGGCCATGGTGCAGAAGAATGTCGGCCAAGCTGACAAGTATGTCGGCAGCAAGAAGCCCGGCCAGAGTGTGCCGGCCGGGCATGAAGCAGCAGCGACCGTTGGTGGCCGGAGTAACAGTGCAGCCCGACGTCAGCAACAGGGCGCCGGAGGTGCAGCGCAGCAGCAGGGTGCAGGCCATCCGGGACATCGAGAGGATGACGGCAATTCCGCCCTTGCCAGGGCGGGATATCAGCAGCAGCATCAGCAAGGCCGGCATAGTGAGCAGCATCAGCCGGAGCAGCAGCAGCAGATGATCGCAGGCCCAATAGCATCCCGGCTTGGACCTCGGTCCTTGGAAGCCAATGATGCACGTTTCAAGCTGGACAAGATCCACCAATCAGAGTTGGTGGAGAGACAAGGAGCTCCGGGCCCTATGTGTTTCGGACCCCGGATTATGGGGGAGCCGGTGCCTTACTTCTTCCAGCTCGCGCGTGGCGCGAGGACATATAATGGCAGTACGAAGCCGGAAGATTGGTTGGAGGATTACTCCACGGCGGTGAACATCGCCGGAGGAAACCTCAGATGGGCGGTACGATATGTGCCGCAGATGTTGGAAGGTCCAGCCAGGATATGGCTGAATAATTTGCCGGCCGGGAGTATCAACGGCTGGATTGATTTCGAAGAGCAGTTTGTGTCGAACTTTACCAGTACATACAAGAGGCCCAACCGTCCGCAGCAGCTGGCTAACTGCCGGCAAGGAGTGAATGAGACTGACCGAGACTATCTGACCAGGTGGTGCACGTTGCGCAATTCCTGCGAAGGAATCAATGAGCAGCAGGCCATCATGTGGTTCGCTCATGGGTGCCAACATGGCACCATGCTGTGGCAAAAGCTTCAGAGGCAAATGCCGGCCACGCTGGCCGAAACAATCAAGATCGCTGATAGTTATGCTCTGGGAGATCCCAAGCAGCCCAGTCTCGATTCACAAGGACAGGGGCAAACCCAGGGGAACACCAGCAATGCCGGGAGACCAGGGCAATACTATCGCCCGGATAACCGGAATAAGAGGAGAGATGAGCGGCCGGATTATCGGTATGGGGCAGCACAAGTTGCAGCTGTGGAGGAAGAGCAAGGGGGCGCCGGCAGTAGCCAGCGTCCGAGATATGAGAACTATCAGCAGCCTCAGCAGCAGCCGCAGCAGCAAGCACAGCCGTTCCAGAAGAAGAATGTCTGGACCAACAAGAATGCCGGCGGAGCCGCCGGCCAGAAGAAGCAGTGGCCGAAGTATACTGTGGGTCTTGCCATGGACAAGCCTTGTGTGTTTCACACATTCCAGCCGGGAAAGCCGGCAAACCATTTGACAAGGAACTGTTCGTGGCTGGACGACATATTAGCAGGTCGTGCAGGTCCCTGGGGACCGGCTAGACCCTCTGTCCCGGCAGCTCCATCGCCGTTGACAGGTGCCAATACAATTGCAGTCCCACCTAGGCCGATTAATCCCGGGAATCAGAGCAACGCCGGAAATGCCGGCGTAAATCAAGTGGACCAGAGCTATAATCCGGAATATAACGCCGGAGGCCCAGGAGCGGGCCGGAATGAGTACAAGGAGTATGATCAGAGCTATATGGTCTTTGAGACCGAGAGAACAGACAAGCAGAGCTTGTACCGGCGGAGTCTGGAGGTGAATGCCGTTATGTCGGCTGTGCCAAAGCTGATGTACTGGTCTGACCAGGCTGTTGGTTGGGACAGGGCAGATCATCCCCGGATCATGCCAAATCCCGGCGGATATGCTCTGGTGATGGATCCGACATTCGTCGGGCCGGCTAATAACGTAAGATTCAGCAAGGTCCTCATTGATAATGGAAGCAGCATCAACATCATGTATCGGGATACGATGGAGAAGCTGGGAATCAAGGAAAACATGCTAGAACCGAGCAAGACCACGTTCCACGGCATTGTGCCGGGACTTTCGTGTGCGCCGATGGGCAAGATCCGGATGGATGTGATGTTTGGCAGCCGGGATAACTGCAGGGTGGAAAACCTCATGTTCGAGGTGGTTGATCTGGAGAGCCCCTACCATGCTTTGCTGGGTAGACCGGCACTGGCAAAATTCATGGCCTCTACGCATGTGGCGTATCTGAAGATGAAGATGCCGGGACCCAAAGGAGTGATCACCATCATTGGTGATTACAAGCGTTCGATGGCATGTGCCACCGCCGGATCCAATCTGGCCGAGACTCTGATCATTGCAGAGGAGAGGAAGAGGCTCAAGCGAGCAGTGGAGATTGCTGAGACGGTCGTGGCCGGCAAATATATGCCGGGCATGACAAATCCCGGTGGCAGCGTTTCTTTCCAAGTGAGTAAGGAAGTCAAAAAGGTGCCTCTGGATGAAGCTTTCCCGGAGCGCCATGCCCTGGTTGGGGCAAGTTTGGATCCCAAATAGGAAAGCGAGCTCATCAGCTTCCTCCGTGAGAATCGGGATATCTTTGCATGGTCTACTTCGGACCTGCAAGGTGTGCCGAGGGAGCTGGCTGAGCACGCATTGCACGTGAGACCCGATGCTAAGCCAGTGAAGCAGCCGCTCCGGCGGAATGCCGGCGATAGAAGGAAAGCCATATGGGAAGAAGTGGCCAGGCTCTTAGCCTCTGGCTTTATCAAGGAAGTACTTCATCCGGATTGGGTGTCTAATCCGGTTTTGGTGGAAAAGAAGAAAGACGAGCCCGCCATAGTGAAAGTATGGCGGATGTGTGTTGATTACACCAACTTGAATAAGGCATGTCCTAAAGATCCATTCCCGCTGCCTCGGATCGATCAAGTGATTGATTCCACAGCCGGATGTGAACTGTTATCTTTCGTAGATGCTTATTCTGGTTTCCACCAGATCCCTTTATATGAGCCAGATCAAATAAAGACATCCTTTATTACCCCGTACGGGGCTTATTGCTATCTCACTATGCCGTTCGGTTTAAGAAATGCCGGCGCAACTTACCAAAGGTGTATGCAAAAGTGTTTGCACGATCAGATAGATAAAAATGTGCAGGTATATGTCGATGATATCGTCATAAAAACCAAGGAGAGCAAGACTCTCATAGATGATCTCCGGGAAACCTTTGGGAACCTGAGGAGATTCCGGATGAAGTTGAATCCGGCTAAGTGCACCTTTGGTGTGCCGGCGGGCAAGTTGCTCGGTTTCCTTGTTTCCAGCCGGGGTATTGAGGTGAATCCCGGCAAGATTCGTGCCATAGAAAGGATGAAGCCGCCGACAGATTTGAGGGAAGTACAGAAGTTCACTGGGTGCCTCGCATCCCTGAGCCGCTTCATAAGCCGGCTGGGAGAGAAAGCTCTGCCGTTATATCAGTTGATGAAAAAGTCCGACACATTTGTCTGGACAACGCAAGCAGATGCAGCTTTCAAGGAATTGAAACAGTTGTTGTCAACAGCGCCGGTATTAGCGTCTCCGATGCCCCGGGAGCCAATGTTGCTCTATATAGCGGCAACCAACCGAGTTGTCAGTGCTGTGGTGGTAGTAGAGCGAGAGGAAGGAGGCAAAACCGTGCAGCGGCCGGTATATTATCTGAGTGAAGTCCTCTCCACCTCAAAGCAAAATTACCCCCACTATCAGAAGATGACCTATGGTGTCTATATGGCGGCCAAGAAGCTCAAGCATTACTTCCAAGAGCATCCAATCCGGGTAGTGGCCGAGGCCCCTATCTCGGAAATTATAGGCAACAAAGATGCCAGCGGCCGGATAGCAAAGTGGGCAATAGAGCTTTCACCATATACACCGCAGTACGATAAGAGGGATACAATCAAGTCCCAGGTCTTGGCTGATTTCTTTATTGACTGGGCCGAGAAACAATATGAGCCACCATTGCCAGATGCCAATTATTGGAGGATGCATTTCGATGGGTCCAAGACAATCCATGGCTTGGGTGCCGGCATAGTTCTCAGTTCACCAAAGAATGACCAGCTGAGATACGTCCTGCAGATTCACTTTGCAGCATCAAATAATGTGGCGGAATATGAGGCACTTGTGCATGGCCTGAAGGTGTCTAAGGACATAGGAATTCGCCGGATTATGTGCTTCGGGGATTCTGACTTAGTGATTCAGCAGTGTTCCGGCATATGGGACGCGCATGATGCTAACATGGCATCATACCGTTTCCTAGTGCAGCAGTTAAGTGGTTACTTTGAAGGTTGTGAGTTCCGGCACGTTCTCCGGGCTCAGAACGATGCAGCCGATGCATTATCCAAGCTGGGGTCTTCCCGAGATTCAATCCCGCCCGGCATTTCGCTGGAGCATCTGAGGAAGCCATCGATCAAACCCTCGCCGGAGTCATCCTCCATTTATGTCCCGCCAGGTCCAGACGAAGCAGTTCCAATGGACATAGATGCCGGAGCCAGGTCGGATAACCCGGGGACTGTTTCCTCAGTCCCGGGGACTGGGCCGGCATATGCTGTTAGTACAGTATTCCGGAGCAAAACTAAAGGCAAGGGTAAAATGTGCCAAGAGGTTGTGCCGGTATACCCGGGGACTGCTCCGGCATACCCGGGGACTGATTCTTCAGTCCCGGGGACTTCGCAGCCCATGGAGATCGATTATGTGTCGGTCGAAATGATGGAAATAGATCAGGCAGTGTTCACTGTCAGGGAAGTGCCCTCATGGGCACGTCCTATCATGAACTTCATGGTGGATGGTCAAGTGCCGGCGGATGAAACCGAGGCCCGCCGGGTTATAAGGAGATCCAAAGCGTATACCATCATCAACAAAGAAATATACAAGAGAAGTACCACCGGAGTATTGCAGAGATGTGTCGAATCTGCGGAGGGTCTGGAGATGCTCCGGGAAATTCACCAGGGGGAGTGTGGTCACCATGCTTCGTCCAGGGCATTGGTGGCAAAGGTATTCCGGCATGGCTTCTATTGGCCAACGGCACTGCAAGAGGCAGAAAACTTGGTCCGGAAATGTAATGGGTGTCAAAGATATGCCCACCAGATTCATCAGCCGGCATCTGCCCTGAAAACTATCCCAATAACCTGGCCCTTTGCTGTTTGGGGCCTGGATATGGTCGGGGCTTTTAAGCCGGCCAGAGGGAAAATGACCCATATCCTGGTCATGGTGGACAAGTTCACCAAGTGGATTGAAGTGAAGCCCATAAGCAAGTGTGATGGTCACACAACAGTGAAATTCTTAAAGGATATAATCTTGAGATATGGTGTTCCTCATAGCATCATCACTGACAATGGGTCAAACTTTGCCCAAGGGCCATTTGCCAGATTTTGTGAGGAGGTGGGAATCCGGCTGGACGTTGCGTCGGTTGCCCACCCTTGTGCCAATGGCCAAGTAGAGAGATCGAATGGGCTAGTATTATCTGGCATAAAACCCCGGCTGATAGAGCCCCTGGAGAAAACTCCAGGATGTTGGCTAGATGAGCTGCCAGCAGTGCTGTGGAGTTTAAGAACAACTCCGAATAGATCAACAGGCTACACACCATTTTTCCTGGTGTATGGAGCAGAAGCTGTGCTTCCAACAGATGTAATACATGATGCACCAAGAATAGTGCTATATACTGAGGAAGAGGCTAAAGAAGCCAGAGAAAATGATGTTGATCTGCTAGAGGAAGCAAGGGAAATAACTCTGTCAAGAACAGCAGTATATCAGCAGAACCTCAGACGCTATCATGCGCAGAAGGTAAATCCAAGGAGATTCAAGAGGGAGATCTAGTACTCCGGCTAAAGCAAGGAACAGAAGGCCGGCATAAGTTAACTCCTCCATGGGAGGGGCCATTCATTGTGAGCAGAGCTCTGCACAATGATGCCTATTATCTTATAGATACGCAGGACCCCAAGAAGAATAAGGCGGACAGGTCCGGAGAAGAAACCAAGAGGCCATGGAACATAGCTCTACTGCGCCCCTTTTACTCCTGAGCAACACAATGTATGTATTTCCATATTTTCCTTTGTATGCCGGCGTGTTGTGCCGGCACAAGACTAATGAATGAAATACCGGCATCCCGAAGAAGCCGGGTGGTAACTAGCTCTGAGGTATATTTGTTGTTTATTTACAGTTTTTTGTTATATGCCGGCTTGGCTTTATTTGAATGTTTCCTATGTCGGCCTAGTAATGTGTCGGCACCAAAGGCCACTCTTCGACTCAGCTGCTGTCCGAAACCCGGCTTCATGGCTAGCAAGAGTAGATGCCGGAGATTGTCTACACATGGAAACTGGCTAAGGAAATACAAAGCAAGCGAACCGACATTTTCGTTAAAGCTAAAGTTAAAATTTAAAGTGTCGGATGATTTGAAGTCTAAGTCTCAAAGTTAAAGTACTGTATGTTCGAGGAAGCAACCTTGAGACTCATACGTCGAAAGCCAATTAAGGTAGACAAGTAGCCAAGGTTGTGAAATTGAGGAAACAGGAAAACAACTCGGTGACTTAGCCAAAAGATGATCCGGCATTAGTAACAAGCAAACCAAGATAAAACTTGTTCAGGAAGCAAACCAAAGGAAATTAAACGTGTATATTACATCTGCACCCGGCATACCGGGGATCTGATAAACTTAAAGTGTTTGCTGCAAAGTCAAGGAGCAGGGCAGAAGCAGGGCCGCCGGCAGGTGGAGCAGTAGCAGTGGAAGTGTCGGCTTCAGGTGTGCCGGACCCAGCAGATGGAATGGAGCCATCACCTCCGCCCGGGGCAGATGCCTGTTCCGGGAGCTTCAGTGTCGGCTTCCTCAGCTTCATCTTCATCTTGGCTGGAGTCGGAACCCTCAGCAGCGGCAGATGTCCCGGCATCGTCATTCTTCTCCGGCTCACGGATTCCCGGAACGAATTGGGTCGGTGTCGGCATAGTCCACATAAGCTGTGGGCCAACTCTCGCCGGCGACGGATATGATCCGGATCCGTGGTCCAGATGGATCCTTCGCGCACAGTGCGCAAAGTCTCCAAGTCTGCCTTTTCATACCAAGGACAAGAAGTAGGTGAGGCTTCGTCAGCTCCAACCCTCGCGCCGGAATCTCGCCACTCCCGGAAGGCGAACCTTGGCCAGCTGCAGTCGTTGCCGAGGTCGAACCGGGATCAGTGGGAGTCCTTTGTCCCGGCCAGAGGGCAGAGAATGCCTCCTGGGCGCCGTAGAAGAGCTCTTCAGTGTAAAGGGTCATGGCCTCCTTCCGGGACTGCAGGGCCAGCAGCTGCTCCGACATGTCCCAGTTGGGCGAGTCAACCGGAACACCCCGGTTTTCTCGGTCCAACTGCAAAGCCCTCTCAACGTCAGCGACGGAAGCGGGAAACATGCCTGCAGAATAGAAACAATGTTAGCAAAAGGAAAATATGTCGGCATAGATGCTATGCCGAAAAAGATTACACTATGTCGGAAGGATAAAAGGGGAAAGGATTTGAAGCTTACTGGGCAAGGTCGGCATTCAGTGTGCAACTGTAACCTCCCATTTGGTGGCCTGCTCCTTCAGGCTATCCAGTTCAGCGTGGGCGTTGGAGGCATCAGTCTCGGAGGTAACAAGCAGGGTCTGGGTTTTCTTCAGTAGGCCCTCCCTCTGTTCCTTTTCGTCCAGCAGCTCGGTGATCCGGCCCTTCAACTGCTCAACCTCGGCCTTGTGACCGGCATCCCGGTCGTCCAGTTGCTTGGCCACATCCACCGAGGACACACAATCCTGGTGGCGTGCCTCCAGTGCAGCCTTCTCATCTGCAAAGATTTCAAGTTAAAAGGATTTAAGAAAGAAAACAGTGACAAAGAGTAAAGGATTTGAAGTATAAAGTAGCTATCCGGGTAACAGCAGGATCCGGCATACCAGTAAGCTCTTTCACCCTCTTGAGAAGCTCGGTGACTTGCGCTTCGGCACCAGCTGAAGAATGTCGGCACAAGGTTACGTGTCGGCAAAGTAAGCATTGCAAAGTAAAGAGAGGAAAGATATCCGGCATACAGCAGTATGTCGGCAAAATTACCTTTCTGGGACAGCTCCTGCTGAAGCTTGCTGTGTGCGTCAGATAGCTTCCGGTGCTCGCACACCAACGCATGGAACATGTCGGCCCGGGTGTTGTTCATGCGCTGCAAAAATGCCGGGATTTGAAATGTCAGCAGAGAAATTTGACATGATAATTAAAGTGAAGATTTTATCAAGTGATCATTCTTTTAAAGACCCGGCACAGGTGCTGCGCACCTATCCCGGCTCTCGGTGACTAGGATTTGAAGCTCGAATCGAGCTTATATCCCGGTCAAGAGGATTTGAAAGATAATAGAGATGTGAAATTGTTAAAGACCCGGCACAGGTGCTGCGCACCTATCCCGGCCTCGGTGACTAGGATTTGAAGCTCGGATCGAGCTCATATGTCGGCAGTTAATTCAAAAGAAGCTAGCTAAAGGACTATGAGAAAATCCCGGATGTCCATATCCCGGACAGCCGACATTTTCGGGGACTGGGGATATGTGTGTAAATAGAGAGGACTTACGTTGGTGGCAGAGGCCAACTTGTGAAGTCTTTGCTGGATGCTGAGGAGCTCGCTGGCGATCGGTATGGGCTTCGCTGCCAGGAAGTCGCTTGGGTCGCCACTGGTCTTGGCTTCGGCCAGCTTCTTGCTCCTTGAGTCCGCAGTGTCCATGTTGCTGGCGTCGTTCCACTTGATGCACTGCTCCTTAAGAGAGCCGAGGCTCTGATCACTTTTCGTCGCAAGAGGGACGAGGCCCTCGAGTTCTGGGGTGTCGAAGAAGCTGGTCCGGTACCCCGGCCGGGCTGCTGCCCTGCCAAGATGCAGGGCCAGAGCAGAGCTGGTCCGGGACGCTGCCTTAGGAGGAGCAGTTGCGGCAGATGGTGTGCCGGACTTGGCCGGCTGAATCTTCAACGTGCCGGTCTGGGCCGGTGCAGTGGTCTTGGCCGGGCAGTGGACTTGGCCGGTGCAGTGGTCTTGGCCGGTGCTGGGGTCTTGTCAGCTGAAGGAGTCTCGGGTGCGGGCTGTTCCGGCGCGGCCGGTGCATCTTGGCCAGCAGAGGCAGGATCCGGAATAGTCCGGACTTCCGGCACTAAAGGGCCTTTACCCTTGATGTCTGCTCCGGCGTTTTCAGTTGTGCCGGCGTCGCCGGTGGGCGCGCCGGAGTCTGGTGCTTCTTGGTGGGCTCCTGTGTCCATGTGGACATCAGGAGCCGGAGGTTCCTGTTGAGCCCCCGAGTCCATGTGGACGTCGGGGGCAGAGGTGTCTTGTTCCGGCGGAGGAACGTCCTTCGCCGGGGAGGAGGTCTTGTCGGGCGCAGGCGAGGATGCCGGCGCCGGGGAGGTCGTGTGACTGGCAGAGGGAATGTCGGAGGTAGCAGGGGCAGCGGGCTTGGTAACCTTCGGGTCGCCACTCAAGCCAGAAGCTTGTTCCGGCTCAAGAGGAGCACTGAAAGAGAGAAAACACCAAGTCAGTAATACAAACAAGAGATATGTCGGAGGAAATGCAAAGAAAAGGAAATTTACCCCGAGGCAACAGGCCTCTGTTTCTTCTATGGGCACGCCGACCTTCTGCCTTTCGACCTCTGAGGTATGTCGGACGGGGGCTTCACACCTCGCTTCCGGCCGGCACGTCCGCCGGTGGAAGGAGGTCCCTGGTTCAGAGGGGCGGCGTCGATAACCATATCGTCCGGGATAGCTGAGGACGGCATTGCAAACTCGTGAGCAATAGGTGTTTCTGGAAAGGCGTACGCAAGTGGCATCGGGTCATAGTACAGCAGGATCTCCTCGTCAGAATCAATCTCACTCCGGTCTTGAGTATAATGCCGGGATGAAGAGCCCTTACCCATGGCAGCTGCAGCACGGGTGCTCCTGGGAAGCTTATCCCAATGATCCGGATCTTCAACATCCGCAACGGTGCGGTCCGCCGCGATCTTGATCCGGGAGTTCTCCATGGTTTGGAAGCTGAATTTCTGTATAAACAGCAAAGTCAAGTATTCAGACAAGGAAATATGCCGGTGGAAGAGGTATGTCGGATCAATATGATATGTGTCGGCAAACAGACATGTGTCGGCTTAAGTATCTATGTGCCGGACATGGACTTTATGTATCGGATAAGATGGTTTACCGTTGGGGCGGGCCTATCCCGGTGTATGGTTCTAGCCCCCAGGCAAAAGTGGCCTGAGAGGACTTGCAGACATCCTTAATCCGGCGCAGAATGTCGGCCGGAGTCAGCTCGTGTGTGGAGTGCCGGGTGGGGTCCATTGGCCCGCTTATCTGGCAGATCTTGTGCGACCGGCGCTGCAGAGGGGAGACGCGCCGGCTTATATAGCAGGCCACCAGGTCTTGAGGAGTAAGACCGGCATCCAGGAGCTCGCCCTTAACCCGGTGAAGCGCATTCACCGGCATCACCGAGTTCTTCGGGTTGTAGGTCCAGTTCGTCATAGCCAAGGGTGGCTCGTCCACAAATGGCGCAGGTTGAGCAGATCCTCGTCGGTGGTGTTCTTGACGTAGAAGAAGCTTTTCTGCCACTTCTTGCAAGATTCCAGGAGTTCCACCTTGGGGAAGTCCGAGCCCTTTCGGGACATGATGGTGGCCGCGCCGCAGAGGGTCATGGGGCGGTCCTTCTTTTCCTGGGCCGTCTCCGGCGGGTCGTCCTTGCTCCGGGGCGGCTCTTGGAGACTTGCTTCCGCAGTTGGAAGTACTTCGCCCAGCCTTGAGTAAGGGCCTCTATGCCGGCATAGCCCTCGCAAAAAGCAGCGAAGGCGGAGAGGATCATCACGGCATTGGCCGGGATATGATGAGGTTGTAGGTCGTAGGTGTTGAGGAAGTCCCGGAAGAAGTCCGATGCCGGCAGGCCGAAGCCACGCTCGAAGTGGGCGATGAAGACGACGCGTTCGCCAGGTTTAGGTGCCGGCACAGTTTCTCCTGCTGGTAGCCGGCATGCTACGCCCTCCGGGACTCTCCTGGTGGAGGTGACCCAGGATATGTCGGCCGGAGTAACCTCCGACCCCTCCCAGCCGGAGCGTCCTTGGGCTCGGGCCGAGGTATCTTCCTCAGAGGCCGAGGTACCGTCATGCTTGAAGATGCCATCTTAGTGGCCGGGATAAGGCGTGAGAGCCGGAGTCCCGTGATGTTATTCCTATCAAGGCCGGAGAAAAGAGGGAGGTTAGTCTCTCCGGCATACCACTCTCCCCAAGGTTAGCAGAAATCAAAGATCTACCGAGACAGTTAAAATAGGAAACAAATAAGGGTAAAACTCCTAAAGATGAACACCTGCGAGCGTTGCCTAGCAATGCTAGTCGAATCAAAGGGAAAACTAGCTCTGAGACTGAAGCAGATCTGTGCAAGTGGGGCTACCGGTGCGAAGTTGTAAAAGGCGTGAAAGAGGAAGAACAGAGGGAGGTCTCACCGGAGCTTGGCCGGCGACGATGGAGCGGCGGCGAGCGTGCAGGAAGATCCAATCTCCCTGCAATGCTGCAAGAGAAGAGGCGGCGGCGGCGGCGTCGTCAAAGGTGATGTCGTGCGTCGTCGGGCGTCGGCGTCGGCGGGGAGCAGGTCGGCTGCGGCGGCGATGCTGCTCTTCGGACCGGCGGTGGAGCGCAGGAGGCAAAGTAGCAGGCGAGGAAGGCGAGGAAGACGATGGTGGTGGGGGGTAAAAAGATACGTTTACCCCCGCCGCCCTATTTATAGGTCTGCCAGGTCAGGGTCGTGGGGATCGTGGGGATCGTGGGAGTGTTCCACTCCCCCGACCGTTCCTGCAGAGAGTCGCCACGTGGCGGCACGGAGTGGGGCGGCGGTTCCTGTAACCGTGCCATGACGCAATGATGGCGAGAAGTAACTGCTGCACTGTGAACCGTCACATCGTGGGTGACCGTTCGAGGTGGCAGGGCAGTTACAAGTTTCGATGCAAAGCTGTCAGACATGGCTTCTCGAGGAAGACTCGTCTATACGTCGGATTAATTGCCCGATGTATATGTTCCGTCCGGAATACCCTCGGGACCGGCCGGAATAAGTTTTGGAACAGGAACAGAGGCCGGGATATGTGCAGATGTGCCGGCATATAAATCTGATCGCCGGGGCATAATGAAGAAAGGTATGTTGAACCTGTCAAGGCTCCACAGTTATGACTGGGGAACCTCGGCAGCTTCGGGGACTAGTGTCGGGGGGATGACCCCCGGTAGGGTCAAGAGACTAGAAAGACACAAGGTCTATGGTTGACTTTTATGCCGGTTGACCAAGAAAAGGCCTGGCCGGAATATAGGAGCATCGGCCAGGCCGGCATATATGTATATCCCGGCTGGTGTCTGGATATGCCGGTATAGCCGGAATACTAGTATAGGTGTGCCGGCATATACTCAGATATGCCGGCCTAATTATTTTGTGTGTTGTGCAGGAGCAGGGGAGGCCGGATTACCCGACCCTCGTAGGTCGTTGGTCCGGCATATAAGTCCTGGGTATGGCCAACGGTCATATCCGGGATACTTAAGTCAACCAAGGTGTCACATCCCTACAATCAAGGAAGAAAACATCCAAGAATGGTAGCAGAGTAAGATGGCAGGGTGCACAGTGGAGGTTACCTACCCTCACTGTGCACAAGTACGAGCTTACCGCACAAAGGTAAGGCCACAGTTCAAGAGGTACAAGGTACAGCAAGGGGAGTCCCATCGAGAGCAATCAGGGAGAAAGTCGTGGGCGTCTGCCCTCGACAGCAAGTCCTGTTTGGAGTGTAGTTGGTGTCTCCTGGTCTTCTATGACCGTTGTAACCCTGGCCACCACTATATAAGGTGGCACAGGGAGTTGGTCGCTGGAAGAAGGTTGGAAGGTTGAAGGTTGGTTGGTCACTCTGTACTCCTACACTTAGCAGTTCATCTTCCTTCTCTAGCAGAGAGCTTGGAAGCACCATTGTTGTGTACTACATCGACCCAAATATACAATCAGTAGAGCAGGAGTAGGGGTGTTATCTCCTTACGAGAGCCCCGAACCTGGGTAGATCAGTGTCTCTTTCTGTCGTGCTTTTTAGCTCGTTCCCCTCTCCCGAATCCTCCAGCATCTAGTTCGGCCCCCATTTAAGCCATCCTATGGCATATGTTGTTTCACCACGACGACACTTTGTCGGGTTCAGCTTAAGCTTGTATTTATTCAGGTTGTCGAAGGTTTCCGCCAAGTCGCCGATTAAGGATTGCTCTTCTCTTGTTGTGATGACTACATCATCAATGTAGACTTGGATATTGCGTCCTATTTGGCTTCCGAGGCAGTTTTGCATCATCCGCTGATAAGTTGCTCCTGCATTTTTTAGGCCAAAAGGCATTACCTGGTAGCAAAATACTCCGTATGGTGTGATGAAGGCCGTTTTTTCTTCGTCCTCTTTCTTTAATTTGATCTGGTTGTAACCAGAATATGCGTCCAAAAATGAAAGCCTTGCACATCCCGCTATAGAATCGATTATCTGATCGATGCGGGGTAGAGGGAAGGGATCCTTTGGACAATGCTTATTGAGAGATGTGTAGTCGACGCATACTCTTTGTACGTCTGTATTCTTCTTGGGTACTATGACTGGGTTCGACACCCAACTCGAAGTTTTGATTTCCCTGATAAATCCGGCATTTTCTAGCCTGTGCAATTCTGACGCTATCGCCTTCCTTTTAGGTTCATCAAATCGCCTCAATGGTTGCTTGACTGGCTTTGCCTTGGGATCTACATTTAGTGCATGCTCGACGAGTTCCCTGGGAACCCCTAGCATGTCCGATGGACACCAGGCGAAGATTTCCCAGCGCTCACGGAGGAACTCGACGAGCGCGCCTTCCTATGCGGGATCCAAGTTCACCGCAATTGATGTTGTCTTATTTGGATCCGTAGGGTGGACCTGAATTTTCTTCGAGTCCTGCGTTGTGTCGAAAGCCTTATCTGGTAGGGATCGTCCAACGTTGGGTAGCACATTATGATCCGTTTCTCCTTTCAACCTCTCATATTCTGCTGTCATGCCGAAAGTTTGCGCCATCCTGTTGAATTCTCTGTCGCATGTGTTGGCTACTTCAAAGCTCCCTTGTACTGTAATTGTTCCTTTAGGCCCTGGAATTTTTAATGTGAGATACGCGTAGTGTGGTACTGCCATGAATTTTGCAAATGCTGGGCGCCCCAGGATTGCATGATATTGTGATGGCCAGTCCATGACTTCGAACTCCAGCTTCTCTCTTCTATAATTTTCGCTGCTGCCGAAGCAGACATCGAGTTCTATCCTTCCCGAGGGGTAGTTTGCTGCTCCTGGTACTATTCCGTGGAAAGAGCAATCTGTTGGCTTCAGACTCGCCAGTGAGATGCACATTGCCTTTAGTGTTCTAGCATATATTAAGTTTATGTCGCTCCCTGCATCCATGAACACTCTTCCGATGTCGTACCCTCCTATTTGCGCTTTTAGAACCATAGGCGAGTGTCCCGGCCTAGGAACTTTCTTTGGGTGGTCCGCTGTACTGAACTTGACTGGTTGCTCTGACCACCGTAGGTACTCTGTGGTAGCTGGTGGCGATGATATTGCTAGGTTTACTTGCCTATATATGCTCTTTCGCTCTTTCTTTGACTTGGGCACCGGTTGAATCATGGCTGATATGTATACTTTTGACTCTAGGTGCTTTGCTAGTCTTTGCATTTGATATCCTTGACTTCTACGTCTTTCTCCTTGCCTTCCTTCTTGGCTTGAGCCCATGGCGCCTTGCAACCTTAGGAATGTTCTACAATCCTTCATCTGGTGATTTGAGACCCTTTTCCCGTCGAGATACGCGTAGTGGATTCGACAAGGTCCGTATAGCATATCCTCGGCCGAAGGACCAGAGTATCTTGATTTCTCCTCTCCTTTTGCCTGAAATCTCCTACTTTCATACCCTTCCTCTTCTTCTAGTGTATAACCCGCGGCTACCTGATTTCGCCTTCCTTGGTTACCCCCGCTGCGGTGTCGTCTCCTCTGTCGACTTATTCTGTCGACTTCTGGCGAACGTCCTCTTTTATTGTTATACGCGTCCTCTCCATCAGCGAATTTGTTGGCTTGTTCCATTAGCTCAGCTACCGTCGTAGGTCTTGTTCTTCCTATTTCTTCCACCAGATCTGAGCGACGAAGCCCTTCCGAAAAGGCGTCTATTGCTCGTTCGTCAGAGACGTCCTCTGCTGAGTTTTTGATTGTACTCCAGCGTTGTATATAAGAACGTAGTGTTTCGCCTTTCTTCTGCACACATGCTTTAACTTCTTCTAGTGATGCTGGGTGTTTGTAGGTGGAACGAAAATTTCTTGTGAATTGACTTTCGAGTTCCCCCCAGCTTCCAATGGATTCGTCGGATAGGGTGTTCAACCAGGACCGGGCGGCGCCGGTGAGGTGCAGCTGCAGACTTTGCATTGCAGTCGCCTTTGTTCCCCCTAGTATCTGCACTGCCTGTAGATAATCTGATAACCATAAGGTGGGTTCCTGTGACCCGTCGTATTTATTCTGGTCGTGTGGTAGTTTAAATCCTTTGGGTACCCGCGTTTTGCGAACCCTGCGGGTAAATCATAACGCACCCATATCTTTATCATCGTCTTCATAATTCTCTTCCCTCCAAGCATGTCGCGATTTATTTACTCGAGCTTGTGCTATTATACTTCTTGCATCTTCTTTCTTTTTCTGCTGCTTTTCCTCTTCTGATGACTCGCTATAGTCGTAGTCTGCGCGATTGTATCTGAACTTCTCCTTGTGACTTGTCGACTTTATCTCTGGGCCTTGTTCCCTGATCTTACCTTCTACTATTCCGAGGCTTCGTATCGCGGCTCGGTGCATGTCTTCTCGCGGGTCTCCATGCTTCGGTCTTGTGGCTAGTAAATATGCTTGTGCTGCTGCCAATGCCGCCTCTGGCATTTTTTGTATCAGGTCGTCTTCCTCCTCTTCTAGCTGCGGGGTGGGGCTCCTCGAGTACCCTTCTTCTCTGCCGCGTGCTGTCGCCCCCCTGTTATGTTTTGGATCTCCGCGCCTCTCTCTGCTATATTCTGAATCTTTACTGTAGTCTTCCCAGTATTCCTCCCTTGATATACTGTTGTTGTCTTGAAACATCATGTCTCTTTCCTCCCTTAGTTTCTTCTTGTGTTGGTATAATGCATACTGATATCCCATTAGAACTTCTCTTCTCGATCCTTCGGGTACTTCTGTACCATGATTAATGGCTGATTTGATCATTCTCCATTCACCAGCCGAGACATGGATTTTCTCTTTTTCCTTTTTGTTGTGAACTTTCACTTTGTCGACTTGTCTGTCGACCTTTTTACTTCCTTCGCTGTTGTCTCCTTCTTCTTCTTCAGTGATGATGACACATAACTGATGTACCTTGGAGACGCCGCTGCTTCCTACGGCGAAATCCCTTGCGTTGCTGTGCGTCTAACACGCTTTTTCTTCTGAGTCGAAATTTTTCTGAATTTCGTCGCCTCCTGCGTTTGATGCTTTTTCTAAGCTGACCGGCGAGTTTACCTCACTGGAAGAGCCTTCTGATGACTCCAATGTTTCCTCTGTTTCAGGCTTGCCTGCCGACGGATCTGGTTTCGTCGAATCCGAAAGGCGGGATGAACCCGATGGCCCGATGAGGATGCTCAAACTTCCAATTGTCAACTCCATCTCTTGATTTTCGTCGAGTTCTGATCTGCTGTTGGCTAGAAGCGAAAAAGCCGTCGAATTCATGATTCCAACGCCCAGAGTCCCCACGGTCGGCGCCAATTGACGAGGGTTAACTCGACAAATGTCCTAGATGAAGGACTTAGGATCGGGGAGATAGGGCGTCGGATGAACTCGAAGGTAAAGTTAGTCGAAATAGGTGTGTTTCAATCTGCCCTACACCGTCCCCTCCTGGCCCCTATATATAGGTGGCCAGGTCTCGAGGATCGGGTAGGGTCCGATACAGATTACAAATATCGATATACGGTAATAACTCGTATTCGACTATCATTACAATTGGGCCTAGCACAACGGACCTTAGGGGTACTCAACTAACGGGCTCTATTAGCTATACCCTTGTCACCTTGCATAAGTCTTCTTTGTCCCAGGCAACGGCGCCAGAAAACTTGTTGGTGGCGCGGTGTTGATGATGTAAATGACCGACCAGTTGGGAACCCCAAGAGAAGGTGTGATGAGCACAGCAGCAAGTTTTCCCTCAGTTATGAAACCAAGGTTAATCAATCTAGTAGGAAAAAGCCAAACTCCAGAAGGTGATGCTTTCTAGCTTAGTGACACTCCAACAAGGGCGCCGTTAACGATTCTTGTTAGCACGTCTTCAACTTGTAGCAACGCGGAACCTGCACACAACACAACCAAGAACTTTGCTCCCAACTTACGATGAGGTTGTCAATCTCACCGGTTTGCTGTAAACAAAGGAATGAGCGTATCGAGTGGAAAGCAATAGTAGTATGCAAGAAAGTAAACAATGCGAGTAAAGTAAACAGGTGATAGCAATGTAAAGGAAATTGGACCGGGGTCCACAGTTCACTAGTGGTGTCTCTCCATAAGATAAATAACAACATGCTGGGTAAACAAATTACAGTTGGGCAATTGATAGAATAAAGATAATGTTGTGGATATACCAAACGGGTATACCAGTGACGTAGTCTCATACCGGCAAACCAGGGTGGCCCATGGAGGTGGTATGGCGGATAGCCAACCGGGCGGCCTAGTTGCTGGTGGTATGGCGGATTGAAGGCTGCCATGCCATGGCAGATTCCACGCTGCCATGCCATGGCAGATTCCCAGACGGCAGGAGCTTATGGCAGATTCAATGGTGCCATACCATGGTGGATTACTGGACGCAGGAGCTTATGGCGGATCCGAAGACAGGCCCATGGCAGGTTGCCTTGTAGTACACGCATAGGACTTAGTCTAGGACTCCATATTGTATCCGCCCCGGAACCACCGTGATGCCCACGCCAGACGCCTTTATAAGCCGGCGTGGAGGAGCCCTTGAGGCCATGAGATAGCTAGAACAGCTAAGACATAGCAGATCGCATCGTGACCAGCACAACCATTGTAACCTGTACACATTGTGCCATTATAGTGAGTTGTAGTAGGATGTAGTGATCCTCCACCGCGGGGACATGAACCTGGGTAATCCCTGTCTATCACCGTCCCAGGCACCAGATTGCCTATCCCCTCTTTTTATCGCCTTGAGGTACCCCTCATGGCATACGTGTTGTAAGAACCATGACAGTTGGCGCCCACCGTGGGGCTGGGGCGTCTGGAATCGATCCGGGCGGATTTCTCACCGTCTTCGACGGCGGTCGGATCGGATCGCTTTCATCTGCAACATATCGGCGGAAAGTTCATTATCGCCCCAGGCTAGGCAATCGGGATCTCGACGTAACAGCCCTCACACTGACGGATCGTCTTGATCCCTTGTGTTCGAGGCGGCGCCGATCGTATCCGATTGTCGATCTGCCATCCGCTTGGCGTCGCTGGCTTCACCGCCGCCGCGGATAACCCCTACTTCGTTATGGCTGGCTTTGCCGCCGTCACGGACTAATTTTGTTGTCGCAGCCGGGTACGGCTCCGCTACAGCCCGCATCATGGCTGTCCCGGACTGTGTCATCTTATATCGACGCTGGCTAGTATAACTTTGGCGTCGATAAGTTCATCGTCGCTGGCTTAGTTTGACTTTGCCGCCAATAAGTTCATCGTCGCTGGCTCGTATAACTTTGCCGCTGATAAGTTCATCTTCGACTCCGCCACGGACGGCTATGCCATCATCATGGACCACTTCATCGCGACACCGTCATCAGCTTCGCCGCTATGGCAGAATACTTTGTTGCTGGCTACAACTTTGAGTCCGCCATGAACAATACTGCCATCCATGCCAAGATCCGATCGGGCGTGTTAGAGAGCATCAGCCAAAATTATGTTGTGCAAGTTAGCTGATTTCTGCCATGCTACTTCCGCCATGCATGTTACCAGGCATCTAGATAACGTGAGATCAAATCAAAGTCTAGGGCGCAGCTAGTACTACTTTCACGTAAAACATGCATGGATTTTGCGGCAAGCGTGTTAAGTACATGCATGAATTTTTTGACCACCGATGATCATCAAGCATGGCGGACGGCGCACGACTGATGGCAGATGTTGGACGGCGCACGACGGATGGCGGATGACGCACGACGGATGCAAGCATGAACCCAACCCTTCAATGTTGCTGATCTTGCGGCCCGCTACGAATTTTGCCGTGACGCCGTCTGATTTTCGTGTTGCCGGCATAAGATTACTTCGGTTCTGCTATGTTGTTACATCTGCCACGTCTATATATCTGCTTGGTGTCGCTGGCTTCGCCGCCACCGTAGATTATTCTTACTTCATCGTGGATGGCTTCACCTCATGTGCGGATAATTTTGTATCTGCTATCGTTGGCTTCGTCGCTGCTACGGATTGCTCTCCGCCATAGCCGGCTTTGCCGCCATCGCGCACTACTTCATCACGGATCTCTCTAACCTCATCGACTTCGTTTAAACAGCTAAGTCCCTTTTTATGTTTGATATTTAATATTTGTTTATGATCATGAGATAAAGCATTTGGTTCACTCATATTCTGAGTGTTTTACCGCTTTCGTTTTGATCATAACTTTTCCACGATTTGCCTTGCGCTCGTGAATAATTTTTAACTGGCTTGTCTCTAAAGGCGCCGGTATCATGCAAAAATCCGCCATCCGGCGTTAGCTTAAGTTTTTTGGCCTACACGTTTTCTGATGTTTTATATGTGGATTCCCGAGTAGTGACATTTTGGCACTTTAAAGCCGCCATCCGTTTCCAGGGTTTTGGGCGGCTGCTATTAAGCGCTATCGCCTTGGCGGATTGTTCATACAAAAGTTTGCCATCTCACGAAAAGTCAAGCATATAAACCGGAAGAACGGATAAACCAGCACTTGCTTAAAATATATTAATGCACATGAACTGTTCAAGATAGTCGAGTTTTTTCCGCCTTGACAGTTTTATGTTGTTCAACTGCTGCATAGTTTCAGCTTTAAAACATCTGTTCAATGGCCGTGTTTTACCCGCCTTGCATTTGTTCGTTGAACACAAGAATGATTTAATACAATTGTGTTTTGTTTTTATGTCACAGGTACATATGACGCTTGGACGCTTTGCTGGTGCCCGATCTGAGGTGTTTTCGAGCCATTCAGCTCAAATACCCGGGGGCTACCTTTGATGGCAGCCCAAATCTACCATGCAGCGGCCGCCTTTGATGGCAGCCCAAATCTGTCATGGAGCGGACACCATCGACAGCAGCCCAAATCTGCCTTGGAGTAGGTTGCCTTGATGTCACCTTGGAGTTGGCCGCCTTGGAGCTGGCTGCCCGGGGGCTGCGACCATAGTATGTTGATCTGATAACTGGTGAAGTTCTCTAAGAGCATCAAGCCGGATTTTCAAGTAAATTCCACCTTGACACTCGCGGGCTACACCGATGCTAAATTTTGTGAAGTTCTCTTAGAGCATTGCACCGGATAAAAATCCGCCATAACGCTCGGGGGCTACTCATCGCATTTTAACTACGTAGTTCTCTTAGAGCCCTATGCCGGATAAAATCCGCCATAACGCTCGGGGGCTACAGCTAGCAAAAAATCCTAAGTCTTCTGAGAGCACCGCTAGGAAAATTGCATAGCGGTGCTCGGGGGCTACAGGCTAAATATTCTAAGTAGTTTCTCTAAGAGCACCCTGATGGATTCTCTATGAGAACCCGCCATGGCGCTCGGGGGCTACACATGGTGTAAAAGCATCGAAGTTCAAAAACAGAAGCAGTGCGATAATTTTGCGCTCACTGTTTGGTAAGCCTCGAGGCAACATCTTATACTGGAAAGAACATTCCTTGAGCTCGGAAAAAATACTAGTTATCCGCCTTGGATTCGTTCGCAGTAGCATACCAGCATGTATCTGGAGAATTGCCCTGCAAGTATGAGATGTCACTGGTCCGCCTAAAGTTCTAGGCAGATAAAATTTATTCTTTGGGAGCTCTACGAGATCTTTCACGCGACTATCTTGAAGATGAAGATGAAGACAAAGATAAAAAGCCCATCAAGCATTGAAGACAGAAGAGAAGATCTCAAAGAACTCCGAGGGCTACTGTTGTGGATATACCAAACGGATATACCAGTGACGTAGTCTCATACCGGCAAACCAGGGTGGCCCATGGAGGTGGTATGGCGGATAGCCAACCGGGCGGCCTAGTTGCTGGTGGTATGGCGGATTGAAGGCTGCCATGCCATGGCAGATTCCACGCTGCCATGCCATGGCAGATTCCCAGACGGCAGGAGCTTATGGCAGATTCAATGGTGCCATACCATGGTGGATTACTGGACGCAGGAGCTTATGGCGGATCCGAAGACAGGCCCATGGCAGGTTGCCTTGTAGTACACGCATAGGACTTAGTCTAGGACTCCATATTGTATCCGCCCCGGAACCACCGTGATGCCCACGCCAGGCGCCTTTATAAGCCGGCGTGGAGGAGCCCTTGAGGCCATGAGATAGCTAGAATATCTAAGACATAGCAGATCGCATCGCGACCAGCACAACCATTGTAACCTGTACACATTATGCCATTATAGTGAGTTGTAGCAGGATGTAGCGATCCTCCACCGCGGGGACGTGAACCTGGGTAATCCCTGTCTATCACCGTCCCGGGCACCAGATGGCCTATCCCCTCTTTCTATTGCCTTGAGGTACCCCTCATGGCATACGTGTTGTAAGAACCACGACAGATAACGTGCATATGTCAAGAGGATCACTATGAGATTTACTCTAGGCATTACAACAAAATACATAGACCGCCATCCAACTCGCATCTATGACTAATAATCCACCCACGGGGAATCATCCAAGGACCCCGTGAATATTAAGTTGCGAACAACAGATAATTGCATTAAGCAAAGTGTGTAATGTAAACAAAGCATATGTCCTTGGACATAAGAATGTTATTTTCTCCCTAGTGGCAACAGCACATCTACAACCTTAGAGGTTTCTGTCACTCCCCCAGATTAAATAGAGGCATGAACCCAACTATCGAGCATAAATACCCCCTCTTGGAGTCACTAGTATCTACTTGGTCAAGATAGCTACTAACAACGGAGAGCATGAAAGATCATAAACAACATAGAGATAACATAAGATAATATTCAGCACATCAACTTAATCATAACACCAATATTCATCGGATCCCAACAAACACAACATGTAGAATTACATAACGGTGATCTCGATCATGTAAGGCAGCTCACGAGATCTAAACATGAAGCACATGGTGGAGAAGACAACCATCTAGCTACTGCTATGGACCCATAGTCCAAGGTAGACTACTCACTCATCGCACCGGAGGCAAGCATGGCGATGAAGAAGACCTCCGGTGGTGATTCCCCTCTCCGGCAGGGTGCCGGGAAGAGCCTCTAGACCCTCCCGATCTCGGGTCGACGACGGCGGTGGATCGCGATGTGTTTTTGGAAAATTGATCGGGTACTTAGGTTTTTCCCGTCGGGGGGTCTTTATAGGCGAAGGGGCGGTGGCAGAGGTGGACCAGGGCGGTCTCACACATAGGGGGCGCAGGCCAGGGGCTAGCCATGCTGCCCTACTGTGTGGCCGGCCCGTGGCCCCCCTCCGTCTCCTCTTCGGTCTTCTAGAAGCTTCGTTAAATAATAGGAGGTTTGGCTTTTGTTTCATCTAATTCTGAGAATATTTCCTGTGTAACTTTTCTAAAATACAAAAATAGCAGAAAACAGGGAACTGACACTGTGGCATCTTGTTAATAGGTTAGTTCCCGAAAATGCATAAAATGCCACGAAGTGTAACAAAACACTAAGCAAATGGTGTAAGAACAAGCATGGAGCATCAAAAATTATAGATACGTTTGAGACGTATCATAGGGAAAGGAGAATGATGAGATAAGATGAAGAATGGACAAAAGCTCAAGCTTGGGGATGTCCATGTCACCCCAAGAAATATCCAAGAGGTACAAGCGTCAAAGCTTGGGGATGCCCCGAGGCACCCCTTCTTCATCGGCAAAAATCAGGTCACCTTTCAAGACACTATATTTTTATTTCTTCGTATACTATGTGTTTTTCTTGGAGCATCTTTATTTTTACTTTCAGTTTTCTGTTGTTTTGTTTGCTGCAATAAATGGTTGGACCCCAACATATTTCTTTTGGAGAAGATGCACTCCTTTTTCAGTGCCAAGAATACTCTAGTTTTCACTCTTTTCGTTCCACGAGTGTTCTGTTTTTCTAGTACTATTTTTAGCTTTCGTTTTTAGCCTTGATTTTTGTTCAGAACTTGTTATTTATTTGTATCAAGGTTGATACGTCTCAAATGTATCTATAATTTTTTATGCTCCATGCTTGTTCTTACACCATTTGCTTTGTGTTTTGTTACACTTTGTGGCGTTTTTATGCATTTTCTGGAACTAATCTATTAACAAGATGCCACAGTGCCAGTTCCCTGTTTTCTGCTGTTTTGTGTTTCAGAAAAGTTACACAGGAAATATTCTCAGAATTGGACGAAACAAAAGCTGAACTTCCTATTTTTTACCGAAGCTTCGTGAAGACCAAAAATGAGACGGAGGGGGGCCAGGGGCGCGGCCCAGCCTCTGGCCGCGCCCACCTATGGTGAGACCGCCTGGTCCCACTTTTGACGCTGCCCCTTCGCCTATAAAGTCCCCTCGACGGGAAAAACCTAAAGGATGGATCTCTTTTCCACGAAACATACTGCAAGCCGCCGCTGTCGCCGTCGTGAGATCGGGAGGATCCAGGAGCTCTTCCCGGCACCCTGCCGGAGAGGGGAATCCCTGCCGAAGGCCTTCTACACCACCATGGTCGCCTACGGAGTGATGTGTGAGTAGTCTACCTTAGACTATGGGTCCATAGTAGTATCAAGATGGTTGTCTCCTCCACCATGTGCTTCATGTTTAGATCTTGTGAGCTGCCCTACATGATTAGGATCATCTTTATGTAATCATACATGTTGTGTTTGTTGGGATCCGATGAGTATTGGTACTATGTGATGTTGATGTGCTGAATATATATATTATGTTATCTCTATGATGTTTATGATCTTGCATGCTTTCTGTTGCTAGTAGCTATCTTGGCCGAGTAGATACTAGTAACTCCAAGAGGGAGTATTTATGCTCGATAGTTGGGTTCATGCCTCTATTTAATCTAGGGGAGTGACAGATACATCTAAGGTTGTAGATGTGATGTTGCCACTAGGGAGAAAACAACATTCTTGTGTCCAAGGACATTTGCTTTGTTTACATTACGCACTTTGCTTAATGCAATTATCTGTTGTTCGCAACTTAATACTCAAGGGGTCCTCGGATGATTCCCCGCGAGTGGATATTTAGTCATAGATGCAGTTGGATTACGATCTATGTATTTTATCGTAATGCCCAGAGGGAATCTCATAGTGATCCTCATGACATATGTACGTTATCTTTGCTCTATCAATTGCCTAACTGTAATTTGTTTACCCAGCATGTTATTATTTATCTTATGGAGAAACACCACTAGTGAACTGTGGACCCCGGTCCAATTTCCTTTACATTGCTTTACCGTATTACTATTACTCACTCCGTTTACTTTCTTGCATACTATTATCCTATTACCACTCGATATGCTCAATTCTTTGTTTACAGCAAACCGGTGAGATTGACAACCTCATCGTAAGTTGGGAGCAAAGTTCTTGGTTGTGTTGTGTGCAGGTTTCACGTTGCTGCTAGGTGCAGACACACCAACAAGTTTTATGGTGCCATTCTCCGGAGTGTCATGAAGCTAGCAAGCATCACCTTCTGAAGTTTGGCTTTCTCCTACTGGTTCGATAAACCTTGGTTTCACAACTGAGGGAAGACTTGCTACTATGCTCATCATACCTTCCTCTTGGGGTTCCCAACGGGCTGTACTTACACGCCATCAAGCAGTTTTCTGGCGCCGTTGCCAGGGAAGAAGAAGACTTCTACAAGGGGAGTCTCGCACGCACAATCTTTTACTTTGTTTTTGTTTTGCTTTATTTTATTTTTGCTTGCATCGTTTTATCAAAAATACAAAAAAATAGTTTCGTTTATAGTTGCTTTTATTTACTTGCTTTTAGTTTTGCTAGAATGGGTACTCCTGAAAACACCAAGTTGTGTGACTTTACTAGCACCAAAAACAATGATTTTATCTGCACTCCTATTGCGCCACCTGCTCCTGAGGCAAATTTTTATGAGATCAAACCTGCTTTATTGAATCTTGTTATGAAAGAGCAATTTTCTGGTGCCAGTTCTGATGATGGTGCAGCTCATCTCAACAATTTTTTTGAGCTATGTGAGATGCAAAAGTATAAGGATGTAGATGGTAATATTATTAAGCTTAAGTTGTTTCCTTTCTCTTTAAGAGGAAGAGCTAAGGATTGGTTGCTATCTTTGCCTAGAAATAGTATTGATTCTTGGGATAAGTGTAAGGATGCTTTTATTGGAAAATACTATCCTCCTGCTAAGATTATAGCTTTGCGTAGTGATATTATGAAGTTTCGACAGTTTGATAATGAACATGTTGCTCAGTCTTGGGAAAGAATGAAATCTATGATAAAGAATTGTCCCACTCATGGACTAACTACTTGGATGATTGTCCAAACTTTTTATGCAAGACTAAATTTTTCTTCAAGGAACCTATTAGATTCAGCTGCTGGAGGCACTTTTATGTCCCTTACCTTGGGCGCAGCAACAAAGCTTCTCGACAACATGATGGTAAATTATTCTAAATGGCACACCGAGAGAGAGCTCCACAAGGTAAGAAGGTAAATTCTGTTGAGGAAACCTCTTCCTTGAGTGATAAGATTGATGTTATTATGCTTATGCTTTCTAATGATAGAACTCATGTTGATCCTAATAATGTTCCTTTGGCCTCTTTGGTTGCTCAAGAAGAGCATGTTGATGTAAACTTCATTAGAAATAATAATTTCAACAATAATGCTTATAGGAACAATTTTGCTAGTAACAATTATAGGCCTTATCCTTCTACCAATGGTAATGGTTATGGTAACTCTTTTGTTAATTCCTCCAACAACACTAGGGGCGCGCCCTCTGAGCTTGAAGTCATGCTCAAGGACTTCATCGGTAAGCAAACTGCTTTTAACAAGTCTGTTGTGGAAAAGTTGGGTAAAATTGATATTCTTGCTTCTAAAGTTGATAGCCTTGCTCTTGATGTTGAACTTCTAAAACTAAAAGTGTTGCCCAATGAGGTGAAAGAAAGCAATACTTTTGCCGCTACTAATGCCATCCAAGTTAAAATTGATGAAAATGTTAGGATGTTAGCAGAATTGCATGCCAGGTGGGAAAGAGAAAATGAGATGGCTAGAAAGATGAAGGTATGTACTATTACTACCTCTAATGATGTTGTTTCAAATAATAGCAATCCTCTTACCTTGATTGGTGTAGATAAAACTCCTACTCCTTATGCGAAAAAGCCCAAAACTGCAAAAACTTTTTCTCAAAAGAGTGCTAAAATTTTTAAGAGTGTAGGAGATGATAGCTCTATTTATTTTAATGATTTTGATGTTTATGGCTGCAATATATCTGAAGTTACTTTGTTCTTGCAAAAGCTTGCTTTGAGTCCTAATGCTAGTTCTTTGAATATTGCTTTTACAAATCATATTACAAATGCTCTCATGAAAATTAGGGAGGAAAAGTTGAAACAAAAAGCCTCTATTCCCAAGAAGTTAGAAGATGGTTGGGAGCCCATCATTGATATGCATGTTAATGGTTTTGATTGCCATGCTTTATGTGATCTAGGTGCTAGTATTTCTATTAGGCCTAGAAAGATTTATGACATGCTTGGTTCACCACCGCTTGAAAAGTGTTATTTTGATGTTCCTCTTGCTGATGGTGCTAAGAAGAAACCTTTGGGAAGAATTAATAATGTTCTTGTTATGGTTAACAATAACCTTTTTCTCGTTGATTTCCTTGTTATGGATGTTGAATGCAATGTTTCATGTCCTATTATTTTGGGAAGACCTTTTCTTCGAACTGTAGGTGCCATCATTGATATGAAGGAAGGGACAACCAAATATCAATTCCCATTTAAGAAAGGTATGGAACACTTCCCTAGAAGGGGGAAGAAATTACTTTTTGACTCTATTCTTAGAGCAAATTATGAACTTGATGCTTCATCGCTTGATATTACTTGATTTGCACTTTCTGCGCCTAGCTCAAATGCGTTAAAGAAAAGCACTCTTGGGAGATAACCCATTATTTTATTTTCAGTACTTTTTCTTTTATTTGAGTCTTGGAAGTTATTACTACTGTAATAACCGCTCCTTATCCTTTTAATTTCATTGTTGTGCCAAGAAGAACCTCTAATTTGAGTGAGGTAAGATTTGGGGAAGTTGCTGTCCTGAAACAGATTTCGGTGTTGCACTGTAAAAATTCGTGAAAATTCTCAGAATATCTTTGTGACCTGAGATTTCTTGTGCATATGCCCCAGGTTTTATCCAAACTTTCATTAGTTTTACACTTTTCGATTTGAGCAACAGAAGGTCCTCGAAAAAATCGACCTTTGTCAGCTGTTCTGTTTTGACAGATTTCTGCCACTATTTGTGTTTGCCTCTCGATCGCTTTCTTTTTTAGTTCTTTTGATCACGGAACTTTTGGGGAAATTGCTACAGTAGTATATGCTTTATATGTGGTGTTTTTGAGTTGAAACCTGAACCAAAAAGGGTTGATTTACTATTATGCTTATGCTAACGTTGCTAATAGAATTGTGTTGAGTTTTGTATGAAGGAAGTTTTCAAGTGTAGGGATTGGAGAATGATGAGATGAGATGAAGAATGGACAAAAGCTCAAGCTTGGGGATGCCCATTCACCCCAAGAAATATCCAAGAGGTACAAGCGTCAAAGCTTGGGGATGCCCCCGAGGCACCCCTTCTTCATCGGCAAAAATCAGGTCACCTTTCAAAACACTATATTTTTATTGCTTCATGCACTATGCATTTTTCTTGGAGCGTCTTTACTTTTGCTTTCAGTTTTGTTTTGTTTTGTTTGCTACAATAAATGGTTGGACCCCCACAAATTTCTTTTGGAGGATATGTACTCGTTTTTTATTTGCCAAGAACACTCCGTTTTTCACTCTTATCGTTCAACGAGTGTTCTCTTTTTCTAGAACTGCGTTTAGCTTTTGTTTTTCACCTTGATTTTTGTTCAGATCTTATTTTATCTTTGCATCAAGGTGTATTTGGACCTCTGGTCTATGTTGGTATTCATCAAAAGAGTTGTTTTAAAAAGGTTCGAATGGTGTTGGAAAAGAGAAAAAGTTTCATACAAAAAAAGTGGTACAAAAAGGAGCTTGTTTAGACTGCGGCTTAGACTTTTTCATGCCATGCTTGATGTCGTTTTGATAGTATGCTTAGTGATTTTTTCTGTAGCATGACTTGTCTCAAATGACTTAGATTGCTTAATGATCCTTTAAAAAAATCATGCGTTGTTCTTATTATGTGGAAGCATTTATTTGGTTTTCTCCTTTGATGCTTTATTTGGGTTGACTTGGTGCATGCTTACAACATGTTTGACTCTAACATGTTGCCATAAGCCTCTATGATCATTTAGTTTTTGAATTTTGATGCCATTTTATGCTTCTCTTAATGATGCTTTGTCGCTTTGCATGATTATGTCCATTTTTGCTCTCTTAGTTGGTCGCTCCCAGTCTTTTGCTAGCCCTCACTTTGTACTGAGTATGAGCTCTACTCGTGCATCCAACTCCCAAAAACCAAGTTATGCCAATGT
This sequence comes from Dactylis glomerata, assembly GCA_007115705.1. NCBI lineage: Eukaryota > Viridiplantae > Streptophyta > Magnoliopsida > Poales > Poaceae > Dactylis > Dactylis glomerata. The sequence continues at coordinate 487,567 of QXEO01000041.1, read as the reverse complement.
GTCCACCATACATACCTATTATCAATTTTCTATTCCAAAGTACATTTGACTTGCTTTTATCTATCCTTCGAATTAAACTTTTTCGGTGTTATGCGAAAATTAGTCAGTAAAGCTCTCACAAACCTGATGGCACACTTTACTTTTCTCGCTTTTAAAATTTTGACATTGTGGCTCTTTTATGTTGACGTTATGCTTGCAAGTTGTAAGTTGGAAATTAGCCAAACCATGTCGTCATGGGGTAAGCTTTCAACATTGCACTTCTCTTATTTGAGTTGATATCGTGATCTTTTGTTTATGGATACTCGCGATATGAAACAAGTTGGGAATCTTGTGGGATCATGGAGTTTGTATATGTGTTAGAGAAATGCCTGGGCTGCTAATCTAAGCCATGCATAATTCATGGTGGAAATTTACAGCATGCCCATAGTGGACATTCAACGACGCATCTCAAAATAAAAAGCTATACCAATGGTAAATAAAAGAGATGGCGAGGTGTTCATTGTCTGTTTGTCCTGTCATTTTGATGTGGGCTTGTTCCATGTCATCGGGCACGGAGGTACCCCGTTGGCGGTTCTCGATGATACGCATATACTTACAATGACAAGAGCTTGCTTGGGACCCTAAGTCGAGTAGCATGAGGTTTGAGTATTCATACTTCACGGGACACGAGGTTTTCAACTTATGATTTGTCAAGCATATGCTCATAAACGTTCTTGCATTAACTTTAACCATTCAAGATGCCTATGATGGGGGCAATGAGAGCTCAAAGCTAGTAAGTACCATAATTTTTGAAGGTTTATAAAACTTGCAATCACTACTTCCCTCTGCGAAGGGCCTTTCTTTTACTTTTATGTTGAGTCTCCACCTTCTACCTTTATGCACCGTCTAAGAGAGCATAGTTGCCATTCTGAGTATAATGTGCATAGTCTCAAAGTTTATCATTGATTGATTCATGATTTTGGTTTCACTTGTTCTTAAATTATTTGTATCTAGTCGCCCTCTTAAACTTGAAGGTGTCCTATGCATTTATGTTTTGCTATTCCATGAAGGACAAGCTGAAAACCACTTGATATGTTTTTCCATATGATTTGAACACACACTTGACTTTCATTGTTTCATTATTCATGATCTTTTGTTTGTGTTCCTTTTCATGTTATAACATGGTTGCTAAGTTCTTATTGTCAAGATTATGTCTTTTATGCCCATGTTTTAAGTTCTTTGATCCCAGCACTCAATGCTTACATAGATGATCAAGATTGTGATGGTGCATGTCACCTCAAAAATTATTCTTTTGTTATCACTTACCTACTTGAGGACGAGCGGGAGTTAAGCTTGGGGATGCTTGATACGTCTCAAACGTATCTATAATTTTTGATGCTCCATGCTTATTCTTACACCATTTGCTTTGTGTTTTGTTACACTTCGTGGCATTTTTATGCATTTTCTAGAACTAACCTATCAACAAGATGCCACAGTACCAGTTCCCTATTTTCTGTTGTTTTTGTGTTTTTGAAAAGTTACACAGGAAATATTCTTGGAATTGGACGAAACAAAAGCCGAACCTCCTATTTTTACCGAAGCTTTGCGAAGACCGAAGATGAGATGGAGGGGGGCCAGGGGCTAGCCTCACCACTAGGGGCGCGGCCCAGCACCTGGCCACGCCCACTGATGCGGATGGTGTTGATATATAGATCACCGACCAGTTGGGAACCTCAAGAGGAAGGTATGATGAGCACAACAACAGTTTTCCCTTAGTAAGAAACCAAGGTTTATCAGTCCAGTAGGAGAAAGCCAAACTTAAGAAGGTGATGCTTGCTAGCTTCGTGACACTCCAACAAGGGCGCTGTTTACGACACTTGTTAGCGCGTCTTCAACTAGTAGCAACGCGGAACCTGCACACAACACAACCAAATACTTTGCTCCCAACTTACGATGAGGTTGTCAATCTCACCGGTTTGCTGTAAACAAAGGAATGAGCGTATCGAGTGGAAAGCAATAGTAGTATGCAAGAAAGTAAACAGTGCGAGTAAAGTAAACATGTGATAGCAATGTAAAGGAAATTAGACCGGGGTCCACAGTTCACTAGTGGTGTCTCTCCATAAAATAAATAACAACATGCTGGGTAAATAAATTACAGTTGGGCAATTGATAGAATAAAGATAACATGCATATATCACGAGGATCACTATGAGATTTACTCTGGGCATTACAACAAAATACATAGACCGCCATCCAACTGCATCTATGACTAATAATCCACTCGCGGGGAATCATCTGAGGACCCCAAAAGTATTAAGTTGCGAACAACAGATAACTGCATTAAGCAAAGTGTGTAATGTAAACAAAACGAATGTCCTTGGACACAAGAATGTTGTTTTCTCCCTAGTGGCAACAACACATCTACAACCTTAGAGATTTCTGTCACTCCCCCAGATTAAATAGAGGCATGAACCCAACTATCGAGCATAAATACCCCCTCTTGGAGTCACTAGTATCTACTTGGCCAAGATAGCTACTAACAACAGAGAGCATGCAAGATCATAAACAATATAGAGATAACATAAGATAATATTCAGCACACCAACTCAACATAACACCAATATTCATCGGATCCCAACAAACACAACATGTAGAATTCCACAAAGATGATCTTGATCATGTAGGGCAGCTCACGAGATCTAAACATGAAGCACATGGTGGAGAAGACAACCATCTAGCTACTGCAATGGACCCATAGTCCAAGGTAGACTACTCACTCATCGCGCCGGAGGCAAGCATGGCGATGAAGAAGACCTCCGGTGGCGATTCCCCTCTCTGGCAGGGTGCCGAGAAGAGCTTCTGGACCCTCCCGATCTTGGGTCGACGACGACGGTGGATCGCGATGTGTTTCTGGAAAATTGATCGGGTACTTAGGTTTTTCCCGTCGGGGGGTCTTTATAGGCGAAGGGGTGATGACCCACAAGTATAGGGGATCGCAATAGTCTTCGAGGGAAGTAAAGCCCAAATTTATTGATTCGACACAAGGGGAGCCAAAGAGTATTTATAAGCCTTAACAGATGAGTTGTCAATTCAGCTGCACCTGGAAACAGTCTTGCTCGCAGTGGTTTATCAGTAGCAACAGTTTTATAGTGGTGATAGTAGTGAAACAGTAACAACAGTAGTAAAATAACAGCGGTAATAGTAGCAATAGTAAACAGTAGGAACAAATACTGTAGGCATAGGGATGGATGTACGGGCGTTGCATGGATAAGATAATTCATGAAATCAATGAGACATGGGCAATTGCAGATAAATAATGATAAAGCATCCTAGTACTAAACAATCATAGGCATGTGTTCCGTAAATAGTCGTGCGTGCTCACAAGGAGAAACTTGCACGACAACTTTTGTCCTACCAGCCTGTTGCAGCAGGGCCTCAAGGGAAACTACTGGTAATTAAGGTACTCCTTTTAATAAAGTACCGGAGCAAAGCATTAACACTCGGTGAACACATGTGATCCTCACATCATAGCCATCCCCTCCGGTTATCCCAATTTCTGTCACTTTGGGGCCTCGGGTTCCGGACAACAATATGTGTAAACAACTTGCAGGTATGACCATAAACAACAATTATCATAATGAAACAATAACATGTTCAGATCTGAAATCATGGCACTCGGGCCCAAAGTGACAAGCATTAAGCATAACAAGTTGCAACAATGTCATAAGCACTAATAGTAGATACTAGGCACCATGCCCTAACAATCTCATATCAAATTACATGAACAATCTCATCCAATCCCTACCATCCCCTCACCTACAGCGGGGGAATTACTCACACATGGATGGGGGAGTCATGGATGGTCGATGGAGGGACGTCGGTGATGATGGTGATGAAGATCTCCTCCAAATCCCCGTCCCGGCAAGGTGCCAGAACGGAGTTTTTGGTTCCGAATCGCGGTTTCTGATGGTGGCGGCTGGGAAAAACGCCGTACCCCTGATATTTTCAGGTCAGAGGGTATATGTAGGCGGCAGGAGAGGTCGAGGAGACGGTCGAGCCGTCCTCACAACAGGTGGGCACGGCTAGGGCTAGGCCGCGCCCCCTGTGTGTGTGGTGGCCTCGTGCCTCCCCTCTGTCTCGTCTTCTGGCTCCGTGGGTCTTCTGGTGAAATAGGATTTTTGCAAATTTTTACTGAAAGTTGAATTTCTGCACAAAAACAAGACACCAGAGCAATTCTGCTGAAAACAGCGTTAGTCCGTGTTAGTTGTATTCAAAACACACAAATTAGAGGAGAAACAACAGCAAAAGTGTTCGGGAAAGTGGATACGTTTTGGACGTATCAACTCCCCCCAAGCTTAGCTTATTGCTTGTCCTCAAGCAATTCAGTTAACAACTGAGTGCGATAAAAGAAACTTTTACGAACACATTTGCTTCAAAGATGTAAATATTCTCACTATATGATCAAATGCTTAAGCAATTCATAATAAGAAATATGCAGCCAATGTTATCTCATAGTCATGCAAGCTATGAAAGAGTGCCGATAGACTAATAGGAAGTATCATGAAACATAAGAAGTTGCAAGATTGTAATGTTCATAATAAGATATGAAAGAGTGGTATCCCGCTTGCCTTTAATTGTGGAGCAAAACATAAATGCTGAGGCACCTCTGAAGTTCAAGAGAAGACTAGAAGTAGAAATATCAAAGATAAAAGCATCAAAGTTATACCACAATTAACCGTGTTCTGGGACAAACACATTACACTAAGAATAACAGCTATGCTCTCAAGAAGTGCTTTAAAGTTAGAAGATGATGACTCAACATAAAAGTAAAAGAATGGCCCTTCGCAGAGGGAAGCAAGGATTAAACATGTGCTAGAGCTTTTCATTTGTGAAACAGAGACAAAAATTTATTTTGAGAGGTGGTTGTTCTATGTCAACGACTGGCAATGGGGTCTTGCTATCTTCCATAATAAACAAGTGAGAGCGGTTCCGAGTTCTTTAAAATTTTGGCACATTGGTGCTCCTTTTATAAAACTTTGGCACTCCTCCCCACCTTTTTTTCCTTTCTCAAACCATGGCTAGCCGATTCCATCGGGTGCCCACCAACTTTCACATACCATGGAGGAGTGCTCTTTTCTTTACTTTTCAGAATTAGATTATAATGGTCTGACCAGCTCTCTTGCAAAATTAATGACAAGCAGATGAAACTGCCTAGTCGAGGGGTACTCAATTTAATATGGAAGATAGCAATTCCGACCACTACGTCCTCATGAGCTAAAAACAGTGGCACAAAATGAGAAGTATTTGAAAGGTTTTGAAAGGTAGCACATGAAAATTTACTTGGAATGGCTTACAAATACCATGCATAGGAATTTATAGTGGACTCTTTGAAAGACTTGGTTTTTTGGTAATTGGATGCACGAGTAGAGCTCATACTCAGTACAAGTGAAGGCTAGCAAAAGACTGGGAAGCGACAATCAAGAGAGCAATAACTGTCATAATCATGCTTGCGACAAAACAAAATTAATATAGGCATAAAAAATGATACAAGAACTCTAAGGCAAAGTAAATCATCGAGGCTTAATTGACCTTTTGTTCAGTCATATGCATGCTTAAGCATGTGCCAAGTCGATTCAAATGAAACTTTCAGAGGTGGATACCACAATGTCATACCAAATTATGAATAAAACAATGCAAACAAGCGTCTATATGACATGCTACAAACTATTAATAAATTGGAACTAATCATATGAGAGCAAGAACTACAAAGCATCCATTAAATAGCATATACCTTACATGAACCGACTAAGCATGTCCACATAGATGAGTATATGTACAAAAATGAAAACAAATAGAGTTCATACCAGCCTCTTACCACATCTCAGATTGTCATATGTCGTCATTATTGCTCTTCACTTGTGGTTTGAATAATATAAAGTGAATACCAAGCTCTAGTGGAGTAACGGGAGACTGAACTCTGCAACAAACTTTACAAAACCGAAGAAGAACAACAAATATTTTTGGGTTTTCGATTTTTGAAACAAGAACGAAAGGAAACCGCAAACAAAGAAAAATATTTTTGGATTTTTCAAATACCAACCGAAAATAGCAAGTAAAGCAAACCAAAGGTAGAAAGCTAAAGAAACAAATAGAGAGAAACAACAGAAATATTTTAGGTCTTTTTGTGTTTTGGAAAGCAGAAATAAAAGCAAGAAGCAACAAAGTAGAAAGAAAGTGAAACATGGATATACAAAGGACCGACAAAATATGATATGTAGATGAGTGAATCATCGGCGTACCTCCCCCCAAGCTTAGGCTTTTGGCCTAAGTGGAGATCAATCCCAGCTCGGCCAACTCGGCCACGAGGTGGCACCTCCGTAGTGCGACGAAGAAGCACCATCGTCCTGATATGAGCTCGAGGACGCCCTGGTGTGGTATGTGGTGTAGTCGTAAGCGGGCGCCTCCTCTTCCTCCTGGACCACCGCGCCGTGCTGGATGTTGAAGCCAATGCAACCTAAGCTGCTCGTCCAACTCCTCCTTCGTGCGCGACCATGGCCTCACGTGAATACTGAACAAGTTAGGCTGAGGCAAGGGAATTTCCCTTTCCTCTCCATCAGTGAATAACATCCTGTAAACTAATTTCCTTGCACATGAGTTAGAAGTAACAAAATGATGGAGCTTCATGGCAGCAAGATCGAGCCTCTGTGGAGCCAACAATACATCATTAGGAGCAATAGAAAGTCCTAGATCAGCAACAACGCGCGCAGCAATAATGCCTCCATAAATAGGTCCCTTAGCAGCGAGGCGACGAGCAATGAGAGCACCGAGGTTATACTTTCTACTAACATCAAGAGCGATAGCAAGAAAAGCTAAATGATAGTTAGAGATATTGCTAGTATTACCTCTACCAAGAACACTAGTAGCAAGATAATAAGTGAAATATCTAATAGCTGGGAGTTGAACGTTTCTTATCTTGCCACACTGTGCGGTGCGGTCATCATCATTAGTTACTCCTCGGTAGAGCTCCAACAAATCGGCGGGTTGATGTAGTATCTTCTTGGCCGGTCCAAACATGGGAATACCTAAAATAGTACAAAACCTCTCCAAAGACATGGTGATAGACTTATCATATATTTTGAATGCAATGGAAGGCTTGAAATGAGAGTTAGTGAATTTAAAGCTTTCAACGAAAATCTTTGTAAGCATAGCATATTGATTACTCTCATCCGCCATGTAAGAAGTCAATCCAACCCTGTTAATAAGGAGCAAGAAATCATCAAGAATCCCTACATCACTCAAGAAGTTAACACAAGGGAAGGTGGATGGATGCGCATCTCCATCGTCCCCCTCAAGGTTTGGTGACATGAGATCTTCATTATAGGACATCCTATATTGAGCAGTGGATCTTGAAGGCCTTGATGACCTTGGTGCATCACTTTCAAACACTTCTCCATATGTGAAGTTGTCCATTTCCTTCTCTGAAATTTTTAACAAACCTCATAAAAAGTGATTTTGAGACAAGCAAATGTAGGAAACTACTATAGTGAGTTACTAGAGAGCTAACATGCATCAAAATAACATTTCTAAGCAATAGAACAAGCATGCATACTCATTTATCCTGCCACCTACAATGCTAAAATACTCAAGGAATACTTCACCAAAAGAAATTCTACTTGGACAAGCGGAGGAGTCACATACCGGAGAACAATTGCTCCAAATCTCAGCAGAAATGATGGGCTGAGCAAGGAGATCAAAAAACCGCGATGAAGAACAGCAAGAAAACGGGTTTGAGCTAGGTGTTGAGATATTTCGGGAGAGAGAGGGTGCTGGGGAGGAAGAGATAAGTGAGGGGCCAGGTGGGGCCCCCTCACAGCAGGTGGGCGCGGCCAGGGCTGGGCCGCGCCCCCTGTGTGTGTGGTGGCGTGGCAGCCCCTCCTGGTGTCTCCCAGTTGCCTCTCTGTCCCATTTTTGACATAAAAATTTATAAAGATTTTTCTGGAATTTTTCGAGAAACTTTATTTTCGAGGATTTTTCAGAAATTGGCAAATCGATAAAAACTCAGAAAAACGAAGATGAAACGATTTCAAGCAAATCAAAACCAAGTATGCAGTAGCTCTAAGATACTCTTAATCATGTAACTAAACTAAAGGAATAAAATTGGTGAAAGTAAATACAAGTGAGGTGGAGTGGATGCGGTGAAAACGAAGTTTCGTTCATATAAAATCACTTTGTTAACAAGGTTGATCAAGTCTTGTTACCAAACTAACTTTATATGAGGCAAAACTTTGCATTTCACTAAATGCTTATGTTACCTCAACTTTGATAGGCATAGTCCCAATCATAAAAAATTTATATTCTTCCTTGGGCTTCCGCTCTGAACAAATAATTTGACCAACTCTGATGGTCTCAACATTCTTGACGGAATTTAGAGCATTCTTTCTATCAATCTTCTTGGGAAAATAAACTGTGTACTCTTTGTCATTGACATTAAAAGTTACTTTTCCTTGATTGCAATTAATAACAGCACCTGCGGTGTTTAGAAAAGGTCTCCCAAGAATAATAGACATATTATCATCTTCAGGCATTTCCAACACAACAAAGTCAGTTAATATCAAACAACTATTAGCAACTTGAACAGGAACATTCTCACATATACCAATAGGAATAGTAGTAGATTTATTGGCCATTTGCAAAGATACATCAGTTGATACCAATTTTTCTAGATCAAGTCTCTTATAAAGAGAAAAAGGCATGACACTAACTCCGGCTCCCAAATCACATAAAGCAGTTCTGACATAGTTATTTTTAATGGAGCAAGGAATAGTTGGTATACCTGGATCTCCAAGCTTCTCCGATACTTTACCATCAAAAGAATAATTAGCAAGTAAAGTGGAAATTTCCTCATTCGGAATCTTCCTTTTGTTAGTAACAATATCTTTCATAAATTTTGAATAAGGAGGCATTTTAATAGCATCAGTCAAAGGAATTTGCAAAAATAAAGGTTTCATCCATTCACAAAACCTGTTGTAGTGTTCTTTTTCCTTTGATTTATGTTTCTTACAAGGAAAAGGCATTGGTTTTTGCACCCATGGTTCTCTCTCATTACCATGCTTGTTGGCAATGAAGTCTTCTTTGGTGTACTTTGCATTTTTGGCAAGATTTCTGGTTCTTCTTCAACTTCTTCTTTATCGGAAGCCTCACCTGGTTCAGTTTCAACATCAGAAATAGAAACACTATTAGGATCTTTACCTGTCCGGGAAGGTTCTGCAATTGTTTTATGCTTCTTCTTCTTCTTCTTGGAAGGAATATCATCACTTGAAGTGCGTTGAGAATCTTGCTCGATCCTCTTAGGATGTCCTTCAGGATATAAGGGGTCTTGAGTGGTAGCACCACCTCTTGTGCGTATTTCACATGCTTGCTTCTCTCTTGCGGCATTAACTAGCAAGTCTTTTTGCACCTTGGTAAGCTGATCAATTTGTGTTTGAACCATTTAAAAATGTTTAACAAGTATCTTCACATCATTGGAGGTTCTCTCCACAATATCCTGCAACTTGTTAATAGCTCTAGAATTTTCCAACAAATGATTCTGCACTTTTTTGTTAAAATTATCTTGCTTAACAATAAAATTATCAAATTCATCTAAGCATTGATCAGGAGGTTTAGAATAAGGAATATCTCTATCATCAAAGCATTGGAGAGAGTGTACCTCAATTGTAGACGAGTGAGGGATTGGCTTACATAATTCTTCGATAGGAGGTAAATTCTTAACATCTTCGGCTTTAATACCTTTCTCCTTAAGAGATTTCTTGGCTTCCCTCATCACTTCATCATTTAATTCAACCATCCCTCTCTTCTTCGGCGTTGGATCAGGGGTTGGTGCTGGTGTTGGCTCAACTAGAGTCCAATCATCATGATTCTGACTTATTTTAACCATTAATTCTTTAGCTTTAGCCAGAGTTCTTTGCCTGAAAATACAACCAGCACAACTATCCAAATATATCTTAGATTCATCAGTTAGTCCATTATAAAATATATCAAGGAGTTCATTTTTAGGCAATGGTTCCTTAGGCAATGCTCTAATTAAAGAGCAAAACCTTCCCCATGATTCTGGTAGTTTCTCTCCTTTTCCCTGTTCAAAGTCAAAGATTTTCTGCGAAGCAGCATGTTGAGCACTAGCAGGAAAATATTTCTGAAAGAAAGCATTAACCAAAGCAATAGGACTATTAATGGATCCAGGAGACAAGTTATTAAACTAAGTTTTAGCTGCATCTTTCAACGAGAAAGGAAAAATCTTAGCAACAAAGTAAGTGCGAAGCTTAATATCATCAGAAAACAAATTACTCAAAGTAGAAAGCTCATTCATATGCTCCATAGCACTCTCATCTTTAGTACCACAAAAATGAGTTTTCCCAACAATAGATATGTAAGATAAATCCAAAGAGAAATCATAATCCTTGTCTCTAATATTTATGGGAGAAGCAGCAAACTTAGGATCAGGAGACAATTTATATCTAACAGTACGTCTTGCAAGAAGTTCTTCAACATCAGCAGCATTACGAGTAGCACGTGCTTCAGCAATAAAATCATCATCAAGCTCAATATAATCTTCAAACTCATCACTAGGACATTCCCTAGACTCAGGTGAACTAGCAGGTGCAACAGTGGTGTTTCCCAACTTAGCTCTAGCAATAGTAGCATCTAAAAAGGAACCTAGTGAACCACTCTCATCAAGCACAGTAGAAGCATTATCTAAATTATCAGTGGCATTTTCAAACTCAGCAGAAGTAGTAGCAGTAGCGTGTGCATGTGGTGGTGTAAGCAACTTACTCATAACAGATGGCGAATCAAGAGCAACAGAGGTGTTGAGAGTTGTACCTCTTCTTGTAGTGGATGGCAATATAGGAACTTTTCCATCACGAGGTTTACCCATGATGAAAGGATTGCAGCGAACAATATGAATACCAAGTGAACTTACAAATAAAGCTATGCTCCCCGGCAACGGCGCCAGAAAATAGTCTTGATGACCCACAAGTATAGGGGATCGCAATAGTCTTCGAGGGAAGTAAAGCCCAAATTTATTGATTCGACACAAGGGGAGCCAAAGAGTATTTATAAGCCTTAACAGATGAGTTGTCAATTCAGCTGCACCTGGAAACAGTCTTGCTCGTAGTGGTTTATCAGTAGCAACAGTTTTATAGTGGTGATAGTAGTGAAACAGTAACAACAGTAGTAAAATAACATCGGTAATAGTAGCAATAGTAAACAGTAGGAACAAATATTGTAGGCATAGGGATGGATGTACGGGCGTTGCATGGATAAGATAATTCATGAAATCAATGAGACATGGGCAATTGCAGATAAATAATGATAAAGCATCCTAGTACTAAACAATCATAGGCATGTGTTCCGTAAATAGTCATGCGTGCTCACAAGGAGAAACTTGCACGACAACTTTTGTCCTACCAGCCTGTTGTAGCAGGGCCTCAAGGGAAACTACTGGTAATTAAGGTACTCCTTTTAATAAAGTACCGGAGCAAAGCATTAACACTCGGTGAACACATGTGATCCTCACATCGTAGCCATCCCCTCTGGTTATCCCAATTTCTGTCACTTTGGGGCCTCGGGTTCCGGACAACAATATGTGTAAACAACTTGCAGGTATGACCATAAACAACAATTATCATAATGAAACAATAACATGTTCAGATCTGAAATCATGGCACTCGGGCCCAAAGTGACAAGCATTAAGCATAACAAGTTGCAACAATGTCATAAGCACTAATAGTAGATACTAGGCACCATGCCCTAACAATCTCATATCAAATTACATGAACAATCTCATCCAATCCCTACCATCCCCTCACCTACAGCGGGGGAATTACTCACACATGGATGGGAGAGTCATGGATAGTCGATGGAGGGACGTCGGTGATGATGGTGATGAAGATCTCCTCCAAATCCTCGTCCCGGCAAGGTGCCAGAACGGAGTTTCTGGTTCCGAATCGCGGTTTCTGATGGTGGCGGCGCAGCGGCACTCTATCTGGGAAAAACGCCGTACCTCCGATATTTTCAGGTCAGAGGGTATATGTAGGCGGCAGGAGAGGTCGAGGAGATGGCCGAGCCGTCCTCACAACAGGTGGGCGCGGCCAGGGCTGGGCCACGCCCCCTGTGTGTGGTGGCCTCGTGCATCCCCTCCGTCTCGTCTTCTGGCTCCGTGGGTCTTCTGGTGAAATAGGATTTTTGCCAATTTTTCCCGAATTTTTACTGAAAGTTGAATTTCTGCACAAAAACGAGACACCAGAGCAATTCTGCTGAAAACAGCGTTAGTCCGTGTTAGTTGTATTCAAAACACACAAATTAGAGGAGAAACAACAGCAAAAGTGTTCGGGAAAGTGGATACGTTTTGGACGTATCAAGGGGCAGCGTCAGAGGTGGACTAGGGTGGCCTCACACATAGGGGGCGCGGCCAGGGGCTAGGCCGCGCCGCCCTGTTGTGTGGCCGGCCCGTGGCCCCCCTTCATCTCCTCTTCGGTCTTATGGAAGCTTTGTTAAATAATAGGAGGTTCGGCTTTTGTTTCGTCCGATTCCGAGAATATTTCCTGTGTAACTTTTCTGAAACACAAAAACAGCAGAAAACAGGTAACTGGCACTGTGGCATCTTATTAATAGGTTAGTTCCAGAAAATGCATAAAAACGCCATGAAGTGTAACAAAGCACTAAGCAAAAGGAGTAAAAATAAGCATGGAGCATCAAAAATTATAGATACGTTTGGGACGTATCAGCATCCCCAAGCTTAACTCCTGCTCGTCCTCGAGTAGGTAAGTGATAACAAAAGAATAATTTTTGAGGTGACATGCACCTACACAATCTTGATCATCTATGTAAGCATTGAGTGCTGGGATCAAAAGAACTTAAAACATGGGCATGGAAGATATAATCTTGATAGAAGAAACTTAGCAACCATGTTATAATATGAAGAAGAACATAAACAAAAGATCATGAAAATGAAACAATGAAGGTCAAACGTGTGTTCAAATTATATGGAAAAACATAGCAAATGGTTTTCAGCTTGTCCTTCATGAGAGAGCAAAACATAAATGCATAGGACACCTTCAAGTTTAAGAGGGCGACTAGATACAAATAATTTAAGAACAAGTGAAACCAAAATCATGAATCAATCAATGATAAACTTTGGGACTATGCACATTAAACTCAGAATGACAACTATGCTCTCTTAGATGGTGCATAAAGATAGAAGGTGGTGACTCAACATAAAAGTAAAAGAAATGCCCTTCGCAGAGGGAAGCAGTGATTGCATGATTTATAAACCTTCAAAAATAATGGTACTTACTAGCTTTGAGCTCTCATTGCCCCCATCATAGGCATCTTGAATAGTTAGAGTTAATGCGAGTACAATTATGAAGCATATGCTTGACAAATCATAAGTTGAAAACCTCGTGTCCCGTGAAGTACGAATACCCAAACCTCATGCTACTCGACTTAGAGTCCCAAGCAAGCTCTTGTCATTGTAAGTATACACGTATCATCGAGAACCGCCAACGGGGTACCTCCGTGCCCGATGACATGGAACAAGCCTACATCAAAATGACAGGACAAACAGACAATGAACACCTCGACATCTCTTTTATTTACCATTGGTATAGCTTTTTATTTTGAGATGCATCGTCGAATGTTCACTATGGGCATGCTGTAAATTTCCACCATGAATTATGCATGGCTTAGATTAGCGGCCCAAGCGTTTCTCTAACACGTATACAAACTCCATGATCCCGCAAGATTCCTAATTTATTTCACATCGCGAGTATCCATAAACAAAAGATCACGATATCAACTCATATAAGAAGTGCAATGTTGAAAGCTTACCCCATGACGGCATAGTTTGGCTAATTTCCAACTTACAACTTGCAAGGATAACAACTCAACATAAGAGAGCCGCAATGTCAAATTTTTAAGAACGAGAAAAATAAAGTGTGCCATCAGGTTCGTGAGAGCTTTACTGACCAATTTTCGCATAACACCAAAAAAGTTTAATTTGAAGGATAGATAAAAGCAAATCAAATATACTTTGGAATAGCAAATTGCTAATAGGTATGTATGGTGGACACATTGGAACAACTTGGTTTTTAGGAGTTGGATGCACGAGTAGAGCTCACACTCAATACAAAATGAGGGCTAGCAAAAGAATGGGAGCGACCAACTAAGAGAGCAATAAAGGCCATAATTATGCATAGCGACAAAACATCATTAAGAAAAGCATAAGATGGCATCAAAAGTCAAAAACTAAATGATCATAGAGGCTTATGGCGGCTTTGTATGAGTCAAACATGTGTGAGCATGCGCCAAGTCAACTCAAATAAAGCATCAAGGAGAAAACCAAATTAATGCTTCCAAATAATAAAAACAACGCATGATTTTTTCAAAGGCTCATTAAGCTATCTCAGTCATTTGAGACAAGCCATGCTAGAACAAAAATAACTAAGCATACTATCAAAATGACATCAAGCACGACATGCAAAAGTCTAAGCCGCAGTCTATACAAGCTCCTTTTTGTACCACTTTTTTGCATAAATTTCTTTTCTCTTTTCCAACACCATTCGAACCTTTTTGAAACAACTCTTTTGATGAAAACCAACATGGACCAGAGGTCAAAATACACCTTGATATAAAGATATAAGAAGATCTGAACAAAAATCAAGGCAAAAAATGAAAGCTAAATGCAGTTCTAGAAAAAGAGAACACTCGTTGAACGATAAGAGTGAAAAACGGAGTGTTCTTGGCAAATGAAAAGCAAGGCAACTTCTCCAAAAAGAATTTGTTGGGGGTCCAACCATTTATTGCAGCAAACAAAACTAAACAAAACTGAAAACTAAAAACAAGACGCTCCAAGAAAAATGCATAGTGAATGAAGCAATAAAAATATAGTATGTTGAAAGGTGACCTGATTTTTGCCGATGAAGAAGGGGTGCCTCGGGGGCATCCCCAAGCTTTGACGCTTGTACCTCTTGAATATTTCTTGGGGTGCGTGGGCATCCCCAAGCTTTAGCTTTTGTCCATTCTTCAACTCATCTCATCATTCTCCAATCCCTACACTTGAAAACTTCCTTCATACAAAACTCAACACAATTCTATTAGCAACGTTAGTGTAAGCATAATAATAAATCAACCCCTTTTTGCTTCAGATTTCAACTCAAAACCACCAAATATAAAGCATATACTACTGTAGCTACTTCCCCAAAAGTTCCGTGATCAAAAGAACTCAAAAAGAAAGCGATAGAGAGGCAAACACAAATAGTGGCAGAAATCTATCAAAACAGAACAGCTGACAAAGGACAATTTTTTCGAGGGTTTTCTGTTGCTCAAATCAAAAAGTGTATAACAAATGAAAGTTTGGATAAAACCTGGGGCATATGCACAAGAAATCGCAGGTCAAAAAGATATTCTGATAATTTTCACAAATTTTTACGGTGCAGCACTGAAATCTGTTTCAGGACAGCAACATCCCCAAATCTTACCTCACTCAAATTAGAGGTTTCTCTTGGCACAACAATGAAATAAAAATGAAAAGGAGCAGTTATTACAGTAGTAATAACTTCCAAGACTCAAATAAAGGAAAAAGAACTGAAAGTAAAACAATGGGTTATCTCCCGAGTGCTTTTCTTTAACGCCTTTGAGCTAGGCGCAGAAAGGTGCAAATCAAGTATTTTCAAGTGATGAAGCATCAAGTTCATAATTTGCTCTAAGAATAGAGTCAAAAAGTAATTTCTTTATCTTCCTAGGGAAGTGTTCCATACCTTTCTTGAGTGGGAATTGGTATTTGATGGTGCCTTCCCTCATATCAATGACGGCACCTACAGTTCGAAGAAAGGGTCTTCCCAAAATAATAGGACATAAAGCATTGCATTCAACATCCATAATAAGAAAATCAACGGGAACAAGGTTATTGTTAACCATAATAAGAACATCATTAATCCTTCCCAAAGGCTTCTTCTTAGCAACATCAGCAATAGGAACATCATAATAACACTTTTCAAGCGGTGGTAAATCAAGCATGTCATAAATCTTTCTAGGCATAATAGAAATACTAGCACCTAGATCACATAAAGCATGGCAATCAAAACCATTAACATGCATATCAATGATGGGTTCCCAACCATCTTCTAACTTCTTGGGAATAGAAGCTTTTTGCTTCAACTTTTCATCCCTAATTTTCATGAGAGCATTGGTAATATGCTTAGTAAAAGCAACATTTATAGGACTAGCATTAGGAGTCAAAGCAAACTTTTGCAAGAACAAAATAACTTCAGATATATTGCACCCATCAACATCAAAATCATTAAAAGAAATAGAGCTATCATCTCCTACACTTCGAAAAATTTCAGCACTCTTTTGAGAAAAAGTTTTTGCAGTTTTGGGCTTTTTCGCACTAGGAGTAGGAGTTTTCTCTATACCAATCAAAGTAAGAGGATTGCTAGCATTTGGAACAACATCATTAGAGGTAGTAATGGTACATACCTTCATATTTCTAGCCATATCATCTTCTCTTTCCCACCTGGCATGCAATTCTGCTAGCATCCTAACATTTTCATCAATTCTAACTTGGATAGCGTTAGCAGTGGCAAAAGGATCGGGCTTAGCGGACATTCTGTTTATCAAAGAAGATTGTGCATTAGACAAAGATGAAATATCGGTTTCAGCTTTGGAAACCTTGGCTTGCAACTCAGGAATAGCCTTGTTTAAATTTTCAAGTTGATGACTAATAGTCCTCAACAGAGCTGATTGCTCCTCCATGGTCTTGGTGAAAGCCCTTTTCTGCTCATATTGCACCTGCATAAAATTCTTGGTAGCCTTTTCAAGTTCTAAAATCCTTTCTTCACTAGGCATTTTAGGTCTACCAAGATAGCTATTATCACCATTAGAAGGAAACAGCCTATAATTGTTGCTAGCAAAATTGTTCCAATAAGCATTGTTGTTAAAATTATTATTTCTAATGAAGTTTACATCAACATGCTCTTCTTGAGCAACCAAAGAGGCCAAAGGAACATTATTAGGATCTACATGAGTCCTATCATTAGAAAGCATAAGCATAATAGCATCAATCTTATCACTCAAGGAAGAGGTTTCCTCAACAGAATTTACCTTCTTACCTTGTGGAGCTCTCTCGGTGTGCCATTGAGAATAATTTACCATCATATTGTCGAGAAGCTTTGTTGCGGCGCCCAAGGTAAGGGACATAAAAGTGCCTCCAGCAGCTGAATCCAATAGGTTCCTTGAAGAAAAATTCAGTCCTGCATAAAAAGTTTGGACAATCATCCAAGTAGTCAGTCCATGAGTAGGGCAATTCTTTATCATAGATTTCATTCTTTCCCAAGCTTGAGCAACATGTTCATTATCAAACTGGCTAAACATCATAATATTACTACACAAAGCTATAATCTTAGCAGGAGGATAGTATCTTCCAATAAAAGCATCCTTACACTTAGCTCATGAATCAATACTATTTTTAGGCAAAGACAGCAACCAATCCTTAGCTTTTCCTCTCAAAGAAAAAGGAAACAACTTAAGCTTAATAATATCACTCTCTACATCCTTATATTTCTGCATCTCACATAGCTCAACAAAATTGTTGAGATGAGCTACAGCATCATCAGTACTAGCACCAGAAAATTGCTCTTTCATAACAAGGTTCAATAAAGCAGGTTTAATCTCATAAAAATTTGCAGCAGGAGCAGGTGGCACAATAGGAGTGCAGATAAAATCACTATTATTAGTGCTAGTAAAATCACACAACTTGGTGTTCTCATGAGTACCCATTCTAGCAAAGCTAAAAGCAAACAAGTAAAAACAACTATAAAGGAAACTATTTTTTTGTATTTTTGATAAAACGATGCAGGCAAAAATAAAGTAAAGCAAAACAATAAACAAAGTAAAGGATGTGCGTGTGAAACTCCCCTTGCAGAAGTCTTCTTCCTCCCCGGCAACGGCGCCAGAAAATAGCTTGATGCGGACGGTGTTGATATATAGATCACCGACCAGTTGGGAACCCCAAGAGGAAGGTATGATGAGCACAGCAGCTATTTTCCCTCAGTAAGAAACTAAGGTTTATCAGTCCAGTAGGAGAAAGCCAAACTTAAGAAGGTGATGCTTGCTAGCTTCGTGACACTCCAATAAGGGCGCTATTTACGATACTTGTTAGCGCGTCTTCAACTAGTAGCAACGCGGAACCTACACATAACACAACCAAATACTTTGCTCCCAACTTACGATGAGGTTGTCAATCTCACTGGTTTGCTGTAAACAAAGGAATGAGCATATCGAGTGGAAAGCAATTGTAGTATGCAAGAAAGTAAACAGTGCGAGTAAAGTAAACAGGTGATAGCAATGTAAAGGAAATTGGACCGGGGTCCACAGTTCACTAGTGGTGTCTCTCCATAAAATAAATAACAACATGCTGGGTAAACAAATTACAGTTGGGCAATTGATAGAATAAAGATAACGTGCATATGTCGCGAGGATCACTATGAGATTTACTCTGGGCATTACAACAAAATACATAGACCAACATCCAACTGCATCTATGACTAATAATCCACTCGCGGGGAATCATCCGAGGACCCCGAAAGTATTAAGTTGCAAACAACAGATAACTGCATTAAGCAAAGTGTGTAATGTAAACAAAATGAATGTCCTTGGATACAAGAATGTTGTTTTCTCCCTAGTGGCAATAGCACATCTACAACCTTAGAGGTTTCTGTCACTCCCCCAGATTAGATAGAGGCATGAACCCAACTATCGAGCATAAATACCCCCTCTTGGAGTCACTAGTATCTACTTGGCCAAGATAGCTACTAACAACGGAGATCATGCAAGATCATAAACAACATAGAGATAACATAAGATAATATTCAGCACATCAACTCAACATAACACCAATATTCATTGGATCCCAACAAACACAACATGTATAATTACACAAAGATGATCTCGATCATGTAGGGCAGCTCACGAGATCTAAACATGAAGCACATGGTGGAGAAGACAACCATCTAGCTACTGCTATCGACCCATAGTCCAAGGTAGACTACTCACTCATCGCACTGGAGGCAAGCATGGCGATGAAGAAGACCTCCGGTGGCGATTCCCCTCTCCGACAGGGTGCCAGGAAGAGCTTCTGGACCCTCCCAATCTCGGGTCGACGACGACGGCGGATCACGATGTGTTTCTGGAAAATTGATCGGGTACTTAGGTTTTTCCCGTCGGGGGGTCTTTATAGGCGAAGGGGCAGCGTCAGAGGTGGACCAGGGCGGCCTCACACATAGGGAGCGCAGCCAGGGGCTGGGCTGCGCCGCCCTGTTGTGTGGCCGGCCCGTGGCCCCCCTCCGTCTCCTCTTCGGTCTTCTGGAAGCTTTGTTAAATAATAGGAGGTTCGGCTTTTGTTTCGTCCAATTCTGAGAATATTTCCTATGTAACTTTTCTGAAACACAAAAACAGCAGAAAACAGGGAACTGGCACTGTGGCATCTTGTTAATAGGTTAGTTCCGGAAAATGCATGAAAACGCCACGAAGTGTAACAAAACACTAAGCAAAAGGTGTAAGAACAAGCATGGAGCATCAAAAATTATAGATACATTTGGGACGTATCACCCACCTGTGGTGAGACTGCATGGTCCCACTTCTGACGCTGCCCCTTCGCCTATAAAGTCCCCTCGACGGGAAAAACCTAAAGGACAGATCTATTTTCCATGAAACATACTGCAAGCCGCCGCCGCCGCCGTCGTGAGATCGGGAGGATCCAGGAGCTCTTCCCGGCACCCTGCCGAAGAGGGGAATCCCTGCCGGAGGCCTTCTACACCACCATGGTCGCCTCCGGAGTGATGTGTGAGTAGTCTACCTTAGACTATGGGTCCATAGCAGTAGCTAGATGGTTGTCTCCTCCACCATGTGCTTCATGTTTAGATCTTGTGAGCTGCCCTACATGATCAGGATCATCTTTATGTAATCATACATGTTGTGTTTGTTGGGATCCAATGAGTATTGGTACTATGTGATGTTGATGTGATGAATATATATCTTATATTATCTCTATGATGTTTATGATCTTGTATGCTTTCCGTTGCTAGTAGCTATCTTGGCCGAGTAGATGCTAGTAACTCCAAGAGGGAGTATTTATGCTCGATGGTTGGGTTCATGCCTCTATTTAATTTGGGGGAGTGACAGATACCTCTAAGGTTGTAGATGTGCTGTTACCACTAGGGAGAAAAGAACATTCTTGTGTCCAAGGACATTTGCTTTGTTTACATTACGCACTTTGCTTAATGCAATTATCTATTGTTCGCAACTTAATACTCAAGGGGTCCTCGAATGATTCCCCGCGAGTGGATTTTTAGTCATAGATGCAGTTGGATTATGGTCTATGTATTTTGTCGTAATGGCCAGAGTGAATCTCATAGTGATTCTCATGACATATGTATGTTATCTTTGCTCTATCAATTGCCCAACTGTAATTTGTTTACCCAATATGTTATTATTTATCTTATGGAGAGACACCACTAGTGAACTATGGACCCCGGTCCAATTTCCTTTACATTGCTTTACCATATTACTATTACTCGCTTTGTTTACTTTCTTGCATACTATTATCCTATTACCACTCGATACGCTCAATCCTTTGTTTACAGCAAACCGGTGAGATTGACAACCTTATCATAAGTTGGGAGCAAAGTTCTTGGTTGTGTTGTGTGCATGTTTTATGTTGCTACTAGGTGCAGACACACCAACAAGTTTTCTGGCGCCATTGTTCGGAGTGTCGCGAAGCTAGCAAGCATCACCTTTTGAAGTTTGGCTTTCTCCTACTGGTTCGATAAACCTTGGTTTCACAACTAAGGGAAGACTTGCTACTGTGCTCATCATACCTTCCTCTTGGGGTTCCAACGGGCTATACTTACACGCCATCAAAGGTGTGTTTAGACCTCTGGTCTATGTTGGTTTTCATCTTTAAGAGTTGTTACAAAAAGGTTGATTGGTGTTGGAAAAGAGAAAAAAGTTGCATGCATATAGTGGTACAAATGGGAGCTTGTTTAGACTGTGGCTTAGACTTTTGCATGTCATGCTTGATGTTATTTTGATAATATGCTTAGTAGTTTTGCTGTAGCATGACTTGTCTCAAATGACTGAGATTGCTTAATGTGCCTTTGAAAGAATCATGCATTGTTTTTATTATATGGGAGCATATTATTGTGGTTTTCTCCTTCGATGCTTTATTTGGGTTGACTTGGCGCATGCTTACACCATGTTTGACTTTAACAAATTGCCTCAAGCCTCTATGATCATTTGTTTTTTGACTTGTGATACCACTTTATGCTTTGGTTAATAATGTTTTGTCGCTATGCATGATTATGGCCGTTATTGCTCTCTTAGTTGGTCGCTCCCAGTCTTTTGCTAGCATTTATCTGTACTAAGTATGAGCTCTACTCGTGCATCCAACTCCCAAAAACCAAAGTTTTCCAATATGTCCACCTTATCTACCTATTAGCAATTTGCTATTCCAAGTACATTCGTGTTGCTTTTATCTATCTTCCAAATTAAACTTTTTGTTATGTGAAAATTAGTCAGTAAAGCTCTCACGAACCTGACGGCACATTTACTTTCTTGCACTTAATAAACTTGTCCATTGTGGCTCTCTTATGTTGATGTTATGCTTGCAAGTTGTAAGTTGGGAGTTAGCTCAGTCATGCTGGCATGGGGCACGCTTTCAACATTGCACTTACTCTTATTTAGTTGATATCATTATCTTTTGTTTATGGATACCTAGCGCTGTGAAATAAGTTGGAAACTTGTGAGCTCATGAATTTTTTATATGTGTTAGAGAATTGCCTGGGCCGCTAATCTAAGCCATGCATCATTCATGGTGGCAATTTACAACATGCCCATAGTGGACATTCGACGATGCATCTCAAAATAAAAAGCTATACCCAATGGTAAATAAAAGAGATGCTGAGGTGTGCACTGTCTGTTTGTCTTGTCATTTTGATGTGGGCTAGTTTCCATGTCATCGGGCAAGAGGTACCCCGTTGGCATTCTCGATGATACATGTATGCTTACAATGACAAGAACTTGCTTGAAACCTAAGTCGAGTAGCATGAGGTTTGGGTACTCGTATTCACGGGACATGAGATTTTCAACTTATGGTTTGACAAGCATATACTTCATATTTGTACTCGCATTTACCTTAACCATTCAAGATGCCTATGATGGGGGCAATAGGAGCTCAAAGCTAGTAAGTACCATAATTTTTGGAAGGTTTATAAAAACTTGCAATCACTACTTCCCTCTGCGAATGACCTTTCTTTTACTTTTAAGTTGAGTCTTCACTTTCTACCTTTATGCACCGTCTAAGAGAGCATAGTTGTCATTCTGAGTATAATGTACATAGTCCCAAAATTTATTATTGATTGATTCATGATTATGGTTTTGCTTGTTTTTAATTATTTGTATCTAGTCACCCTCTTAAACTTGAAGGTGTCCTATGCATTTATGTTTTGCTTCTCTATGAGGGACAAGCTGAATACCACTTTGCTATGTTTTTCTATATGCTTGAAACACACACTTGACTTTCAACGCATTATTACTCATGATCTTTTGTTTGTGTTACTTTTCATGTTATAACATGGTTGCTAAGTTTTATTGTCAAGATTATGTCTTTTATGCCCATGTTTAGAGTACTTTGATCTCAGCACTCAATGCTTTATATCATTTGATCAAGATTGTGTTGGTGCATGTCACCTCAAAAATTATTGTTTTGTTATCACTTACCTACTCGAGGACGAGCAAGAGTTAAGCTTGGGGATGCTTGATACGTCTCCAACGTATCTATAATTTTTGATGCTCCATGCTTGTTTATGCACCATTTGCTTTGTGTTTTGTTACACTTCGTGGCGTTTTTATACATTTTTCCGGAACTAACCTATTAACGAGATGCCATAGTGCCAGTTCCCTATTTTCTGCTATTTTTGTGTTTCAGAAAAGTTACACAGGAAATATTCTCGGAATTGGACAAAACAAAAGCCAAAGTTACTATTTTTCCCAACACGAGATGGAGTCCAAAGCAGAGACGGAGGGGCGTGATACGTCTCCAACGTATCCATAATTTTTGATGCTCCATGCTTGTTTTTACACCATTTGCCTAATGTTTCGTTACACTTCGTGGCACTTTTATGCATTTTCTGGAACTAACCTATTAACAAGTCGCCACAGTGCCAGTTCCCTGTTTTCTGCTGTTTTTGTGTTTCAGAAAAGCTACACAGGAAATATTCTCGGAATTGGACGAAACAAGTTCCTGAAGTCTTATTTTTCCCGGAAGCTTCCAGAGATCCGAAGAGGAGACGGAGAGGGGCCACAGGCCACCCTCACACAGGGGCGGCACGGCCCAGCCCCTGGCCACGCCCCTATGTGTGAGGGCACCTGGGTCCACTTCTGACGCTGCCCCTTCGCCTATAAAGACCCCCCGACAGGAAAAACCTAAGTAACCCGATCAATTTTCCAGAAACACATCGCGATCCGCCGCCGTCGTCGACCCGAGATCGGGAGGGTCCAGAAGCTCTTCCCGGCACCCTGCCGGAGAGGGGAATCACCACCGGAGGTCTTCTTCATCGCCATGCTTGCCTCCGGAGCGATGAGTGAGTAGTCTACCTTGGACTATGGGTCCATAGCAGTAGCTAGATGGTTGTCTCCTCCACCATGTGCTTCATGTTTAGATCTCATGAGCTGCCCTATATGATTGAGATCACCGTTATGTAATTCTACATGTTTGGTTTGTTGGGATCCGATGAATATTGGTGTTATGATTGAGTTGCTATACTGAAATATATCTTATGTTATCTCTATGTTGTTTATGATCTTGCATGCTCTCTGTTGTTAGTAGCTATCTTGGCTGAGTAGTTGCTAGTGACTCCAAGAGGGGGTATTTATGCTCGATAGTGGGTTCATGCCTATATTTAACCTGGGGGAGTGACAGAAACCTCTAAGGTTGTATATGTGCTGTTGCTACTAGGGAGAAAACAACATTCATATGCTCAAGGGCATATGCTTTGTTTACATTACACACTTTGCTTAATGCAATTATCTGTTGTTCGCAACTTAATACTCATGGGGTGTTCAGATGATATCCCCGGGAGTGGATTATTAGTCATAGATGCAGTTGGATGGCGGTCTATGTATTTTGTTGTAATGCCCAGAGTAAATCGCATAGTGATCTTCTTGACATATCACGTTTATCTTTATTCTATCAATTGCCCAACTGTAATTTGTTTACCCAGCATGTGTTATTTATCTTATGGAGAGACACCACTAGTGAACTGTGGACCCCGGTCCTATTTCCATCATATTGCTATCACCTGTATACTCTACTCGCACTGTTTACTTTACTCGCATACTTTCACTGTTTTCCACTCGATACGCTCATACCCTTTGTTTCAAGCAAACCGGTGAGATTGACAACCTCATCGCAAGTTGGGAACAAAGTACTTGGTTATGTGTGTGCAGGTTCCACGTTGCTACTCGCAAAGCAAATCTTGGACGAGGCGCCATATAAATTGTCCGGAGCTGTCCCGAAGCTTGCAAGCATCACCTTCAGTCGTTTGTCTCTCCTCTCCTGAACGATAAACCTTGGTTTCTTAACTGAGGGAAAATCTGCTACTATATTCATCACACCTTCCTCTTGGGGTTCCCAACGGGCTGGTTATTTACCACGCATCAGGGTGCTAGAGGGCGGCCGCACCATGCCATGGCGCGGGCCACCCCCAGGCCGTGCCAGGCTATGGTGTGGGCCCCTGGTCTACCCCCTAACATCGCCCTTCCGCCTATATATTCTCCTCGATGAGAAAACCCTAAGGGCCTAAACTCTTTTCCAGAAAACATACTGCAAGCCGCTGCCATCGTCGATGCAAGATCGGGAGGGTCCAGAAGCTCTTCCCGACACCCTGCCAGAGAGGGGAATCACCACCGGAGGCCTTCTTTATCACCATGCCTGCCTCCGAAGTGATGTGTGATTAGTCTACCTTGGACTATGGGTCCATAGCAGTAGCTAGATGGATGTCTTCTCCTCCATGTGCTTCATGTTTAGATCTTGTGAGCTGTCTATCATGATCAAGATCATTGTTATGTAATTCTACATGTTGTGTTTGTTGGGATCCGATGAATATTGAGTACTATGTCAAGTTGATTTATTAATTTATCATCTCTATGTTATTTATGATCTTGCATGCTCTCTGTTGCTAGTAGAAATCTTGGCCGAGTTGATGCTAGTGACTCCAAGAGGGAGTATTTATGCTTGGTAGTGGGTTCAAGCCTCTGGTAACTTGGGGGAGTGACAACAACCTCTAAAGTTGTAGATGTGCTGTTGCTACTAGGAAGAAAACAACAATCTTGTGTCCAAGGACATTTGTATTGTTTACATTACACACTTTGCTTAAGGCGATAAATCTGTTGCTTGCAACTTAATACCCAACGGTTGTTCGGATGATATCCGGCGGGTGGATTATTAGTCATAGATGCAGTTGGATTACGGTCTATGTATTATGTTGTAATGCCCAAGTGAATCTTATAGTGCATTGTTTGCATTCTTTATTCTGTCTATTGCCCAACTGTAATTTGTTTACCTAGCATGTTATTTATCTTTATGGAGAGACACCTCTAGTGAGCTGTGGACCCCGGTCCATTCTTTTACATTCATATTATCATTTACTTTTACAAGCATTATTTACTTTCTCGCAAACAACTATCTTTTACCACACGATAGGTTTAATCCTTTGTTTACCGCAAACCGGTGAGATTGACAACCTCACTACTAGTTGGGGCAAAGTACTTTGGTTGTGTTGTGTGCAGGTTCCACGTTGCTGCTGGTGCAAAGCTACGCCCCAGATAAGGCGCCATATATAAATTGTCTGGAGCTATCGCCAAGCCAGCTAGCATCAACCTTCGGAAGTTGGTTCTTTCTCCTACTGGTTTGATAAACCTTGGTTTCATAACTGAGGGAAACTTGCTGCTGTGCTCATCATACCTTCCTCTTGGGGTTCCCAACTGGGTGCCTACCATGCACCATCAGCTACTTATTGAAGCTCTTACTATAGAGAACTGATGATTTCATGCCCTTACTATAGAGTGAAAAATAATGGTTGGTCGCTCAACGTTCATTTACATATGGAGACAAACTGCATCTAATGAAGTCTGTTTTTCACTTCCCTTCCAACTTTCTTCATGTGTCTTCTTGCTATACCAGTCTCTATTTTGGAACAAATTCAAAAATATATGAGACAGTGATTTGGAGAAAGTATGGAATGGAGGATAAATGCATAACTCTAATTGCATGGGAAAAAGTTTGTAAACACAAAGATCAAGGGGGGTTAGGAATTTTAGATGTGGGAACTCACAACAAGGCACCGATGATGAAAAATCTGCATAAATTCTTTAACAAAGGTGATCCACCCTAGGTGAAATTAAGATGGAAATCTTACTATCAATCCATATGGATGGATGATTGGAAGTTTATCATTGGTGGCAATCCCATATTATACTCATGAGTATCTATAAACAAATAGCTATAAGTTCAATTAAAAATAATGCTACAACTTTAATGTGGATGGGTAATTGGCAAGACACAACACTTCACCAGCGGCTCCCAGAATTGTTCTTCTCCAATAACATCCATATATCTATAAAATATTTTTTACCTATGGAAATCATTGAGGATCATTCTTGTAACAATATGCTCAGTTCCAATAACTAATAACAAATAAAGAGCTGACTCAAAGCAATGACAAGTGGATTTACCCCTAGAACGACAAATTTTCATCAAGGAAGTTCTACAACCCGTTGGTCGTAAAAGCTACAGTTCAGGAGCTATTTAATAAATTGTGGAAAAGGACATGCATGTTGAAACACAAATTCTTTTTCTTGTTAGTGCTATATGATAGAACCAATAAAAAACACTTGCTCCAAAGAAAAAACATGAATCTTCCAAGTTATAATTTTATTTTCTATGAAGAAGGAGTATAGGAAACACAACACCACCTAGTATGGGACCGTGCATTTACACAATATTGCTGGAACAAAAACAATTCCTAAGAAAAAAAGAGGGATTTCTCTCTGTGATGAAGTTTGCCTTGGAGAGAAGCATATTCATCAAAAGATACATATGGAAATGATTATACTAGGATGTTGGAACATTTGGAATGAAATAAATCAGAAAATTTTCAATAATGAAAGGGCATCTATTCAGAATTGGAAAAGACTGCTAAAAGAAGACATTCCTCTGGTTATCCATAGAGTAAAGTAGAAAAAAGCTAATGTACTTAAAGACTGGATACAAAATAATTCATAAATCTTTTGTTTGTAAATATGTAATTATTTTTTTGATTAAAAGAAAATATATAGTAGAACTTTTCTCCTACTATTACAACATAAAAAAACTTTATTATTACCTCTAGGGCATAGTACCAACGATCTTGACATGTGCAACAACTACCATCTAGACTCAAAGTAGAAGGCCAAGTGACAACAACATACAAAACAAATTATATCAGAGCAAATGGGAAATTTTAGGAGCAGGAATACCGTCTAGCCATTGCACAGGAGAAGCAGCCACTGCCACCAGTCAAAACCTACTACATCCTTGAAGTCGCCATCACGAGTGAAAAGCCCTCAGTGCCCTCATAGAACATTGGTCGCTATCCATACATCTACACATCTATAAAGCAGAGTTTCCCTTGAGAATCATCACCTTGTTGCAACCACTACAATTTTGAATATATGACCCATTCATTTTGGATTTGAGATCCAATTTTAGGTTAAGTTACAAATTCTTGAGCTTAGTGTATGATCTATATGTTTTATTATTTTGTGTTGACCGCAAATGGGCATGTAACTTTCAAACGTCACACAGATACCCGTGTCCATTACCTACATGTGTATTTTCCACAATTTTTTGAAACATGAAAATATGATTACCTTTTCTTACTTTTCCTTACACATTCATGAAAACAACATACTCCCTCTATACCGGTTTACTGGGCTTAATACAAGAGGCTTTGCGACCTAGGTTAATAGCGATTGGATTAGATATTTGTTGTTCAGGCGTTGTTATCGCTGGAATGGCCGTTCATTGAGTGTGTTAATTAAGGCGGGAAAGCTGAACAAGCAAGTCTAGGCCCACATCGTAGGGACTCCTTTGTTTGCATGCAACCAAGAAGAGGGAGGGTTAATTGGAGGCAGTTAAGAGGGATGGGTGGGTGATTGCTGGTTTCCAAGAATTAGAGGTAATGAAATCACGTATTAACAAGGAAATCAAGCCTAATTTTCTGGTATTTCCTAATTCCTTATACGTGCATTTTGCATCATAATATTGGCATGATATAGGAATGATTGGCATTGTTATTTGCATTGATCATGCCTTATTCTACCCTTTTTAGATGATTTATAGGACTTTCTTACAAAGTCTCCCCCTTGGTTTTAAATTTCTGGGAGACAATAAATCTCCTATTTCTGTATTTTGCTGTTTCAGGGACCTCAAAATGATCGGGGATTTTTACAACGTTATTATTTTATCATTAGAAGCAGCTGGAGATGTTGAAGCAAACGAGAGGAGCCACGAGGCCCAAAAGAGCCTGGGTGGCGCAACCCATTGTCCATGCCGCGCCAGTAGGGCTCGTTTGGCCCTCGTGCGTCGTCTCATCTTCGTCTTTTTATGGATGCCTTCGTTTCGACGAAAAAGGGACGTCCTATTATTCCCATAATTTTCTAAGGTGGCAGTGGTGGAACTCTTCTTCCACCTTCGGAAGGGTTATTCTGCTGCCGCCAAAGGGAAATCGCCGCCATCATCACCACCGACTCCTCCTTGGCGTAGGGGGGAGCATCTCCATCACATCTTCAACACCATCTTCATTATCCCCAACATCAGCACCATCTCCACCTCGAGATTCGATGTCGCCCCCTTATAGTTTGTGGTAGATCAAACCCTGGATACTGTTTAAGTGTCGTGTGCATGTTTGTGCTTGGCAACTTGTAATTATTTTGTGGTGAAGTTATACTTTAAGATTGTGTTGTACATCATATTCCACTGATCATGATCATGTTTGACACTTGTGAGTAGTTCCCGTTGTTCCTAGGGGCATAAGATGAATTGGCTATGATCTCTATATAATATGCAATGAGTATTTGGTTAAGTTTTGATCTTTTATGTGGTTCTATGATGGTGATGTGCGAATATCGACTGCATATCACTTCACCTATATGAGCTCATACGACCGCACCTTAGAGAGGGAGAGACATAAACCTATTTTTTAGACTCGACGTTATTTTTAGGGGGATCTTGATCGGGGGCCTTAGAGTTTTATGCAATGATTGGACAGTTATGTCTTAATATATCCCTAAGTGATCATGCAAATGGCCCTAGGAACAATCATTAGGGGTTTAGTAGCATAGTAATCTTATGACTACACCTATTTTTTGGCTTTGTCCGATGAGAATAAAACTAAATTTGTATGTTAAGTAAATCTATGCCGACCCTAGGAACATTTGTCGCATATCATTTATACTTGAGCTTGTCCTCTTGCTGTATAGAGGATTGAGCTTTCTCTGAAAAGAGCGTTTACATTACTATAATTTTACTTTTAGCATTTACTTTTTTGCACGCTTCTACCCAAAACCCCCAAAAAACATTTTTATATTATTTTTCCTGTTAAACTTGCTAACCAATACCTTCAGCTCCTCATGGGTTCGATAACCTTTTCTATATCGAAAGGTACTACAATTGATCTCCTCTACTTGGAAGTCATCAATTCCCTAATAAGCCCAATAATCCGATATGAAGGGAGTAGAATAGTAAACTTTATAAATATATGAAAACATGAATCTTTCATCATGAAAACTACTCCCTCCAATCCGTAATAAGTATCCACAATTTGTACTAGATCACCGATACTTTTTATGGATCGGAGAGAGTAAAAGAAACCTAACTAAGCATAAAAATAGTATCCCCCTCCGATCGGGAAAGGTTGTGAGTGTGCTAGTATAACTTTATACTAAGCTATACTAAATTATCCGACAATCTTTTCCGGTCGGAGGAAGTAGTAAAAAAATATAGGTATTAAGGCTCATTCTTTTCGAACTGTTAAGGCCCATTCTTGATGTTGAATTATTTTGCCCAGCTTCCCAAACGGTATACGACTATACGTTATCGGCCTATCGCTGACCTCGAATAGTTCCGGCCCATCCATTTTCGTCAGAAACATGGCCCACCAGGCAGCTTCACATCAACGTGAGCCCCAAGCCAAAAAAATCCCCATTCTATGGCGGCCTCTGCTCCCATCTTCCTCCTCTCCGTCTCGTCGCCTCCACTCCACCAGTCCACCCCCGCCACCGCCTAGGGCAGAGCAAGGCGCATGGAGCTCTCCCGGATTCGAACCTTCGAGAAGCGCATTCTCCGGCCGCTCCTCCGCCTCCCCTCGCGCTCCAGGGGCTTCCAGACCCTGGCCCGATCGTCCCCTCCGCCTCCCCGCGCCCCTTCCCTCCTCCTCCTGCTGCGCGCGCGCCACCTCCCTCCCCCGCCTCCCCGGCGCCCCTCGCTCCCGGTCCTCCGCTCGTTCGCCTCCGTCTCCCCGGCCCCGGCCCCGGGGTGCAACACCGAAGACGGCCTCCCGCCCGCGCCCCTCCCGCCGCCGCCCGAGGAGCTCGGCTCCGACGACGACGCCTACTACCAGGAGCAGCTGCTCGAGTACACGCAGGAGGACCAGACCCGCCTCGTCCCCGTCAAGGCCTACTTCCCCTGCACCAGGTCGCCTAGCCTATCTCACCCGTCAATATAGGAGTAGTTATCGGGATTGGGGGACTCACTTTGTTCCTCTTGCCAATTGCAGCATCAACCTCAAGAGCCTCCAGTCGCAGAATTCCTTCAATGTCATCCCGCCCACGTCTCGTGCCACCAACTATGTCGTCCTCAGATACTATGATGTCAAGGGAGACCCAGAGGTGAGACAGTTGCTGGCCCATCAATGTTTATCAATCTGTTCCAATTTGTATGGTCAATTGGTCAAATTTCACTGCAGCTTGTTGATTGGTACTACACAATGTAACTCCTGTACCTCCTGCACCAAATTGTGTCAGTCCACACTTGCTATCTTGAAATGAAGATTTACAATAGGCATGATTTGCAAAAGGCCTACTTAACTACTAGCGTGACCTTCAAAAGTACCTCTCAGGAAGAATCAGAGTCTATGTTTCTATTATGCTATGGTTATTGTAATGTTAGATGTGGCTATATTAAAACATTATCCCAGTCCCAGTCTATGTTGATATGTTCATGGAAGATTGGAAGGTGTTTATTCCCAGCCTTTCATTCAAGCCAACTCACAGAAGACTCAAGCTCTTGGCAATGCTAAAATTCTACTTTAAAGTTTTATTACAAGACAAAAGCACAATGTACGACATGTTTGGTCAGGTTTTTTTGCTGTCTGTTCTCACAGTAACACAGTCACATTGTTCTTCACTTTTTCAATTCCCTACGTAGCTTATTGGTTTGTTAAATATGGAGTATGTCGTACACGAATTTCCTTCATGACTCTTTATGTTTTGTTCGGTTATTTGGTCAAATTGTGGTATTATGTAGACCATGAAAATGATTTGGAACATATTTGAACTTGTGTATGTGTATCTGGAAGCTTAATTTTCGGCATGCTTTTGCTCACTACATATTTCTTCTAGCGCACAATCATACTTTTCAGACTTGTGATGACCGTCTTGTTTATTCATACCTTATTCATGACGAGTTTTTCACAGTTTTCTATCCTATTGGGATTATGAAAAACTGTTGGAGGGTGATTATCTCCAGCCTCCCATTCAATCCAAGTCACAGTCTCACAGAGTACCAAGATAACAGGGAATATTAGTTCTACAGACTCAAGAACGGCCAAACATAAAAGCTCTCAACCTCATGGCAACCCTACCACTCTAGTTTAAGTTTTCCAAGAGAAATGCACGATACATGACATATTTAATGTTCTTTTGCTGTCGTCACGGGACACAGCCACATTTTTCTTCCCTTTTTTGGTCCTTACATATCCTACTGGTTGGTTAAATACGAAGTATGTCACACACGAATTGCCTTGGCAACTCTCTTTATGTTTTCTTCAGTTATTTGGACAAAACATGGGACTATTTATACCATGACAATGATTTAGAATATATTTGACCTTGTGGATTATCTAAAAGCTTGATTCTCGACATGTTTTTGCTAACTACATATTTCTGCTAGGGCACATTTATATTTTGGACTTGTAATGGCCGTCATATCTAATTATCTATCCATATGATATTTATGATGAATCACTGTTTCTATTCTATTGGGATCATGAATAATTGTTGCATAATCTTCTGTTAGTTATTTGTGTCACTGCACCGGCACTTCTCTAGAATGGTGATGTTTATCATTCTGCAATGTGTTCCTAAGGATCTAACTGGGACTTACAGGGCTGTGTCACCTACTATTTTGTAGGGTTTTAAGACTGGTGTCATAGATGAGAGCCATTGCCACTATATGGTAGTTTTCCAATATGGATCCATTGTGCTGTTCAACGTTTCTGATCACGAAGCAGATGGATACCTAAAAATTGTCGAGAGGCATGCTTCAGGGTTACTGCCAGAGATGAGGAAAGATGGTAAAACTACTAAATTTAAGATAATAATACTTATCTGATTTGATAGAGTATAGTTACGATATCTTCATCTGATTTGTCTGTTCTGCTTTCGTCCTCATATGAATGTTATATTGATAATTAAATGGTGAGACATTTTCACATCAGTTCTGTAACATGGATTTTTGTCGATGCTCCTTATTCGTGTGAAAAGGTGCATGGTGTTAGGATGCCACCTGTGTAGAAATTTAGTCTAGGTATCCATGTTCTGTTTTAACCAACATCTAGCAACAAAATTTAAGTATGGCTGTACCTTCTTAGAGATGACTGCTAGCTTTTTTATAATGCACCATCTGTGTTTTCTTTTTTCACATGCAGAATGACTCCTATAACGATTATGGAATACCATCTTAGTTCAAGCTGCTACTGAACTGAATAATTGTGTCCTACTTTGTGAATAATCTATCTGCCTTTTAAATTTGTTATGTCGAACTCGTATAAGATGATGTCATGTTTTGCTAGATGTTCCGCGGCGAACTTAAGTGCTGATTCATGGTGAACCCCTTTCATTTCAGTGTTTTGCAAGAGCTGATAGCATATGATGTAGTAGCCGCATTCGAACATCTAAATAAACCTAGCTTCATGACATGTATGCATCATTGTGATTCCCTTTGTGGCAATCTAATTGTGAGCATTTATGAGGACTCAACCTATCTTAAACTGTAGATTATGCTATTGTTGAGAAGCCTACTTTGGAGACGTGGATGGAGGGTGGACTTGACTTTATTATACTTAAGGATCTGAGTATTGATGGCATTCGTACAATTGGGAGTGTCCTTGGTCAGAGTATTGCTCTTGACTATTATATCCGCCAAGTACGTAGTGGTTAATTTCATACCTGTGGTTATGAAACTTTGAAATATCTATTTTAACTATCTTCATTGATAGGTGGATGGAATGGTCGCTGAGTTCACGGATATAAATCGTGGAATGGAAAAAACTGGTACCTTCAATATGGAAAAGAAAAAGCTTTTCCAGCTGGTAGGAAAGGCTAACTCTAACTTGGCAGATGTCATTCTTAAGCTTGGACTTTTTGAGAGGTAAGTATAGCATCATACTGAGAGCTATGCATGTAAATTATGTTAATGTCAAAATATGTGGCTTACATTCCAGAACGCGCGCCAGGTTGTGACTGTTTGACTAGTCTCTTGTATAGTCATATTTTGTTGCATCTTTAGTATAAATATAAACAAGGTACGGAGTAGATAATTTTCTTTGTCCCATTTCACCATTTTAAATGCCATGGCTTTCTTGCATGTGTTTTCTGAAGTCACAACTTCATACTCCTTATCCTGTCAGATGACTGGTTTTTTCATCCATTAACAGCCATGTACTCTTGTGTCAATAAATATTCTGCTTAATGTGATCAACCGGTCATATCTGTGATAAGCTTTGGCTTCGTTTCCTGTCTACTGGTATTGTGTAATGCTGGGGAGGTGTAAAAGATTAATGGAATAAAACTGAAGTTGCATTTTTGCATAATCATTGCCCAATTTAAATCTCATATTACAGTCCAAGTGTTAGACGAATATTGGGTTATACTTTTTTTTTGGGTTAAAAAGCTTGTTTGGCAGAATGCCAGCATAATGGGTGAAATAATCTTTGTATGTGACTTGAAATAGGTGTATTTTCAGTCTGTTTTGTGTGCGACTTAATAGTGAGTATCAGTTCAGTTTTATCCCAGCAATGTATCGTATTAATTGGGTAGTTTTCATTGGCATGCTTCATGTCAACTAAAGTATTTAGGTGAAGTACATCATGATAATCCAGATATTATATGCATGTTAGTCTTATTTCTCTGCGAGTGCAAGTATGCAGAAAGTATCTCTCTTCTAGTTTTATAACACTAAAAATTGTGTGTTTGCTCCATATGCAAATTTGTGTATTGCAAGTTGAAAACCTTTAAAATCTGAAGGTTTTTTTTTGCCTTACTATGTACTCCCTCCATTTAGAAATATAAGATGTTTTAGCTTTGTGAAGTGAATGTATCTAGATATCTTTTAGTGTATAGATTCGAGCGAATCTATACACTAAAAGATATCTAGATACATTCACTTCACAAAGCTAAAACATCTTATATTTCCGTACGGAGGGAGTATAATCTTGCAAGGCTGACAATTTTTTCCATATCTTCCTGTTCACGGAAAACATGTGTCTGTAGTTGGAACAAAACAAACACAACAATTTAATATTTGTGTTGCGCTTGTTTACTTAGAACTTTGTCTACTACAGGTCAGACATTGCTTGGAAGAACGCAAACTATGCTCAGATCTGGGAATTCCTCCGGGACGAATACGAGCTAACTCAAAGATTTGGGAACCTTGATTTTAAGTTGAAATTTGTCGAGGTAAGAGTCAGTGACGATGTACAAGATGTTGGCAAACAGCAATTCACAGCACAGCGCATGGTTTTGTTTACAAGATTACTGACTGTTGTGATTTTTACAGCACAACATCCGGTTTCTCCAGGAGATCCTTCAGAACAGGAAGTCAGATTTTCTGGAATGGCTGATCATCATTTTGATCAGCGTGGAGATTCTGATATCTGTCTATAACATTGTCCATGAGCAAATGTAGGCGAGAGCGAAACCTCCTCGCTTACCAGAGCCACTTACACGAACCACATGATCTGCCAGTGATTTTTTTTTTCATTTGCCCCGGTAGGATGCCCGTTTGTAAAGAAATTCTTGGATCCGTTTCTACATGCGCCGAAAAATCCACCAGTTAGTCGTAGTGCACTTTCTTGTCTTGTTCTAGTTGTAGATTGTGAAGGTACGATGTGCCGTTGTGCGAGCGTGTTGGTTAAGTTGAACCCCAGACTGTGAAATGTGGTCCGTGGACCTCTTTCTCGTGGAAATTCCATGTGTGGGTGCGCGCGTGTGTGGCTGACACGCGATGATGGGAATCGGCGATCGCGATGGGATCCTGTCCTGTTGCGACGCATGTGAGTGGACCGACTGATGGTGGCGGGCGCGTACAGGGCATAAGCCAAGTTCACATTGTGACGACTACGAGTGCGTAATGCCTTTTCGAATGAGAACAATCTTGGGAGCTGGAAATGTAACATCGATATCGATCTACTCCCTTTGTTTGGAAATATAAGATGCTTTACCTTTATAAAGCTAATATATCTAGATATCTATTAGTGTATAGATTTGAACAAACATATACACTAAAAGATAATTAAATATGTTTGCTTTACAAAGCTAAAACATCTTATATTTTTAAACGGAAGAAGTACCTGAAAAAAAAAGACATCGATACCGATCTACCGGGTTATCCCAAGCATCATACAATCCACCCGTATATTATTATACTACTATAGTACAGTACTATTGGTACACCATAATTAGTACTATTATGGAGCATATATAAAAAGCATATCCATTGGCCACTTGTCCCTGATTAATCAGGCTGCCGGCCAGATGCATGGCTCATCTCGGACTCCGCTCATCTCATGCCTGCCCTCTTCTCCTGTCTCCACTCTCCATCTACCGCTGCGAGTCGTCGTCCACCTCCCCTCCGCAGAACGCTCTCTGACCGACGTGGCCCGGCCAGAAATACACGGATCCAGCCAATCCTGGCCATCCACGTGGCGCGCTCCCCGGCGGAATCTCCCGTGTTCACACCCCGAAATTACCTCACTGCCCATCCGCCCTACGACTTCATAAACACGGGAGGGCCACAGGCCTCCATCACTCACCGGACCCCCCAACCCCTCTTCTCCTCTCCCCCACATTTCCGATCGGAGCTCAGCCAGCCATGGCCGCCAAGTGCTACCCGAAGGTCAGCGATGAGTACCTCGCCGCCGTCGCCAAGGCCAAGCGCAAGCTCCGCGGCCTCATCGCCGAGAAGAACTGCGCGCCCATCATGCTCCGCCTCGCGTAAGAACCCCCCCATCCGCGGATCTCCCTCCTCGAATCTCGGCCGAGCGCGCTAGGCCCCCGATCTGATCCGGCCGCTCTCTGTCCCCGCAGGTGGCACTCGGCGGGCACCTTCGACGTGGCCACCAAGACCGGCGGCCCCTTCGGCACCATGAAGTGCCCCGCCGAGCTCGCGCACGGCGCCAACGCCGGCCTCGACATCGCCGTCAGGCTCCTCGAGCCCATCAAGGAGCAGGTCCCCATCCTCTCCTACGCCGACTTCTACCAGGTCTGCCCCGATCCGATCCGATCTAGCCCGCCCAGATCGCGGTGTTTATATCAGTCTCAGATGAACCTGCAATTAATCTGATCTGGTTTTGCAGCTCGCTGGAGTCGTCGCCGTCGAGGTCACCGGCGGGCCAGAGGTTCCCTTCCACCCGGGAAGAGAGGTGAGAATAATTTTCTAGATCCCCAAACCCGGCCTAAGATTTCTCTAGGGTTTAAGCCTGTTTTCGTTGCGCCACACGAAATGGTGCGCTATTTCTGTACCCTGTCTCTGTGTGGGCCTGTGCTGTTGACTTTAGTGACGACAGATGCGGTGTTGTGTTGCCGGGGTGGTTGGAATAGGTGGCTCAGAGGACTGTTTCTATGATAGCGACTGCGCGGAATGGGATCTAGTTTATTGTTGCGATAGGTAGATGCAATCTGGTCCATATGTGTTATGTGTGGTCAGCAGAGAGTTTCGATAGGTAGATGCAATCTTCTCTACTAATTGTGCTTGGACTGGTTTGTCACTCTCATGTATGTGTGGGATTGCTGCTTTGGTGTGACCACGGAGAGGATTGTGTTACTAATTGGTCGTCTACCTAGGTCCTATCTACATTGCTTGCGCTAGCCATGTCTCCTGGTACTACACAGTGTTATGAGTCAGATCGAATATAACACACCCTGGCATAATGACATTTACTCAATTTGTGATACTGGTTACCAGGCTTTATCAGTTTTAGTTGTCAAACGGGAATGAGTAGCCTGAATGCATATGCAGTTTGTATGACATGCATAATTGCATTCTCTAGCAGACAACAGCTACGTTACATATGCTTTACAGTTTATATCTTCTAATTGAGAACTAAGGTTTAGGTAATATTGGTAGTTTTGACTTGGAAGTAAGCTGTCTTGATATGATGCATTTGCTGAAAATGCATTTAATAGCTGCTATGCGAATGTTTATATAGGTCCCGTCTGCTGCATTTCTTATGGCCCGGTCTAAAATCTGTTAACATGGGAAATGACTGATGGACACCAGTTTTCATTCGCTGTATTTGTGTATGTGCATGGTTAACTTTTTTATTTTATCAAATGTGCATGGTATAACTGTGGATGCTCATGATGTGATGTCTATGTTTGTAGGACAAGCCTGAGCCACCTCCAGAAGGCCGTCTTCCTAATGCTACCCTAGGTACGAATTTGCAACATCGTCAAAACAAAAACAAAAACTACTTAGCTTCTATATTGACAAACATGGCTTGTGTTGTTAATATTGGTACCATTTATGCAAGTAAATGTTTTCAGAATGTGTTCAAATATCATCATTTAGCATGTATCAAGTTGTTAGTTATGTGACAGTGCCATGTTTTACTGAGCACAGTTTTAAGGCAGAACCTACTCAACTTCTTTGATTTTTCGTGTAAACTTTGAAATTCTAGAGTTTCTTGTCCTAGTGTACGCAATGCACCATGTTAATGCTGGACTATGCCCCCTTTGCTCTCCTTATATTTTAAGGATCAATCACAGCATGCTGTCTGTATTTATTTCTGTGGAAGTACAGTAGTTTTGTGTGTGGATTGGTGGATGTAAGTTTATTAGGCTGACTTGGTGAACTTACTGTTGTTTCAGGCTCTGACCACCTCAGGCAGGTGTTTTCCACTCAGATGGGTTTGAGCGACCAGGACATTGTTGCCCTTTCTGGTGCTCACACCCTGGTTAGTCCATTTGTGTGCAATTAGCATATTCCTGTCATGCTTGTTTCCAGGTTTGAAAAGTTGTGCTTATGCAGCTTTAATTTTCTTGTCCAGGGAAGATGCCACAAGGAGAGATCTGGCTTTGAGGGAGCCTGGACTGCCAATCCTTTGATCTTCGACAACTCTTACTTTACGTATGCGATATCTGCCTGTTTGTGTGCAAGTAGTTGAAGTTCATGCTTTTCATTACTCAAACCGAAATTTCAAATGTCTTGACAGTGAGCTCCTGACCGGTGAGAAGGAAGGCCTTCTTCAGTTGCCAACCGACAAAGTCCTCCTGACTGATGAGTCCTTCCGCCCATTCGTGGACAAATATGCTGCGGTACAAACTTGGTTCTTGTGGCCTTTTGGCTTCCTCGTCGTTTCATTGACAAGTTTGTTGTTGGCTATCCTGTTTGCGAGATCTGAGACGCTGGTTGTTGATTGTGTTACAGGATGAGGACGCTTTCTTTGCTGACTACACTGAGGCACACCTCAAGCTCTCCGAATTGGGGTAAGTAATGTTCTCATCACCGTTCCTGATGCATCATTGCAACGTCAACTTGCTTGTGTATCATCCTAAGAAAGTACTTTGGTTTCAGATTTGGCGAATACTCCGAGGGCTGCTGCTAATTTGTGTTTGGCGCCTGAAGTCTATGAAGATGAAGTGCAATAAAAATTTGTCGGCCTGATGGCCATGTGGTGTTGTTTGGATCTGGTTTAGAGCGAAATGGATGGGGGTATTTAATTGTTTTGCTTTACGCCTTGTGTCGTATGGGCGTATTGTAGTTCGAACTATGAATTGTTATGTAGTTCCTTTCCTGTTATTCTCTACCAAGGACTAAATGAAAATTCGCTTACCCTCGGTTGGCTGTCGAACGAAATCTCAGTTTGTCTGTTTTGCTGTTCTTATTACTCTGCTGCAGAGGCTGCAGATTTGCCGTTTTTTGGAAAGCTTTCTGTATGGAAAGGAGGCTGCAAATTTTCCTTTAAATCAAATGACATGATACATATGTTGGAAAAACTGGGCACATCGGTTAACCTCTTAATTTAGATCGGTTAATCCCTTAATTTAGAGATTAGTACAATATTAGTGTTGACTGAAAATACGCAGCGTAATCAAAGTGAACTTCAGACAGTCTCTTCCCTTAGGAGAGAAGCTCTCTCTTCACTTAAGATAATCTCTGTCCTA
Source organism: Dactylis glomerata (assembly GCA_007115705.1). NCBI lineage: Eukaryota > Viridiplantae > Streptophyta > Magnoliopsida > Poales > Poaceae > Dactylis > Dactylis glomerata. Next base: position 447,775 of record QXEO01000041.1, on the reverse strand, counting down.
GGGAGAGAGGTCTCACAACAGCTGCAGCAGTAGTAAATTAACACACAGAGGACACCAATCCTTTTACGTGGAAAACCTCTCAACTTGAGAGGAAAAACCACGGGCCGAAGCCACCCAAATCTTCTTCCACTATTATCAAATGGGGATACAACAATTCTTCTCTAGAGAGCACTAGAGGATCTCAAGCACCAAGATACACACGAATCTGTGGCTGCTTCTACAAGATTTGAGGCACAAGAGCTAGAGAGTGGAGCAATCTCACCAAGCTTGGTGGAACAACAGCTTGAAGGAGACAAGGTAGCAGATCTGATGTCTTCACAACCTTGTGGGCAAGACCCGGAGCTTGATTCAACTTCTTCCTTCAACTTCTCCTCTTCCCTTCTCTCTTGGTTTTCTTCTCCAATGGAGGCTATCCCGATTTTTCGTCCTTGCCATTGTGGTGGCTGGAAAGGAGGCTTATCATTCCCTTTTCCTTCATGTGCAAAGTCCAAAATGACCCTTGGTCATAACCCTAAAGGTTAGTGGGCTCTTGCACCTGTTTGGGCCGCCTGAAAGGCTTTATTAGGCCATCTCCTCACAGCCCACATGAGGAGGATACCCAACATTCTCCCCCATCTGACTCATGTGGGGGGCACCGCCATGCCCGCTGCCTTGCAACACACAAGCAACTTCTCCTCTGACAATATCTTGGTCATCATATCCGAATCATTCTTGTCGGTATGGATCTTCTCAAGTTGCACCAACTTGGAACTCACCACATGTCGAATCCAATGACACCTCACTTCTATGTGCTTGGTTCGAGCGTGGAAACTTAGGGTGTGTTTGGTAGCCTGTATCATCAGAGAATGCCTTTCTTACCTCATACAAGCTCACCTCATACAAGCTGCCTTGAGATATTTTCATGTGTTTGGTAGATCGGGTGTGTCCATCCATGCTGAGCCAAGATAGTGTTTGGTGGCTTGCATATGTGCAGATATGAGTTAGGTCTACTTTCTTACAAATAAGACCCTCCATCGGAAATTAAATTGCAAACAAGTGCCACTTTCTTACACACTAGACCCTAACTAAAAAGTAAAAAAGCAATCGGGTCCTCAGCTAGGTGTTGGCCGGCGGCAATGGAGCTGGGCACCGACGCCGGTGGGATTCGTGGCCGGCGAGCTTGTCGACGGGAAGAGCCGTCGCCGGCGGGAGGAGGCACGTCGCCAGGAGGCCGCCTCTGCTCTTCCGCGCGCACTGGATGGGGCCGCGAGAGGCGTCGTGGCCTGCTGCACGCTCGCGGGCGAGGACGACAGCGGCGCTCGTCGGGAGGCGGCGTCCCTAATCCAGCGCGATGCGCTCGCAGGGAGGCGGCGGCATCTCTTGAAGAGGAGCAAACGGGCTGGGAGGGGGAAATGGACCTGGGGGCGATTGACCCCTGCTGGCTTCGACCCACGTGCGGGACGCGGGGGTGGATTTTCCGGGCGAGGTCAGCCAGGCCGAGATGCGAAGCTCGTTTTGAGCTTCACAACCCGGCATGGCTGAGGGAGCGTTTTTGTGCGAAGTGGGCAGGGCTGAGTGAGCAAAACCGGCCTAACAAACACGTAACACTTGTATGAGGTGAGATTTTCTGGGCTGGACCGACCTACCAAACACGCCCTTAGATTCTTGGCAAGATAGATAGCACTCTGGCTATCACAATATAGAGTATACTTCTCTTGCTTCATGTTAAGCTCTTGCAAGAAGTTCTTCATCCATAGCACTTCCTTGCAAGCATCAACCGCTGCTATGTACTCAGCATCTGTGGTTGACAATGAAATGCATTTCTGCAACCTTGATTGCCATGACACTGCTCCCCCTGCATAAGTCATCATGTATCCTGAGGTAGACTTTCTAGAATCTGCACAACCAGCATAATCTACATCTGTGTAGCCTTGCAACACAGGTTCACCGCTTCCAAAGCGTAAGCACGATCTAGAAGTACCTTTGAGATACCTGAGAATCCACTTCACTGCATTCTAGTGAGCTTCTCCTGGATTTGTCATGAACCGGCTAACAACTCCAACTGCATAGGCAATATCAGGCCTAGTGCACACCATGGCATACATCAAACTGCCCACGGCAGATTGGTACGGTACTTTGCTCATTGCTTCTTTCTCCTCCTTGCTGCTAGGACATTGTTCTTTACTCAGTTTGTGATGGCCTGCAAGTGGAGAGGCAACAGAATTTGCGACTTGCATATTGAACCTTTCAAGTACCTTCTCAATGTATCTTTCCTGTGAGAGCCAAAGCAACTTCTTTGATCTATCACGGGAGATCTTCATGCCAAGTATTTGTTTAGCTGGTCCTAAATCCTTCATGGCAAATGATTTACTCAATGCCTTCTTGAGGAGAGCAATCCTCTTTATTCCATTTCCAACAATCAGCATGTCATCGACATATAGCAAGAGAATAATGAAGTCACCCTCGGCGTACCTCTTCGTAAACACACAATGATGAGGTTGTGCTTTACGATAACCAAGCTTGGTCATGAATGACTCAAACTTCTTGTACCACTGCCGAGGAGCTTGCTTCAAGCCATACAGGCTCTTCTTCAATCTGCACACTTGGTGCTCCTTGCCTTCAACAATGAATCCTTGCGGCTGCTCCATGTATATCTCCTCCTCTAGGTCACCAGTGTAGAAACGCTGTCTTCACATCAAGTTGTTCAATTTCCAAGTCCATGGTGGCAGCAATGCCAAGCACAACTCGGATCGAAGACATCTTGACCACCGGAGAGAATATCTCATCGAAGTCTACGCCCTTTTTCTGACTGAAACCTTTCACAACCTGAAAGGACATATTCCTTGCTTTTAGTTTTTGGGTGTTTGATCACAATACAAGGAATTTAACCTTGTGCTGAGCTTTGCAGGAATTCTACAGGTATTGCACAAGACTGATGGTGAAGAAGTGTGGGAATGGGGACTGCTGTAGAATGGCTTGAAATCACCCAAAGGAGAGAAAATTCCAGGGCCGAAAATTCCGCCCCAGGGCCGGAATTTCCGCCCCTAAACAAAATTTCCGGCCCTTCGAAATTCGGCTAAGTCCTTTACGAAACATTATGGTGCAACGTGCAGTAAGGGGGTCGGAAATTCTGGTTTAGCAGAATTTCCGGGGGCCGGAAATTTCATAATTTCCGGCCCCCGAAAATTCTGCTAAGTCCCTTCCTAAAGGCCGTGGTGCAACTTGCAGATAAGGGGCCGGAAATTCTGTTAACGCAGAATTTCCGGGGGCCGGAAATTCTAGAATTTCCGGCCCCTGCGATTTTTCGCTAAGTCCCTTAACTCAAGCTGTGGTGCGACTTTCAGGAAAGGGCCGGAATTTCTGGCCGGAAATTCCATTTTGGAATTTCCGGGGGGCCGGAATTTCCGCCCCCAGGCCGGAATTTCCGCCCCCAGGCCGGAATTTCCGCCCTTAGTGGACCCCGGAATTTCCGCCCCCTCGCCGGAATTTCCGGGGCAAGTTTTCTCCAACGGCCACATTTCGAGCCAGCCTATAAATAGTCGTCCCCTACCTCAGATCTGGTTACCTCGTCCACACTCTCTTTCCTCCATTGGTGCTGAGCTTCAACTGCGTAGATCTCCTTCCCTAGCCAACCAAATCCTCCAAGACTTGGTAGATTGGGAGAGGACCCATAGATCTACAATCCCACCGAAGTAAATAGTGTTTGCTTCACTCCTCCTCCGTGGACCTTGCCTTAGGCAAGAGAGGTCACCTCAAAGCTTCCTCCGTGTAAAAGCTTTGTGGTTGTTCTTGTTGGGAGCCTCCAATTGAGTTGTGGAGTTGTGCCCCAACCTCCGTGTAAGGGTTTCGGTCGGTACCCCCAATACCACCGCTTAGTGGAAACGAGCTAGCCTCCGTGGCTTGCTCACCGGAGAACAAGGTGAGCCTCCGTGGCGTTGGTGGACTCCGTGTCGCCACACCTCTCCAATGTAGACGTACTTCCCCTCAAAAGGAAGGAACTACGGGAATACATCCTTGTGTCTCCGGCTTCCGCTTTACGGTCTTTTCTTGCCCTTACTTGCTTCGTGTTTACTCCTTTCACTCTTGTTCACTTGCTTGCTTGTCACATAGGAAATTCACCTAGTTGCACATCTAGAGAATTTCGTTTTGTGTCAAGCCTTAAATTTGAAAAAGGTAAAATTTTGTGTAGCGCCTATTCACCCTCCCCTCTAGTCGCCCGTGAGATCCTTTTCAATTGGTATCAGAGCGTAGTGCTCTTTGATTGGGCTTAACCGCCTAAGAGATCATGGGCGAAGAGGAACCCGCCACTAAGGGGGATCTTAATAACATAATGGCTCGCATGGATGCTATAATGGCAGCCATGGAAAGCCAAAAATCTCAACTTGATGCTCTCACTAGTGGAACATCAAGTACCACTCCATCAACTCCGGTTGACACCTCGGGTAAGGATAAGCCATCCTTAAACGAGGAAGATCCGGAGAAGGATGGGAATGAGAACAACGAGGATCCCCCCAAGAAAGATGACACCTCTCGGGGACATAGCACGGAGGTTCCACCTCCTACGAGCTATGTCTCCGGAAGGCACCTTCAAATGCCACACCTTGCCTCATGCGGCCCACCGCCACCACTTGATGCTTCCAGCTTTGCCAATTGGCAAGATAACATGCGCTCTCACATAAACTTTGTGTCTATTGAGCTTTGGAGGATCATTGAGCAGGGTTTTCATCCAACTTCCAAGGATTTGACCAACTTGCTACCTTGGGAGCAAATCGACAAGCAGCTCAATGCCTCCGCCTTGCATCTCATTCACATGTCTCTCACCGAGAAGGACAAGGCGTTCGTCCGCAACATCACCTCCGCCAAGGAAGCTTGGGATGCTCTCACCAACCTCTTCATCGGCAATGAGAGCATCCAAGAGTCCAAGTTTGATGAGGCATCTAATGAAGCGGACAACTTCGCCATGCTTGATGGTGAATCTCCCAAAGAACTTCATCGGCGTCTCTCGGCACTCCAAGTGAAGCTAATCGACCTCGGCTCTACTCAATGTGATGGGAGATGGATGAAGAGGAAATTTGTCCAAGCCCTCTTGCCCTTCTTCAAAGATACGGTGAACTCAATCAAGGGAGATGCCAATTTAGGAAGATGACCGCTCATGACATCTTGCAAGAGATTGTGGCAAGGAAGATCTCCGAGAAGAATGCGGATGATGCTCTAGCTCGTGCACGTGGTGTGCGTGCACCCAACCTTGCTTTGAAGGCCAAAGTCTCTCTTCATGAAGAAGCAAGTTTGATGGAAGAGGAAGATTCAATGGGTGGAAGTCCCGAAGACATGAAATATGCTCATGCCGAACACATGGCTCTTGCTCAATGGGCTTTCATGAAGAAGTGGAAGTCATCAAGTCCCTCCAAACCTAAGGCCACAAGTAGAGTGAGAACATGCTACAATTGTGGTAATCAACACCACTTCATCGCGGATTGTCCCTATGAAAGAGTGAAGATCACAATGGAAGACTCATTCGCAAGGAGATGAAGGCTAAGTCTTACCCACCAAGGAACTTTGATAAGAAGAAAGCCGTTCCAATACATGCCTTGACGACTCAAGAAGAATACCCATCCGGTGATGATGCAAGTGATGATGAAGAAGTACGAAGGGCCGCCATCACCATTGCCAAGCCTATCTCTCACCATCCCTCTTCGCTTCCGCAAACGAGTCCAAGCGCTCCAACTCCAAGGGAACATGTCTAATGGCTCACGCTACAAAGGTATCACCGACTTTCACACCCATCATACCTAGAAGCTTATCCTTGATGGATTGTGTTGATACTAGTAGTGATAAGGATGAGCCTAATGAATTTGACACCTTCATGTCAACCTTGCATGGGGAGACCAAAGCTCAATTTGAGATTCTCCTAAATCAATATAATGAGTCTCTCCAACTAAATGATAAAAATGAGGAACGCATCTTTGAGCTAGAAGGGCATGCTCGTGAGTATGCCGATGAAATTGCAACACTCAATCAATCCCTTGAGGTTGAGCAAGATCTAAGGATGGCACTCGAGGCATCCAAGTTAGGTCTTGAAGAGTCTTACAACTTGGATATTGCTAGGCTTAAAAATGATCGTGATATTGCTCAATCAGTTGCTAATGAGCTTAGGTTGCAAAATGAGAAACTAAATCTTATTATTGCTAAAGAAGCAACCAAGTTACCTACTACCACCTTTGTTGCAAGTTCTTGTTACACTAACTCTCTTTATGAGAAAGATTCCCTCAAAGGTGACACAAGGCTTGATGAGCTTTTAAGTGCTCAAAAGCAACATGGTGACAAGACCGGGCTTGGTTTCACTTCCAAGTCTAAGAAGAAGAGGGACAAGAAAAAGAACAAGAAGAAGAACAACAAGAAGACGCAATTTCTTGTGCCCACTCCTCCTCCTAAGAAGCACATCCCAAATGACATATGCTTTGACGAGGATGGCAATGTTTATGAGGAGGAGGGGGAGCTCGTAAGGGAGGTGGTTGGGAATGCCAAGAGGGCAATGCCTAATCACAACGACTTTGCGGGAAAATATAACCCCTCTTATGTTCTTCGACGTGCTTATGATGGACATGTTTATGCTAAATTTGTTGGCTCACCTAATGAACGCATTGCTTGGTCTATTTGGGTTCCTAAGACCCTTGTCACTAACAAAAGAGGACCCATTGAAAAATGGGTACCTAAAAACAAAGCTTGACTTTTTGTAGGGCTTTGCTTCCGGTGCGGGACAATGGATAATTGATAGCGGTGCTACCAATCATATGTCCGGAAGCAAAGAGTTGGTGAAGGAGCTTCGCACCGGTTCATCTAGTGCGGGCTACGTCACCTATGGAGATTCCTCAAGGTCAAAGGTATTGGGTCTTGGTAAAGTTGTTATATCTCAAGATGTTTCCGTGGAGAATGTCATGCTTGTTGAGTCTCTCTCTTACAATTTACTTTCCGTAGCTCAACTTGCCGATATGGGCTTTGCAACTTTCTTTGATGTTGGGATTGTGGTTCTTTTGTGGAGCAAGTCTCTTAAAGTAGCCTTTGTTGGGCATGTTGAAAACGGCTTATATGTGATTGACTTCTTGGAGAAGGTCACTAAAGCCGCGACTTGCCTAATGGCTAAAGTTGACGTGGGATGGCTATGGCATCGCCGGCTAGGCCACGTCAATATGAGAACTTTGCAAAGACTCCACAAAGGTAACCACATCCTAGGACTAACCGATCTAACCTTTGCCAAAGATCGTGTGTGTAGAGCTTGCATTGAAGGAAAGATGCATGAACTTCCTCATCCTAGCAAGACGATCATTTCTTCTAAGAGGGTCTTAGAGCTCCTTCACATGGACCTCTTTGGCCCTCCATCTCATGCAAGTCTAGGAGGGAAGAAGTATTGCTTGGTGATTGTTGATGACTACTCAAGATATACTTGGGTCTACTTCTTCAAGCACAAATACGAGACCCAACAAACCGTCATGGACTTCATCAAGGAAGTGGAACGTCAATATGGCCAAGATATCTTGATGATTCGGAGTGATAATGGGACGGAGTTCAAGAACTACACCATCAACGAATTCTTGAGTGATGAGGGAATTCAACATCAATACTCCTCCCCCTATACTCCACAACAAAATGGTGTAGCCGAGCGGAAGAACCGAACCTTGATGGACATGGCAAGGACAATGTTAGCGGAGTTTAAGTCTCCGTATAACTTTTGGGCCGAAGCTATCAATACCGCTTGTCATGCTTCTAACCGGCTATATCTTCGCAAGGGCTTGAACAAGACTCCTTATGAGATCCTCACCGGCAACAAGCCTAACATCAAATACTTTCGAGTATTCGGTTGTAAGTGCTTCTATCTTAGAAAGGGTGTTCATTTGGCCAAGTTTGATTCTAAAGCTCTTGAGGGTATCTTTGTTGGTTATGCCGCTGAATCTCATGCCTTTAGAATCTTTGACAAAGAGTCCGCTCGTGTTGTTGAAGTTTCTAACGTGAGATTCGACGAGAATGACGGCTCCCGTGTGGAGCAAAGTGGTGTTTGTGATGTAGGTGACGAAATAGCTCCTCAAGCCATAAGAAGAATGGGTGTGGGTCATCTCATACCCATTGAGGGACACCTTTTGGCGGAAGGAGAAGGACTATGCTCTACTCAAGTGGAGCCTTCACCTTCACAAGCTCCTCAAGGACCGATTGATGCTAACCAAAGACAAGCATTAGACCCTCATTCAAGCGAGCAAGGCCAAGATCAAGACCAAGTGGACGGTGGTGATTCCTCACCAATGGTAGATCAAGGCCAAGCTCAAGATGTTGAGCATGCTCATGATGTTGATCAAGCTCAAGTTGAAGGTCAAGGCGAGGACCAAAATAGTGGTGATGACCAAGTGGCTTCTCAAGAGTCTTTTGAAGAAGCTCAAGCTCGCCGTGCAAGGAAAGTAGAAGAAGCTCTTCGCAAAGGGAGTCATACCTTGGATAGTGTGATTGGAAGTGTGAGAAATGGAGTTTCCACAAGGAGACAATTAGCCAACTTTAGCATCCATCATGCCTTCGTCTCTTGTGTGGAACCTCAAAAGGTGTTTGAGGCACTTGAAGACCCGGATTGGGTGGAAGCCATGCACGAAGAACTCAACAACTTCAAGCGCAATGAAGTTTGGACTTTGGTGGAGAAGCCCAAGGAGTGCCGGAATGTCATTGGAATCAAGTGGGTGTTCAAGAACAAACAAGATGCCAATGGGATTGTTGTGAGGAACAAGGCTCGCTTGGTTGCTCAAGGATACTCTCAAGTGGAAGGAATCGACTATGGAGAGACCTACGCTCCCGTGGCTCGTCTCGAGTCAATTCGTATCCTTCTTGCTTATGCTTCTCACTTCAACTTTAAGTTATATCAAATGGATGTGAAGAGTGCCTTTCTCAACGGTCCTCTACATGAATTGGTCTATGTGAAGCAACCCCCGGGGTTTGAAGATCCCCATTTCCCGACCCATGTCTACAAACTTGATAAGGCGCTTTATGGCCTTAAACAAGCCCCACGCGGCCTTGAGTGAAATGCCGGAATGAAGAGGCCTTACCCGTGGCAGCGGCAGCACGGGTGTTCCGGGGCAGCTTGTCCCAATGGTCCGGATCTTCAACATCCGCAGCAGTGCGGTCTGCCGCGATCTTGATCCGGGAGTTCTCCATGGCCTGGAAGCTGAATTTCTGTATAGGAGCAAGGTCAATTGATCAAACAAAGGAATATGGCGGCAAATAGCAATGTCTCGGGCCAAACATGATATATGTCGATGAATAGATATGTGTCGGCTTAAGTATCTATATGCCGGTGCAAGAAGTATGTCGGATCAGGCATTATAAGTATGTCGGCAAATAACAAATCTCGGGTCATGCATGATAGGTATCTATGTGCCGGACAAGAGATTATATATCGAACAGGAGGGTTTACCGTTGGGGCGGGCCTATCCCGGCTATATGGTTCTAGCCCCCAGGCAAAGGTGCCTGAGAGGACTTGCAGACGTCCTTGATCCGCCGCAGAATGTCGGCCGGAGTCAGCTCATGTGTGGAATGCCGGGTAGGGTCCATGGGCCCGCTCATCTGGCAGATCTTGTGCGACCGGCGCTGCAGAGGGGAGACGCGCCAGCTGATAAAGCAGGCCACTAAGTCTTGAGGAGTAAGGCCGGCATCCCGGAGCTCGCCCTTAACCCGGTGGAGCGCGTTCACCGGCATCACCGAGTTCTTCGGGTTATAGGTCCAATTCTTCATAGCCAAGGGTGGCTCGTCCACAAATGGCGGCAGGTTGAGCAGATCCGCGTCAGTGGTGTTCTTGACATAGAAGAAGCTTTTCTGCCACTTCTTGCAAGATTCCAGGAGTTCCACCTTGGGGAAGTCCGAGCCCTTCCGGGACATGATGGTGGCCGCACCACAAAGGGTCATGGGGCAGTCCTTCTTTTCCTGGGCCGTCTCCGGCGGGTCATCCTTGCTTCGGGGCGGCTCTTGGACGACTTGTTTCCGGAGTTGAAAGTACTTCGCCCAGCCTTGGGAGAAGGGCTCTATGCCGGCGTAGCCTTCGCAGAATGCGGCAAAGGCGGAGAGGATCATCACCGCGTTCGCCGGGATGTGGTGAGGCTGCAGGTCGTAGGTGTCGAGGACGTCCCGAAAGAAGTCCGACGCCGGCAGGCCGAAACCCCGCTCGAAGTGGGCAATGAAGACGACTCGTTCGCCGGGTTCAGGTGCCGGCGCAGTCTCTCCCGCGGGTAGCCGGCATGCTACACCCTCCGGCACTCTCCTGGTGGAGGTGACCCAGGATATGTCGGCCGGGGTAACCTCCGACCCCTCCCAGCCGGAGCGTCCTTGGACCCGGGCCGAGTTATCTTCCTCCGAGGTCGAGGTACCCGTCATGCTTGATGATGCCATCTTGGTGGCCGGGGCAGGGCGTGATAGCCGGAGTCCCGTGATGTTATTCCTATCAAGGCCGGAGAAAAGGGGGAGGTTAGTCTCTCCGGCATACCGCTCTCACCAATGTTAGCAGAAATAGAAGATCTACCGAGGCAGTTAAAACTGGAGATAAACATGGATATAATTCCTACGGAAGAACAGCTGTGAACTATCAAAGAGATATCACCGGCAATGCTAATCGAGTCAAAGAGACATCAAGCAGAGAAACTACCACAGATTCAAGCTAGCAGTACCATCGTGGTGTAGCCACAGAGAAGCAGGAGGGATGAAAAACAAGAACAGGGAAGGAGGAACTCACCGAGGCTTGGCCAGCGGCAATGGAGCGGCAGCGGGCGCGCGGAGGAAGGTCCAATCTCTCAGCAGTGTCGCAGAGGGGAGCGGCAGCGTCGTGGACGATGGTGCCGGACGTCGGCAAGTGGAGGCGCCGGCGTGCAGGTGGGCAACGACGGCGGCTTTCCTTCTCTGTTCCTCGGTCCGGCGGTGAAGCGCAAGGGGTAGAGGAACGGAGGAAGAAGAAGACACTGTGGGGGTAAAAAGAGCAAGTTACCCCCACCCCGTATTTATACTGAAGAGGCCAGGGTCGTGGGGATCGTGGGAGTGTTCCACTACCCCGACCGTTCCTGCAGTGAGTCGCCACGTGGCGGCACGAAGTGGGGCGGCGGCTATTGTAACCGTGCCACTAGGCAATGATGGCGAGGAGTAACTGCGCTGTGAACCGTCACATCGTGTGACCGTTCGAGGTGACAGGGCAGTTGCAAGTTTCGATGCAAACTGTCAGGCCTGGCTTCTCAAGGAAGACTCGTCTATATGTCAGAATAACTGCCCGGGGTATATGTTCCGTCCGGAATACCCCCGGGACCGGCCGGAATAACTTTTGGAGAAGGAACAGTTGCCGAGATATGTGTGGATGTCCCGGCATATAATCCGATCGTCGGGGTATAACGGAAAACCGGGGTATGATGAAAAGAGGATATGTTGAACCTGTCAAGGCTCCACAGTTATGACTGGGGAACCTCGGCAGCTTCGGGGACTAGTGTCGGGGGGATGACCCCCGATAGGGTCAAGAGACTAGAAAGATACAAAGGACTATGCTTGACTTTAGGCTGGTTGACCAAGGAAGGGTCTGGCCGGGATATAAGGGCATAGGCTAGGCCGGGTTATATGTGTATCCCGGCTAGTGTGCGGATATGCCGGATTAACCGAGATACTAACTGAGGAGTGCCGGCATATACTTGGATATGCCGGCATATCTATTTTGATGTGTGGTGCAGGAACAGGGAGGCCGGATTACCCGACCTTCATAGGTCGTTGGTCCGGTATATAGGTCCTGGATATGGCCGACGGTCATGTCCGGGATAGAGAAGTCAGCTAAGGTGTCAAGTCCCTACAATCAAGGAGAGACTCTGCTCAGTATGGAGAGGGATCATGTTGACAGGGTGCACAGTGGTAGTCTACCTACCCTCACTGTGCACAAGTACAGCCCTTACCTCACCGTGGTAAGGTCACAGTCCAAGAGGTACAAGGTACAGGGATGTGGAGTCCCATCGAGAGCAATCAGGGGCAAGGTCAAGTGTCTTGCCCATCGTCAGCATGTCCTGTTTAGAGTGTAGTTGCTGTCTTCTGGTCTTATGTGACCGTTGTAACCCTGGCCACCACTATATAAGGTGACACAGGGAACCCTAGTAAAGGGTGGGTCACTCTGTGTTCCTACACTTAGCAGTTCATCTTCCTCCTCTAGCAGAGAGCTCGGAAGCACCATTGTTGTATACTCCATCGATCCAAATATATAACCAGTAGAGCAGGAGTAGGGGTGTTATCTCCTTACGAGAGCCCCGAACCTGGGTAGATCAGTGTTCCTTTCTGTCGTGCTTTTTAGCTCGTTCCCCTCTCCCGAATCCTCCAGCATCTAGTTCGGCCCCCATTTAAGCCATCCTATGGCATATGTTGTTTCACCACGACGACACAACCCAACTCATGGCATCATCACGAACATCACTATAGCATTCTTCATCTTCAATGATAAGGTAATCTTCACCTTGTTCACATTCTGCAGTCATGGCGGCACCATTCTCGCCTTTTTGCTCGTTCTTGTTAGCAACTTTACCCTCTGCAAGATCTCTCTTGTATATCCTGCAATCGACCTTCTTGTGATTTGGCTTGCCACAATAAAAGCAAGTGATTTCTTGTCTCTTTCTTGACTTTGATCTCCCCCTGGATTTCTGGTCTTTACTTTGCTGAAATCTTGCTTGGCCACGTCCACGGTATTCTTTCTTGCCATGGGATTCAGCCACATAAGCATCAGATGAGGAGGCATCGCCTTTTTCCTTCTTTCTGGCTTCTTCATTCAGCATGCTATTCTTCACCATCTCCAACGTCAGCTTCCCATCCGGAGCTGAATTGCTAACTGACACAACAAGCATATTCCAACTATCAGGCATGGAACTCAGCAGCAACAATGCTTGCACCTCATCCTCGAAGTTGATCTTCATGGTTGAAAGTTGATTTATATGACATTGGAAGACATTCAAGTGTTCAATCACACTGCTACCATCCCGGTACTCAAGCTTTGCTAGCCTTTTGATCACCGAGGCCTTGTTCATAGCTGTCTTCCTCTCATACATTGACTCCAACTTCTGCCACATCTCATATGCATTTGTATCATTTGCAACATGGTGAAAAATATTGTGGTTGATATAAAATCGAATCATACCTACTGCCTTTCGGTTCAGCACTCTCCATTCTTCTTCCGTGACACCGGTCGGTATCTTCTCTTTCACAATTGGCTCATATAAATCCTTGCAATAAAGGATGTCTTCCATCATGGGCTTCCATAATGAGTAATTGGAAGAATCAAGTTTTATCATGCCACTCGTAGTGACGCCTTCTTCCAAAGCCATTGTGAACAGCAAGCAACCTCTAAGCAACTCTGAGCAGACTTTGAGCAACCCATGCTCTGATACCACTCTGTAGGGAAAACTGGGCACACCGGTTAACCCCTTAATTTAGAGATTAGCATAAGCGTTGATTGAAAATACGCAGCGAAATCAAAGTAAACTTCAGCCACTTGTGCTCTAACTCAAGGATCTTTGCTCGTGCCGGAAGGAAACATATGCATCAACATATATGGAGGAAATAGGAGCAGCCCTTGGCTCTCTCCTGACCCAAGACAGTCTCTCCCCTTAGGAGAGAAGCTCTCTCCTCACCTAAGACAATCTCTGTCCTAGGGAGAGAGATCTCACAACAGCTGTAGCAGTAGTAAATCAACACACAGAGGAGACCAATCCTTTTACGTGGAAAACCTCTCAACTTGAGAGGAAAAACCACGGGCCGAAGCCACCCAAATCTTCTTCCACTATTATCAAATGGGGATACAATAATTCTTCTCTAAAGAGCACTAGAGGATCTCAAGCACCAAGATACACACGAATCTGTGGCTGCTTCTACAAGATTTGGGACACAAGAGCTAGAGAGTGGAGCAATCTCACCAAGCTTGGTGGAACAACAGCTTGAAGGAGACAAGGTAGCAGATCTGATGTCTTCACAACCTTGTGGGCAAGACCCGGAGCTTGATTCAGCTTCTTCTTTCAACTTCTCCTCTTCCCTTCTCTCTTGGTTTTCTTCTCCAATGGAGGCTATCCTGATTTTTCGCCCTTACCACTGTGGTGGCTGGAAAGGAGGCTTATCATCCCCTTTCCCTTCATATGCAAAGTCCAAAATGACCCTTGGTCATAACCCTAAAGGTTAGTGGGCTCTTGCACCTGTTTGGGCCGCCTGAAAGGCTTCATTAGGCCATCTCCTCATAGCCCACATGAGGAGGATACCCAACAACATACTCACCGACTCGAATTAGCCCACATTTTGTTAGAGTGATCAGACGGCGTTCGCTTCCCCATTTAAATATGAAATCTCTTTCAGCCGTCAGCCAACATCATGGCAGGTCGTATAATTTTATTTTTGGAAATAAAGGGGTCACTCCCCTAGCGGTTACTACAACATCTAGAACAAACTGAAAAGGAAAATAACAACAGAAACTAGAGCACAGTCTAAAGCTACTGAAGCGATTACAAAGCCTTTCACCGACTTATTCCTAGGCTGGATTAAAAACATAAATGTTCCTGATAAAGTTTATCAACTGCCTATTCTTCGACATGGCAGGCCGTATAAGGGCATAGCTAATGCATTGCCTCACCGGGAGATGATCTCTCTGCAAGAGGTGATCTCTTTAGAAGAAAAAGTGAAAATAGAGGAAAAAGGTGAGAAACAAAGAAACAAAGACAACTTTTGAGAAAACGATGTAATATTATGAGTTGAGCCAATATTCTTTATATCCCTTGTTTCATTTATTTTTTTAGCTATACTTACGAGGGGCAATAGCATTACCACTGCCTCCATCGTTCATGTCCTAATTCTCGCATTTAATTGTTGTTCGCAATTAGTGCTAGCATCTGTTTCAGGAACTCATTATTCTTATTATTGATAAACCCTTTGCTGAGAATTAATTTAGTACTCGGTCAATTCTATAACTATTGGAGTTGCATTGTGATTTATAAGTAGGGTTGTAACTAAGATTTTCAGTTGTAAGTGAAATTGAAACTACTCTAACCAAAAAATCTTACTCTTAGCTGAATAAAAAAATTCACACACTGTTTTGTTCAGGTTGCCTGGAAGAGACAAGCATGCACTCAAACATCATATCGCATCTGATAATTTTTTTCACACACTGTTATTCTTATGAGAACTGCACAAAAGAAAAGAATGGAAAAAAGAGAACGAAAATGAATAGGGGAAAGTGGAAACACCAACCAAAATGGGAACGGCTGGAAAACAAAGGAATGTCTACCTATAAACTTGTCTCCCACCTCAACTCCCACCCTCGTTTAAGAAGCCGCCGCCATCAGTCACCACACCAACCACCGGCAGTCAGATCAGTCCACCAATGTCCTCGCTTCGGATCCCCACACCAACCCATCACCCAGCCACGGCGGTCCGTCCGCCGCCGCCCAGCCCCGCCCGCGTCTCCGTCCGCGCCCGGGCCCGCCGCCCCGCGGTCTCCGTCTCGGCGTCCTCGCCGAAGCAGACGCCTCCAGGACCGGGTGACGACGCCGATGACTCCACCAACGTGCCCGCGCCGGTGCCCGCCATCCGCGACGCCGGCATCGCGCTGCCTCGTAAGCTGAACATCCCGCTCTCTCTTCCTTCCCGGGATTATCTGCTTGGTGCTGCTAGCTTCGCTGCTTTAACTGTGTGTATGTCTGTTTGTCTGGGAATGCAGGGCCGCTGACGAGCGCGGATCTGATGGGGGAAGCCAGCGGGCACGGCCTCAAGGTTGCGTACCAGGTCTGCTTCTTCCATTTCTTCTTCTTCAGAGAAGCTTGATGATGATCAATATTTCTCAATTCTGATGCAATGCAACTTGATCGATCTTAGGGGTGCCCGGGAGCCTACAGCGAGGCTGCCGCCAGGAAGGCGTACCTCGGCTGCGAGACCGTGCCCTGCGAGTACTTTGAGACCGCCTTTCAGGTATCACCATCCATCTTCCCACTCGCACTCGCTGCCTGTTCTCCATGGCACGAAATGGGGGACATGCGTCACTGCTGCTATATTGCAGTGTTGATCCCGTCAGACATCGACTGATACATAACGACGTCTGTCTAACAGGCCGTCGAAAATTGTGTGGCTGATCGCGCTGTGTTGCCGCTAGAGAATTCATTAGGTGGCAGCATACACCGAAACTATGACCTTCTGCTTCGCCATAATAAGCTGCACATTGTTGGCGAGGTGCGGCTCGCGGTTCGACACTGCTTGTTGGCGAACCGTGGTGTCAAGATTGAGAACCTACGGAGCGCCATGAGCCATCCTCAAGTGAGCCTGATTTGCCCACCTGTTCTACGGATTTGTTCCTGCACTTATTTCTATAAGTCTATTGGGTTTCACATCTTCTTTCTAAAAACCAATTTGTAGGCCCTTGCGCAGTGTGAGCAAACGCTTACAATGTTAGGTATTGAGCATAGAGAAGCTGTTGATGATACAGCCGGCGCAGCCAAGGTAGGGTACTGTTTATCTTACCCGTTACACTGATTATAATTATGGCACTACTACTGGGTTACTAAAATTATGTTTGCTTGTTTGTTTAGTTCAGAACATCAAGTGGTTCACTAGTTGATTCTGTATTCTGTTGTCACTAATCAAAGTAATATGTGTCCTTTAGTATATTGCAGAACAAAAACTCCAAGACACTGGCGCAGTTGCTAGTTCGTTAGCTGCTCAACTTTATGGACTCGATATTCTTGCTGACAATATCCAGGTAGAACAAATTTTATTCCTGAAATTAGAAGAGAACATCTTATCTCTTTTAACGGAATAGTAACTTACCTATTTATGTAGGATGACACGGACAACGTAACCCGTTTCATGATGCTGGCTAGAGAACCCATTATTGCTCGCACTGATAAGCCATTCAAGGTGCAAGATATAGGGAATTTTCCTGCAATTTATCTAGACTCTTTCCCAGTAACTGTTAAATAAAGTTTAGCTCTATCATCATATGATCTCCAGACCAGCATAGTTTTCTCACTGGAAGAAGGGCCTGGACAACTCTTCAAGGCGCTTGCAGTGTTTGCTCTTAGAAAAATCAATCTCACCAAGGTATTTTCAACAAATTCATGCTTTTTACATTTCTTTAGCACTCACATTTGTAGTTTGAAGCTGAACTGATCAGTCATACATGATTTTGGTATGATGTGCAGATGGAAAGTCGTCCACACAAGAAAAGGCCTCTACGTGTAGCTGATGATAACTGTTCCACGCCGCTGAAGTAAGACAGATTTATTCTTTTGAGTTTCAGTTAGTAGTGCACTTTTTTTTGTTACACGGAAACTTTATATCTTAACATTTCTGAAACTGTTGTGCCAGGCACTTCGACTATCTTTTCTATGTAGATTTCGAGGCATCAATGGCTGATCCAAATGCTCAAAATGCTCTGAGTAACTTAAAGGTGTGGTATCATTGTTTAATATGGTCTGGTTGTCAGTGAGCCGTGATTAATTCTGTTTTGTTTTTGTTTCTTGCAGCAAGAATTTGCCACCTTCCTAAGAGTGCTTGGAAGCTATCCTACAGATGTTAGTGACACATGAATTATCTGGTACCTGCTTGAGCGATGTTGTTTGTGAATTTGGCTCTTGAAGAGAAGCATTTCTTCAATGAGGAAGAGATCCACTTGGCCATTTTGTAATTCCACGATTCATTTTTGTCTAAATTAATCTTCCTGAGGGTACTATGTTTTCTCCATGTCACAGTACTTGACTTGTCCATGTGTTCTATACTTTTCTATGTGAGAGAAATCTTGACAAGTTTATCTTTTTATCTGAGAGCTTGTAAGGGCTTATATTATATAGTGCTAGATACTTGTTGGAGAACAGTCTTTTGTCGCTTTGTCTGTCTTGATGCTGATTATATGATATAAAGTTTGAAGTGAATCAATATACGTCATGTAATATTTGAGGTTGCAATAATGTGTGTATTATTTGCAAAATTGATTGGTGGGGCTGGATGGTCTGTGTTCAGTGCAGATTTGGCATGTTCTAATACATGGTGATGGTCAGGTTGCTGAGTTATGGTGTTTGTGAGTTGTGCTCAAAGTATCCATACACCTAATCTTGGCATAATTAGAATTTTGGGAGTGACTTTCTCAGCGGTTCACGATGGATGGTATGGATCCACGGCCTAATATTTGTGGTCTCAAATGATTGATGGTGGTAATTTTGTTGTTTCTGATGTGGAGGAGAATGTTGGAATTTTGACCTTGGACGAACTCTGATCTCTATGGGTGTGTCACTTTGTCAGGAGATGCAAATACATGGGGTTAGACATGGCCGATGAGTTGCCATATCGCTCAAAGTTTTCATGTGACCTATACATATATTCAGCCTACCACCTCCCAATTATTGTCAACAATTAAGGCCAACTCCTAATCAGTGTGCTCATTTCTTACTACTTTAGATATTGTGGAATTTACTTCACATTAGAGGTTGACATGTATGTCATATCTACCGTTCTTGTTTTCTCTCTTTTCTTCGACAAACCTATCTAGAGCCAAGCACTTTTAGTAGAGATTCCCACTTCTTGGGCATGCCTCTTAAAATACGCCTCACTAAGTCATTATAGGAGGCATTATAAGACATCTTCACAAAACCAACACCCAGGGTGTAGTCTTTTGGCCGGGTGTAGTCTTTGGGCCACAACTCTCTAGCGCCGTTGCGGTCAGCTAGATCGACTTCTAGCGGCTCTGAAAGAATAACCACGAAACCTCACTGATTACAGATGACGATCTATACTCTACAGTCTTCGTAAAAAAAGTTCAAAACCGACACATATATAGCTTGCAAGGCATCCCATATGATAAAATTAACATCATGTGGTTGAACTTGGTTTACTCCAGCATCTCGATGTAGCTATATAAATAAAAATGAGAAGGTGAATATATTTCTATGGGATAGGTGATACTTGATGAAAGAACCTCACATATATATAAGAGACTTCCATATAGAGTTGTGTTGTCCACTTTCACCTCACTATTAGTGTGAGGCCTCAATTGAAAATTAGTGTGAGTAGCTTTCACCTCACAATTTGTGTGACCTTGTTCTAGGTTTTTATCATGTTGTTTGGGCAAGCAAGAATTTGTTTGTTAGTTCAGAAAAATAAAATACTTGATTTTTTACCGAACTCTGGGATGACATAAGGATGACAAGGCATCTTGATCCAATCTGAATCTGGTATCCACTGTCAATGCACACATGCATGCTTAACTGAATAATTGATAGATTTTCTTTGTTTACTTCTTAATTAGGTCATCCTCATGGTGGTCGTGGACGATGCTGCGGGCATCTTCCAGTCCCTTGCGGAGTTGCCGTCTTTCTCTCTTCCTTCACGACATTGCAAACGGCTGGATTCATTTTGTCGTCATCCCCACATTAGTAAACACTGTGCCTTCCCAAATCCCTGCCGCCACCAGCATCCTGATGTCGCCGAGGAACGCCGTCTCTAGAGATCCACCAAAATCGTGCTCTACAAACCTCCAAAGTAAGATTAGTTCTCTGATTTCATTAGTATAAAATTTGTCTCATTTGTGTTCATGCTGATATCCCAATCTGCCTCCTCTTATGTCCATGCCACTGTCCACAATGAACGCAATCGGGTTTCTTCTAGGTGCGTGATAAAATTCCAATATAGCTAGACTGACATGATCATCCCTGTCTTGTATTTTTTTGCATCCATTATCTATGCATTGCTTAACTGATGACCTTCTCATCTGGATCACCGCCATCGTGGAGCTGCTTCTCTCCGACCGTCTCCATCTGCCCACTCTACCTGGTGCAGCGAAATCGATATTAACAGCGGGCTAAAAAATGTTCCCCAAAGTGTCGTAAGCCGAGGAACTCCTGTCACTCTATCAGTAGGTTGGTCAAGTATGAAAACCTTACAGTTGGTGCTGATTTTTTATACTTCTGTCTTTAGAAATCTACCACTTCCTTCCCCTCAATTCATAAGTTTTGATATCAATCAACATGAAGGTTCTTCTTATATGCATTTCTTGCTCAGCTTTGTGCAAGTACTAGCTACCGGCTATATATATATTTTGAGGTACCCATGGGTTTAGATCATAATAGAGTCGAGGAACCCGACTTAGAGAAGTCTGCAACACTTGAGGGATAATTGTGCGGAACTCTTAGAAAACATCACAACCGTTGACTGGCCCAACGAACTGCTCTGTGTGCGCCGCACGTCGCCCACGTTCACTTGGAAGAAGAAAATGTTGACAGGGAATCAAGAGGAGCTGACCTGCTGTATATAGCTTCCTTCTACCAGGCCAAGTCGACCATGCATCCCGGAACCAAGCACAGAGAGAGACAGAGAGAGCGATAGAGTATATGGAAGGGAGGCAGAGCGGGACGGTGATGTGGTTCCTTGAACGCAAGGGCGTCGGCTTCATCGCCCACGACGGCAGCGACATCAAGATTCTCGTTCACATATCCACCCTCGAGAAGGCCGGGTTGGCGACCCTTGAAGCAGGACAGAAGGTCCACTTCTCCGTCCTAGAAAATGATCTCGGCAACTTCGTCGCCATCGATCTCACCCTCGACGATTGATCCATGGAATCCTTCTTCTGGCGACGCTGTGGAGATCTGTGTATTTCTTCCGGCTCGAGAGCACTATCCGGCCGGCCGGTTCCTGTGCTGCTTGCTTTAATTTGTTATGGTCTTGTCGTGTGGTGTGATTACAGTATTGGTTTCAGTTAACTTCCTCTTCTCTCCCTCTGTTAATCTGCTTTACCGTTTGTGTGTGCGTGAGTGCATGTCTCAAAGCAAGATGAGCATCGATTGTGCTGGTTAGTATCAAGTGATCATCAAGTGCATGTGAATTTGGCTCGCCTAGGGACGGGATTGATTACCTGCTTTCAAAAAATAGCATGCTCAATGAATAAAAAAGCATCACAACCTGTTAGGAATAATTACCACTGCCATACACTTACTCTGAGTCTCTGATCCACAATATAAGCCTTAACCCTAATCTCCTCTATAACGTTAGCTTCTAGCTCCTTATAATCAACATGTAACTGATGCGAGCTCTAAGCATCATTCCTACTATTGTTTCACAGGTTTTCACATGGTATCAGAGCAAGGTTCTTCCACAACATTAAGTTAAAAAGAAAGAAAATTTCACCACCGATAGCAGCACATGCGGCCAAAGGGCGCTCTATAGCAGATTCACATGAGTTGTTGCGCCTCCGTCAGAAACACGATGAGATCGTGCCCAACAGTAGGAATTATCTATGCAAGTCGCTCTATATATACCACCACTCGGACAAGATTTTAATAGGGTATTGTTAATATAAAAAGAAATAGACCAGTGGCATCGTTCATTAAACAGGTGCCGAGAGCATGGTATTCACATTTGAGTACCAAACTACATGACATAAGTTTTCTTCTGTCACAAGGAGATACATCTCTGTTCATCTACAACAAGTAATGTATCAATGTAGATGTATATTCATGATATCATAGTCACTAGATCATCAAGTTAGTTATTCCCCCACTTGTGCATGATGTGAATGCACACTTTGCTATCAAGGATTTGGGTGATCTACATTTTTGAGTATTGAAGTAAGGAAAGTATTGTGGTTAGCCTTCCATATTTGAAATTGACAAGACCTGAGATCTTCTTTTCAGTTAACAAGGTTTGTCAATTTGCATTCAAGATCCTCTAACAACTGAGAGAACTTGCTACGGACCTGCGGTTATTTCCGTACTATACTTCAGGGCAAGTCGGTCTTATAGGCCCTGCTTGGTTCACAGTATTTTAGCCCATACCCGGGTAAATATACTCCCGCGTTAAAATCTCCGTAGCATGCGCTTGGTTGACAGTTTTTTCTGACACCTCCGTTTTTTTTATGGCAGTTTCATGCGATCCGGCCCGGCTTTCCTCCGTAATATATTAAGGACCATGGGAGGTCCGTTTATTTCTACCCCGGTATTGTTGTGCACAAGAAATACAGCCGGTGGATTTAAACGGGCCGGAAACAAATCAGGCCATCCAAGCGGGGCCTTAACGGTTGAGGAAGGCGCTGATGACCATGTCCTGCGCGACAGCCTCGCTGCAGCACGGTTCAAACAGGTGGAACCTGTGCCCCTTGCCCGTCGCCTGCCATATCTCCGCCTCGCCGCGCCACCCTGCCGTTCCCAGCAACCGGTCGTAGTAGGCTTTGCCACGGTCGCGGAGCACGTCGTCCTCGGCGACGCAGACGAGCACGCGCGGGCACGCCAGGGCCTCGAGGCCAGGCGCGCCGTCGGCGAGCGGGTTTATCAGCGGGTCGTCCTCCCCGGTGGTGGCCGGGCACGCGACGCGCCACAGGCGCCCGAGCCTCTCCCGCGCCGTCCGGTCCAGGTCGTCGGAGCCCACCTTGTCGCTCCCCAGAAAGTAGGGGTGGATCAAGAGGACGCCATGAATCTTTGCACCGTGGGCGAGCCCCTCCGCGCCGACCCGCATAGCCATGTGGTGCGCGATGTTCGCGCCGGCGCTGTCGCCGCCAAGGTAGAGGCGGGAGAAGTCGGCGTGGTCGGTCAGCCACGGCTCGTCGCCGCCGGAATGGTGGGATACGACCCACGCGAGCGCCTCCCACGAGTCGGCGTACGCGGATGGCACGGGGTGCTCCGGCGCGAGGCGGTACTCCACGGAGACGACGAGGACGCCGGCGAGCGCGGCGAACCTGCTGAGGTAGCCGTGGTAGGTGGAGTCGAAGGCGGAGCAGAGGCAGAAACCCCCACCATGGTAGTAGACGAGCACGGGGAGCTTGGCCGCAGGGGAAGTGTCCAGGCGGGGCCGTGGGAGGTAGACACGCGCGGAGACGTTGGCGGAGATGGTGCTGTCGCGGGACGCGACGGCGTCATCGTCGGTGGAGGCGGCGACGAACTCGTCGGCGCACGGATAGCGCTCCACGCGGTTCTTGTAGACGCGGAGGCGGGGCATGGACTCGTAGACGATCTCGTCGTCGGCGACGGCAGGGCGTGCCATCGGTGCGGCCATAGTGTGCCCGGTGACTGTGCCACTGTGGTGCGTTAAGGTAAGGTAGTTTCGCGGATATATATGCCGGATACGTTGGACTTTCGATTGGTACTTGATTGATTGGTTTCATTTCATATATAGGATAGTCAAAGATAGTGGGTGGGAAGATGGAAATGTCGAAGTTGCTTCGCTCAAACTTTTCTTGAAGCCAAAGCTTCGATCCAGATAACATTGTTTAGCTGTTTCGCGTGTAAGCTTCTGCTGTGCAAGTTTTGCTAGGACGGCAGGTTGGAACAAAATATAACAGCAAAGTGAGACATTCTTCCGACTAACAACAAGTGCTAACAAATATTGATATTAACAGAGAACATACTGTAGGAATATATATGTGTGACAATCATCCTATGGTGCTTTTTTTAATAAGTATATACAACTATGAGTGAATTTATGATGCAATATGTGTACACACTAGTGCCAATATCGATCTATGAACACAGAACTCAATGTAGACGCAAACACGAACAATACAATGGGGATCGGTCATCATGCTAATCAATTGTCGTTGTCGGACCAGGTGATACCTTCCATGCCAATGTTTTGGTCGAGCCCGAGAGCGTTCCACACTGCTGGAGATGCGTCAACGATGTTGTTGGCACAAGGGGGTTCATAGTTGTGATCTTCATCACAACCATACACGGAGTCGCACTCGTCCACCACCTTGGCATACACAGATTTGCCATTGGCATTGATCTTGATCCGGTGCCCACAACGGCCCATGTTCTTGAACCAGCCGGTGGAGAGTGCGACAACCATCTCCTCGTCGCTATGGTACGCGTTGTCACACTCTGATGGGCCACCCCCGTCCTTGCCCTTCTCGAAACTGTTCAATGTCAGCACGGCCTTCGTGCTCGCGGTGACCGGCGGCGAGCAATGGAATTGTGGGTACCTCTTGCCGTCTTCACAACAGTCCGGGTCGTTGCTCTTCTCACAGTTCCCCGACTTCCCTGGGAGGTATCCGCTTGCACGACAAACACCTAGGGCTGGGCGGAGTGAGGACACAATGTCAGAGGTCGAGAGCACCACCAGGAGGAAGATCGCCATGGTGGCTAGAGCTCTTGCAGTTGCCATCTTAGGTACTGGACACACTTGAATTCTAACCTTTCTTCTTGGTTGCTGCTACACTTGTTTGTTTGCCTTGATTGCTTGTGGTTAGTGAGCTGCAGGGTCGAGTTTATATGGTGTGCTCTCTGCCTCTCTTCTAGTTCAGTTATGAAAACCAACTGGTTGCATGTTTTTCACGGCAAATCGTTGATAAATTTAGACATGGCAGTCCGTACCGTATCAGATGATTTACCTACAAACTTGAAAGTGTAGGACGGGCGTGTCTCATACGTCTCATCGGGATCCCTCGGAAAGAGAGGTGCAGCGATGATAAAATATTGCATAATGGGTTTTCAATTAACTCATAGCAACATTTTCCCTGTGCTTCAAACCACGACCAACACCATGTAGCGGTCATGAAAATCGAGAAACTTTCGTTAGATAAATATAACCCATATACAAGTTTTATAAACGTGTATTATTGTAAAATTAGGTACTATCGGAATCCTAATTGCACATTAAGAAAAAATTTAACCATCTGACATCACTATGGCAAATCTGAAACGCAAACAGGATGACATCATCATTCTAACTACGGTTTCAGAAACACGAAGTTATCGAGCGCAATAAACATTCTATCCTACAGCCACGTAAAGAAACACTAGAAGTGCAAGTAGCATATGCAGAGCAATAGCCTCGGTGGTCAGTTGAGTTCATCCCGATGCAGATTCTCAGCAAATCGGCTGAACTTTGCCTGTCAAACCACAAAAACGGAGTCACTATCATGTGAATGAATCAGGCTTCAGCATAAAAAGGTTGATCATATCGAACATTTAGCCACTTGGGAATTTCATCATGGTATGTATCTTTGCTTCCAGAATATGGAGCTTAACTACTTCTGAACCGACCAGTTTAAGATGCAAAATATCAGTTTTTATTTGAACTGACGAGCTATCGAAAACAAAATTAAACAAAATGGATCATATAGATCACCTTAGGCTGAGCATGGACATTCAGTAAAAGAAGTGGCGCCATGAGTAAAACCAGAGGAAAGCTAAATAACAGGAAAACACAATAGTAGAAGTGCACAAGAAATTATACCGCTACATGCTATCATCATGAGTAAGTTTCTACACTCATCAAACAAACAAGTCGAGCATCTACATTCTAGCTCATGGAAGAATATAGGTAGACAGTTCTCTGACAGGAAAGTTTGTAACGATAGCCATACTTAAAAGTGAAGATATTGAACTACATATGACAGGCCTGCGGAACAGAATACCTGCAAGAATTAGTTGATTTTAGGGCTTAAGTAGTACTGAGGATCCCTGAAGAACGTGACAAGTGTCTCTGCCTTATCCTTGGAGAGGTCAGTGTTTTCTAGAATAAAGCCCACAGATGCTTTTGCGATTGCTTCAATAGAGCCAATAGCTTGGGCAAGCTACGAAATCAAGAGTAGCATGACTATCAGCCTGGCATGATACTGATATGAGTAGTGTAAAGCCACGAAACACAGATAAGTTAGCTAGAAAAGTGAAATTTGGTGGCCACTGTTCAGCGATAAACTTGACTGTAATTAGCATGGCATGTTAAATAGTATAGAGCAGATCTCATAGAATGGAGAAATGCTCCAGGTAGATAATCTAGCAGCTGATAGTTCTAGTTGCATAGAGTGAAGTATTTTTAATCAGAAGGCACAGTAATTGCGTTTGAGCCAATGAGCTCTGATCTACCATGGACTATCACTTACCATGCTTTACCAAAATGATCGCAAGCGGCAAGGGAAATTATCGTCTAAGAATATAGGTAAACAACAGCTAGCCATTGAGTTGTTTTTCTCAGTAGAAATAGAAGTTAAAAACAACTATAAACTGAAATTGATTTGCAAGTAACCAAGATATCACACAATAAAATAAAAGTACAAGAGATATTTAAGTACGCACCATACTGGCATCATGATTGTCAATACCAGGAATGGAGGTGACCACATGTAAAAAGGCATCCATGGATTGAACTGCTTGCTCCCGCTACAGAAAAATGCGTGAATATCATTTTGCTTAATTTCAGAGCTAAAAATAATGCACCGAAGGATCCGGAAGCACGTGAAAGTACCTCATTCCTCATTGTTGAGGTAATGTCCTGCTGCTTGCATACTGAACAAAAAACATTTGTTGACCGGTGTCAGCTGCTTGCAGCTCGGGACTTGATCATGAGCCAAACGAAATTAGATATTTACCTCCACGAGCATGAGCGATCTTGAGCATTTTCTCAAATCCCATCTCTGGGTCATTAACAGGCACAAAGGTAGGACAGCCAATCTCCATGTCATACCTTGCATAAGGCACACATGGGTAACAACGATCTAACATACTCCAGCAGTAGAAAGATATAGTACATTAGGTGCTTACTGGAAATATGATCGATTGAATGATTCGATTTTCTCCACCGTGGGAACACCAACAACGACATAGAGATTTTTAAACTGCCTTTTCAGTGTATTGACCCTGCAAAAATACATTCCAACCCTCAAGCCACCATTACAATCATTACAGCAAACAATACATCGCGCTGCACTGCTGCAGAACATAACAGGGAAGAGCCTCGCACCTGCTAAAAACAGCAGCTGCATTCTCAGAATTCCAGCTCGTCTCAAAGATAAAAGCAACGGATAACCCCCCATTGTTGAAGATGAAGTCCTGGAGTAGTACAACTTGCTTGATCAGGGAACACAGAAGACGCCACGAAAATCATTCACAACTCGTGACTTGCAGTGCAGGAAGAGATGCTTACAGGAGATATTGACAGGAAGTTTAGGCGATACGAGTTGGCAGCAAGGAATGCAGCGATGTAGTTCACAAGGTTGGGATCCTGCTTGTCTCTCCACGAAGAGCTCATCATGCACACTCCACGGCCTACAATACGACAATCAGTGGATTGAGTAAAACAATATATGAACCTAACCTTGGTAGCCACATAAGCTTCAGTCGTTTCCACGAGAAACAGAAATAAAGGGGTTAATCCTATCTGCTATCTGGGCATGGCAGTGCTACTGATGCATAATTGCTTGCGGGTCTCTACTGAAAACTGGACAGAACTGAACATCCTTAAGGTGTCGATTCGAATCGGGAACGATGCGAGTGTGGACCATGGTCCTGAATCCCCATCAACACACACAGACACATCGCACACGCAAGCAAAACATTTCGGCAAGTCTAGCAGTGCAAAACCCGACGTACTAGGATTAATCATCAGCGTGCAGTGAATCGCGGTGCGGCGCCGGAACCCTAGCTGTCCAGGGCCGCGGACCGTGGGGCGCGCGTGCGTGCGTGCGCGAGGAGGGAGGGAGAGATGGGTTGGTGGCTGGATTGATCGCCGTACCTGGAGCTGGGGCCGGAGCGGGCTGGGGCCGCGGCGGCGGGAGGGAGGCCCGGCCGGCGGAGTGGACGCAGCGCTCCATCTCGAGGGGACAGAGGAGGCCGGAGCGCGGAGCAGAGCCTAGGCTGCTGACTGCGGCGGTGCGTTGGCGCGAGGTTTCGTCTCGTAGTGGTCGCTGCCGCGCGGCGGTGAAGGAAGGGGAAGGGGAAGGAGCCGTTGGGCTGGACGCTGCGGCGGAGGTGGGCTTGGACGGCTCGTGGGCTGGGGTCTTCTCCACACACCTTGCCCTCTTTTATTTTCTCAACATTTGCGTTCACCAGCTGCCCGACTTGCAGATTTTCGATAAACAAAAACTATTTCTTCAATTAAGCGTATCAAAAATTCAAATCCCCTAAAAAAAGGTCTTTAAAAACTCAAAAATAAAAATTGTCGTATCAAGACGTTGAACCGCAAAAGGTTCGAGCGCCCAACTATGATTGTGACACAATCCAGAGATAGCGCAGGATTACGGAAATACAGTGTCTAGAAGAGTTGCTATTGTTGATGATTTCGACATTTCTCAACGAATTTGGTCACGGCTGTGCACAGCCGTGACGGTAACTTAGGCATGTGTGCTCTTCTACCTCCTCCTGATGGCCACGGGCAGCGATAAATCCCATTCCCGATGGTCTTCAGATGACGATGACGAGGAGCTTATACTGTCTTCAGAGGCCGTGGAGGTCGGGCGTCACCACTACGGCCTCAACATGATCAAGTACATGTCTAAACGTTACATTCCAGGCCTCCAAACATTTACAGTACAAATGATCGCTTTAACATCTCTCTGTTAGTCCACATCTTTGTATCACTGGATCTATCTCTGTCTATGGACTTCCGTTAACCGCAAGGTGTTCTTTGCCCATGCGCACGGTTCAGTTCTGACAGCACACGGTGATAGGTTGCAATGTTACTGCGTGTGAGTAGTATGCATGCCAAGCAAAAAACAACCAAAGCCAACACTCACAAAGGCAAGACAGCGAATTGGTCATGCAACCATACCAACATGAAAATGGAGGTACATTGTAAATCCACACATTTGAAGGAAAAAGGTTATACTAGCAAGTTGTTGCACTACACAGAATGGGAACAGGATCCTCTAACTTAATGGGAAATGTGAGACACTGGTAACAGTTTAGAGGGCCAAGAAAGGACCCAGGCTTTAGAGAACTGCCAGTTGTGGCAACTGACACTATATTCAGGCCATGCACTTGATCTGAGAAAGCAGAGCAACCATCATGAATCTACGATAACAAAATATACCCTGAAAGATGGAAAGAAAAAAAATCTATATCTAAGTGAGCAAAAATAATCTTGTTGGCACTAAGTAGAAAAACCCCAGCAAGACATGATCTTTAATAGGTTTCCACTACACAAGACAGTGCATACGTGGTTGTTAACGTCAGGGCAATTGTCAAATCTAGCAGCAGAAGTAGTAGTGTACTACCCTCAATTAAGGTGTTTCTTTCTATCTATTCTAGTAGAAACAAAAGAAATAAGATAGCATGAAACTTCTCTAAGAGCAGATAGAGAAAGGCTGTGGGACTCAACATGGGAAGGTTGGCATGCAAACTAAAGTGGTAAGTGGGAACGGCTATCCGTAACTTACGACATAATATGTCAAATCATATATGCGAGCTTATAAGTTCGCAACACGTGGCACAAACGGATGGCAAACGATATTACAATAAATAAAGACCAATAAATACAAAACTCCACATGGAATCTTCAAAGTTCTAAAACCATTGAGGGAACATATACCATCTTTTTATGGGTAATACTTAAAACAAACACGATAGCTGTGATTCAAAAATCCACCCTGGTCAGCACAACTTTTTCTACGCACAGGACATAAGTGCATGCACTTCCACACGTGCACGCACCAAGCATAAGCACTTACTAGGCACATATACCATATGCCTTAAAAACATTGGTTCAGATTTAGCGCAGTCAACGAGTGGTCATCAATTATTCCTATCAAGTTTGAAACTAAGATCATCCTCATTAAACTACGTTTTCAGGATGCATGCCACCACAGTTTTTTCTTGAAACAACAACTATTAAAACAATCTAGGCAAAAGTAAAACTACTAGTACAAAAACACAAGAAGGAAATTAAAGTGAACTAGAGCCTAAACTGCAAACACATGCTAAGAGAACAACATACCATAAACATCCACGGCTCTACATTGATTTCTAGACAATACAGAACGATAAGTTGCTAAGATAACAAGGATAGGCATCAAGCAGACATCCACCATCTAATACATTAATTTAAGCTACTGCTGACCACAGGTACAACAAGCAGTTCGCTAAATGCACGAAACTAGACAAAGCCTAAATTTTTTTCTCACCCAACTGGCCAACTCAACACCTCGGATGACCTGGTCAGTGAGTTTCCTAGCTCTATGTCGGTGACACAAACTTATGTTCCCTTGCTCCAGTCTTCATAACGCAGTTCCCTGTATTAATAATGTGGGCGCACTAAGTTGGCAGGAGTAAACGAATCAGGAAATATGATTGAATGTCAAAAGATGTGTACCTCCAATAGTAACATAGCTGCCTTAGCCTGCACCATCTAAGGAATTTAAGGAGTCGATGGAGTAGAAGCCTCATCTTGAGGTGCCACCTCCTGCTTTGCCTTCTTATTGCCATTCCTATTCTGAGACACCCGCTTCCTTTTGCTGCCTTCATAATCACTGTCACCATCATCAAAGTCGCTGATGATAATGTCACACCAGTACGAATCTTCTGCCTTTCTAGCCGAGTAGATGCCCCCAGCAGATTTCCTCCTACCCCTCTGGCCATCTGCCGCCTCCTCCAATTGTTCTTCATCAATCTCTTGTTTAGCCTTTGTAAAACTTCCAACATAACTTTTCCTGCCCTTCTTGAGACCCAATGTCTCCAACAGCTCTTTATCATCATCAGCGCTCGGCACTCCCGAGTCCTTGTGCTTGGAGAAGAAGCTAGAAACCACATTCACAGAATCATAACCGCTGAAGTTGAATGGATCTGCAGCAACCAATGTAAGCTGAAGCAACAATTCAGCGGCCGATGGATACTCCACTTTCTCTTCCACCACCTCATCCTTCACTTGAGAGGGCTTGGGAGGAGCATCCGTCTTCCTAGGCCTCCCACGAGGCCTTCCGCTCCCGCCCCCGCGCGGTGCACCGCTGCTACTGCCCCTGCCCCTTGCGGCCCTCCTACGCCCCATATCTACATCAGTATCAGAGTCACTCCCACCCTTCTTGCGTGGGTCCCAGTCCTCATCGGAATCCACCTCGTGGACCTCCTCCTTCCTCTTCCTCCCCCGCCGGGACGGCGGGGTCGGCCGGGATGGCGGGGTTGACGAGTAGTCGCCATTAACCTCTGTTGCGGCAGCCCTCATACCCCTACCAATGGGGGTAGCAGCAGCAGCCAAGGCATCAGGACTCGCTATGCCGAGCTCCAAGGTGTACACAGGGGGGTCCGGCAGACCCCTGAACTCATCGAAGGCCCTGAGATGCGCCTTGGTGATGGCAACCTGCACCCGGCTGCTGAAGCCCATGCGGTCGGCGGCCAAATCCTGGAGCGCGCCGAGGAAATCCCGCGGAACAAAGGGCCGCCTGAGGGAGGCGGGGGCGTCGGCGGCGCCGGTGAGGGCGGCCTGGACCCGGCGGGAGAACTCCTCGAGCGAGGCGCCGACGGCGGCGTCGAAGTCGTCGGCCTCGCCGTCGTAGAGCTCCCCCACGGGGAAGTAGGCCTCGTAGGGCCTGAGCTGGGCCGCGTCGCACCAGGCGAGGGCCTTCTCGCCGAAGAAGGAGACGAGGAGCTGGGTGCCCCCCGAGGCGACGGAGAGGACCTCCCCGGGCCAGGACGGGTGGGCGAGCTTCTTGCCCCAGACCAGGTCCTTGGGGGCGAAGGATCCCACCGCCGCAGCAACAGGAGCAGCCCCAGCAGCAGGTAGGGCTGCGGGATCCGGCGCCGCGGGAGGTGGGGGAGTGGCGATTGCTGCGCTGGTGGGGGGCGGGGGCGGGGGGTTCTTGCGGGGGCGGCCGCGGCCGCGCTTGGCTAGGGTTTGGGGGGCGGCGGCGTTGAGGTCGATGTGGTCGGACATGGCGATTTCTGGGTTAGGGCAGGAGCCCCTCGCTGGATCGATGGGAGTGAAGTGAATCTGTGAATGGAAACCAAACGGACGGTGCGGCGGTGCGGTGCCCCCTTTTTGCTTACCTTCCTCTCTTCTCCAAGCTTCCTCCGCTAAACACAATCTTCATCTTAAACCATGTCTTGTTAACCTGGCTGCCTTCGTCTAAGTTCAAATCACACACTAATAAAAGTCGCAACTACCCTTCTTAAGGGATTTGGGTCCTCAAATGTCACTTTATTCTCTCAACAAAGCATGGCTATTAGGGTTCTATAAGTCATTCACAACATATGTTAAACACTAACACTATGTTGACAAATCCCTCGAAAAAACACTATGTCGATGAGCACGCATTTATTTTCAAAATTATCTAGTTCCAATGTAGTCGGTGATCGTGATGCGTTGAGTCTATCCTTATCCATAAGGATGCATGTCATTGATGTCAAACCCGACAAAACGGGGCGTACACCGATGTGGGGGGGGGGGGGGGGGGTGCCGATGTTGTGAGTGGCGCGATGCGAGGATGGTAGGACCGTCGATTCCATATGAAGTATTGATTGTTAATGGGTTTCCCGCCACAACTCCTTTCAATGACCTTCTGGGCCATGTAATGATGTCCGTTAAATGAAACATCAAAATGGTGTGACTCCGTTAAATCCGTTTGCTTACCTTCCTCTCTTCTCCAAGCTTCCTCCGCTAAACACAATCTTCATCTTAAACCATGACTTGTTAACCTGGCTGCCTTCCGTCTAAGTTCAAATCACACACTAATAAAAGTCGGAACTACCCTTCTTAAGGGATTTGGGTCCTCAAATGTCACTTTATTCTCTCAACAAAGCATGGTTATTAGGGTTCTATAAGTCATTCACAACATGTGTTAAACACTAACACTCTGTTGCCAAATCCCTCGAAAAAACACTATGTCGATGAGCACGCATTTATTTTCAAAATTATCTTGTTCCAATGTAGTCGGTGATCGTGATGCGTTGAGTCTATCCTTATCCAGGAGGATGCATGTCATTGATGTCGAACCCGACAAAACGGGGCGTAGACCGATGTGGGGGGGTGCCGATGTTGTGAGTGGCGCGATGCAAGGATGGTAGGACCGTCGATTCCATATGAAGTATTGGTTGTTAATGGGTTTCCCGTCACAACTCCTTTCAATGACCTTCTGGGCCATGTAATAATGTCCGCTAAATGAAACATCAAATGGTGTGACCTAATGGGTGTCATGTGGACCCACCTAGCATTGTCTATTGTAGGAAGGACTAGGTAAGAATATTTTGTTTCTATCGTAAAATGGCGTGGTCTAATGGATGTTAGGTACTAAATTCATATATAGATGCATTGTGCAATAGCAACGAAGGTAAGAATGCTTGTCAAAAAGACGGTTATATTAAAAATATTGTTTCCCGCTTTGTTCGCATTTTGTCTGGATCCACCATGCTCGCACATATGTTGACGCAAAGCAACTACTCTAGATTTCTTATATTTTCTTCTATTTTTCATTTCTAGGGACCAATGGCATTGGCAACCACATATTTTGAAGTAAATAAAACCCTCATGGATGGTTCACAACATGTTCAATTTGAAACACAAAGATTCACAAATCGCTCGTCATGGTGGTACCATCGCAAGCAGTGGAGTATTCTATAATAGTATATGAAGTCAGGACGCAACTATGTGATTCTTGGAGGCCCTGTAAGTATTCCACCAACAAGTTTGTAAGTTGAAAGGGAAGGTGTAATAAGTATATCTTCATGAAAACACTAGATAGGAGGATGGAGTTTTGGCTCCCAGGTCTAAATGAACCTGATATCTAGACCGCAGAGTCACACACAAAGATTGATGATTCTGTCAGAAATCAGTACCAGTACCATACATGCGTCAGTGATTTGGAATACAGTTCATCTACCTCATATCTACGCATTCATGGCCCACGATGATAACGTTGGACGTCAGGCGAGATCCGTGGTGTGCAGACGGGTGGATCAATCTGGACCCGCGGAACATGACAAAGGCGGCTAAGTGGATGGAGGTCCAGGTGTGCGTGTTTTTCGTTAACCAAGAGGTGAGTCGGGAAAAAAATTCTCTGGGACAGGGTCGTATCGCTCTCCTCCTGAGGCCCCTCCCAAGATGCTGACACGTCACCCTCAGCGTCCATCTCAAAGCAGCTTCTAATCCCCTTGTTACATCATATATGTACATGTATGATTAATTGCGGATTATACATGTATACAACAAAACAAGCGAGCGAAATCAACCACGAAATCCCGCCGGAAATTCAGGCACACGACAAGCATCTAGTTACAACCAAGAATCCGGCCGGACACCTCTCTTGCGCAGGAAGCGAATCAAGAATTCGGAGTTGCTCCCACCATTCTCCTCATGTTTTCGCATGATCTCTATTCCCTCATGGGCTCGCCATCCTCGTGGAAGCGGCGACGACCGGCCATGCCGCCGACGCCACCTCGCGGAAGCTGCGGCCACAAGCCATGCCGCCGGGTCCAGTGATTAAATTATAGGATCATGAGTTCATGACGAATGGTGAACTGGGAAGGAATAGTGTCACGTGATACTAACACTAGTATGTATTGATCGCCTAGTTCATTGCGGCTGCTATTTCAGCAGTTCTACTTCTTTGATCATCAAGGTTGACTACATCAAAAATCCAATCTTCAATCGTCCAACAGCTTTGAAGCTTGATAAGTATTGGGTATGTTGTTGTAGCTGAACAACTTTGTTAACATGGTCGTCCACTAGTGGAAAACAGAGCATCAGTCCCGGTTGGTGCCGGGCTTCAGTCCCGGTTGCTCAATCGGGACTAACCAACCAGAACTGGAGCACTATCTTTAGTCTCGGTTGCTTTACGAACCGAGACTAAAGAGTAACCACGTGGCAGAGGCCAGGTGCTCGTGGGCGGAGGACCTTTAGTCCCGGTTTGTATTACGAACCGGGACTAAAGTCCCCACATGTGGCAGCCTTTGCTTCCTCTTTATTTTTCTGCATTTCAATTATTATGTTAGGGTTTAGAGTTTATTTCTATTTTGCTCCATTCAATTTTTTGACTCATTTCAAACAAGTTTTTGTATATACATATTCATACAATATTACAACATAATATACAAGCCGATACATATATAATATATCTTGTCCGCCGACCGCCGAGCATATACACATACAAGTATATATTGTTTACATACATAAGATCACAACTTGTTTAATTACACACACATGCAACTTGTCTAATCGAAACTGACATGAAATTCACCCTTTGGGTTTATGACATGGTCAAGCAGAAATCCAGTTATTTCCTCTTGAATTCCTACTATGTGTTCAGTCGGTGAGAGCCGATTCCGCTTTGCTTTGAACTACGAAGAAGAAGATCAATATGAATATAAATCATCATAACAAAATTAATAGCAATAAATGAATTTTTTAGTATATTGTTCACTTACTGTTTGAAAATCAATTCCTTCAGTGACCTCTGCGCGAAGGTTCTCGCAAGCGTAGTATGCACTTAAATTAGTCTCCGATGGCTGCCTCGCACACTTTACGAGAACAGATTTTAGTCAATGACATATCAAGATTGATATACTTAATGGTATTTGAAACTAGAATTAAAGGGATGTACGGACCTAGCTCGTACAACTTACCTCGATCGGACGGAAAATCAGCTTATTTTTCCATTCACCTTTTACCGTGCGTATAAACCGTTTCCAAACTCTGCCGAGCAAACAAAATGAATAAATGAGTTATAAATGAACGAAAGAGATCGATATAATGTCGTAATGATTGAAATTATCTCTCTATCATATGAATGATGCTTTGGTATTCATTAAGTTTTTTTTCATCGAGTCAAAGATTTCAACCCTTCCATAGTCAGGTTCAATCTTTAGCAAAATCCAGTGATAACTGCACGCAAGTTTAATTATATAAGTTAATAACTCATCAATTACACTTAACACCGAGTAAGAAAAAGTAAATGTGTATAAGATAGTAACACTCACTTGAAGTTGTATGGAAACAGTATTTGAAAGGACATTTGTCCCTTTCTACTTTTTTGATTTACAATGACATGACTATGTTTTGTGTGAACTAATGTTTGAATCATATGCATACAGGTTTAAGTTCACAGGTGAAGGGGTTCGATTGCATAAAAAGAAATATGGAGGAATTTAGGTCTGGCCGGCCCCCAGACCGGACCATCCGGCGGCAGACCGGACTGGCCCGGCGGAGCCGCCGGACTGGTATACTGGTCCGGGTTTCGGCGGACCGCCGGATCCGTCCGGTCCACCGCCGGACTCCCGGCGAGGCATCCGGCGGCGCCGGGCTTACCGCCGGGCCGTCCGGCGCAGAGGCCGGCGGTGCCGGACTTATCGCCGGATTTGCTGCTGAGTGCTACTTCAACGGCCAGATTTCCACCCACCTATAAATACCCCTTCTCCAAGCTTGGGTAGGGTTAGAACTTCACCAACCATTGTTCATCTTTGAAGCTCTCACCTACCCCCATTGGAAAAACACCAAATTCCATAGATCTCCCCTTCTAGCCAACCAAAGCTCTTGATCTTTGGAGGATTGAAGGAGGAGGCACCGATCTACATCTTCACCGAAGGAATTTCATTTCCACCTCCATTTGCTTGGAGGATTTGCACCTTGGGGCTCTTGTGACCCTAGGTGTTGTAATTGTTTGATTGACTCTTCTTTGTGGTGATTCTTGCCTCCGTGGCTTTCTTGGGAGCCTCCAATTGAGTTGTGGAGTTGTGCCCCAAGCTCCGTGTAAGGGATTCGTGGTTCCCCCAATACCACCGCTTAGTGGAAACGAGCTAGCCTCCGTGGCTTGCTCACCGGAGAACAAGGTGAGCCTTTGTGGCGTTGGTCGACTCCGTGTCACCACACCTCTCCAACGTAGACGTACTTCCCCTCAAAAGGAAGGAACTACGGGAATACATCCTTGTGTCTCCGGTCTCCACTCTTCGGTTATTTCTTTCCCTTACTTGTATCTTGCTAGTTACTTGTTTACTTGCATGCTTGCCACTTATAGGAATTTCACCTAGTTGCACATCTAGTGAATTTACTTTGTGTCAAGCCTTAAATTGAAAAAGATTAAAAAATTGACTTAGCGCCTATTCACCCCCCCTCTAGTCGCCCGTACCGATCCTTTCAGTATTCTAGTTCTGTATTCATGCGTAAGTAAGAACTCTAGGAAGATATCCTCCGCCTCCTTGGGTTTGTCACGTAACGTCACTGCATTAACTCGATTTGGATCAATGAATCCAACTTGGAAGTCGTTCCTTTGCTTACATTGCATACTCTTCAGTCTGCATAATAAACAGCGTAGTGAGGATAATTACATGCAAAGAATGAGTTGAGCTAGAGACTTATAGAAATAATGAATCACTTATAGAACATAGGCACTGACAAGAGATTTGTCGAGCGTGTCTTGATTGAATAGCTGAAAAAATTCATCAAACTCAATATGGACCAAGTCTTGACCTAAGAAATGGTCCTTTGTGATTTTCATAAGGAGAAATTCTCGCTCGCCCTTTGCGGCATGCATGTACCATTCATGCAATCTTCGCATTCGTGATGATAGAGTCTTTTCCATCCCAGGTGGGACCAGACTCTTCCCCTTTTCATATTGCCGTGCTACAGGCGCCTTTGGGATATCTTCATACAACAATTGAGAAAGAGTCAAACCAGCCTTAGCAGCAAAGTCGTAGTGATTGGGTTGAGCAACACTCCCACCAGCATCACTAGCAAAGACCTTTAGTGGGGAGATTGATTTTTTTGCTTGTGCTCCGAGCTGGGCAACGTCCCTTTTCCCTCTTGCAGTTGCACTTGTCTTCTTAGCTTGTTCTTTCGCATATACCTGCTTATCCAAACAACGCTTGTAGTCATCTGGCTTATTCAATTCATATTGCGAAGGTTGGGTAAGCATATCAAAGGCCCACTCCTTCTGTTTCGTAGTATATACCTGCTTTGGGGTAGGGGTCGAGCGTAGTGCTGCGAGCTTACTTTTCACTTTGGCTATGTCCTCCGCCTCAATTTCCTCAGCAGTCTTCTCGACAGGAGGCGGCACCGCCTTGGCTTTCTTGGCCCTACGTTTCTTCGGAGAGGCATTACTACTGGACATAGCCGTGGACTTACCATAACTCTGGGACTTGCGAGTGGGCGGAGGCGGCTGACACTGAGGCGGAGATCGATGTGGACTGGGGCTATGGTAGTTGTCCCTATCATCATCGAGGGGTGGTGAATTACGAGGACTCAGAGGAGGGGGTGGCCACCTTGGCGCCGAGCCTGGAAACTGATGACCCACAAGTATAGGGGGTGTATCGTAGTACTTTCGATAAATAAGAGTGTCGAACCCAACGAGGAGCAGAAGGTGTTGATGAGTGGTTTTGATCAAGGAATCACTGTAAATACTAGCAAACAGGTTTTCAGGGGTATTTGGTAATACGAGTAAATAAAGTGCGAGTAAATAAAAGACAGTAGTAACAATTGCAGCAAGTGGCCCAATCCTTTCTTCAGCAAAGGACAAGTCGGTTGTGTACTTATAATAACCAAACGTTCTCGAGGACACACGGGAGTTTCTGTCAAGAGCTTTCGCTTCATAAAGCCAATAGTATTTATTGGTTTGATAGGTGTTATGGGGGTGAACCTGTGCTAGCGCACTACCCTTACTAGGATAAATACACACTTGTGATTATACCCTCCTGCAAGCATCCACAAATACAAGAAAGTAATTAAGATAAATCTAACCACAGCCTTAAACTCTAAGATCCTACGCTCCCTGGTGCAATGGTTTCCCAATGGAGGTTTAGGTTTCTATCACTCCAGCAACCCCACAATCGGTAGCCAAATACACAATGCATCTCACTAGGCCCATAAATGGTGAAGTATTGATCCCTTTGATGGCGCCCAGTTGACGAGGGAGGTTATTCTTCTTCGTTCCCCGGCAACGGCGCCAGAAAAGAAGCTGCTGCTCCAAGTGGATGATGCTGCAGACGGTCCTTGTGCGTGGTGAATAACCAGCCCGTTGGGAACCCCAAGAGGAAGGTATGATGAGTATAGCAGCTAGTTTTCCCTCAGTTTAAGAAACCAAGGTTTATCGATCAGGAGAGGAGAGACAATGACGACTGAAGGTGATGCGGAACCTGCACACACACAAACAAATACTTTGTCCCCAACTTGCGATGAGGTTGTCAATCTCACCGGTTTGCTTGAAACAAAGGTTATGAGTGTATCGAGTGGAAAACAATATAGTATGCGAGTAAAGTAAACAGTACGAGTAAAGTAAACAGGTGATAGCAATATGATGGAAATAGGACCGGGGTCCACAGTTCACTAGTGGCGTCTCTCCATAAGATAAAATAACACATGCTGGGTAAACAAATTACAGTTGGGCAATTGATAGAATAAAGATAAACGTGATATGTCAAGAAGATCACTATGAGATTTACTCTGGGCATTACAACAAAATACATAGACCGCCATCCAACTGCATCTATGACTAATAATCCACTCCCGGGGATATCAATCCGAACACCCTAGAAGTATTAAGTTGCGAACAACAGATAATTGCATTAAGCAAAGTGTGTAATGTAAACAAAGCATATGCCCTTGAGCATATGAATGTTGTTTTCTCCCTAGTAGCAACAGCACATCTACCACCTTAGAGGTTTCTGTCACTCCCCCAGGTGAAATAGAGGCATGAACCCACTATCGAGCATAAATACCCCCTCTTGGAGTCACTAGAAACTACTCGGCCAAGATAGCTACTAACAACGGAGAGCATGCAAGATCATAAACAACATAGAGATAACAAAAGATATAATTCAGTACATCAACTTAATCATAAACACCAATATTCATCGGATCCCAACAAACCAAACATGTAGAATTACATAACGGTGATCTCAATCATGTAGGGCAGCTCATGAGATCTAAACATGAAGCACATGGTGGAGAAGACAACCATCTAGCTACTGCTATGGACCCATAGTCCAAGGTAGACTACTCACTCATCGCTCCGGAGGCAAGCATGGCGATGAAGAAGACCTCCGGTGGCGATTCCCCTCTCCGGCAGGGTGCCGGGAAGAGCTTCTGGACCCTCCCGATCTTCGGGTCGACGGTGGCGGCGGATCGCGATGTGTTCTGGAAATCTGATCGGGTACTTAGGTTTTTTCCGTCGGGGGGTCTTTATAGGCGAAGGGGCGATGTCAGAGGGGGAGCCAGGCGCCCTCACGCGGGGCCCGCGCGGCCAGGGGCCTAGCCGCGCCGCCCCTGCGTGTGGAGCCCTGGTGGCCCCCCTCCGACTCTCCTTCGGATCTCTGGAAGCTTCCGGAAAAAATAAGACTTCAGGAACTTGTTTCGTCCAATTCCGAGAATATTTCCTGTGTATCACTTCTGAAACACAAAAACAGCAGAAAACAGGAAACTGGCACTGTGGCAACTCTTTAATAGGTTAGTTCCGGAAAATGCATAAAAGTGCCACTAAGTGTAACGAAACAATAGGCAAATGGTGTAAAAACAAGCATGGAGCATAAAAAATTATAGATACGTTTGAGACGTATCAAGCATCCCCAAGCTTAACTCCTGCTCGTTCTCGAGTAGGTAAGTGATAACAAAGAATAATTTTTGAGGTGACATG
Source organism: Dactylis glomerata (assembly GCA_007115705.1). Classification (NCBI taxonomy): domain Eukaryota; kingdom Viridiplantae; phylum Streptophyta; class Magnoliopsida; order Poales; family Poaceae; genus Dactylis; species Dactylis glomerata. Next base: position 407,496 of record QXEO01000041.1, on the reverse strand, counting down.
CACCTACACAATCTTGATCATATATGTAAGCATTTGTGAGCTGGAATCATAAGAACTTAAAACATGGGCATGGAGATATAATCTTGACAATAAGAACTTAGCAACCATGTTGTAAACATGCAAATGAACACAAACAAAAGATCATGAAAATGAAACAATGAAAGTCAAACGTGTGTTCAAATCATAAGGAAAAACATACAAATGGTTTTCAGCTTGTCCTTCAAAGAGAGCAAAACATAAATGCATAGGACACCTTCAAGTTTAAGAGGGCGACTAGATACAAATAATTTGAGAACAAGTGAAACCAACAATATGAATCAATCAATGAACTTTGGGACAATGCATATTATACTAAGAATGACAACTATGCTCTCTTAATGGTGCATAAAGAAAGAAGGTGGTGACTCAACATAAAAGTAGAAGAAAGGCCCTTCGCAGAGGGAAGCAGTGATTTCAAGTTTTATAACCTTCAAAAATTATGGTACTTACCGGCTTTGAGCTCTCATTGCCCCCATCATAAGCATCTTGAATGGTTAAAGTTAATGCGAGAACAATTATGATGCATATGCTTGACAAATCATAAGTTGAAGACCTCGTTCCCCGTGAATACAAGTACCCAAACCTCATGCTACTTTACTTAGAGTCCCAAGCAAGGCTCTTGTCATTGTAAGTATATGCATATCATTGAAAACCGCCAATGGGGTACCTCCGTGCCCGATGACATGGAACAAGCCCACACCAAAATGACAGGACAAGCAGACAATGAACACCTCGACATCTCTTTTATTTGCCTTTTGTTTAGATTTTTATTGTGAGATGCGTCGTCGAATGTTCACCATGGGTATGCTGCAAATTTCCACCATGAATTATGCATGGCTTAGATTGGTGGCCCAGCGTTTCCCTAACACATATACAAACTCCATGATCCCCACAAGATTCCCAATTCATTTCACACCGCGGGCATCCATAAACAAAAGATCACGATATCAACTCAAATAAGAAGTGCAATGTTGAAAGCTTGCCCCATGACAGCATGGATGGGCTAGAATCCAACTTACAACTTGCAAGCATAACAACTTAACATAAGAGACCACAATGTCAAATTTTTAAGAACAGGAAAAAGTAAAGTGTGCCTTCCGGTTCGTGAGAGCTTTACTAACCGAATTTCGCATAACACTGGTAAGAGTTTAATTTGAAGAGAAAATAAAAGCAAGTCAAATTTACTTGGAATAGCAAATTGCTAGTAGGTATGTATGGTGGACACTTTGGAAAACTTTGGCTTTTAGGAGTTGGATGCACGAGTAGAGCTCATACTCAGTACAAGGCGAGGGCTAGCAAAAGACTGGGAGCGACCAACTAAGAGAGCAACAATGGCCATAATCATGCAAAGCGACAAAGCGACATTAAAAGAAGCATAAGATGGCATCAAAAGTCAAAAACTAAATGATCATGAAGGCTATTGGCGACTTTGTAAGAGTCTAACATGTGTGAGCATGCGCCAAGTCAACCCAAATAAAGCATCAAGGAGAAAACCAAAATAATGCTTCCATACAATAAAAACAACGCATGATTTTTTCAAAGGCTCATTAAGCAATCCCAGTTATTTGAGACAAGTCATGCTACAGCAAAACCACTAAGCATACTATCAAAAAGACATCAAGCATGACATGTAAAAGCCTAAGCCGCAGTCTACACAAGCTCCTTCTTGTACCACTATTTTGCACAAAGCTTTTTCTCTTTTCCAACACCATTTGAAATTTTTATACACCTCTTTTGATGAAAACCAATAAAGATCAGAGGCAAAAATACACCTTGATGAAAAGATATGACAAGGTCTGAACGCAAATCAAGGCGAAAACGAAAACCAAAAGCAGTAGCAGAAAAAGAAGAACGCTCGATTTTTAATAAGAGTGAAAACTGGACCGTTCTTGGCAAATGAAAAGCAAGGCAACTTCTCCAAAAGAAAATTTGTTGGGGTCCAACCATTTATTGCAGCAAACAAACAAACTAAACCAACTAAGAAAACTAAAACAACTGACGCTCCAAGAAAAACACGTAGTGCATGAAGCAATAAAAATATAGTGTTTTGAAAGGTGACCTGATTTTTGCCGATGAAGAAGGGGTGCCTCGGGGGCATCCCCAAGCTTTGACGCTTGTACTTCTTGGATATTTCTTGGGGTGATGCATGGGCATCCCCAAGCTTGAGCTTTTGTCCATTATTCAACTCATCTCATCATTCTCCAATCCCTACACTTGAAAACTTCCTTCATACAAAACTAAACACAATTCTATTAGCAACATTAGTGTAAGCATAACATATAATCAATCTTCTTTTTGCTTCAGGTTTCAACTCAAAACCACCACATATATAGCAAATACTACTGTATCAACCTCCCCAAAAGTTTCGTGATCAAAAGAACTCAAAAGAAAGTGATAAAGTGGCAAACACAAATATTGGCAGAAATCTGTCAAAACTGAACAGCTGACAAAGGTCGAAATTTTGAGGGATTTTCTGTTGCTCAAATCAAAAAGTGTTCAACTAACAAAAGTTTGGATATAACCTGGGTCATATGCACAAGAAATCGCAGGTCCAAAAGATATACAGAGAATTTATACGAATTTTTACGGTGCAGCACCGAAAACAGTTTCAGGACAGCAACATCCCCAAATCTTTACCTCACTCAAATTAGAGGCTTCTCTTGGCACAAAAACGAAATAAACAAGATAAGGAGCGGTCATTACAGTAGTAATGACTTCCAAGACTCAAATAAAAGAAAAAGTACTGAAAAGAAAATATTGGGTTATCTCCCAAGAGTGCTTTTCTTTAACGCCTTTGAGCTAGGCGCAGAAAATTGCGAATCAAGTAATATCAAGTGATGAAGCATCAAGCTCATAATTTGCTCTAAGAATAGAGTCAAAAAGCAATTTCTTTCTTTTCCTAGAGAAGTGTTCCATACCTTTCTTTAGTGGGAATTGATACTTGATAGTGCCTTCCCTCATATCAATGATAGCACCTTCATCTCTCTAGCCATCTCATCTTCTCTTTCCCACCTGGCATGCAATTCCGCTAACAATCTAATATTTTCATCAATTCCAACTTGAATAGCATTAGCGGTAGCAAAAACATTGCTCTCTTTCACATCATTAGAAAACACTTTTAATTTCAGAAGTTCAACATCATGAGCAAGGCTATCAACTTTAGAAGCAAGAATATCAATTTTGCCTAACTTTTCCTCAACAGACTTGTTAAAAGCAGTTTGCTTACCGATGAAGTCCTTGAGCATTACCTCAAGCTCGGAGGGCGCGGCCCTAGTGTTGTTGTAGGAATTACCATAAGAGTTACCATAACCATTACCATTGGTAGAAGGATACGGCCTATAGTTGTTACTAGCAAAATTGTTCCTATAAGCATTGTTGTTAAAATTATTGTTTCTAATAAAATTCACATCAACATGCTCTTCTTGAGTAACCAGAGAGGCCAAAGGAACATTATTAGGATCAACACGAGTCCTATCATTAGCAAGCATGGCCATAATGGTATCAATCTTATCATTCAAGGAAGAGGTTTCCTCAACAGAATTTACCTTCTTACCTTGTGGAGCTCTCTCGGTGTGCCATTCAGAATAATTTACCATCATGTTGTCGAGTAGCTTTGATGCGGCGCCCAAGGTAAGGGACATAAAAGTGCCTCCAGCAGCTGAATCAAGTAGGTTCCTTGAAGAAAAATTTAGTCCTGCATAAAAAGTTTGGATAATCATCCAAGTAGTCAGTCCATGAGTGGGGCAATTCTTTATCATAGATTTCATTCTTTGCCAAGCTTGAGCAACATGTTCATTATCAAACTGAGTAAACTTCATAATATTGATACGCAAGGATATAATCTTAGCAGGAGGATAGTATCTACCAATAAAAGCATCCTTACACTTAGCCCATGAATCAATACTATTCTTAGTCAAAGACAGCAACCAATCTTTAGCTTTTCCTCTCAAAGAAAAAGGAAACAAGTTGAGCTTAATAATATCACTGTCAACATCCTTATATTTCTGCATCTCACATAGCTCAACAAAATTGTTGAGATGAGCTGCAGCATCTTCAGTACTAGCACCAGAAAATTGCTCTTTCATAACAAGGTTCAATAAAGCAGGCTTAATCTCATAAAAGTTTGCAGCAGTAGCAGGTGGTTTAATAGGAGTGCAGATAAAATCACTATTGTTTGTGCTAGTAAAGTCACACAACTTGGTGTTTTCAGGATTGGCCATTTTAGCAAAACGAAAGTAAACAAGTAAAAACAACTACCAAGGATTCTAATTTTTTTGGGTTTTTGATAAAAAGCAATGCAGGTAAAATAAATAAAGTAAAGCAAAACAATAAAACAAAGTAAAGGATGTGTGTGCGAAAAAACTCCCCTCGCAGAAGTCTTCTCTTCCTCCCCGGCAACGGCGCCAGAAAATAAGCTGATCCCTTTGATGGCGCCCAGTTGACGAGGGAGGTTATTCTTCTTCGTTCCCCGGCAACAGCGCCAGAAAAGAAGCTGCTGCTCCAAGTGGATGATGCTGCAGATGGTCCTTGTGCGTGGTGAATAACCAGCCCGTTGGGAACCCCAAGAGGAAGGTATGATGAGTATAGCAGCTAGTTTTCCCTCAGTTTAAGAAACCAAGGTTTATCGATCAGGAGAGGAGAGACAGTGACGACTGAAGGTGATGCGGAACCTGCACACACACAAACAAATACTTTGTCCCCAACTTGCGATGAGGTTGTCAATCTCACCGGTTTGCTTGAAACATAGGTTATGAGTGTATCGAGTGGAAAACAATATAGTATGCGAGTAAAGTAAATAGTACGAGTAAAGTAAACAGGTGATAGCAATATGATGGAAATAGGACCGGGGTCCACAGTTCACTAGTGGTGTCTCTCCATAAGATAAAATAACACATGCTGGGTAAACAAATTACAGTTGGGCAATTGATAGAATAAAGATAAACGTGATATGTCAAGAAGATCACTATGAGATTTACTCCGGGCATTACAACAAAATACATAGACCGCCATCCAACTGCATCTATGACTAATAATCCACTCCCGGGGATATCAATCCGAACACCCTAGAAGTATTAAGTTGCGAACAACAGATAATTGCATTAAGCAAAGTGTGTAATGTAAACAAAGCATATGCCCTTGAGCATATGAATGTTGTTTTCTCCCTAGTAGCAACAGCACATCTACCACCTTAGAGGTTTCTGTCACTCCCCCAGGTGAAATAGAGGCATGAACCCACTATCGACCATAAATACCCCCTCTTGGAGTCACTAGCAACTACTCGGCCAAGATAGCTACTAACAACGGAGAGCATGCAAGATCATAAACAACATAGAGATAACAAAAGATATAATTCAGTACAGCAACTTAATCATAAACACCAATATTCATCGGATCCCAACAAACCAAACATGTAGAATTACATAACGGTGATCTCAATCATGTAGGGCAGCTCATGAGATCTAAACATGAAGCACATGGTGGAGAATACAACCATCTAGCTACTGCTATGGACCCATAGTCCAAGGTAGACTACTCACTCATCGCTCCAGAGGCAAGCATGGCGATGAAGAAGACCTCCGGTGGCGATTCCCCTCTCCGACAGGGTGCCGGGAAGAGCTTCTGGACCCTCCCGATCTTCGGGTCGACGATGGAGGTGGATCGCGATGTGTTCTGGAAATCTGATCGGGTACTTAGGTTTTTTCCGTCGGGGGGTCTTTCTAGGCGAAGGGGCGATGTCAGAGGGGGAGCCAGGCGCCCTCACGTGGGGCCCGCGTGGCCAGGGGCCTGGCCGCGCCGCCCCTGCGTGTGGGGCCCTGGTGGCCCCCCTCCGACTCTCCTTCGGATCTCTGGAAGCTTCCGGGAAAAATAAGACTTCAGGAACTTGTTTCGTCCAATTCCGAGAATATTTCCTGTGTATCACTAAGTGTAACGAAACAATAGGCAAATGGTGTAAAAACAAGGATGGAGCATCAAAAATTATAGATACGTTTGAGACGTATCAAGTATCATGTAGTCGACGTTCACATGACACCACTAGTGAAATAGCACCACAACAATATCAAACCATTAAATATTTCTCAACAATAATTCACTACTAACATCTTGACTTCTCCCATGTCCTCAAGAACTAAACGAACTACTCACAAGACATCATATGGATCATGATCAGAGGTGAAATAATGGTAAATAACAATTTGAACATAAACCTTAATTCAACGGTTCCACTCAATAGCATCAACTACAAGAGTAATCAACACCGGGAAGATTTCCCCTATGAATATAACAAGATCCAACTCAAGATGTTACAGCGGGATGGCGTGGTGATGGTGGAGATGAAGGTGCTGGTGATGGAGATGATGATGATCCCGATGAAGTCCGGTGCGGTGGTGATGACGATGGCGTTGATCTCCCCTCTCCGGGAAGGAATTTCCCCGGCAGATTTCTCCCTGCCGGAGAGCTTTTCTCTCTCTGGTGTTCTCCGCCCCGCAGAGGCGGCTGTGTCTAACTCTGAGCCCCCCTTGACTTAGGTTTTCGGGGACGATGATGTACGCGAAGGGGCGAGACCAGACGTGGGCTAGGGCGACCTCACGCAGGGCTGGCGCGGCCAGGGGGCTGGCCGCGCCACCCTGGCGTGTGGGGCCCCCCTGGCTCCTCTCGACTCCTCCTTCTGGCTTCCTGAGTCTTCTGGGAAAATATAATTTCTGGGTATTTTTCTAGAATTTTCCTGATCTTCAAAATATGGTCCCTTGATGGACCTTTTTCTAGCAGAATCCTGACTCCGGCAGCAACTCCTCCGATGATCATCAAACATGTGAAAACAAAGGAAATAACATAAGTATCATATCTAAATATGAAATGTATCAATGAATAACAGTAAATTATGATACAAAATAGTGATGCAAAATGGACGTATCAACCCCCCCAAGCTTAGACCTCGCTTGTCCCCAAGCGAAAACTGAACTTGGTAAACATGACCACAGGTTTATAGAGTGAAGTGTCGATAATCAAAATACGGACAAGAGGCATCACATTCACCAAAGGCACAAGTTATAATAGACAGCAACTTCCCTTTACATAATATAGACTTGCAATAAGTAAAGAGAATCACATATAAAGATGCACAAGGTAAACTAAAATTGGCAATGGCAAACCTTAGTTCTTGGTCAAAGAATGAAGAACAAGCTGTTCTTTCTTTTGAACGGAGCCTTTTAAAATAGAGCTAATATAGCAAAGACTATATGCTCAATGAAATAAACTTTTGCATTCATAGAAAGCTTTCAAAAATATATTCCTTCAGACAAAAGCATTATAGAAAACAAGGAAGATAGTAAACATGATTAAACGAATCAACATATGGATGAATGAAACATAACAACTCAAATGCTTGCTGGAGATAGAGGGAAATAGGTTGACTCAACATAAAAGTAAAAGATAGGCCCTTCACAGAGGGAAGCAGGGATTAAACATGTGCTAGAGCTTTTCATTTGCAAAACAGAGGTAAAAAGTTTTGAGAGGTGGTTGCTTTTGTCAACGACTAGCAACAGAGTTCTTGATATCTTCCATACTAAACAAGTGAGAGCGGTTCTGAGATGTTTGATTAATTGGCACTTTAGTGCTCTTTTATAGCTTTGCACTCCTCCCCACCTTTTCCTTTCTCAAACCATGGCTAACCGATTCCATCGGGTGCCGACCAACTTTCACATTCCATGGAGGAGTGTTTTTCTTTTTCTTTTATTTTATTTTTGAGATTATAATGGTCTGACCAGCTCCCTTGCAAAATTAATGACGAGCAGATGAAGCTGCCTAGTCGAGGGGTACTCAATTTAGTATGGAAGATAACAAACCCATCCCCTACGTCCTCATGAGCTAAAAACAGTGGCACAAAATGAGAAGTGTTTGAAAGTTTGTGAAAGGTAGCACATGAAAATTTACTTGGAATGGCTTGAAATACCATGCATAGGAATTTATAGTGGACTCTTTGGAAATGACTTGGCTTTTGGATTTGGATGCACGAGAAGTATTTCCTCTCATTACAGGTTTTTGGCTAGCAAGGCTGGGTAGCAAGCATAAGAGTTGCATGAAACAGACAAACATACATATAATAAGAACAATCATGCAAACTCCCTTGAAGGTACAATGGTTTTAACTTTGAGAATAACAATGCTTATAAGCCAACATAAGGAAAACTGAAGCGATGTAACTACAAACACTTCTTTATTCTTTTCTACTCAGACTTCAAGGTAAAATTGCTGCTGACCAAGCTAGGTTTGCCAAAACCAACTAAATTTACTCATGCTCCCAAAGTGATACCAATACCAATCAACAAGACTAGTCATACAAGAGAGATTGCAAACTAACATAAAGTGTGCGGAAAGTAAACGATAAAACTTCTCATTAATATTTTATTACCGCAACTCACTCCAAGGGATACATAGATAACCAACTATGGAGGATACTTCCAAACTGCAAACTATTCTATAAGATAACTTCCCTATTCATGATATGAAACTACTTGAAAAGTAAATGAGCAAAAGGTAATGATGTGATACCGCGGCACTCCCCCAAGCTTGGAACAAGCCAAGGGGATGCCTATACCGATGACGAATTACTCCTTTGGCGGTGGCGGTGGATAATCTCTAATAAGCTTCTCAATCAAATCCTTCAGCTCATCAATCTTGTATTCGAGGTTACGAATCATCTCAGAATTATGCTCAACACGGTTCATGAACCTATCGGCAAGATGTGACGACCTCAAATTTGATACAAATTCGAAGTGCCCGTTATGTAATCCATCACAATCCCAGAATCACTGTTGTGATTTACATAACGTAGTTGATACCACAGTTCCATAGGCATTACAATACGATGGTTCAAATACAATGGTCATATAGACCAAGTCATATTACAACACAATATAGCAGCGGAAATAACGTCTTCGGGTCCATGCCTTCACCCTACAGGCAATGGCGACTCATGGAGACGAGCTTAGTTCTGGTACTCTTCTTCATACCCTTCCTCCTGGTATTCTTCCCCATAGTCTGGCCAAGTTGATAGCCAGGGACACAGCCATGAGTACATTGGATGCACTCGCAAACCATCTTATAAATGAGTAGATATGCACGTTTGGTATAGTGGACTATGCACTAAGTTTATTTGCAAAAGCTAGTTTTATTTCCCAAGAATGTTCATTGGTAGAAAAGAAGTTTAGTTCTCTAAGTTCAATCTAAAGAGGAACTTCAAGTGTGTCAACATCATTGTCAAGTCAAGTCATTCACCATGTTCACCATTGTTACTTTTATTCCTGACAAAAGTCAAGTACAGCTTGCCAACTGTCCATAACCGCGGACTCGGCTATTCGAATAGTTTGAAAACCTCTGCAGAGGGGTACACTTTACCCACAAGATTCGATACATCTGCCGGGAGAAATCCACGGATCGTCATACACAAGTATGCGGGGTTCAGATAATCAAACAAACTCTTTCACTTGCTCACCCTAGTATAGGATCCTTCCCTAGAGCCCGGGATACGGAATCCCCGCTCCGGCGCCTCTAGTTCTGGCCATCCCGGGATGCCGGGTTAGTGGAATCCACCTGGTTCAGAAGTAACCGCGCACGGTGTCCTTCCATAAAGATTTGATACAAGGCCTCCCATACTAAGGTAAACAAGCTACGGACTAAGCCCCTTCCCATATAGGGGTAATGTGGTCGTACGGTATGGTTGGCTCCCATAGTACATCACTCATTGTCATTGAGAAATACATTTCATAGTTCTTAGTCAAGATTGATTTCTTTCATAAAGCTATTATGTAGGAGCAATCTCCAATTCAAGTTTCAAGTTCAAGTCACCACTTTTCAAATAGAGTTCCCCTTATAGATGGCCTCAATATTATTAGCGACTAGGCAACTACATTGAGTGATGATACTACTAACTATGATTGGATAAACTCAGCTTGATGCTCTTGCTAAACAAGATATCACTATACTTCTATCATTCTACTCTAGCAATTCAATCATGCAATTTACTTAAAACAAGTAGAATGCAATATTAAAACTAGGTAGTGGGAGTATGAATTAAAAGATGGCTTGCCTTGGTTGGCAAAGTGTCCGGGGTACTCTTCTTCTTCTTCTTCTTCTTGATAATATCCCCCCTCAATATCCTCCTCAGCAATACTAGCGTCTAATAACGAAGTCAACACAAAACACACAATCACTACACAATGCTAACAACACACCAAGCACACATAGTTGTTTGCTAACAATAGCATTCATGTTGCATTTTATGGAGTTGGATTGCAAGTTTTTCTTCTAAGTTTTCATCAAGTGTGCAAGTTAGAGTTTCTATTAAGTGTCCTATGTTGTTCACTTTCTAAGCATTGGCATTGGTTTAGGGGTACTAAGACTAGTTCAAGTGGGGAGGGATTAACTAAGTGAATTGGTAATGAGGGCAATTTCATTCTAAGTGTATGATAGGGATCTATCATTTTATGTTACTAACTAGAGTTGGGTTAGGGTCTAATTGATAACACTAACAGGGTTTGAGTTGATTAGGGTTGACTAACAGTAAGGGAGGTCATTGGTGAGTTCACAATTTAAATTTCATGATTTTAGGAGGCTTACACAATTTTCTAGAAATCTTCTATGATTAATAAAGCTAGGGTCACACTATTCATATCTAATTAAATTCCTAATTCAAATGGAATTCTAACCAATTCTACAGGCTAGAGCATTTTACAAGCTTTCCAACGCATATTTATTTGCTAGAAAAGGATTTGTAAAACTCTTGGAATTTAAGTTTGAAAAACATATCTGAAACAATTTTGAATTAATTTGAAAAGGCGGGAGATTAAATAAAAATCGATTCTGACCGAAACTAAACTGAACCGGGCCGTTTTCAAAAGAATCCCGAACGGGCCGGCCCATACCGCTTCGCTCCGGCGGGAAAGAATAAAAACTAAACCTGACAGATGGGGTCCACGCGTCAGATCTAATTAGAATCGCCGAACCGGTATGCTATCGCTGGATCAAGATCGAACGGCTCTGGTGCATCGTCTACCTCAGCTAGGGCGGAAGCTCACCGGCGTGTGCAGAGATGAGTGTTCGACGGCGAGGGCGTGACGGAGAGGAAGAAGAACTTGACGGCGGTGATGCAGATCGGCCGCGGTTGCTCAACTCCTCCACCTTGCACCAGCAGCAGCTCCAATGGTGGCCGGAATCATCCAGAACGCGGCGGCGCTCCTGTGCAGAGATCGGACGTTTCCGAGGGAGAGAGGAAGAAAGGGGAGTGGGAATCGGCTGCGGCGATGGTGTGCGTCTTCTGGGAGCGTCGACGGGGGTTTTTATAGCCTCGGGAGGCCGGGGGCAAGGCGACCAGAAGCTGGCCAGTGCGGGGGTCCTGGCGGCGTTCGGAGGTCGCACCGGGCACGGCGGCCTCGGGGGTGTGCTGGGGAGTTGTCGCCTCGGCTGCGGAGGGCTGTGGGTCGGTGCTGGCGAGGGCAGGGCGGTCGGGAGCGTGCAGAGAAGAAGAAGACTGGGAGGGGGCCCTGGGCGCATTTCTCTTCTTCTCTCCGCTTCTCATGGCTCGGGTCGGGGCAGGGGGAACGGGGCTCGACCGCGGCGTCTCCCAGGAGCATGGCTACAGGCCAGAGGCGAACGGCGACAGTGATCTTTACAGTAAACTTGATTTGTCTCCGATTTTGTCTGCCAGGTGTTCGATCAAATGCTCGCAAGAAATGAAAATTTGAATTTTTGAAATTTTCCACTTTGGGTGTTCAGCATATTGGACAAGGTATCCAGTGATATTTTTGTTCTGGAGAAAGAACATGTTTTGCAGAAAACTTATTTGGAATTTGAGGTTTGGTCTCTTATTCAGATTCAAAGTTTGGCAGAAGTTTGGGTGATGTTAAGATTTGAATTTTGGGTGGCCACTTCTTAGTTGAGTTAGTATGTCACTTGGTTAAGCTCAACCAACTGGCCAAACAGTGAGGTGAGTCACAGATTTCTTAATCCAAAGGCTCAAAGTAGGGTAGTCAAACAGATTTCCTAGATCATCTTTTTCTTCTCTTTTTCTTTCTTATTTTTATTTCTGGTTTCTTTGATGCTTATAATTTGTCTCAAATGCTTCTGTTGGTTAACTTAGAATTAACTAACTATTGCACAACAAATAAAAACACACATGAAATCATAAAAGACATAGAATAGAAAATACATGTATGCATGAAATAATAGATAAAAAGTTTTATCTGGGTCCAAAATTTGGTATTTAAATTAATAAGAAGTGGATTACAATTTCTGAGTTGTTACAATCTTCCCCCCTTAAAAAGAATCTCGTCCCCGAGATTCACTAATTAAGAACTGAAAAGGTTGGGAAACTCTTTCTGTAGGTAATCTTCTCGTTCCCAAGTAGCTTCATCTTCGGTGTGATTACTCCACTGAACTTTTAGAAACTTGATGCTTCGGGTTCGAGTGGTTCTATATGCTTCCTCGAGGATACTGATAGGTACTTCACGATAGGTCAAATCCTTGTTGATATCCACAGAATGGTGATCAATATTCTTGAAGATTTCGGGCTTCTCCGGAACTTCAAGACATTTCCGAAGTAACGACACGTGAAAGACATCGTGCACTTCAGACAATTCAGGGGGCATTTCCAACTGATATGACACTTCTCCTCTGCGGTCTAGTATCTTGAAGGGTCCGATATATCTGGGTGCAAGCTTTCCTTTTACTTGGAATCTTTGCATTCCCTTGAGGGGTGATACTCTAAGATAAACAAAGTCTCCAATCTGGAAGGTCAGTTCTCTACGTCTCTTGTCGGCATAACTCTTCTGTCTCGACTGGGCTGCCTTGAGGTAGTCACGAATCATGCGAACCTTCTCCTCGGCTTCTTGCAGAATGTCAGGTCCAAATATCTGACTGTCTCCGGTTTCTGACCAATTCAAAGGGGTACGACACTTTCTTCCATACAAAGCTTCAAATGGGGCCATTTGCAAACTGGCTTGATAACTGTTGTTGTAGGAAAATTCTGCGAAAGGCAGACAATCTTCCCACTTGGCTCCATAGGCTAGAACACAGGCTCTCAACATATCTTCCAGTATTTGATTCACTCTTTCCGTCCGTCCATCAGTCTGAGGGTGGTAAGCGGTGCTAAAGGCTAATTTGGTTCCCAAGGCTTGATGTAAGCTTTTCCAAAATCTTGAGGTGAATTGGGTTCCTCGATCGGAAACTATGGTTTTAGGGACTCCATGCAAACTAACAATTCTGGATAGATACAGATCTGCTAGCTGTCCCGAGTTATAAGTGGTCTTGACAGGAATAAAGTGGGCTACTTTGGTCAATCTATCCACAATGACCCAGATAGAGTCATTTCCACGGCTAGACCTTGGAAATCCAGTGATGAAATCCATTCCAACAGATTCCCACTTCCATTCCGGAACTTGCAAAGGTTGCAGCAATCCCACAGGACGTTGATGTTCAGCCTGGACTCTTTGACAAATATCACACTTAGAGATGAACGATGCAATCTCATGCTTCATGCCATGCCACCAAAATTGTTCCTTCAAATCTTGATACATCTTAGTTCCACCGGGGTGGATGGAGTAAGTTGTCTCATGGGCTTCCTTCATAATAACCCCCTTCAAGTCTGAGTCGGCAGGCACACAAATACGTCCTTTATACCAAAGAACTCCTTGGTCATCTTCCTCAAATCCTGGCACCTTGCCGGAACTAATTCGGCGCTTAATTCCATCGATACTCTGATTTCCCTTCTGGGCTTGTTTGATTTGGCTCATCAAGGTGGGTTGAAACTCAAGGTTGGCTAGGAATCCTCGACTGACTAGTTCCAATCCAAATTTTTCAAACTCTTGGTGCAACATGGGTTGCTTCTCTTTGATCATCATATTCAACGAGCACGGCTTCCTACTCAAGGCATCGGCCACTACATTGGCCTTACCGGGGTGATAGTGAATTTCCAGATCATAATCCTTAATCAACTCTATCCATCTTCTCTGCCTCATGTTCAACTCCTTCTGGGTGAAGATGTACTTCAAACTCTTGTGATCAGTGTAGATCTCGCAACGGTTGCCCATCAGATAGTGCCTCCAGGTCTTCAGGGCTAGAACTACGGCTGCTAACTCCAGATCATGGGTTGGATAATTTTCTTCATGAGGTCGAAGCTGCCGGGAGAGGTAAGCTATGACCTTGCCTTCTTGCATTAAGACACAACCAAGTCCAAGTTTGGAAGCGTCGCAATAGACATCAAAGTTCTTGGTGATATCGGGCATGGTTAGGACGGGGGCGGTCACCAGTCGCTTCTTGAGCTCTTGAAAACTCTCTTCACACTTAGGGGTCCATTCAAACTTCTTGTCTTTCTTCAACAGTTGGGTCATTGGTCGGGCAATGCTTGAAAACCCTTCAACAAATTTGCGGTAATATCCGGCTAATCCGAGAAAACCTCTAACTTCAGTTTGAGTGGTAGGAGCTTCCCATTCCAGGACTGATTTGATCTTCTTGGGGTCTACGGATATTCCTCCCGCTGATAATACATGACCTAAGAATCCAACTTCCTTCAACCAGAACTCACATTTACTGAACTTGGCATACAGCTGATGCTCTCTTAAGGTTTCTAAGATCAATCTCAAATGGGTTGCATGCTCTTCTTCGGACTTGGAGTAGATAAGAATGTCGTCAATGAAGACAACAACAAACTTATCCAAGAACTCCATAAAAACCTTATTCATGAGGTTCATGAAATAAGCAGGGGCATTGGTTAATCCAAATGACATTACGGTGTACTCATACAATCCGTATCGGGTAGTGAATGCTGTTTTGGGGATATCCGTTGCATGGATCTTCAGTTGGTGGTATCCAGTTCTAAGATCTATCTTCGAGAAGACTCTAGCTCCAGTCAATTGGTCAAACAAATCTTCAATCTTTGGGAGAGGATACTTGTTCTTGATGGTCACATCGTTTAGCTTGCGGTAATCAGTGCACAGTCGGCTTGAACCGTCACTTTTATCCACAAACAGAACGGGTGATCTCCAAGCAGAAGAACTTGGCTGAATCAATCCTTTACTCAAAAGGTCATCCAATTGCTTCTTCAACTCAACTAGTTCAGCTGGGTTCATACGATAAGGTCGTTGGGCTATAGATCCGGTTCCGGGGATAAGCTCAATGATAAACTCAATATCCCGATCCGGTGGCATTCCGGGTAGCTCATCGGGAAAAACATCCGGGTATTCACAGACGAGGGGAACTTCCTTTATGGTTGGCCCTAAGATACTCTTATGACATCTGGGGATTTGGATGGGTTTGACTGACACATGCTTTACTAAAACTCCATGGCTACTCCTCATGGTGATGGTCTTTTTGGTACAATCTATAATTCCTTGGTGTTGAGACATCCAATCCATACCTAGGACCACTTCCAATACTTTGGTTCCTAACACAATCAAACTGGCTAAAAATGAGATCCCATGGATTTCTATGGGCACTGCCAAGCAGGTACAACTGGCTTTGGTTATCGACCCGGGAATTTGCACATACATGACATCTTTCAAGGGTGTGGGTTGAAGTCCACTTTTATCAACGAATAATTGGGTAACAAATGAGTGTGAAGCTCCAGAATCAAACAGAACTCTTGCAAGAACTGAGTTAACAGGGAACATACCAAGCACAACGTCGGTTGCTTCCTGAGCTTCTTCAACATTCATGTGATTCAGACGGCCTCGAGAGTGAGGCTGGTTCCTTGGTGGATAGCTCTTGCCATTTCCCACACGGCGCTGTTGCTGAACAGGAGCAGTGGTCTTGGATGCATCATTCAGCTTCTTGGGGCACTCATTGGAGTAGTGCCCTTTGAGTCCGCACTCATAACAGGTAACACCAGACTTGTCACCAGGCTTGGGTAACACAAGGGCGCCATTTGGCCTTGGAGTGTTGGTGTTGAAGTTGTTGCCACTGGGTCTTGGAGGTGCACGGTTGAAGTTGTTGCCGGGCGGACGGTTGGGGTAGTTGGGCCGCGGAGCAGGTGCAGATGGCCTCATAGGTCTAGGGGTGAAACCCATAGGTGCATTTCCCCTTGGCTTCTGCGAGTTGCTCGAGTTGCCTTGATACATCATACGGCGCTTGCGGTTCTCGGTAGCTTGCTTGAGTTTGCCTTCCATCTGAATGGCAGAGTCAACCAGTGACTCCAGGTCTGCAAAGTGAATGCTGACCAAGACACATTGCATCTCATCATGAAGCCCATCCAGAAACCTTTCTTGCTTCTTCTCAGTGGTGTTGGTGTCATCTGGGGCATACCTAGACAAGGTAAGGAACTTGCCACGGTAATCCACCACAGATAGGGAACCTTGCTTTAGATTTCTGAACTCATCTCTCATCCTTTTAACCAATCCCAAAGGAACATGGGCCTTGCTAAACTTGCTCTTGAACTCCTCCCAAGGCATCAGATACCCTGGGGCTTGCATTGCACGAGTGCTATCCCACCAAGCTCTTGCGGCTCCCGCAAGGTAGTGGGTGGTGTACAAGACCTTCTCATTTTCACCAACTTCGGCGACTGCCAGATTGTTTTCCATAGTGCGAAGCCAGTCATCGGCATCTAAGGGCTCTTCAGACTTAGTGAACATAGGAGGGTTGGTGTTTTGAAAATTCCTTAACTTGGATCGGTGATCCCCATTGCCATTGTTTTCTCCTTCACCATTGCCATTGCCATTGCCATTGCCATTGTTGTGGTTCATTGCCATCTGGGTTATCTGCTGAAGAATGGCCAAGTTAGCTTGGCGCTCAGCTCGGGCTGCTTCCCGGTCTTCCATGATCAACCTTAGCAGTTCGGCCATTTCCGGGTTCGGGGGTGGGGGTGCTCGCGGCATCTGAAGATAAGGTGTGTAAGACAAGAGGGAAAAGCTAAATTGGCTAAGATTTAAAGGTAACATGGATGATGCAATTTTTGTCTTACTAAGGCCTTAAGGGCCAAATTCATATTTCATTCAACACTCATCAAGCATATCATACATACGAGTTCACACATTACAAATGGTTTACATCAAACCATTGCGACTCGTCTACTAGAGAGGGGGATACAACTCACACCTACACAAAGTGAAACTAAAGTGGAACTCATAACTAGATAACACTTGGATCTCCGATCTACACAACGGGCTCCTCGGGGTCTTCCTCCTCATCACTCACAATGAATCCATTATGCCCACCATCTTCCGGATCATCAAGGTCCTCCATGAAGTCATCCTCCTCACTAATGAGGGCATTATCCTCCTTGCGGAGATCAATGCCTTCCTCCTCACCAAGGTGATCCTCAAGACTCTCAATGTACTCAGTCAGCTCAGCCACATTGGCCTTCAACTCCTCAATGTCCTGATCCTTCTCATCGCGCTGGCGACGAAGGTTCTTGCGCTCCTTCGCAAGTATCCTGATAGTGCTCCTCGCCTCCACTAGTGCGAAGTGCTCAAGGTTGGCCTTGGTACGGGCACGATCGGCCTCCTGCTAAGTGGAGTACAGCAAGAAGTCCATGTGATCGATGTAGGTACTCGGCTCATTTTGCCCTGGCATGTTTGCGGGACGTCCATCCGCATCACGCCGAGCAAAGTTCCTAAAGTGCTCTCCCTGAACCTCCTCAACATGCAGTCCGCACAAGCGGGCGTGCATCTCCTGCATCGCTCGGACCAAACCATCGGCCCAAGTGTTCTCCACAAGCTCAAACTTGACCCTTGGAGAACTCAAATTCCCCTTCTTGCCACGACAACTGGCCCTGATAAGCCACCGTAGCTCTCCATCTGGGTGCTCATTGAGCACGGCTCCCTTGAACTCCGGATACAAACGATCCAGGAACAAGGTCAGGGTGGTGAGGTCGCGCTCGAAACAAAGGCTGCCACCATGGCCCAACTGGTAGTGCTCAACGAATACCGGGGCCATCTACAAAATTTTAGATTAGATTAAGTTAGTGATCAACTCAAGTGTGCAAAATTTTAAGTAGGCAAAAACTGAAGTATGTATAAAACTTTGCAAATAGAGAGGAAAGACTAAGCAATTTTGCAACCATTACTTATATCTTTGCTTTTATCAAGGTTTCATTTAACGCCCATTCTAACTAAGGTCTCCTATGGTCAGCCTAGGCTCTGATACCAACTTGTGACGACCTCAAATTTGATACAAATTCGAAGTGCCCGTTATGTAATCCATCACAATCCCAGAATCACTGTTGTGATTTACATAACGTAGTTGATACCACAGTTCCATAGGCATTACAATACGATGGTTCAAATACAATGGTCATATAGACCAAGTCATATTACAACACAATATAGCAGCGGAAATAACGTCTTCGGGTCCATGCCTTCACCCTACAGGCAATGGCGACTCATGGAGACGAGCTTAGTTCTGGTACTCTTCTTCATACCCTTCCTCCTGGTATTCTTCCCCATATTCTGGCCAAGTTGATAGCCAGGGACACAGCCATGAGTACATTGGATGCACTCGCAAACCATCTTATAAATGAGTAGATATGCACGTTTGGTATAGTGGACTATGCACTAAGTTTATTTGCAAAAGCTAGTTTTATTTCCCAAGAATGTTCATTGGTAGAAAAGAAGTTTAGTTCTCTAAGTTCAATCTAAAGAGGAACTTCAAGTGTGTCAACATCATTGTCAAGTCAAGTCATTCACCATGTTCACCATTGTTACTTTTATTCCTGACAAAAGTCAAGTACAGCTTGCCAACTGTCCATAACCGCGGACTCGGCTATTCGAATAGTTTGAAAACCTCTGCAGAGGGGTACACTTTACCCACAAGATTCGATACATCTGCCGGGAGAAATCCACGGATCGTCATACACAAGTATGCGGGGTTCAGATAATCAAACAAACTCTTTCACTTGCTCACCCTAGTATAGGATCCTTCCCTAGAGCCCGGGATACGGAATCCCCGCTCCGGCGCCTCTAGTTCTGGCCATCCCGGGATGCCGGGTTAGTGGAATCCACCTGGTTCAGAAGTAACCGCGCACGGTGTCCTTCCATAAAGATTTGATACAAGGCCTCCCATACTAAGGTAAACAAGCTACGGACTAAGCCCCTTCCCATATAGGGGTAATGTGGTCGTACGGTATGGTTGGCTCCCATAGTACATCACTCATTGTCATTGAGAAATACATTTCATAGTTCTTAGTCAAGATTGATTTCTTTCATAAAGCTATTATGTAGGAGCAATCTCCAATTCAAGTTTCAAGTTCAAGTCACCACTTTTCAAATAGAGTTCCCCTTATAGATGGCCTCAATATTATTAGCGACTAGGCAACTACATTGAGTGATGATACTACTAACTATGATTGGATAAACTCAGCTTGATGCTCTTGCTAAACAAGATATCACTATACTTCTATCATTCTACTCTAGCAATTCAATCATGCAATTTACTTAAAACAAGTAGAATGCAATATTAAAACTAGGTAGTGGGAGTATGAATTAAAAGATGGCTTGCCTTGGTTGGCAAAGTGTCCGGGGTACTCTTCTTCTTCTTCTTCTTCTTGATAATATCCCCCCTCAATATCCTCCTCAGCAATACTAGCGTCTAATAACGAAGTCAACACAAAACACACAATCACTACACAATGCTAACAACACACCAAGCACACATAGTTGTTTGCTAACAATAGCATTCATGTTGCATTTTATGGAGTTGGATTGCAAGTTTTTCTTCTAAGTTTTCATCAAGTGTGCAAGTTAGAGTTTCTATTAAGTGTCCTATGTTGTTCACTTTCTAAGCATTGGCATTGGTTTAGGGGTACTAAGACTAGTTCAAGTGGGGAGGGATTAACTAAGTGAATTGGTAATGAGGGCAATTTCATTCTAAGTGTATGATAGGGATCTATCATTTTATGTTACTAACTAGAGTTGGGTTAGGGTCTAATTGATAACACTAACAGGGTTTGAGTTGATTAGGGTTGACTAACAGTAAGGGAGGTCATTGGTGAGTTCACAATTTAAATTTCATGATTTTAGGAGGCTTACACAATTTTCTAGAAATCTTCTATGATTAATAAAGCTAGGGTCACACTATTCATATCTAATTAAATTCCTAATTCAAATGGAATTCTAACCAATTCTACAGGCTAGAGCATTTTACAAGCTTTCCAACGCATATTTATTTGCTAGAAAAGGATTTGTAAAACTCTTGGAATTTAAGTTTGAAAAACATATCTGAAACAATTTTGAATTAATTCGAAAAGGCGGGAGATTAAATAAAAATCGATTCGGACCGAAACTAAACTGAACCGGGCCGTTTTCAAAAGAATCCCGAACGGGCCGGCCCATACCGCTTCGCTCCGGCGGGAAAGAATAAAAACTAAACCTGACAGATGGGGTCCACGCGTCAGATCTAATTAGAATCGCTGAACCGGTATGCTATCGCTGGATCAAGATCGAACGGCTCTGGTGCATCGTCTACCTCAGCTAGGGCGGAAGCTCACCGGCGTGTGCAGAGACGAGTGTTCGACGGCGAGGGCGTGACGGAGAGGAAGAAGAACTTGACGGCGGTGATGCAGATCGGCCGCGGTTGCTCAACTCCTCCACCTTGCACCAGCAGCAGCTCCAATGGTGGCCGGAATCGTCCAGAACGCGGCGGCGCTCCCGTGCAGAGATCAGACATTTCCGAGGGAGAGAGGAAGAAAGGGGAGTGGGAATCGGCTGCGGCGATGGTGTGCGTCTTCTGGGAGCGTCGACGGGGGTTTTTATAGCCTCGGGAGGCCGGGGGCAAGGCGACCAGAAGCTGGCCAGTGCGGGGGTCCTGGCGGCGTTCGGAGGTCGCACCGGGCACGGCGGCCTCGGGGGTGTGCTGGGGAGTTGTCGCCTCGGCTGCGGAGGGCTGTGGGTCGGTGCTGGCGAGGGCAGGGCGGTCGGGAGCGTGCAGAGAAGAAGAAGACTGGGAGGGGGCCCTGGGCGCATTTCTCTTCTTCTCTCCGCTTCTCATGGCTCGGGTCGGGGCAGGGGGAACGGGGCTCGACCGCGGCGTCTCCCAGGAGCATGGCTACAGGCCAGAGGCGAACGGCGACAGTGATCTTTACAGTAAACTTGATTTGTCTCCGATTTTGTCTGCTAGGTGTTCGATCAAATGCTCGCAAGAAATGAAAATTTGAATTTTTGAAATTTTCCACTTTGGGTGTTCAGCATATTGGACAAGGTATCCAGTGATATTTTTGTTCTGGAGAAAGAACATGTTTTGCAGAAAACTTATTTGGAATTTGAGGTTTGGTCTCTTATTCAGATTCAAAGTTTGGCAGAAGTTTGGGTGATGTTAAGATTTGAATTTTGGGTGGCCACGTCTTAGTTGAGTTAGTATGTCACTTGGTTAAGCTCAACCAACTGGCCAAACAGTGAGGTGAGTCACAGATTTCTTAATCCAAAGGCTCAAAGTAGGGTAGTCAAACAGATTTCCTAGATCATCTTTTTCTTCTCTTTTTCTTTCTTATTTTTATTTCTGGTTTCTTTGATGCTTATAATTTGTCTCAAATGCTTCTGTTGGTTAACTTAGAATTAACTAACTATTGCACAACAAATAAAAACACACATGAAATCATAAAAGACATAGAATAGAAAATACATGTATGCATGAAATAATAGATAAAAAGTTTTATCTGGGTCCAAAATTTGGTATTTAAATTAATAAGAAGTGGATTACAATTTCTGAGTTGTTACACAAGAGAATCCCAGCTCTTGGAATTATTTCCCCATCCTTCTTCACTCTTGGAGCTTCCTGTCCCTGCATTGTTAGAACGATCTATATCCCAGCCAGAGGGTAATCGTGATTTGGGCACCTTTTGGAACTGACGTTCATGAATTAGGGTATGGAAAGGATTTTGGCTTGGCGGAGATGTCCGTGGAGCTAAGGTGTGATGCGGCACACCCCCTCCGGTCCTTATGCGAGCACTCTTCTTGAACTTGTCATGATCTGTCACCACCCCTATGCTGGCAATCATGGTGTTTGGCCTTGGACTTTGATCTTCCTCCTCGTCTTCGCTTTCAACCTCTTCTTTCAGCCGGAAGGCTTTGGTGTCATCTTCCGGAGGTGTCTTCTCCTTGTCACCGCTTGAAGAGGCCATGACTCCCCCAAGCTTAAGATCAACTCCTGACAGAAACAGCTCGAAACAAAACACGACGAGAAAACGATATACAGACCTCGGGGACTCCGGGGGGTTAAATAGGCGAAAATTATACATCGAAACGAAGTCACAGGAGGAAACCGGGACGGAAAAGAGTTCCGAGGTGTTCTCACACCTAGGTGGCGCGGCTAGGGGTGGGCCCGCGCCACCTACGTGTGAGGAACACACGCACTCCTTTTCCTGCCCGTTTTCGTCTCGTGATTTTTCATATTTATTAAAAACAGCAAAATTATTAAAGGAAGAGCTTTTCGCGAAACTTGTCTGACTAGAACTGTTACCTATTCGAAAACGAACTCTGCAGATTCCTGCAATTTGTCTTGGATAAATTCTTCCGGAGAAACCGTTTCAATAACATCAACATCTTCATTATAAGAATCTCCAGAAATATAATGTTTGAGTCTTTGCCCATTCACCACTTGTGTAGAATCATCTTTCAATGAAGCAATCTTAATAGCACCGGAGCGGTACACTTCCACAATAACATATGGTCCTTCCCATTTTGAAAGTAGTTTTCCTGCAAAAAATCTAAGACGAGACCTATACAATAGAACTTTCTCACCAACATGAAACTCTCTTTTAAGAATTCTCTTATCATGCCATTGCTTGACTTTCTCTTTGAAAAGTCTGGCATTCTCATACGCTTCGTTTCTCCACTCATCTAGAGAACTCAAATCTAATAACCTTTTCTTACCGGCTAGTTTAAAATCTCTGTTAAGCTCTCTCACTGCCCAAAAAGCTTTGTGTTCTAATTCTAAGGGCAAGTGACACGCTTTTCCGTAAACCATCTTATAAGGAGACATACCCATGGGATTCTTATAAGCAGTTCTATAAGCCCATAAAGCGTCGTTTAACTTACTAGCCCAGTTTTTCCTAGATCTATTGATAGTCTTCTGCAAGATAGACTTGATCTCCCTATTTGAAAGCTCTACCTGCCCACTAGTTTGGGGATGATAAGCAGAAGCAATTCTATGATTGACATCATATTTAGCAAGAGTTTTTCTAAAACTACCATGAATAAAATGAGAACCTCCGTCATTCATAAGATATCTAGGCACACCAAACCTAGGAAAAATAACATCCTTAAGCATTTTTAACGAGGTCTCACCATCGGCACTCTTTGTAGGTATGGCTTCTACCCATTTAGTAACATAATCAACAACACCAAGTATATGGGTATAGCCTTTTGAAGGAGGAAAATGACCCATAAAGTCAAATCCCCAACAATCAAACGGTTCAATAACAAGAGTGTAATTCATAGGCATTTCATTGCGTCTAGAAATATTACCAACTCTTTGACATTCATCGCAAGATAAAACATACCTTCTGGCATCTTTAAAGAGGGTTGACCAATAAAATCCTGATTGTAGAACCTTTTGTGCGGTTCTATCTCCAGCATGATGCCCTCCATAGGCGCTACCATGGCATTTTCTTAATATCTCTTGTTGCTCATATTCCGGTACACATCTTCACATAATACCATCAACTCCTTCTTTATATAAGCGTGGGTCATCCCAAAAATAATGCCTCAAATCGTAGAAGAATTTTCTTCTTTGCTGAGCTGTAAAGGTTGGAGGCAAATACTTGGAAACAATAAAGTTAGCATAATCAGCATACCAAGGAAGGTCTCGCGAAGTTACATTTATTGCAGCCAACTGTTCATTTGGAAAACTATCATTAACAGAAATAGGATCAAAAGAAATGTTTTCCAATCTAGACAAGTTGTCAGCCACAGGATTTTCAGCATCTTTCCTATCTACGATATGCAAATCAAACTCTTGTAAAAGCAACACCCATCTAATAAGCCTAGGCTTAGCATCCTTCTTAGTCATAAGATATCTAATAGCAGCGTGATCAGTATGAATAGTAACTTTAGAATCAACAATGTAAGATCTAAACTTATCACATGCAAAAACAACAACAAGAAACTCTTTCTCAGTAGTGGCATAATTCTTCTGAGCAGCATCAAGAGTCTTGCTAGCATAATGAATAACATTCAACTTATTATCTACGCGCTGTCCAAGAACAGCACCAACAGCAAAATCACTAGCATCACACATAATTTCAAAAGGTAAATTCCAATCAGGTGGTTGAACAATAGGAGCAGTAGTTAAAGCCTTCTTAAGAGTTTCAAAAGCTTCCTTACAATCATCATCAAAGACAAATGGTACATCCTTTTGAAGAAGATTAGTAAGAGGTTTTGAAATCTTAGAGAAATCTTTAATAAACCTCCTATAGAAACCAGCATGACCAAGAATACTACGAATACCTTTAACATCTCTGGGACAGGGCATTTTCTCAATTGCCTCCACTTTTGCTCTGTCAACTTCAATACCTTTTTCAGAAATTTTATGTCCAAGGACAATTCCTTCATTTACCATAAAGTGGCATTTCTCCCAATTAAGAACAAGGTTAGTTTCTTCACATCTCTGCAAAACTTTATCAAGGTTGTGCAAATAATTATCAAAATAAGTTCCATAGACAAAAAAATCGTCCATGAAGACCTCCACAATTTCTTCACAAAAGCCATGAAAAATAGCAGACATGCATCTTTGAAAAGTAGCAGGAGCATTGCATAAACCAAACGGCATACGTCTATAAGCATAAGTTCCATAAGGACAAGTAAAAGTGGTTTTCTCTTGATCATCCTTCTTAACAGCAATTTGAGAAAAACCAGAATAACCATCAAGGAAACAAAAATGAGTCTTCTTAGACAACCTTTCTAACATCTGATCTATAAACGGTAAAGGATAGTGATCCTTCTTAGTAACTTTGTTTACCTTCCTATAATCAATGCACATCCTATAACCAACAACTACCCTTTGAGGAATAAGCTCGTTATTCTCATTAGGCACAACAGTCATACCTCCTTTCTTAGGAACACAATGAATAGGACTAACCCATCTACTATCAGCAATAGGATAAATAATACTAGCATCAAGGAGTTTTAATACCTCATTTCTTACCACATCCTTCATCTTGGGAATTAGGCGTCGTTGATGCTCCACGACTGGCTTCGCATCTTTCTCCATATTAATGGCATGCTGACATAAAGTGGGAGAAATCCCTAATAATAACAGGATATATTTTCTTATCATCTATATAAGCATATTTAAGATTATTAGGCAAAGGCTTTAATTCAAAAACAGGATCTTCCTTAGGCGGCAAAGTGGTACCAAGATCCTCCACAGGTAGATTATGCTTGAGTAATGGTGGTTGACGAAGAAGAATGTCGTCAATCTCTTCTCTTTCCTTGCTAAAAACATCACTTTCGTGATCTTCCATGAATTGCTGCAAGGCATTATTAGGAGCAAGAGCAATAGAAGCAAGCTGTTCAACTCGAAAATTTTCATTAGGCGTTTCATTCTCATAAGAAGTCTTAGCAAACTTGGAAAAATTAAACTCATAAGACTCTCCATTAAACTTAGTAAAAAAATTCTCCTTCTTACAATCTATCACGGCGCCACAAGTGTTCAAAAATGGTCTACCAAAAATAATAGGACAAGTTTTACTAGCCTCCTTACCAAGTACTAGAAAATCAGTAGGGTATTTAGTCTTACCGCAAAGAACTTCCACATCTCGAACAATACCAAGAGGCCAAACAGTCTCTCTATTAGCAAGCTGAACAACCACATCAATATCTTCAAGTTCACAAGCGCCAATCTCATGCATAATTTCTTTGTAAAGCTCTAAAGGAATAGCACTTGCACTAGCACCAATATCACATAAACCATAATAGCAATGATCTCCAATCCTGACAGAAATAATAGGAACACTTGTTTTCCTATGCTTTTTAGGATGTGAGAGAATGTTAGAAGCATCTTCACAAAAAAGAATATATTCACCTCCTACATCTTTAGTAACAAGATCCTTCAATATAGCGACAGGAGACTTAATAGTAATTTGCTCATCAGGTTCTGCAGCTTTCTTAGTACTTTTATTAGACACACTTACCAAAGTAGAATACTTCTTTACCTTCGCAGGGAAAGGTGTCTTCTCAAAATAAGGTTCAGGAACGATGCTATCAACAGTACAAACTTCTGTAGCTGCAGCAGGTATATGACTAATAGAATCTTTATAAGGCGCATGATATTTGTTCCAATCTTTCTTTGGAACATCAATATAAGAGGCAAAGGCCTTAAGACAATTAACAAGTATTTGTGAATCAAGACCATAAGCAGCGCTAACACTATGAAAGTCATCGGTCCCCATAAAAGATTTAATGCATTCATAATCATAGTTTATACCTGACTTCCTACCTTTGTCGTTTTCCCAACCTTCAGCATTCTCTTGTATACGGTCAAGGAGTTTCCACTTAGCATCTTCTTTCAAATGAGTAAATGATCCAAAGCAAGAAGCATCCAAATAATCCTTATCAGGAAGAGTAAGCTGCGCATAAAAATTATCAATAACAATATTATTGGGGAGCTCATGAATGGGGCATTTGAGCATTAGTAACTTCAATCTCCCCCACGCTTGGGCAATACTCTCTCCATCATGAGGCCAAAAATTATATATCCGGTTACGGTCTTTATGAATTTCACTTGGAGGATAAAACTTGGAATAAAAGAGAGGCACAATATCCTCCCATGCCATAGATGGACCATCTTGGAGTAGCCGATACCACTCTTCAGCTCTGCCTTTTAATGATATAGAGAATAATTTCTTCTTGACCTGGCTTGGTGAAATACCTGCACACCTGAACAACTCGCATAATTCATTTATAAATAATAAGTGATCACCCGGATGGACAGTTCCATCTCCTGAATAGCAGTTATCCATAATACGCCCAACAATTTTCATAGGTATTTTAAAAGGATCAATTTCAGCAGGCGGTGGCGGTGGTGGTTCCTCCGCATGTGCAGAAGTAGTAGTAGATGTGTTTCCAAATAGGAAACCAAATGAAGAGTTCTCCATAGCAGAGTAAAACAAAAATAAAAGACAAAATAAAAACAATACTCATAGCGACGGTTACCTTTACCAATTCCACTCTTCAATAGCGCTACACTCCTCGGCAACGGCGCCAGAAAATAGTCTTGATGACCCACAAGTATAGGGGGTGTATCGTAGTACTTTCGATAAATAAGAGTGTCGAACCCAACGAGGAGTAGAAGGTGTTGATGAGTGGTTTTGATCAAGGAATCACTGTAAATACTAGCAAACAGGTTTTCAGGGGTATTTGGTAATACGAGTAAATAAAGTGCGAGTAAATAAAAGACAGTAGTAACAATTGCAGCAAGTGGCCCAATCCTTTCTTTAGCAAAGGACAAGCCGGTTGTGTACTTATAATAACCAAACGTTCTCGAGGACACACGGGAGTTTCTGTCAAGAGCTTTCGCTTCATAAAGCCAATAGTATTTATTGGTTTGATAGGTGTTATGGGGGTGAACCTGTGCTAGCGCACTACCCTTACTAGGATAAATACACACTTGTGATTATACCCTCCTGCAAGCATCCGCAAATACAAGAAAGTAATTAAGATAAATCTAACCACAGCCTTAAACTCTAAGATCCTACGCTCCCTGGTGCAATGGTTTCCCAACGGAGGTTTAGGTTTCTGTCACTCCAGCAACCCCACAATCGGTAGCCAAATACACAATGCATCTCACTAGGCCCATAAATGGTGAAGTATCATGTAGTCGACGTTCACATGACACCACTAGTGAAATAGCACCACAACAATATCAAACCATTAAATATTTCTCAACAATAATTCACTACTAACATCTTGACTTCTCCCATGTCCTCAAGAACTAAACGAACTACTCACAAGACATCATATGGATCATGATCAGAGGTGAAATAATGGTAAATAACAATCTGAACATAAACCTTAATTCAACGGTTCCACTCAATAGCATCAACTACAAGAGTAATCAACACCGGGAAAGTTTCCCCTATGAATATAACAAGATCCAACTCAAGATGTTACAGCGGGATGGCGTGGTGATGGTGGAGATGAAGGTGCTGGTGATGGAGATGATGATGATGATCCCGATGAAGTCCGGTGCGGTGGTGATGACGATGGCGACGATCTCCCCTCTCCGGGAAGGAATTTTCCCGGCAGATTTCTCCCTGCCGGAGAGTTTTTCTCTCTCTGGTGTTCTCCGCCCCGCAGAGGCGGCTGTGTCTAACTCTGAGCCCCCCCCTCGACTTAGGTTTTCGGGGACGATGATGTACGTGAAGGGGCGAGACCAGACGTGGGCCAGGGCGACCTCACGCAGGGCTGGTGCGGCCAGGGGGCTGGCCGCGCCACCCTAGCGTGTGGGGCCCCCCTGGCTCCTCTCGACTCTTCCTTCTGGCTTCTCGAGTCTTCTGGGAAAATATAATTTCTGGGTATTTTTCTAGAATTTTCCTGATCTTCAAAATATGGTCCCTTGATGGTCCTTTTTCCAGCAGAATCCTGACTCCGGCAGCAACTCCTCCGATGATCATCAAACATGTGAAAACAAAGGAAATAACATAAGTATCATATCTAAATATGAAATATATCAATGAATAACAGTAAATTATGATACAAAATAGTGATGCAAAATGGACGTATCAGAAACACGATGTGTTTCTTATCCCAAAGAATGACACCATCCAATACCTCTCCAAGTGTTGTCTCCTCTTCAGGTCCAGCGACGTCAAGCTCGAGGGACTCATACCCCGGCACAATTGCATCCACCCCGACATGAGCATAGCCAGCTCGAATCTCACGGCCATGCCAGGTTTGTCCAGGTCCATTAGGTAACGCATAGCCAACCGCCACCTTCATTGAGATGTTCTTCATGGACTGATGCATCTCACAGCTTGTCTTCCCACTGATATCATCCACGGGGTAGTGATCCATCGGTGCCTCACCGACCCTAAGATCTGTGGATGCCACGCTGCTTCTCCGCTGAGATGGGTCGCCTAATGCATGTTCTAGTTGTTGCTGATGCTGAGTTGCCCCTTGCGACTTTAATTCCTCTAGTGCCTACTACTGCTGTAAATACATCTCTCTCTGCTCAGCCTGTTGCCTTTCTATGCTCTCTATCCGTGTGGCCTCCTCCTGCGCCTTCCGCTTCTTCGCTCTCTCTCAGCTTCTATAAGTTTGGCTGTCTTCGGCGAACCCAGACCTCCACGGAATGGCAGAACCGAGACCTCGTGTTCGTCCTATGTGTTCTTTGTTCTTGAGGGCCTTTGTCAGCTCGTCGTTCTCTCTGTCCGGCTAGAACATCCCCTCTTGAACCTCGGCGATTGTCTTGACAAGTTCTTTCAGGGGTTCAGCAATTTGTTTCTTCTTTTCGACTAATTTCCCTGTTCTCTCATCGTAGGTAGCCCCATGCCCAAGTGCCTAATTTCTTGACCTTCTAGGCCAATGTTCTGTTTCTAGTTCGATGCCTTTTTCTCGCAGGCGGGCCTCTTGCATATCCCACTTAGGCTCGGCAATCTTGTAGCCACCTGGACCCATCATATGGTGATATTTCTTTTTAGCGACATTGATCTTATTTTTTACTACCCAATTCAGATTCCTTGTACTCCACAAATGCGTCCCAGTGATCCCACAGGTTCTCATTTGGGCCAGTAAATTCTGGAGCTTGTCGATCGGCCTTGACATAGGCGTTCCATAACCTCTTCTTGGATGCGTCTCACAAGCCATGCCGCCGGGTTCAGTGGTTAAATTATAGGATCATGAGTTCATGATGAATGGTGAATTGGAAAGAAATAGTTTCACGTGATACTAACACTAGTATGTATTGATCGCCTAGTTCATTGCGGCTGCTATTTCAGCAGTTCTACTTCTTTGATCATCAAGGTTGACTACATCACAAATCCAATCTTCAATCGTCCAGCAGCTTTGAAGCTTGATAAGTATTGGGTATGTTGTTGTAGCCAAACAGCTTTGTTAACATGGTCGCCGAACAGCTTTGTTAACATGGTCGCTTCGGCCCAAGCCTCCCGGCGACGGGTCTTGCTCCGCTCCGTCCAAAGTTAGCCTTTCTTCAGTGCACCAATACTTAAATTTGGATCAGAATATAACACAAGTTCTGGTGGGGAGATGATGCTAATCTTTACTATTAAATGGGAGTTTGTGATGGTACGTCGCCTCAAAAATCTTTGACATCAAACATTGAGAAGATCTGGACCATCCAACTGGTGCATCCAAACCGTTCAAACACACAATCGCGGAAGGCAAAATATGGAATGAAATAATGACGCCACGTCCTCTTAATGCACGCACCAATCACAGATAGCAAAAAAGGAAATAAATAATTTCACCACCATGTGTCCTCTAAATGCACACATTAATCAGGGAAAGCAAAAAAGGAAAGAAATAGTGTCACCAACAATCACGGGATTGCTAGGCATGGAAAGAAAATAACGTCACCCCATACTCTCACCAAATCTTGTCAGCGAATAATAAATTTGGAAATTAATTTTGTGCAGCTATAATAACATCATCACACTTCCGCATCCTCTTTCCATACAATCACACAAGAGATATAGTTGGTAAGTCCATTTTAGAATGTTGATGCGTCGTGGCCAGCCGGCTTGCTCGATCTGCAGCGCAACACACGGATCAGATATAGATTAGAAAGTGTGAATTGTGCATTCTGTCGCCGAGATGATTCTTGATTGGACGAGCGCAACTCCAAAAAATAATCGGCAATGCACATCTTTCCTTTGCATGGTGATCTCCACCTGATGGCAGGGATGTGCATCTCATCCAACATTACATTGACGTTACAACATAATAAAACTGATATATTCTAGTAAGTGAGTTTCTTTTACTCTTTATCTTATGTGGTATGCGTTCATTTCTTTTACAAAAGGCGCTCCCTAATTTTAAATTAATAAAGTCCCAAACAGTAGATGAGGCGTTCTTGCACTCAGGTCCATAGGTACCATTTTTTCTAAATGAGTTTTGAACACATTTTAAATGTAAAAAATAATCAACAAAAAATGACACATAAATCTCGATGTTCTATGTGCTCGCAAAGTCGTTTCACGAATAACCGACTTCATATATACCGTGTATAAATAGAAAAAAATGGTGCTAAACAAAACTCTTCACGAGAAATTTTATTTGTTTACACATAACACAAAAGATACCAGTTTATCTATGAACTTGGCGTGCACACATAGAATATCGAGATGTAGGCGCAAAAATTTTGTCTGATTTTTTTCGACTTTATAATTTTTTGGAGGCAGGAGCATATGCACCGTAGATCAAACGTGAATTTCTGGCGGATGGGCGAGCAACACAATGCAGGTGGCATAGTCTTCATCAGATCTTGACCAGATGTCGGCAAGGCGGCCTCCGCACTGCAACCACGCCCATCATCACATCGCTGCCTAATCGGCCAAGGTGACGACTAGCAAGCGCCGACAGCCACCACCCATCGCAAGGATAATGTCGCCACCACCATCCAGGGCCGCCGCCTTGGCTTCCATGGTCCCTTCTAGGGCCGCAATGGATAGTACCCCAGCCATCGGCCAGCGCTGCCAAACATTGCGCAGCTTCCTAGCAGCGGAGACCAGCCTCCCACATGGTAGCCTGCTTCCATGCAATTGTGCTAGAGGGCTCGAGAGCAAATCCCTGCTGATCCTGGCGCTACAGGGCTTGGACGGCAGCAGACTTAAGGGATGTTGAGCAGAGACATGTAGGGTGTTGGTGGCGGCAGCAGAGGTTAGAATTTTGCCCCCTCACCCCTAGAGGAGACAACACGAGGGGGTAGGGGATTTTTTTCTCATATAGGAGTATGATTCTTCCTTCGCAAAAGAGACATCCAGAACATAGCTATTTGGTGTTTGCGTAGTATGCATGTTGAGCACTGTCTATTTAAAATACTCGTGCAATTAATCTTTCTGGTACCAACATATTTTCCCATGCGGGAAGCTTATAACATGCGACAAACACCGCAAAAAGTTGAATAGTTGTGCCAGCAGTCATAATGCTCAAGAATCATCAACTTCCCGCTCTATCAATTTTTAAGCCTCATGCGACAACACATGGATTGAGGTAAGAAAAAGTGGCATGACGTGAAAGCTGAATGATTTTTTAAAAAAAGATTGACAATCGTGAAATATACGTCGGTAGCAACGCACATGCATTCAACTAGTTCCAATAAGATGCATTGGCATGCTTGGTGGAATTGTGCTACCCGAAAAAAGAAGGGGGGGTGGGATTTCGTGATTTCCACTCCTTTAACCTTGCAATGTTGGCGAAACAAGTTTGGAGGCTTATTGATAATCCGGAGTCTGCTGTGCCAAATAATATCCTGATGGGGACAGTCTTAAAGCTGGACCTAAAGCAGGCTCATCGTTCACATGGCAGACTATTCTCGCAGGTATCACTACTTTCAAGTGAGGGTATATTTGGCGAGTTGGTAATGGAGAAAAGATTGATATTTGGAGAGACCCTTGGATTCCAAGCAGTCCAGATAGGAAGGTTATGTCTCCTAGAGGAGGGGCTGTTTATACTAAGGTCAGTGATCTCATAAATCCACTCACGGGACGGTCGGACTTGGAATTACTCCATGATCTTTTTGGAGATGTTGATGTGCATCGTATACTTCAAATCCCTATACGTAGGCAAGGTTTTGATGATTTCATTGCTTGGGACGCCACTTCTCATGGTAGATATATAGTTCAGTATGGCTATTATATCCAATGGCGGCATCAATTTGGGGCATCGGGTTATCAGCTATCATTGCCGGGGCCTCGACAATAAATCTAGTATGGAGGATTCTTTGGCAGATGAAAATTCCTAGCAAAGTCAAGATCTTCATATGGAGTGCTCTACATGGCATCCTGCCTCTAAAATCTACCCTTTATAATCGCCACATTGGTACTTCAGGAGGCTGTCCAATTTGTAACCAAGGGCCGGAGGATATTCGTCATCTTTTATTTAACTGTGATGCAACTAAAGGCCTTTGGGAGTGCTTGGGGTTATGGGAAGTGATCTCGGAAGTGGTGCAAGTTGATTGGTCGGGGTCAGCGGTTCTCAAAGAACTGCTGCGACGCCATGATAACAGGAACGACGGGATTAAATCAAATTCTGAAGGAGATCATCTCGGTAACATGTTGGTATTTATGGTGGATTAGGCGCCGTCGAACTCATTATGAACATGTGCCTCCTGTCCATCGATGCAGAATGTCTATCCTCACCATTGTAGCTATTCAAGGAAGGCACCCCAACCTAGCGGTGGTGATGAGGCTAGGTGGTCTAAAAACCGAAGCTAAGGTATATAAAACTTAATGTTGATGCTGCTTTCTTTGATGATAGAAAAATAGGTGCATCGGGTGCAATTCTTAGAGACGCTGATGGGCACTTCATAGCTGCCTCCTGCTGCTTCATACCACATGTTTCGAACCCCATGATGGCTGAGGCCGTGGCTCTGAGGGAAGGATTAGTTTTAGCTACCAATATGACTTTATAAAGTTGAAGCGGAATCAGACTCAACGGATGTTGTTAATGCTTGCAATGGAGAGGAGAGGTGGTGGAATGAAGCCTCTGCAGTTTTTGCAGATTGTATGGACTCGGTTGCTACTATTGGTGAGGTCTTATTTAATCACTATCCGAGGAAAGCAAATAAAGCGGCTCACGAGCTAGCTAGGTTTAGTCTTGATAATTGCTTATCTTGTAATTGGGTCGATGAACCCCCTAGATTCCTGCTAGACTCTTTAGTGACTAATGTAATAGTACATTGATCGGGGAAGCAAGTTTCTGACGCACTCCTTTTCTTACCAAGGTACCTAAGGGGACTAGATGGTTTTTAATGAGGTGGCTTGCTAGCTTAATACATAATGTGTTTCCCTAAAAAAAACCTGGCAACAGAACCCAATCAAATCCTTTTTTAATCCAATATGAAACTTAACAAAAAAGTCACCATTCAATACTCTTTGAACACTTAAAGACGCAGTATTGATTCCAACAAGTATACGGCCAGACCTCCCTTGTGGTGGTAGGCAGTACCATTCATAATCCAAACCCTCAGATAATCTATTTTTAAAAGGGGCTAAAAAATTTGATCATCCTGGTTCAAGGATTGCAAAAAAGTGTAGCTTGTGCTCTCTAATTGTTTCATGCACAAAAGCATGTTTTGCTAAATCTCCAAACTCGTCACCATTCCAAAAACAACCTTTAATTTTTAAACCTTCTTCTGTAAGCATTTACTATGACTGCAAGGGAGTTTCACTTCCCTTGTTTTCTTCCTACCCACTCTAGAAGCTTTCTTTGGTGATACCAATAGATCCTTGTGATTTTTGGTTGCCCTAAATTCCTCTTCCAACAAATCCTCACTAAGTTTAGTTATCTCTTCTATAACAGAACTACTAGGATCCTCCGTAGACTCTAGGTGTTTATTCTCATTACGTTTGCATTGAGTTGCATCATCATTCTCAAACTCATAACCAGAACTGCTGTTGCTTGACGTTGAACAGTCTGCATCAATATTATCCAAAACTGACACAGGAGATGCACCACTAGTAGCCTCCTCTAGCAAACTTGAGAACCACGGAAACATGCCCTGCCTAACATAGAAGAGAATATATGCTTCCTGAGATAGTGCACTTGTCTCAGTAATGGAATCAACCTGCAACACAAGTTTGACTGTTACATGGTGAAAATATTCATGTCATAAAAAGAAAGAGCAACTGACTTGTGAGTTGTGACACCTACATGTGAGTCATTCATCAAGTGCCAACTGCTTGGTGAAGAACGAATGGTGCACATATAACGACCATAGTTAGGTAAGCCAGAATATTGAACAACACCGTAAAGATCATATTTTAGGTCCTGATGCATGTGACAATACAAGCAAAACATCAAAATATGTCTTCATGGTAAGCCTAGTTCTTCTGCATGTTCTTTGAGGGCGCAGAAAGAACAGAACCCATCCTCATCATCTGTATGAAAACAATGGAACAAATCATGCAAAGCAAAGCAAAGCAAAAAGGATTTGGAAAACTTTCTCACAATAAAAAAATGAATATTAGAAAATGTCCATACGTGAGCATGGGGTAGAATGGTCAGTGCAGTGGAGCTTCTTAAAAAGTGGGACAGTGTGAGTGATGCACTGAAGAGTTGCATTTAGAAAGCATGTGTTCTCCATATTCCAAAGACCAACTCCCTGCACATAGGGAATATTGTATAACAATGTAACAACGACTGAGCACCAACATATGATACTAGTGTATTCAAAACTTAGAAAAGATATGTTACATACAACTGACTGACGAGAGAATGAAATGGAAAATTGCTTATTTTCCTTGTCACGAGGTTCAAGACCGCACTGTTAAACAGAAATGGTCAAGTTGCATCAACCAATGTTAAATAAAGGTGTATTATATCATAAGACATGTTGTAAGATGATAAGTATGAAGCCACTTACATTGGAGCTCCACTTCTTACTGTTAGAAAGGGGGCGTGAGTGCTGCTTAGTTTCCACCTCCCATTTGTCTATTTGATCCTGCATCAGAACCTACAAAAAAGTAGGGAGTATTAGACACATGAGAAGAAAATTATTTGGGGAATGCATTCCAATCCATGCTTAAAGAACCGATACGCCCCCTAGGAGAGATCTTCCTGGGGGCAGCGCGCATTGCGGAAGTGGTGGAAGAAACTAGGATCGGCGTCGTGAGACTAACCTCTCTAATACCATGTGAAAGTTTGTAGAACCATGTAGAACTGCATGCTCAAGCTAATGCGACCAAAAGACCGATCTGATGGAAGAGACTAAGGCAATGCATTTATACTTCAACACTCCCCCTCACGTGTGGCTTCCTTAGGCCTAACGTGGACCGAAAATTGGCTTCACTATATTTTTTTTATTGCGCCAGCCGGGTCTTGAACTCAAGACCTCTTGGCTCTGATACCATGTAAAAAAATATAGAACCCTAATATTTTGTTTCATATTTATTGTGTTGACCCTCATGGGGTATATATAGAAGTACACGGGGAGATAGACTTGGAGTATAAGATGATCTAGAATCCTAGTCTAATACTACACGTATACGTATTCTAACAAATCCAAGCCGATCTATACCAGATAAGATGCATACCATAAGAACTAGAGGACACCAAAATTCAGAACTGCACGTTCACACTAAATCTCAAACTGACAGATGCTAGTAGCTCACAGTTTGACAAGATTCCGTTGCTGCAGGAGCACAAACGCCAGCGTCCTAAGAATTTGAATAGCTCTAGAGGCACAAACAAGGAACCAACATACACAAATTAGGAAGTTGTGTATGTTAGCAGATAGAGTATAAAATAGATGGGCATAAGTGCAGTTTAGTATCTTACAATAGTCCAAAGTGGTTGGCGCAAGGAGAAAAATGGTGTGCTCTGCTCCATATTCACATCCCCATTTTCTTCGGAGATGTCCGCCTAACAAAACAATCCTCACCGTTAGATCTGTGTTCAGGGCATGTACAATGGTATCCAATCAGCTGTCTATAATAAGAGCCATGTAGGAAATTAGCTGATGTGGAAGAGAGAGAATGATGAGAGAGAAATAGTCCATCTGAAGAATTGCAGATCGTCTAATCCCGTAAAACTCGTTGGTTTGCGATGCCTTTTCTCCTATTGTACGAGTGTGTCTACATCTAGAAGTACACGGGGAGATAGACTTGGAGTATAAGATGATCTAGAATCTAGTCTAATACTACACCTATATGTATTCTAACAAATTCAAGCCGATCTATACCAGATAAGATGCATACCATAAGAACTAGAGGACACCAAAATTCAGAACTGCACGTTCACACTAAATCTCAAACTGACAGATGCTAGTAGCTCACAGTTTGACAAGATTCTGTTGCTGCAGGAGCACAAACGCTATCGTCCTAAGAATTTGAATAGCTCTAGAGGCACAAGCAAGAAACCAACATACACAGATTAGGAAGTACGTTAGCAGATAGAGTACAAAATAGATGGGCATAAGTGTAGTTTAGTATCTTACAACAGTCCGAAGTCGTTGGCGCAAGGAGAAAAATGGTGTGCACTGCTCCATTTTCACATCCCCATTTTTTTCGGAGATGTCCGCCTAACAAAACAATCCTCACCGTTAGATCTGTGTTTACAACATGTACAATGGTATCCAATCAGCTGTCTATAACAAGTGCCATGTAGGAAATTAGCTGATGTGGAAGAGAGAGAGAGAAGGATGAGAGAGAAACAGTCCGTCTGAAGAATTGCAGACCGTCCAATCCCGTAAAACTCGTTGGTTAGCTATGCCTTTTCTCCTGTTGTACGAGTGTCTACATCTAATTGTTTTTCTTGTGTGGTAGACTCCAGGAGATCGTGGGTCTATACCGAAATTGATGGGCATAAGTGCAGTTTAGTATCTTACAGTAGTCCGAAGTGGTTGGCGTAAGGAGAAAAATGGTGTGCACTGCTCTATTTTCGCATCCCCATTTTCTCTGGAGATGTACGCCTAACAAAACAATCATCACCGTTAGATCTGTGTTTACACGATACAAAATGTACTGCCTTTTATAAAAAAATTGGATATAATACTGCGATATTGACCATAGCTAGAGCACAACGGGATGCACGGTTACAAGGCAGGTCAAAATCATCAACATATTAATTAGGGATTTCTATTTTCGTGCCCTCAGGTCGTTAGTTGTACTCAGTTTTCTCCAGCTCGTTAGTTTTTCCTCAGTTTTCCCCAAGCCGTTGTCTGAAACCCTCAGAAGGAGCTCGGATGGGAGGATTTCCGTTTAGTTGACAGTTCCGTGCTGACGTGTGGAGCCGCGTCATGTGGGGCCGCGTCGCGTGGGGCTGGTAGAAAGGGACCGCGTGGGACAGGACGAGACCGCGTTTGGTTATACGTGAGAGATCGGTTCTGTCTCTCTCGGGCCAAATTGGTATTGCCTTTTCAGAGCGCCTTTTCAGAGCGCCTTTTTCCCCTCTCTCTGTGTAACAGTTCTCTCTCTTTTCACCAAATTAGTATCAAATCTAGAGAAGCTTCTATTTCTGTCTTTCTTCAATGATTGTTGCCTTTTGGCCCTCGTTTTTTGCCCAATATGGTAACAAATCTAGTAGGAAATCTAGAAGCTAGTATAGGATAAATTCACAGCAGCATAATAA
Source organism: Dactylis glomerata (assembly GCA_007115705.1). NCBI lineage: Eukaryota > Viridiplantae > Streptophyta > Magnoliopsida > Poales > Poaceae > Dactylis > Dactylis glomerata. The sequence goes on along the minus strand of QXEO01000041.1, from coordinate 369,233 downwards.
ATCTAGAAAACTAAGTATAATACATAAACTGCATACAACAGCCAAAAGCAGCCAATAACGATGTTAATATTCACGACAAACTAAGCTGAAAATAATACAAGACGCAATGTATGCCCAACATGAAGATTAGGATACCCCAGGATGAATGAATCTATTCTTCATTCATCATATATATATATTCGTCGCTCCATTTTCTGGTCCGAAAGAAATATTCATTGAACTCCTTTCGTCTGCAGTGTGCAGCCAATACATCCTCCAAACGGTATGGCCTTTGTTCATCTTTCAGACCGTACTTTCCTAATCTATCCACACGTAGTGGCCACTCATCCCAGACGTTCATATCATCAAAGTACTCTCTGATATAACCCAAATCCGCGTAGTAGATGCAGCCAGGTCGAAGTGTCGGGTGCACTCTGGTGTCGACGGAGATACACCGGACATGATGGACGAAGAAGGCACGACTGCCAATGTTACTGACGGCATGGAGAGAGCGGCTCTCAGTGTCCACACGGTACACCACTGTTTGACCTTCCTCCAAACGACCGCCCAACAACACAAGCAGCAGATCACCATCCGACTTCACAAGGTAGAACTTGTCATTTCCAAGTTCTGGAAATGAAAATAGTGTCTCCATGTTGACATTGCTCGCGCCCTGCTCCAACTGGACATTGTTGGTGCACACTAATGTTCCGAACTCAAAATTGTTCACAGCTAGTGCATAGAATTCACCATTGAACGTGGTAATGCAACGCATAGAATGGTGCTCGATCGAAAATCTTCCTTCTCCCCAATCTTCATCTATACCCTTAGTTGGAGTGCTCTCATCGACCCAAGCAATTTCCCCCGGGTAATATGTGGAAACGAAGAGCATAGTCGGGGACTTCATTACAGTGACTGACTCAAGAATAACAGATGGCATCTGCGCCTGAAATATAGTGTTCGATGTCTTTGTGAGTGGGTTCAGAAGCCGTATCTTATGCGGCTGGTTCTTTTGGGCAAGCACGATGACGCCACGGCAAAAGCTGACGAAGTAGTATCTAAAATATATGGGATTGATGAAGATAACATTCAGCACTAAGATGTTTACGATTGAAAATAAAAGGATTAACTCTATAGATATGGAGGAATTTGAACCTTGCATGAACTTCCGTTAGATCGATGGTGACATAGCGGGATGTACGGAGGTGGAGGAAGGAGAACTTAGCGGCGCGTGGAAGGGCGTGCTCTACCATGATCCATTCGTGCAGGTGCACGTTGGGCTCAGGTAAATGTGAGCGCCAATTAGTACAAACTCGCCTCAAAGCAGAGTAGGTGTCCACGTACTCCTCGTTCGCCAGTAAGCAGGCGCCGATCTTGTGAAGTGGTCCGTCAGCCCTGAAAGAGGCCCAGTTCACGGAGGCGCCACGCCTGGATGCGCCGCCCTCGGAGGCGACGGGCTCGGCGGCGACGGCCTCGGATGCGACTGGCTCGGCGGCGACGGGCTCGGATGCGACGGGCTCGGAGGCGACGGGCTCAGGGGCGACGGCCGCCGGTGCATTCTTCTTCTCCATCATCGGTAGGGGAGGGCGCGTAGGGCGGCTGGGGTTTTTTTGAGAAGGTGATGGGACGTGAGAGGCGTGGTTGCGTGCGTGAGTTATAATGCTGTGTGCAGAGGGAGGGAGAGAGGGGCTCTGTACTGGCAAAGTGACGGTTCGTCTCAGCAGTTGACGTTTGGTCCCAACACGCGCACCGCGCGGCTAACTGCTGCTCACCGCGACACGCGTCCGTGGGACTGCACGTCAGCACCGTTACATGTACTCAGTTCTACCCTCGAGTCTTACACTGGAAAAATATCTGTACTCAGTTTTCCCCTCGAGTACTAATACTGGCTAGTGCAATATACTCAGTTTTACCCTCAAGTGGCTGGTCAACAGAGAGTCAACAGATGGGATTAAGCCATCTAATTGAGTCATTTCATGCGCAAAAAAATTCAAAAAATAAAATCATAGTGCCTCCAACTCATGCGCAAAATAAAATCATAACAATCATATATAAATCAAGTTTTCACACAAATGGCCACTTCTGAAATCACTAGTAGCTATGAAGATTCATGGCTTTCCACTCAAACCCCTTCTCAAAACATCTATACCCAAAACATAGTTTGTCTGAATGAGGCCATAATTTTTACACTCATGTATATTTGAATTGCTAATACTTTGAGGTAGGCCAACCTGGGTTTCATTGTACAAAACATGTGTTTTTCTTTTTCTAAATCTCTTATTTGAATTCATTAGCCTGTTTACTATTTACTTGCCCTTGTATCCTTGATACTACTCAGTTTTATCCTCTTCCTTCTCACAGAAGCCCAAACTTGGCCTGATTGGTCGAGCTGTTGTCACACGGATCGTGCCCACCTACCGTCGATCCTATGATCTAACGGGCAGGATCGTGCCACCCTCTCTCTATCTGTCGGTGGCAAACTACTACCCCTCTATGTATGCTAAATAACGAGTTGGCCACCGGATTCAACATGATAAACTATCACGAATTTCCACTTCTTGTAGGTATTACTTTTCACGGTAAAATGATGAACTATCACGAATTTCCATTTCTTTTACGCATTACTTTTCACGGTAAAATAATAAACTATCACGAATTTCCATTTCTTGTAGGCATTACTTTTCACGTTGAAATGATAAACTATCACGAATTTCCATTTCTTTTACGCATTACTTTTCACGGTAAAATGATGAACTATCACGAATTTCCATTTCTTTTACGCATTACTTTTCACAGTAAAATGATAAACTATCATGAATTTCCATTTCTTTTAGGCATTACTTTTTTGTTGAGATATAAACCACCCCCACAACGGTCATCTCCTCCTTAATTTATTGTGTAAACCCCACAACGGTCATCTCTACCTTAATTTATGGTGTAAACCCCACAACGGTCATCTCTCCCTTATAAACCCCCACAACGGCCATCCCTCATGTCAATAGGTTCTGCCTCTCTCTTCTTCGTTTCTGCCTCTCTCTTCTTCGTTCACATACACTTGATCCATTGCCATGGCTTCCACGTCTCAGACGCCAACCGGAAGGGGAAGGGGAAGGGGAAGGGGAAGGGGTGGCCTGGGTGGTGGATCATCATCATTGCCACCACCACCGTCAACACTGCCATTGATCATAGAGGAGTTCTTCATCACCATCTATGAAGACCCTTTGGCCAAGAAGGTACGTACGCGTTCCCACATATATGATGCATGTGATTAATTATGTGCATGTTCTAAAAAAACCTTTAATTTCAAACGATCGGCGCTCGATCTCTTTGCAGGCACTCCCACAAAAGTTTGCGGACTATCTTGATGGCCAGGAGCCCGCAAAGGTGTATCTGCGAGCAGCTGACTGCGGTCCTCGTCTCTGGACCGTGGAGGTCCTATTTGACGGACAAGGCCGGATGTACCTCGACAAGGGCTGGGAGAATTTCGCCATCGCGCACGGTGTGGATTTCGGCTGCTTCCTACACTTCAAATATGAAGGCGATTATGTGCTCATAGTGAAGGTGTTCGACGGAACAACATGCAGGAAGTACTACTACACGGACGACGAAGATACTGACGATGAAAGCGACGACGACGTGAAGCCATGCATCTAAGGGGATTATGACCAAGAATATATATGTAGCTTCATATGCATCGATTTATAGATCTAGCTATTTTCTATATATTATGCATGTAAAAATAATAGGGAATCGCAATTTCCACTATGATTCGAGCACCACAGCCTCCAAACGATGCCGATGCCGATATCGCCATGGTCAGAACGGCTATGCATGCTCGCCGCCACTGCTAGGTCACCGTCGGGATGCACCCTCAATCCCGTCCCCTCATTCGATCACTGACACACCAGAGATACCGCCGAGGCCAATGACGAACGTACATGCTGATGCCAATGCCGAACATGCACGCCGCTGTGGGCACGGCCACGCCGCCCCGCTATGCTGGATGCCACAGACCACCGCGAGGTCTTTTCCTTCGCCACCACACTCCCGTAGCACCTATCTATACACGCCAGAAATGAGAGACACTAGTTTTCTCTACATTGCTCGCGTTCGTGTCCGACACCGTCAGTCAAAGTGTTGAGGTCGTCGTCGATGTCCTCGACCATTTCTTCTCTTCTTTGCATGGTTAAACGCGTGTAGTTCATATCTATCTAATGCGTCTGGTCTCGCCTCATGCAGTTCTTTGTGGACGTCGATCTCATCTCGGCACCCCGCATGCCACCTCCTCCGTGCCATCGCTGTAGAGCTCCGTTTAAAAATCTAATCATACCCCTGTATTGCCCCTTGTATCAGCGTCATGGCCCCACTTGTTATTTGATATACCGAAGCCCCACTCATCCGCGTTTTGGTCAGGGATACGGCAATGCTTACGGTCAAACAAAGATGGATGCTCTGACGTGTCTTTGCAGGCTCTATGTGGCCCCACTAGTCAGCAGTTAACGGTCAAAGGTGTTCAACCGTCGGGCAACCGGCCGTTCCAGCACTGGTGACAGTTTCAGACAAGGGCTAGGACAAAACTGAGGAAAAACTAAGGAGCTGGGGAAAACTGAGTAGAACTAAGGACCCCAGGGCACGAAAATAGAAATCCCTATTAATTAATGTAGCTGCAGGTAGACCATGCATCACGTTAAAACCAATTTTGACTGGACACCGGAGATCACTGTCTAGTAAAAATGGCAGCGCAGAGCAACCAAATCGGAATCTGCTGGAGTAACAGCGATCACTATCTAGTAAAAATGGCAGCGCTGAGCGACCAAATCATGATCTGCTGGACCCTAGAGTACAACAATCACTGGCTAGTAAAATGGCAGCGCAGAGCCACCAAATCGAGATCTGCTAGACCCTGGAGTACCGCGATCACTGGCTAGTAAAATGGCAGCGCAGAGCCACCAAATCGGATTCCAGGATAGATGAACCACAGTCGCCACACCCAGGTGCGGATTCAAGTGAAATGAAAAAACCTAGCAACGATCCAACCGGGAGAACACCGTGCCACACTAAAATCCTATCACAATCAACACACGGCAACCGCGCGCAGAAACAAATTTCGCATCCTGCGCCAGCAGCAACTAAGGATCAAGTCGCACCGCGCAAGCTAAACGGGGTAATTAGGAGACTCGCCCATGGCACTGAGTTCAAAGCCCCGGCCGAATTGAGCATCTAGAGTAACAGAGCAAGCCCATGAATCTCACCTTGACGCGGAGGGGGGGGGCTGGCGAAAGCTCGCCGCGATGTCCTCATCCGCCATTAGCCGGGGCCAATCGCCGGCTAGTCTTTCGCAGGGGGTGGTGGCGTGTAGGCTGAGGCGGGCGGCGGAGTGTTTGCAGTAGCTGTAATGTTACTAAATCCATTGTACATGTGTAACATTATCTATAACTGTCGATCTAATTCTCTAGGCTAGCTTAGTCAGAGTTCATGCGTTGCGTGCGCTCACGGTTTGACAAGATTCTGTTGCTGCAGGAGCACAAACGCCATCGTCCCAAGAATTTGAATAGCTCTAGAGGCACAAGCAAGGGCAACCTGTGGTAATGTAAGGGCATGTTCACTCTAAAGCGCTTATACATGCGCTTAGGCGATACAAAAATAATAATTAAATAAATCAAATTCTAAGTTAAGCGTTCGAGTCTACAGCGCTCGACGCTTATTCCGGTCGCTACGAGCATCTTCAATGATGGCTCTACAATCTGGCGCTCTAAAACATGTTTACAGCGCGCTTTAGTCCATTGCATCGTGTGGCGCTGGGGCGACCTCCACCGGAGGCTCTAAATTGCAGTGCACGCAAGGCGGACGAAAATGGCCCTCCAACAGGGGCTGCAAACTACAACGCGTGACGCCAGCAAAAACAACATTCCCACACTTGTATAGAAATCAACAAGACCAAACAAACCCAAATAAATCAATAACAAATTAGCTAGTTATTATTATAGCATAAGTAAATAATACAACAAGTACAACAAATTATTCACCAACGAATACAACAAGTTGTTCATCAACAATACAACCTATTGTTTTCAAACAATACAACAAATATACAAACTAATGTTGTCCATTCCATTCCACCACTCTTCCATGGTTCCGGCCACGGTGGCGGCAGACCCAGCACCAGACGGTGTTCGGGGGGGGGGGGGGGGGGGCGGACGCGTTGGGGCGGCGCCAGGGTGTTTCATGGCGGTGGTGGTTGGGTCGGCGCCCCCGGCCAGGCGGCGGTGGCGGCCCCCATGTCCTCCTCGTAGAGGCAGTAGCGTAGGCGGCTGACGGTGGATCTTGGCTCCCGCCGAGATCCGTCGATGTTGTGGCTTCTGCCATATGGTGACGCGGTTGGGGGTTTGTGCGGAACCGATCTGCACAATTTAGTGGAGCTCCATCCAACTATGAGTCGGGGAGGTGCGACTGCCGGTGAAAACCGAGCTCAGAGTCCGGTCATGGCAGATGATGGTGGCGTATACGCGTTGTCACCTTGTTGAAGGCATCGTCCAAGCAGACATTGTCTTCTCGCTGAGGCTGCTCTAGGAGAAACCCTAGATCTTTCTAGATTGGATGATGGCGGCGTTCTCGACGTCGCTCTCCCCTATGAGGGCATTGTTTTAGGAGCAGCCACTGGATGGAGGTGGCAAGGGGCGGAGTGATGTACATCTCCTGCGTCATCAACATCGTTTCTTGGCGGTGTGGTGCAGCGAGGACTTGGTGTCTAAGATGGCCTGATGGACTTGCGTAGGGCGGTGGCGCTGTTTGGTGCCATGGCGGCATCGATGGCAGGAACAACATAGTTTATGCAGATATTTATCCCTAAGATTGCTTGGTGGTTCGTTGGAGGTGACGGCTTCTGTAGCGTGTGCATGAGGCACTCGCTAAGAGTCTACTAGCCCGGATGAGCGCTCCTGTTTCACTTAGTGGGTCTCGGGGTATGCGATTTCCCAATTTCTAGTTGATGAGGGGTTTGTGTGTCTTTCGGGCATAAGGCACCGTTGGCATATTTTTTGCTCATTGTTGGGTGTGCAGGTGTTGTGTGGTGGCTTTGGGTTTTTTTAATGTATAATCTTTGTCATTTCTTTGTGGAATAAAAGTAATAAATAGCCGCATGCATCTATCGATGCAGAGGCTAGAGCTTTGTCTCCTTATCGAAAAAATGAGATCTTTTTGAAGCTCATCATGTGTATGACTGGACCGAATGGAATGATACGAGGCAATGAAACGGTTCACCCTATGTGCGGTCCTCCACACTTGCACGGGAACCCCCATCCATTCATAGTGGGTATGATCCTCATCTTTCCCACAATCATCCTCTATAATCATGTTATGCATTCATGATATACCAAAGGCACTCTTGGTCCCAAAATTTTGTCGGTCCTCTTACAGTTGCAAACTGGGCATGCAAAATCCCAAATGCTCTCTCCACATCTTTCCTAGCTGCCGCTTATGCATTGTGAAATTGGGTTTGTTTCTTACCTTTGGTTTGAATAACTGGCTACACAAATGTTTGCCACCTTGGGTAGATGTCGTCGGCAAGAAAGTAGCCATAGTTGTACTTGTGGATATTTTCTTCAAACTCCACCACTGGACCTTCACGCAATGCAAGCCTTTTGATTAGTGGTTAACTTTGAAGAACATTGATGTCATTGCACGAACCAGGCATTCCAAAGAATACATGCTAAATCCAAGTATCATGATCGGCGACCGCTTCAAGGGTTATAGTGGCATCCTTTTTGTGCCCTTTGAATTGTACATGCCATGCTACCGAACAATTCTTCCAACTCCAGTGCATACAATCCATTGAGCCAAGCATACCTGGAAACCCTCGGTTCCTGTTGAGCTCCAAAAGCCTAGCCGTGTCTTTAGTACTGGGGGATCTCAAGTATGAGGAGTCGAACACATGCACAATTGCTACAACAAAGCACTTGACACACATGATAGACGTACTCTCACCCATGGCCAAGTTATCATCAATTAGATCCGCCTCTATATCATATGCCAACATACGCAAGGCGGCGGTCGCCTTCAGATAGGTGCTATATCCGAGTTCTCCGGTGGCATTCCACCGTTGCTCAAAGAACCGATCAAACTTCATCACCTCCGTCGCGATGTGCTTGAACAAGTTGATGTTCATCCAAAAATGCTGATGAAAATATCTCTTGGGATATGTCAAATTTTCATTGAAATACATCCGCATCAACTTGTTGTGGCCTTCAATCTGTTCCCTCCCCAAATTTTGTCTACCGAAAACTAGCCTCCAATTTTTGGCTTCTTATTGGTGATGACACTAAGCAAGGTGCCAACTCGTCGGGACTCCAAGTGCAGAGTGTTGTAGAAAGAGTAAATTTTCCCACGAGGAAACTCGGGGCTAGGGTTTTGCCCCAGAATAGGCTTCGGGGGCCCGGATGCAACCCAGAGCATGCATGTGGACCTAACATGTGTATGCATGTGTGTTGGTGGGTTGATGGGATGCAATAGCTATAGCTCCCCGGCCGCTCTCACCTGCGTCCCACGTACATATCGCTCCCGCCTCATGACTTAGAGGTGTATAAACTCCCACGTCAGTTCCACCGAGGGGAACCTTGTCCTAGGCATGGCCAAACCTTTGCTTACCATGTTCATATGTCCTAACCAAAGCGAAAGGAACACACTACCCCACCTTAGTGCCGCCCTCCGAAGAAATCTAGGGGGTAGACCACGCGGGTGCTGCTGGCTAGGGTTTCTCCCCAGAACGGGCTTTGGGGGCCCGGATGCAACCTAGAGCATGCATGTGGACCTAACATGCATGTGCATGTGTGTTGGTGGGTTGATGGGATCCAATAGCTATAGCTTCCCAGCCGCTCTCACCTGCCTCCCACGTACATATCGCTCCTGGCTCATGACTTAGAGGTGTAAACTCCCACGTCGGTTCCACCGAGGGGAACCTTGTCCTAGGAATGGCCAAACCTTTTCTTACCATGTTCATATGTCCTAACCAAAGCAAAAGGAACACACTACCCCACCTTAGTGCCGCCCTCTGGAGAAATCTAGGGGGTAGATCGCGCGGGTGCTGCTGGCTAGGGTTTTGCCCTAGAACGGGCTTTGGGGGCCCTGATGCAACCCAGAGCATGCATGTGGACCTAACATGTGTGTTCATGTGTGTTGGTGGCTTGATGGGATGCAATAGCTATAGCTCCCCGACCGCTCTCACCTGCCTCCCACGTACATATCGCTCCCGGCTCATGACTTAGAGGTGTAAACTCCCACATCGGTTCCACCAAGGGGAACCTTGTCCTAGGCATGGCCAAACCTTTTCTTACCATGTTCATATGTCCTAACCGAAGCTAAAGGAACACACTACCCCACCTTAGTGCCATCCTCCAGAGAAATCTAGGGGGGTAGACCGCGCGGGTGCTGCTGGCTAGGGTTTCGCCCCAAAACGGGCTTCGGGGGCCCGGATGCAACCTAGAGCATTGATGTCTATGCACGCTTCTATCCTTGTAGATAGTGTTGGGCCTCCAAGTGCAGAGGTTCGTAGAACAGCAGCAAGTTTCCCTTAAGTGGATCACCCAAGGTTTATCGAACTCAGGATGGAGGAGGTCAAAGGTATCCCTCTCACTCAAGCAACCCTGCAATTACGATACAGAAAGTCTCTTGTGTTCCCAACGCACCCAATATACTTGTCAGATGTATAGGTGCACTAGTTCGGCGAAGATATAGTAAAATACAAGTAGTAGTGATGATTATAAGTAGTAAATATAATCTAAAATAAATATCACTGCAAGCAAACATGTAACAAAACTGAAAGTAAATGGTGTTCAATGCTTGGAAACAAGGCCTAGGAATCATACTTTCACTAGTGGACACTCTCAACAACATAACATAATTGAACCAATAGATACTAACTTCAATATGCCACTCTAAACTATTCTCCAATAGAAAACGAACACTAATCATGCGTAGGGCTACGAAGCACTCCTCAAAGTCCGTATTAAACTAGATTGTCCGTCCCACACTATCACCATGAACGCACTAGATGGTTCCAACAAACACCAACAATTCATAGAGACATTAACCAAAAAGACACACATAATGCGCACACTAGTCACCTTCACATTACGATACAAGGTGTCTCCGGAGTTTACAATGACAAAGCATGGGAGTAGCATAATATCTGAATAATAGCATCTACCAATTCAACTAGATACAAAGCTCAAGATCACATAAAGATCACATCATGGGAGAGAGAGGTGAACCACATAGCTACCGGTAGATCCCTGAGCCCTGGGGGAGAACTACTCCCTCCTCATCATAGGAGACAGCAAGGTTGGTGGAGATGGCTGTGAAGTCGATGGAGATGGCGGAGGAGGCGACGGCGTCAATGGAGATGGCTCCGGGGGCACTTCCCCGTCCCGGCAGGGTGCTGGAACAGAGACTTCTGTCCCCCAAAATTTGTCTTCGACAACGGCGGCGCTGCGAAACTGTTTTGGGAAAAACGCCGATTCTTTTAGGGTTTTCTTTCAGAAGGCTTTTTATAGGCGGAGGGGCGGCATCAGAAGTGGGACCAGGTGGCCTCACCATAGGTGGACGCGGCCAGGGGCTAGGCCGCGCCCTCTGGTGGTGAGCCTGGCTCCTGGCCCCCCTCCGTCTCATCTTCGTTCTTCGCGAAGCTTTGGTAAAAATAGGAGGTTCGGCTTTTGTTTCGTCCAATTCCGAGAATATTTCCTGTGTAACTTTTCTAAAACACAAAAACAGCAGAAAACAGGGAACTGGCACTATGGCATCTTGTCAATAGGTTAGTTCCAGAAATCGCATAAAAACGCCACGAAGTGTAAACAAAACATGAAGCAAATGGTGTAAAACAAGCATGGAGCATAAAAAATTATAGATACGTTTGAGACATATCAAGCATCCCCAAGCTTAACTCCTGCTCTTCCTCAAGTTGGTAAGTGATAACAAAAGAATAATTTTTGAGGTGACATGCACCATCACAATCTTGATCAATGAAGTAAAGCATTGAGTGCTGAGATCAAAGTACTTAAAACATGGGCAAAAGAGACATAATCTTGACAATAAAACTTAGCAACCATGTTATAACATGAAAAGTAACACAAACGAAAGATCATGAACAATGAAACATTGAAAGTCAAGTGTGTGTTCAAATCATATGGAAAAACATAACAAGTGGTTTTCAGCTTGTCCTTCATGGAATAGCAAAACATAAATGCATAGGACACCTTCAATTTTAAGAGGGCGACTAGATACAAATAATTTAAGAACAAGTAAAACCATAATCATGAATCAGTCAATGATAAATTTTGGGACTATGCACATTAAAATCAGAATGGCAACTATGCTCTCTTAGACGGTGCATAAAGGTAGAAGGTGGAGACTCAACATAAAAGTAAAAGAAAGGCCCTTCACAGAGGGAAGTAGTGATTGCAAGTTTTATAAACCTTCAAAAATTATGATACTTACTAGCTTTGAGCTATCATTGCCCCCATCATAGGCATTATGAATGGTTAAAGTAAATGCGAGAACAATTATGAGCATATGCTTGACAAATCATAAGTTGAAAACCTCGTGTCCTGTGAAGTATGAATACCCAAACCTCATGCTACTCGATTTAGGGTCCCAAGCAAGCTCTTGTCATTGTAAGTATACACGTATCATTGAGAACCGCCAATGGGGTACCTCCTTGCCCGATGACATGGAACAAGCCCACATCAAAATGATAGGACAAATAGACAATGAACACCTCGGCATCTCTTTTATTTACCATTGGTATAGCTTTTTATTTTGAGATGCGTCGTCGAATGTCCACTATGGGCATGCTGTAAATTTCCACCATGAATGATGCATCTCTTAGATTAGTGGCCCAGGCGTTTTTCTAACACATATACAAACTCCATGATCTCGCAAGATTCCCAACTTATTTCACATCGCGAGTATCCATAAACAAAAGATCACGATATCAACTAAAATAAGAGAAAGTGCAATGTTGAAAGCTTACCCCATGACGACATGGTTTGGCTAATTTCCAACTCATAACTTGCAAGCATAACGTCAACATAAAAGAGCCACAATGTCAAAAATTTAAAAGCGATAAAAGTAAAGTGTGCCATCAGGTTCGTGAGAGCTTTATTGACTAATTTTCGCATAACACCAAAACGAGTATAATTCGAAGGATAGATAAAAGCAAGTCAAATGTACTTTGGAATAGCAAATTGCTAATAGGTATGTATGGTGGACACATTGGAATAACTTAGTTTTTGGGAGTTGGATGCACGAGTAGAGCTCATACTCAGTACAAAATGAGGGCTAGCAAAAGACTGGGAGCGACCAACTAAGAGAGCAATAACGGCCATAATCATGCATAGCGACAAAACATCATTAAAAGAAGCATAAAATGGCATCACAAGTCAAAAACCAAATGATCATAAAGGCTTATGGCGACTTTGTATGACTCAAACATGTTGTAAGCATGCGCCAAGTCAACCCAAATAAAGCATCAAGGAGAAAACCAAATAAATGCTTCTATATAATAAAAACAACGCGTGATTTTTTCAAAGGCTCATTAAGCAATCTCAGTCATTTGAGACAAGTCATGCTACAGAAAAATCACTAAGCATACTATCAAAATGACATCAAGCATGGCATGCAAAAGTCTAAGCCGCAGTCTAAACAAGCTCCTTTTTGTACCACTTTTTGCATGAAACTTTTTCTCTTTTCCAACACCATTCAAATATATTTTTGAGACAACTCTTTTGATGAAAACCAACATAGACCAGTGGTCTAAATACACATTGATGCAAAGATAAAACAAGATCTGAACAAAAATCAAGGCGAAAAACGAAAGCTAAAAGCAGTTTGAGAAAAGGAGAACACTCTTTGAATGATAAGAGTGAAAACTAGAGTGTTCTTAGCAATGAAAAACGGAGCATAGCACTCTTCAAAACAAATATGATGTGATCCAACCATTTATTGCAGCAACCGAAATGAAAGAAAACTGAAAGCAAAAACAACTGATGCTCCAAGAAAAACGCATAGAATATGAAGCAATAAAAATATAGTGTCTTGAAAGGTGACCTGATTTTTGCCAATGAAGAAGGGGTGCCTCGGGGGCATCCCCAAGCTTTGATGCTTGTACCTCTTGGATATTTCTTGGGGTGACATGGGCATCCCCAAGCTTGAGCTTTTGTCCATACTTCATCTCATCTCATCATTCTCCAATCCCTACACTTGAAAACTTCCTTCATACAAAACTTCACACAATTCTATTAGCAACGTTAGCATAAACATAATAGTGAATCAACCCTTTTTGGTTTAGTTTCAAACTCAAAAACACCACATATAAAGCATATACTACTGTAGCAACTTCCTCAAAAGTTCCGTGATCAAAAGAACTCAAAAAGAAAGCGATCGAGAGGCAAATGCAAATAGTGGCAGAAATCTGTCAAAACAGAACAACTTGCAAAGTTCACTTTTTTTGAGGACCTTCTATTGCTCAAATCGAAAAGTGCAAAACTAATGAAAGTTTGGATATAACCTAGGGCATATGCACAAGAAATTTTTAATCAAAAAGATATTTTGAGAATTTTCACGAATTTTTACGGTGCAGCACAGAAATCTGTTTCAGGACAGCAACTTCCCCAAATCTTACCTTCCTCAAATTAGAGGTTCTTCTTGGCACAACAATGAAATAAAAATGATAAGGAGCAGTCATTACAATAGTAATAACTTCCAAGACTCAAATAAAATAAAAAGTACTGAACATAAAATAATGGGTTATCTCCCAAGAGTGCTTTTTTTAACGCCTTTGAGCTAGGCGCAGTGATTTGAAAAGATGCTCATGTGGGCGCCATAAAAGAGCTTAAGGCAAAGGCGCTATATAAGAACTTGAAGCAAGAGAGAGCATCAAAAAGCAAATGTGAAACACATTTAAATATAAACCACTTCCTATGCATCGGAATCTTGTAAGAAAATAAATCAACTAAGCACATAGTAACAAACATGGATAGATAAAACAAGTGCAACTTCAAGATTTGCAACATAAAGAGGGGAAACTTAATATTGTTGAGATCCATCAAACCATGTTTCCCTCTCTCATAGTAACTTTCATTAGCATCATGAATAGAATTAACAATATAACTATCACATAAAACATCCCTATCATGAGCTACATGCACAAAAGAATTAATATTCCCCACATGAACAATCGTAGTAGGAGAAAATTCAAAAAAATTATTCTCATCACTATAATCATCAAAAATAGGAGGCATATTGTAATCATACCTTGTTTCCTCCTCAATAGTAGGTGAACTGAAAATATTATACTCATCATTGTAATCATCATAAGCAATAGAATAGCTATCTTCCAAAGCGTGTTCATTTGTAAACATATCATCATTAAAAGGAACATGGATAGCACTAATGGTACAACAATTATTAACCTCATAATTTTCAGAATCGGTACCAAAAATATTTTCAATATCAAAAGTAGATTGTTTTTCCCAATCATGATCACTAACATAAGTAACAGGCATAAGCACATCATCAAGTTCATACTCATCAAAAATTATAATAGGAGCAACATGCTTAGGGGAAGATACCGTTTCCTCTCTCCTTTTACTCCTCCTCTTCTTCTTCTTCTTCTTCTTCTTCTTCTTACTCTCTTCTTTAGGAGGGAGAGGCTTGAAAGGAAGCTTCTCCACATAATCTGGTTTACTGATAGAAACGATAGAAGAAACTTTGGAGGATTTATCCTCTCTATTAATAAGATGGAAACATATATTAGTCCTATCATAGCTTGGCAAAACATCATGTTTTATAACATTTTGTATGTAAGTATTTGCAAGGCAATCTTTAACACAATAAAGACGACAACCCTGCAGGATGCTAATATTTTTAAAAATGCTCATATCTACCAAAGAAGTTCTTCTAGATAACTCTTCACACCCCAAAAACAAAGTAAGATCATCATGCTGATTGAGAGTGATCTTGTCATCACAATACAAGCTTGCGATACTCATTCGATTAGAAGGGTCACTATTATGGCCTGAGCATTGAAAATTAAAATGACCCTTTTCATGGCAAAGTTCACAAATAAAAGGATAAAGCTCACAAACCTTTTTACCAAGCTCATCTAGAGCCTTATCCCACATTCAGGTTTCTTCATTCCTGTGGTGGATACAATAATCTTCCTTGTTGTGACTCTGTTCACAAGGTCTAAGTACTCCACAAAAATTAACATGCTTATAAGAAATAGTACTTTCAGAAGTTTGAGCATGTTTATTGCAATCATCAATAACAATATCACTTTCTAAGCAAGTGTCTTTAAAAGGTTCATGATACACGTCCCCATTTCCCTTAGGAACATTAATATGGGAAGCAAAGGCTTTAAAGCAATCAACCATAATTTGAGGATCAAGACCATATTTAGCACTAAGCTCTTGAAAATTAGAAGTTTCAGCGAAAGACTTAATGCAATCATACTCATAATTTATACCTGATCCTTTACCTTTGTCGCTATCCCAATCTTCGATATTGCTTTGAATTGTTTCAAGCAGATCCCACTTGGCGTCAACATCCTTGCTTGTGAAAGACCCATCAAAGCATGCATCTAGATAGTCCTTGTAATATCCTGAAAGCCTTGCATAAAAATTATTAATAACAATATTATGGGGAAGATCATGAATAGGACATTTAAACATTAGTGAGTTCAATCTTCCCCACGCTTGGGCAATGCTTTCTCCATCATGAGGATGAAAATTATAAATATAATTCCTATCTTTATGAACCTCATGAGAAGGATAGAATTTAGAATAAAAGAGAGGTACAATTTCCTCCTAGCCAATAGGTCGGCCATCATTCAGCGTCTTATACCATTCCGCAGCTCCGCCCTTTAGTGATAAAGAAAATAGCTTCCTCTTAACTTCACCTGTAGAAATACCTGCACACTTGAATAACTTGCATAATTCATGTATAAAGAGAAAATGATCACTGGGATGGACAGTTCCATCCCCTAGATAGCAGTTATTCATAGCACGTTCAACAATTTTTGTAGGTATTTTAAAAGAACGAGGATCACAAACATCATTAGAAATATCACATATGGGAGATAAAATATCATCAGAGCAAACTTTCTCCACTAAAGCTGGGGAACTAAAAATATCATGCTTATTAAAACCAGCTTCCCCAAGCTTAGACCTTTCTATAGCATTAGCAATAACAGTGTTCAAAGAATTCATACAAATAACATTGCTATGCGAAATAAGCTCCAAAGGTTTTTCAAACACTTCAAATCTAAAATCAGGAAAGACACTATAAAACTCTTTATTTTCCATTAAGCCTAACTAGTGAAAATAAAAACAAGAAACAAAAAGATATAATTGTAGAATCTAAAGGAAATAACTTTCATTACTCACCAGCAACTAAAAGACTTAGTAACCAGAGGATGTGTGTACCTTTTACCTTACCTCCCCGGCAATGACGCCAGAAAAGAGCTTGATGTCTACACACGATTCTATCCTTGTAGACAGTGTTGGGCCTCCAAGTGCAGAGGTTCGTAGAACAGCAGCAAGTTTCCCTTAAGTGGATCACCAAAGGTTTATCAAACTCAGAAAGGAGGAGGTCAAAGGTATCCCTCTCAAGCAACCCTGCAATTACGATACAGAAAGTCTCTTGTGTCCCCAACACACCCAATACACTTGTCAGATGTATAGGTGCACTAGTTCGGCGAAGAGATAGTGAAATACAAGTAGTAGTGATGATTATAAGTAGTAAATGTAATCTGAAATAAATATCGCTGTGAGCAAACATGTAACAAAACTGAAAGTAAACGGTGTTCAATGCTTGGAAACAAGGCCTAGGGATCATACTTTCACTAGTGGACACTCTCAACAAAATAACATAATTGAACCAATAGATACTAACTTCAATATGCCACTCTAAACTATTCTCCAATGGAAAACGAACACTAATCATGCGTAGGGCTACGAAGCACTCCTCAAAGTCCGTATTTCCCCAAACTAGATTGTCCCACACTATCACCATGAACGCACTAGATGGTTCCAACAAACACCAACAATTCATAGAGACATTAACCAAAAAGACACACATAATGTGCACACTAGTCACCTTCACATTACGATATACAAGGTGTCTCCGGAGTTTACAATGACAAAGCACGGGAGTAGTGTAATATCTGAATAATAGCATCTACCAATTCAACTAGATACAAAGCTCACGATCACATAAAGATCACATCATGGGAGAGAGAGGTGAACCACATAGCTACCGGTAGAGCCCTCAGCCCCGGGGGAGAACTACTCCCTCCTCATTATAGGAGACAGCAAGGTTGGTGGAGATGGCGGTGAAGTCGATGGAGACGGCGGAGGAGGCGATGGCGTCGATGGAGATAGCTCCGGGGGCAATTCCCCATCCCGGCAGGGTGCCGGAACAGAGACTTCTGTCCCCCAAAATTTGTCTTCGACAGCGGCGGCACTGCGGAACTGTTCTGGGAAAAACGCCGATTCTTTTAGGGTTTTCCTTCGGAAGGCTTTTTATAGGCGGAGGGGCGGCGTCAGAAGTGGGAGCAGGTGGCCTGGCCATAGGTGGGCATGGGCAGGGGCTGGGTCGCGCCCCCTGGTGGTGAGCCTGGCTCCTGGCCCCCCTCCGTCTCATCTTCGGTCTTCACGAAGCTTCGGTAAAAATAGGAGGTTCAGCTTTTGTTTCATCCAATTCCGAGAATATTTCATGTGTAACTTTTCTAAAACACAAAAATGACAGAAAACAGGGAACTGGCACTGTGGCATCTTGTCAATAGGTTAGTTCCAGAAATCACATAAAAATGCCACGAAGTGTAAACAAAACATGAAGCAAATGGTGTAAAACAAGCATGGCGCATCAAAAATTATAGATACGTTTGAGATATATCAAGCATTCATGTGGGCCTAACATGTGTGTGCATGTGTGTTGGTGGGTTGATGGGATGCAATAGCTATAGCTCCCCGGCCGCTCTCACCTGCCTCCCACGTACATATCGCTCCCAGCTCATGACTTAGAGGTGTAAACTCCCACATCAGTTCCACCGAGGGGAACCTTGTCCTAGGCATGGCCAAACCTTTGCTTACCATGTTCATATTTCCTAACCAAAGCTAAAGGAACACACTACCCCACCTTAGTGCCACCCTCCGGAGAAATCTAGGGAGGTAGACCGCGCGGGTGCTGCTGGCTAGGGTTTCGCTCCAGAACGGGCTTCGGGGGCCCGGAAAACAAAAAAGCCTAAACACTATAATTATACTATAATAATACAAAAACTAATCAATAAAAATATATATGCACATTAATAAATGTTTTTTGAAAAAAAGTCGCAGGCTGAGCTGAAGGCATGCCGTCGGGTCAGGTCGTGCATGGACAACGCCATTGGGCATGCCAAATGGCTGGCTCACGGCAAGGGGCTGACCTGACGGCCAGCGTTGTGCCTACGGCATGCCGTCGGTCCGGTCCTATCTACGCCGAGGGCCTTTCTGGCCCGACGGCCCATTTGGTGGGCGTCCCTGGTGACGCTCTACGCCGACGACCCCGACCTTTGGCCGTCGGCGTAGTTTCCGGCCATCGGCACAAAGGATCCTTCCTGTAGTGCAGGTTGCCCTTGGTTGTGCCTCTAGAGCTATTCAAATTCTTGGGACAATGGCGTTTGTGCTCCTGCAGCAACGGAATCTTGTCAAACCGTGAGCGCACGTAGCGCATGAACTCTGACTAAGCTAGCCTAGAGAATAGGATCGACAGTTACAGATAATGATACACATGTACAACGGATTCAGTAATATTACAGCTACTGCAAACACTCCCCCGCCCGCCTCAGCCTACACGCCACCACCCCCTGTGAAACACTAGCCGGCGATTGGCCCCAGCTAATGGCGGATGAGGACGTCGCAGCGAGCTTTCGCCAGCCCCCCCCCCCCCGCGTCAAGGTGAGATTCACGGGCTTGCTCTGTTACTCTAGATGCTCAATTCGGCCGGGGCTTTGAACTTAGTGCCACGGGCGAGTCTCCTAATTACCCCGTTTAGCTTGCACGGTGCGACTTGATCCTTAGTTGCTGCTGGCGCAGGATGCGAAATTTGTTTCTGCGTGCGGTTGCCGTGTGGTGATTGTGATAGGGTTTTAGTGTGGCATGGTGTTCTCCTGGTTGGATCGTTGCGGGGTTTTTTCATTTCACTTGAATCCCCACCTGGGTGTGGCGGCTGTGGTTTGTTTGTCCTAGAATCCGAATTTGGTGGCTCTGTGCTGCCATTTTACTAGCTAGTGATCGCTATACTCCAGGGTCCAGCAGATCCCGATTTGGTGGCTCTGCGCTGCCATTTTACTAGCCAGTGATCGTTGTACTCCAGGATCCAGCAGATCATGATTTGGTTGCTCTGCGCTGCCATTTTTACTAGACAGTGATCGCTGTTACTCCAGCAGATCCCGATTTGGTTGCTTCTCGCTGCCATTTTTACTAGACAATGATCTTCGCTGTCTGGTCAAAATTGGTTTTGACGCGATGCATGGTCTACCTGCAGCTACATTAATTAATATGTTGACGATTTTGACCTGCCTTGTAACCGTGCATCCCATTGTGCTCTAGCTGTGGTCAATACCGCAGTATTATATCCAATTTTTTATAAAAGGCAGTACGTTTTGTATCGTGTAAACACAGATCTAACGGTGATGATTGTTTTGTTAGGCATACATCTCCAGAGAAAATGGGGATGCGAAAATGGAGCAGTGCACACCATTTTTCTCCTTGCGCCAACCACTTCGGACTGTTGTAAGATACTAAACTGCACTTATGCCCATCAATTTCGGTATAGACCCACGATCTCCTGGAGTCTACCACACAAGAAAGACGATTAGATGTACACACACTCGTACAACAGGAGAAAAGACAGCTAACCAACAAGTTTTATGGGATTAGACGGTCTGCAATTCTTCAGACGGACTGTTTTTCTCTCTTCCACATCAGCTAATTTCCTACATGGCTCTTGTTATAGACAGCTGATTGGATACCATTGTACGTGCCCTAAACACAGATCTAACGGTGAGGATTGTTTTGTTAGGTGGACATCTCCGGAGAAAATGGGGATGCGAAAATTAAGTAGTGCACACCATTTTTCTCCTTGCGCCAACCACTTCGGACTGTTGTAAGATACTAAACTGCACTTATGCACATCTATTTTGTACTCTATCTGCTAACGTACACAACTTCCTAATTTGTGTATGTTGGTTCCTTGCTTGTGCCTCTAGAGCTATTCAAATTCTTAGGACGATGGCGTTTGTGCTCCTGCAGCAACGGAATCTTGTCAAACTGTGAGCTACTAGCATCTGTCAGTTTGAGATTTAGTGTGAACGTGCTCTGAATTTTGGTGTCCTCTAGTTCTTATGGTATGCATCTTATCAGGTATAGATCGGCTTGGATTTGTTAGAATACGTATACGTGTAATATTAGACTAGATTCTAGATCATCTTGTACTCCAAGTATATCTCCCGTATACTTCTAGATGTAGACACACTCGTACAACAGGAGAAAAGACATCGCTAACCAACGAGTTTTACGGGATTAGACGGTCTGCAATTCTTCAGACGGACTGTTTCTCTCTCATCCTTCTCTCTCTTCCACATCAGCTAATTTCCTACATGGCTCTTGTTATAGATAGCTGATTGGATACCATTGTACATGCCCTAAACACAGATCTAACGGTGAGGATTGTTTTGTTAGGTGGACATCTTCGGAGAAAATGGGGATGCGAAAATGGAGCAGTGCACACCATTTTTCTCCTTGCGCCAACCACTTCGGACTGTTGTAAGATACTAAACTACACTTATGCCCATCTATTTTGTACTCTATTTGCTAACGTACACAACTTCCTAATTTGTGTATGTTGGTTCCTTGCTTGTGCCTCTAGAGCTATTCAAATTCTTAGGACGATGGCATTTGTGCTTCTGTAGCAATGGAATCTTGTCAAATTGTGAGCTACTCGCATCTGTCAGTTTTAGATTTAGTGTGAACGTGCAGTTCTGAATTTTGGTGTCCTTTAGTTCTTATGGTATGCATCTTATCTGGTATAGATTGGCTTGGATTTGTTACAATACATATATGTGTAGTATTATACTAGATTCTAGATCGTGTACTTCTAGATGTAGACACACTCGTACAACAGGAGAAAAGGCATCGCTAACCAACGAGTTTTACGGGATTAGACGGCCTGCAATTCTTCAGACGGACTGTTTCTCTCTCATCCTTCTCTCTCTTCCACATCAGCTAATTTTCTACATGGCTCTGTTTATAGACAGCTGATTGGATACCATTGTACATAACCTAAACATAGATCTAACGGTGAGGATTGGTATTGTTAGGCGGACATCTTCGGAGAAAATGGGGATACGAAAATGGAGCAGTGCACACCATTTTTCTCCTTGCGCCAACCACTTTGGACTGTTGTAAGATACTAAACTGCACTTATGCCCATCAATTGTGTCCTCTATCTGCTAACGTACATAACTTCCTAATTTGTGTATGATAGTTTCTTGCTTGTGCCTCTAGAGCTATTCAAATTCTTAGGACGATGGCGTTTGTGCTCCTGCAGCAACGGAATTTTGTCAAACTGTGAGCTACTAGCATCTGTCAGTTTGAGATTTAGTGTGAACGTGCAGTTCTGAATTTTGGTGTCCTCTAGTTCTTATGGTATGCATCTTATCTGGTATAGATCGGCTTGGATTTGTTAGAATACGTATACGTGTAATATTAGACTAGATTCTAGATCATCTTGTACTCCAAGTATATCTCCCGTATACTTCTAGATGTAGACACACTCGTACAACAGGAGAAAAGGCATCGCTAACCAACGAGTTTTACGGGATTAGACGGTCTGCAATTCTTCAGATGGACTGTTTCTCTCTCATCCTTCTCTCTCTTCCACATCAGCTAATTTCCTACATGGCTCTTGTTATAGATAGCTGATTGGATACCATTGTACATGCCCTAAACACAGATCTAATGGTGAGGATTGTTTTGTTAGGCGGATATCTCCGGAGAAAATGGGAATGCGAAAATGGAGCAGTGCACACCATTTTTCTCCTTGCGCCAACCACTTCGGACTGTTGTAAGATACTAAACTGCACTTATGCCCATCTATTTTGTACTCTATCTGCTAACGTACACAACTTCCTAATTTGTGTATGTTGGTTCCTTGCTTGTGCCTCTAGAGCTATTCAAATTCTTAGGACGATGGCGTTTGTGCTCCTGCAGCAACGGAATCTTGTCAAACTGTGAGCTACTAGCATCTGTCAGTTTGAGATTTAGTGTGAACGTGCAGTTCTGAATTTTGGTGTCCTCTAGTTCTTATGGTATGCATCTTATCTGGTATAGATCGGCTTGGATTTGTTAGAATACGTATACGTGTAATATTAGACTAGATTCTAGATCATCTTGTACTCCAAGTATATCTCCCGTATACTTCTAGATGTAGACACACTCATACAACAGGAGAAAAGGCATCGCTAACCAACGAGTTTTACGGGATTAGACGGTCTGCAATTCTTCAGACGGACTGTTTCTCTCTCATCCTTCTCTCTCTTCCACATCAGCTAATTTCCTACAGGGCTCTTGTTATAGATAGCTGATTGGATACCATTGTACATGCCCTAAACACAGATCTAACGGTGAGGATTGTTTTGTTAGGCGGACATCTC
Source organism: Dactylis glomerata (assembly GCA_007115705.1). NCBI lineage: Eukaryota > Viridiplantae > Streptophyta > Magnoliopsida > Poales > Poaceae > Dactylis > Dactylis glomerata. The sequence continues at coordinate 346,510 of QXEO01000041.1, read as the reverse complement.
CGGAGAAAATGGGGATGCAAAAATGGAGCAGTGCACACCATTTTTCTCCTTGCGCCAACCACTTCGGACTGTTGTAAGATACTAAACTGCACTTATGCACATCTATTTTGTACTCTATCTGCTAACGTACACAACTTCCTAATTTGTGTATGTTGGTTCCTTGCTTGTGCCTCTAGAGCTATTCAAATTCTTAGGACGATGGCGTTTGTGCTCCTGCAGCAACGGAATCTTGTCAAACTGTGAGCTACTAGCATCTGTCAGTTTGAGATTTAGTGTGAACGTGCAGTTCTGAATTTTGGTGTCCTCTAGTTCTTATGGTATGCATCTTATCTGGTATAGATCGGCTTGGATTTGTTAGAATACGTATACATGTAATATTAGACTAGATTCTAGATCATCTTGTACTCCAAGTATATCTCCCGTATACTTCTAGATGTAGACACACTCGTACAACAGGAGAAAAGGCATCGCTAACCAACGAGTTTTACGGGATTAGACGGTCTGCAATTCTTCAGATGGACTGTTTCTCTCTAATCCTTCTCTCTCTCTTCCACATCAGCTAATTTCCTACATGGCTCTTGTTATAGATAGCTGATTGGATACCATTGTACATGCCCTAAACACAGATCTAACGGTGAGGATTGTTTTGCTAGGCGGACATCTCCGGAGAAAATGGGGATGCGAAAATGGAGCAGTGCACACCATTTTTCTCCTTGCGCCAACCACTTCGGACTGTTGTAAGATACTAAACAGCACTTATGCCCATCTATTTTGTACTCTATCTGCTAACGTACATAACTTCCTAATTTGTGTATGTTTGTTCCTTGCTTGTGCCTCTAGAGTTATTCAAATTCTTAGGACGATGGCGTTTGTGCTCCTGCAGCAACGGAATCTTGTCAAACTGTGAGCTACTAGCATCTGTCAGTTTGAGATTTAGTGTGAACGTGCAGTTCTGAATTTTGGTGTCCTCTAGTTCTTATGGTATGCATCTTATCTGGTATAGATCGGCTTGGATTTGTTAGAATATGTATACGTTTAATATTAGACTAGATTCTAGATCATCTTGTACTCCAAGTATATCTCCCGTATACTTCTAGATGTAGACACACTCGTACAACAGGAGAAAAGGCATCGCTAACCAACGAGTTTTACGGGATTAGACGGTCTGCAATTCTTCAGACGGACTATTTCTCTCTCATCCTTCTCTCTCTTCCACATCAGGTAATTTCCTGCAACGCTCTCGTTATAGATAGCTGATTGGATACCATTGTACATGCTCTAAACACAGATCTAACTGTGAGGATTATTTTGTTAGGCGGACATCTCCGGAAAAAATGGGGATGGAAAATGGAGCAGTGCACACCATTTTTCTCCTTGCGCCAACCACTTCGGACTGTTGTAAGATACTAAACTGCACTTATGCCCATCTATTTTGTACTCTATCTGCTAACGTACACAACTTCCTAATTTGTGTATGTTGGTTCCTTGCTTGTGCCTCTAGAGCTATTCAAATTCTTAGGACGATGGCGTTTGTGCTCCTGCAGCAACGCAATCTTGTCAAACTGTGAGCTACTAGCATCTGTTTGTTTGAGATTTAGTGTGAACGTGCAGTTCTGAATTTTGGTGTTCTCTAGTTCTTATGGTATGCATCTTATCTGGTGTAGATCGGCTTGGATTTGTTAGAATACGTATACGTGTAATATTAGACTAGATTCTAGATCATCTTGTACTCCAAGTATATCTCCCGTATACTTCTAGATGTAGACACACTCATACAACAGGAGAAAAGGCATCGCTAACCAACGAGTTTTACGGGATTAGACGGTCTGCAATTCTTCAGACGGACTGTTTCTCTCTCATCCTTCTCTCTCTTCCACATCAGCTAATTTCCTACATGGCTCTTGTTATAGAGAGCTGATTGGATACCATTGTACATGTCCTAAACACAGATCTAACGGTGAGGATTCTTTTGTTAGGCGGACATCTCCGGAGAAAATGGGGATACGAAAATGGAGCAGTGCACACCATTTTTCTCCTTGCACCAACCACTTCGGACTGTTGTAAGATACTAAACTGCACTTATGCACATCTATTTTGTATTCTATCTGCTAACATACACAACTTCCTAATTTGTGTATATTGGTTCCTTGCTTGTGCCTCTAGAGCTATTCAAATTCTTAGGACGATGGCGTTTGTGCTCCTGCAGCAACGGAATATTGTCAAACTGTGAGCTACTAGCATCTGTCAGTTTGAGAATTAGTCTGAACGTGCAGTTCTGAATTTTGGTGTCCTCTAGTTCTTATGGTATGCATCTTATCTGGTATAGATCGGCTTGGATTTGTTAGAATACGTATACGTGTAATATTAGACTAGATTCTAGATCATCTTGTACTCCAAGTATATCTCCCGTATACTTCTAGATATAGACACACTCGTACAACAGGAGAAAAGGCATCGCTAACCAATGAGTTTTACGGGATTAGACGGTCTGCAATTCTTCAGACGGACTGTTTCTCTCTCATCCTTCTCTCTCTCTTCCACATCAGCTAATTTCCTACATGGCTCTCGTTATAGATAGCTGATTGGATACCATTGTACATGCCCTAAACATAGATCTAACGGTGAGGATTGTTTTGTTAGGCGGACATCTCCGGAGAAAATGGGGATGCGAAAATGGAGCAGTGCACTCCATTTTTCTCCTTGCGCCAACCACTTCGGACTGTTGTAAGATACTAAACTACACTTATGCACATCTATTTTGTACTCTATCTGCTAACGTACACAACTTCCTAATTTGTGTATGTTGGTTCCTTGCTTGTGCCTCTAGAGCTATTCAAATTCTTAGGACGATGGCGTTTGTGCTCCTGCAGCAACGGAATCTTGTCAAACTGTGAGCTACTAGCATCTGTCAGTTTGAGATTTAGTGTGAACGTGCAGTTCTGAATTTTGGTGTCCTCTAGTTCTTATGGTATGCATCTTATCTGGTGTAGATCGGCTTGGATTTGTTAGAATACGTATACGTGTAATATTAGACTAGATTCTAGATCATCTTGTACTCCAAGTATATCTCCCGTATACTTCTAGATGTAGACACACTCATACAACAGGAGAAAAGGCATCGCTAACCAACGAGTTTTACGGGATTAGACGGTCTGCAATTCTTCAGACGGACTGTTTCTCTCTCATCCTTCTCTCTCTCTTCCACATCAGCTAATTTCCTACAGGGCTCTTGTTATAGATAGCTGATTGTATACCATTGTACATGCCCTAAACACAGATCTAACGGTGAGGATTGTTTTGTTAGGCGGACATCTCCGGAGAAAATGGGGATGCAAAAATGGAGCAGTGCACACCATTTTTCTCCTTGCGCCAACCACTTCGGACTGTTGTAAGATACTAAACTGCACTTATGCACATCTATTTTGTACTCTATCTGCTAACGTACACAACTTCCTAATTTGTGTATGTTGGTTCCTTGCTTGTGCCTCTAGAGCTATTCAAATTCTTAGGACGATGGCGTTTGTGCTCCTGCAGCAACGGAATCTTGTCAAACTGTGAGCTACTAGCATCTGTCAGTTTGAGATTTAGTGTGAACGTGCAGTTCTGAATTTTGGTGTCCTCTAGTTCTTATGGTATGCATCTTATCTGGTATAGATCGGCTTGGATTTGTTAGAATACGTATACATGTAATATTAGACTAGATTCTAGATCATCTTGTACTCCAAGTATATCTCCCGTATACTTCTAGATGTAGACACACTCGTACAACAGGAGAAAAGGCATCGCTAACCAACGAGTTTTACGGGATTAGACGGTCTGCAATTCTTCAGACGGACTGTTTCTCTCTCATCCTTCTCTCTCTTCCACATCAGCTAATTTCCTACATGGCTCTTGTTATAGATAGCTGATTGGATACCATTGTACATGCCCTAAACACAGATCTAACGGTGAGGATTGTTTTGTTAGGCGGACATCTCCGGAGAAAATGGGGATGCGAAAATGGAGCAGTGCACACCATTTTTCTCCTTGCGCCAACCACTTCGGACTGTTGTAAGATACTAAACTGCACTTATGCCCATCTATTTTGTACTCTATCTGCTAACGTACACAACTTCCTAATTTGTGTATGTTTGTTCCTTGCTTGTGCCTCTAGAGTTATTCAAATTCTTAGGACGATGGCGTTTGTGCTCCTGCAGCAACGGAATTTTGTCAAACTGTGAGCTACTAGCATCTGTCAGTTTGAGATTTAGTGTGAACGTGCAGTTCTGAATTTTGGTGTCCTCTAGTTCTTATGGTATGCATCTTATCTGGTATAGATCGGCTTGGATTTGTTAGAATACGTATACGTTTAATATTAGACTAGATTCTAGATCATCTTGTACTCCAAGTATATCTCCCGTATACTTCTAGATGTAGACACACTCGTACAACAGGAGAAAAGGCATCGCTAACCAACGAGTTTTACGGGATTAGACGGTCTGCAATTCTTCAGACGGACTGTTTCTCTCTCATCCTTCTCTCTCTTCCACATCAGGTAATTTCCTACAAGGCTCTCGTTATAGATAGCTGATTGGATACCATTGTACATGCCCTAAACACAGATCTAACGGTGAGGATTGTTTTGTTAGGCGGAAATGTCCGGAAAAAATGGGGATGGAAAATGGAGCAGTGCACACCATTTTTCTCCTTGCGCCAACCACTTCGGACTGTTGTAAGATACTAAGCTGCACTTATGCACATCTATTTTGTACTCTATCTACTAACGTACACAACTTCCTAATTTGTGTATGTTGGTTCCTTGCTTGTGCCTCTAGAGCTATTCAAATTCTTAGGACGATGGCGTTTGTGCTCCTGCAGCAACGGAATCTTGTCAAACTGTGAGCTACTAGCATCTGTCTGTTTGAGATTTAGTGTGAACGTGCAGTTCTGAATTTTGGTGTCCTCTAGTTCTTATGGTATGCATCTTATTTGGTGTAGATCGGCTTGGATTTGTTAGAATACGTATACGTGTAATATTAGACTAGATTCTAGATCATCTTGTACTCCAAGTATATCTCCCGTATACTTCTAGATGTAGACACACTCATACAACAAGAGAAAAGGCATCGCTAACCAACGAGTTTTACGGGATTAGACGGTCTGCAATTCTTCAGACGGACTGTTTCTCTCTCATCCTTCTCTCTCTTCCACATCAGCTAATTTCCTACATGGCTCTTGTTATAGATAGCTGATTGGATACCATTGTACATGCCCTAAACACAGATCTAACGGTGAGGATTGTTTTGTTAGGCGGACATCTCCGGAGAAAATGGGGATGCGAAAATGGAGCAGTGCACACCATTTTTCTCCTTGCGCCAACCACTTCGGACTGTTGTAAGATACTAAACTGCACTTATGCACATCTATTTTGTACTCTATCTGCTAACGTACACAACTTCCTAATTTGTGTATGTTGGTTCCTTGCTTGTGCCTCTAGAGCTATTCAAATTCTTAGGACGATGGCGTTTGTGCTCCTGCAGCAATGGAATCTTGTCAAACTGTGAGCTACTAGCATCTGTCAGTTTGAGATTTAGTGTGAACGTGCAGTTCTGAATTTTGGTGTCCTCTAGTTCTTATGGTATGCATCTTATCTGATATAGATCGGCTTGGATTTGTTAGAATACGTATACATGTAATATTAGACTAGATTCTAGATCATCTTGTACTCCAAGTATATCTCCCGTATACTTCTAGATGTAGACACACTCGTACAACAGGAGAAAAGGCATCGCTAACCAACGAGTTTTACGGGATTAGACGGTCTGCAATTTTCAGACGGACTGTTTCTCTCTCATCCTTCTCTCTCTCTCTTCCACATCAGCTAATTTCCTACATGGCTCTTGTTATAGATAGCTGATTGGATACCATTGTACATGCCCTAAACACAGATCTAACGGTGAGGATTGTTTTGTTAGGCGGACATCTCCGGAGAAAATGGGGATGCGAAAATGGAGCAGTGCACACAATTTTTCTCCTTGCGCCAACCACTTCGGACTGTTGTAAGATACTAAACTGCACTTATGCCCATCTATTTTGTACTCTATCTGCTAACGTACACAACTTCCTAATTTGTGTATGTTGGTTCCTTGCTTGTGCCTCTAGAGCTATTCAAATTCTTAGGACGATGGCGTTTGTGCTCCTGCAGCAACGGAATCTTGTCAAACTGTCAGCTACTAGCATCTGTCAGTTTGAGATTTAGTGTGAACGTGCAGTTCTGAATTTTGGTGTCCTCTAGTTCTTATGGTATGCATCTTATCTGGTATAGATCGGCTTGGATTTGTTAGAATACGTATACGTGTAATATTAGACTAGATTCTAGATCATCTTGTACTCCAAGTATATCTCCCGTATACTTCTAGATGTAGACACACTCATACAACAGGAGAAAAGGCATCGCTAATCAACGAGTTTTACGGGATTAGACGGTCTGCAATTCTTCAGACGGACTGTTTCTCTCACATCCTTCTCTCTCTTCCACATCAGCTAATTTCCTACATGGCTCTTGTTATAGATAGCTGATTGGATACCATTGTACATGTCCTAAACACAGATCTAACGGTGAGGATTCTTTTGTTAGGCGGACATCTCCGGAGAAAATGGGGATACGAAAATGGAGCAGTGCACACCATTTTTCTCCTTGCGCCAACCACTTCGGACTGTTGTAAGATACTAAACTGCACTTATGCACATCTATTTTGTACTCTATCTGCTAACGTATACAACTTCCTAATTTGTGTATGTTGGTTCCTTGCTTGTGCCTCTAGAGCTATTCAAATTCTTAGGACGATAGCGTTTGTGCTCCTGCAGCAACGGAATCTTGTCAAACTGTGAGCTACTAGCATCTGTCAGTTTGAGATTTAGTGTGAACGTGCAGTTCTGAATTTTGGTGTCCTCTAGTTCTTATGGTATGCATCTTATCTCGTATAGATCGGCTTGGATTTGTTAGAATACGTATACATGTAATATTAGACTAGATTCTAGATCATCTTGTACTCCAAGTATATCTCCCGTATACTTCTAGATGTAGACACACTCGTACAACAGGAGAAAAGGCATCGCTAACCAACGAGTTTTACGGGATTAGACGGTCTGCAATTTTCAGACGGACTGTTTCTCTCTCATCCTTCTCTCTCTCTCTTCCACATCAGCTAATTTCCTACATGGCTCTTGTTATAGATAGCTGATTGGATACCATTGTACATGCCCTAAACACAGATCTAACGGTGAGGATTGTTTTGTTAGGCGGACATCTCCGGAGAAAATGGGGATGCGAAAATGGAGCAGTGCACACCATTTTTCTCCTTGCGCCAACCACTTCGGACTGTTGTAAGATACTAAACTGCACTTATGCCCATCTATTTTGTACTCTATCTGCTAACGTACACAACTTCCTAATTTGTGTATGTTGGTTCCTTGCTTGTGCCTCTAGAGCTATTCAAATTCTTAGGACGATGGCGTTTGTGCTCCTGCAGCAACGGAATCTTGTCAAACTGTGAGCTACTAGCATCTGTCAGTTTGAGATTTAGTGTGAACGTGCAGTTCTGAATTTTGGTGTCCTCTAGTTCTTATGGTATGCATCTTATCTGGTATAGATCGGCTTGGATTTGTTAGAATACGTATACGTGTAATATTAGACTAGATTCTAGATCATCTTGTACTCCAAGTATATCTCCCGTATACTTCTAGATGTAGACACACTCATACAACAGGAGAAAAGGCATCGCTAATCAACGAGTTTTACGGGATTAGACGGTCTGCAATTCTTCAGACGGACTGTTTCTCTCACATCCTTCTCTCTCTTCCACATCAGCTAATTTCCTACATGGCTCTTGTTATAGATAGCTGATTGGATACCATTGTACATGTCCTAAACACAGATCTAACGGTGAGGATTCTTTTGTTAGGCGGACATCTCCGGAGAAAATGGGGATACGAAAATGGAGCAGTGCACACCATTTTTCTCCTTGCGCCAACCACTTCGGACTGTTGTAAGATACTAAACTGCACTTATGCACATCTATTTTGTACTCTATCTGCTAACGTATACAACTTCATAATTTGTGTATGTTGGTTCCTTGCTTGTGCCTCTAGAGCTATTCAAATTCTTAGGACGATAGCGTTTGTGCTCCTGCAGCAACGGAATGTTGTCAAACTGTGAGCTACTAGCATCTGTCAGTTTGAGATTTAGTGTGAACGTGCAGTTCTGAATTTTGGTGTCCTCTAGTTCTTATGGTATGCATCTTATCTCGTATAGATCGGCTTGGATTTGTTAGGATACGTATACATGTAATATTAGACTAGATTCTAGATCATCTTGTACTCCAAGTATATCTCCCGTATACTTCTAGATGTAGACACACTCGTACAACAGGAGAAAAGGCATCGCTAACCAACGAGTTTTACGGGATTAGACGGTCTGCAATTCTTCAGACGGACTGTTTCTCTCTCATCCTTCTCTCTCTTCCACATCAGCTAATTTCCTACATGGCTCTTGTTATAGATAGCTGATTGGATACCATTGTACATGCCCTAAACACAGATCTAACGGTGAGGATTGTTTTGTTAGGCGGACATCTCCGGAGAAAATGGGGATGCGAAAATGGAGCAGTGCACACCATTTTTCTCCTTGCGCCAACCACTTCGGACTGTTGTAAGATACTAAACTGCACTTATGCACATCTATTTTGTACTCCATCTGCTAACGTACACAACTTCCTAATTTGTGTATGTTGGTTCCTTGCTTGTGCCTCTAGAGCTATTCAAATTCTTAGGACGATGGCGTTTGTGCTCCTGCAGCAACGGAATCTTGTCAAACTGTGAGCTACTAGCATCTGTCAGTTTGAGATTTAGTGTGAACGTGCAGTTCTGAATTTTGGTGTCCTCTAGTTCTTATGGTATGCATCTTATCTGGTATAGATCGGCTTGGATTTGTTAGAATACGTATACATGTAATATTAAACTAGATTCTAGATCATCTTGTACTCCAAGTATATCTCCCGTATACTTCTAGATGTAGACACACTCGTACAACAGGAGAAAAGGCATCGCTAACCAACGAGTTTTACGGGATTAGACGGTCTGCAATTTTCAGACGGACTGTTTCTCTCTCATCCTTCTCTCTCTCTTCCACATCAGCTAATTTCCTACATGGCTCTTGTTATAGATAGCTGATTGGATACCATTGTACATGCCCTAAACACAGATCTAACGGTGAGGATTGTTTTGTTAGGCGGACATCTCCGGAGAAAATGGGGATGCGAAAATGGAGCAGTGCACACCATTTTTCTCCTTGCGCCAACCACTTCGGACTGTTGTAAGATACTAAACTGCACTTATGCCCATCTATTTTGTACTCTATCTGCTAACGTACACAACTTCCTAATTTGTGTATGTTGGTTCCTTGCTTGTGCCTCTAGAGCTATTCAAATTCTTAGGACGATGGCGTTTGTGCTCCTGCAGCAACGGAATCTTGTCAAACTGTGAGCTACTAGCATCTGTCAGTTTGAGATTTAGTGTGAACGTGCAGTTCTGAATTTTGGTGTCCTCTAGTTCTTATGGTATGCATCTTATCTGGTATAGATCGGCTTGGATTTGTTAGAATACGTATACATGTAATATTAGACTAGATTCTAGATCATCTTGTACTCCAAGTATATCTCCCGTATACTTCTAGATGTAGACACACTCGTACAACAGGAGAAAAGGCATCGCTAACCAACGAGTTTTACGGGATTAGACGGTCTGCAATTCTTCAGACGGACTGTTTCTCTCTAATCCTTCTCTCTCTCTTCCACATCAGCTAATTTCCTACATGGCTCTTGTTATAGATAGCTGATTGGATACCATTGTACATGCCCTAAACACAGATCTAACGGTGAGGATTGTTTTGTTAGGCGGACATCTCCGGAGAAAATGGGGATGCGAAAATGGAGCAGTGCACACCATTTTTCTCCTTGCGCCAACCACTTCGGACTGTTGTAAGATACTAAACTGCACTTATGCCCATCTATTTTGTACTCTATCTGCTAACGTACACAACTTCCTAATTTGTGTATGTTTGTTCCTTGCTTGTGCCTCTAGAGTTATTCAAATTCTTAGGACGATGGCGTTTGTGCTCCTGCAGCAACGGAATCTTGTCAAACTGTGAGCTACTAGCATCTGTCAGTTTGAGATTTAGTGTGAACGTGCAGTTCTGAATTTTGGTGTCCTCTAGTTCTTATGGTATGCATCTTATCTGGTATAGATCGGCTTGGATTTGTTAGAATACGTATACGTTTAATATTAGACTAGATTCTAGATCATCTTGTACTCTAAGTATATCTCCCGTATACTTCTAGATGTAGACACACTCGTACAACAGGAGAAAAGGCATCGCTAACCAACGAGTTTTACGGGATTAGACGGTCTGCAATTCTTCAGACGGACTGTTTCTCTCTCATCCTTCTCTCTCTTCCACATCAGGTAATTTCCTACAAGGCTCTCGTTATAGATAGCTGATTGGATACCATTGTACATGCCCTAAACACAGATCTAACGGTGAGGATTGTTTTGTTAGGCGGACATGTCCGGAAAAAATGGGGATGGAAAATGGAGCAGTGCACACCATTTTTCTCCTTGCGCCAACCACTTCGGACTGTTGTAAGATACTAAACTGCACTTATGCACATCTATTTTGTACTCTATCTGCTAACGTACACAACTTCCTAATTTGTGTATGTTGGTTCCTTGCTTGTGCCTCTAGAGCTATTCAAATTCTTAGGACGATGGCGTTTGTGCTCCTGCAGCAACGGAATCTTGTCAAACTGTGAGCTACTAGCATCTGTCTGTTTGAGATTTAGTGTGAACGTGCATTTCTGAATTTTGGTGTCCTCTAGTTCTTATGGTATGCATCTTATTTGGTGTAGATCGGCTTGGATTTGTTAGAATACGTATACGTGTAATATTAGACTAGATTCTAGATCATCTTGTACTCCAAGTATATCTCCCGTATACTTCTAGATGTAGACACACTCATACAACAGGAGAAAAGGCATCGCTAACCAACGAGTTTTACGGGATTAGACGGTCTGCAATTCTTCAGACGGACTGTTTCTCTCTCATCCTTCTCTCTCTTCCACATCAGCTAATTTCCTACATGGCTCTTGTTATAGATAGCTGATTGGATACCATTGTACATGCCCTAAACACAGATCTAACGGTGAGGATTGTTTTGTTAGGCGGACATCTCCGGAGAAAATGGGGATGCGAAAATGGAGCAGTGCACACCATTTTTCTCCTTGCGCCAACCACTTCGGACTGTTGTAAGATACTAAACTGCACTTATGCACATCTATTTTGTACTCTATCTGCTAACGTACACAACTTCCTAATTTGTGTATGTTGGTTCCTTGCTTGTGCCTCTAGAGCTATTCAAATTCTTAGGACGATGGCGTTTGTGCTCCTGCAGCAACGGAATCTTGTCAAACTGTGAGCTACTAGCATCTGTCAGTTTGAGATTTAGTGTGAACGTGCAGTTCTGAATTTTGGTGTCCTCTAGTTCTTATGGTATGCATCTTATCTGATATAGATCGGCTTGGATTTGTTAGAATACGTATACATGTAATATTAGACTAGATTCTAGATCATCTTGTACTCCAAGTATATCTCCCGTATACTTCTAGATGTAGACACACTCGTACAACAGGAGAAAAGGCATCGCTAACCAACGAGTTTTACGGGATTAGACGGTCTGCAATTTTCAGACGGACAGTTTCTCTCTCATCCTTCTCTCTCTCTCTTCCACATCAGCTAATTTCCTACATGGCTCTTGTTATAGATAGCTGATTGGATACCATTGTACATGCCCTAAACACAGATCTAACGGTGAGGATTGTTTTGTTAGGCGGACATCTCCGGAGAAAATGGGGATGCGAAAATGGAGCAGTGCACACCATTTTTCTCCTTGCGCCAACCACTTCGGACTGTTGTAAGATACTAAACTGCACTTATGCCCATCTATTTTGTACTCTATCTGCTAACGTACACAACTTCCTAATTTGTGTATGTTGGTTCCTTGCTTGTGCCTCTAGAGCTATTCAAATTCTTAGGACGATGGCGTTTGTGCTCCTGCAGCAACGGAATCTTGTCAAACTGTGAGCTACTAGCATCTGTCAGTTTGAGATTTAGTGTGAACGTGCAGTTCTGAATTTTGGTGTCCTCTAGTTCTTATGGTATGCATCTTATCTGGTATAGATCGGCTTGGATTTGTTAGAATACGTATACGTGTAATATTAGACTAGATTCTAGATCATCTTGTACTCCAAGTATATCTCCCGTATACTTCTAGATGTAGACACACTCATACAACAGGAGAAAAGGCATCGCTAATCAACGAGTTTTACGGGATTAGACGGTCTGCAATTCTTCAGACGGACTGTTTCTCTCACATCCTTCTCTATCTTCCACATCAGCTAATTTCCTACATGGCTCTTGTTATAGATAGCTGATTGGATACCATTGTACATGTCCTAAACACAGATCTAACGGTGAGGATTCTTTTGTTAGGCGGACATCTCCGGAGAAAATGGGGATACGAAAATGGAGCAGTGCACACCATTTTTCTCCTTGCGCCAACCACTTCGGACTGTTGTAAGATACTAAACTGCACTTATGCACATCTATTTTGTACTCTATCTGCTAACGTATACAACTTCATAATTTGTGTATGTTGGTTCCTTGCTTGTGCCTCTAGAGCTATTCAAATTCTTAGGACGATAGCGTTTGTGCTCCTGCAGCAACGGAATGTTGTCAAACTGTGAGCTACTAGCATCTGTCAGTTTGAGATTTAGTGTGAACGTGCAGTTCTGAATTTTGGTGTCCTCTAGTTCTTATGGTATGCATCTTATCTCGTATAGATCGGCTTGGATTTGTTAGAATACGTATACATGTAATATTAGACTAGATTCTAGATCATCTTGTACTCCAAGTATATCTCCCGTATACTTCTAGATGTAGACACACTCGTACAACAGGAGAAAAGGCATCGCTAACCAACGAGTTTTACGGGATTAGACGGTCTGCAATTCTTCAGACGGACTGTTTCTCTCTCATCCTTCTCTCTCTTCCACATCAGCTAATTTCCTACATGGCTCTTGTTATAGATAGCTGATTGGATACCATTGTACATGCCCTAAACACAGATCTAACGGTGAGGATTGTTTTGTTAGGCGGACATCTCCGGAGAAAATGGGGATGCGAAAATGGAGCAGTGCACACCATTTTTCTCCTTGCGCCAACCACTTCGGACTGTTGTAAGATACTAAACTGCACTTATGCACATCTATTTTGTACTCCATCTGCTAACGTACACAACTTCCTAATTTGTGTATGTTGGTTCCTTGCTTGTGCCTCTAGAGCTATTCAAATTCTTAGGACGATGGCGTTTGTGCTCCTGCAGCAACGGAATCTTGTCAAACTGTGAGCTACTAGCATCTGTCAGTTTGAGATTTAGTGTGAACGTGCAGTTCTGAATTTTGGTGTCCTCTAGTTCTTATGGTATGCATCTTATCTGGTATAGATCGGCTTGGATTTGTTAGAATACGTATACATGTAATATTAGACTAGATTCTAGATCATCTTGTACTCCAAGTATATCTCCCGTATACTTCTAGATGTAGACACACTCGTACAACAGGAGAAAAGGCATCGCTAACCAACGAGTTTTACGGGATTAGACGGTCTGCAATTTTCAGACGGACTGTTTCTCTCTCATCCTTCTCTCTCTCTTCCACATCAGCTAATTTCCTACATGGCTCTTGTTATAGATAGCTGATTGGATACCATTGTACATGCCCTAAACACAGATCTAACGGTGAGGATTGTTTTGTTAGGCGGACATCTCCGGAGAAAATGGGGATGCGAAAATGGAGCAGTGCACACCATTTTTCTCCTTGCGCCAACCACTTCGGACTGTTGTAAGATACTAAACTGCACTTATGCCCATCTATTTTGTACTCTATCTGCTAACGTACACAACTTCCTAATTTGTGTATGTTGGTTCCTTGCTTGTGCCTCTAGAGCTATTCAAATTCTTAGGACGATGGCGTTTGTGCTCCTGCAGCAACGGAATCTTGTCAAACTGTGAGCTACTAGCATCTGTCAGTTTGAGATTTAGTGTGAACGTGCAGTTCTGAATTTTGGTGTCCTCTAGTTCTTATGGTATGCATCTTATCTGGTATAGATCGGCTTGGATTTGTTAGAATACATATACGTGTAATATTAGACTAGATTCTAGATCATCTTGTACTCCAAGTATATCTCCCGTATACTTCTAGATGTAGACACACTCATACAACAGGAGAAAAGGCATCGCTAATCAACGAGTTTTACGGGATTAGACGGTCTGCAATTCTTCAGACGGACTGTTTCTCTCTCATCCTTCTCTCTCTTCCACATCAGCTAATTTCCTACATGGCTCTTGTTATAGATAGCTGATTGGATACCATTGTACATGTCCTAAACACAGATCTAACGGTGAGGATTCTTTTGTTAGGCGGACATCTCCGGAGAAAATGGGGATACGAAAATGGAGCAGTGCACACCATTTTTCTCCTTGCGCCAACCACTTCGGACTGTTGTAAGATACTAAACTGCACTTATGCCCATCTATTTTGTACTCTATCTGCTAACGTACACAACTTCCTAATTTGTGTATGTTGGTTCCTTGCTTGTGCCTCTAGAGCTATTCAAATTCTTAGGACGATGGCGTTTGTGCTCCTGCAGCAACGGAATCTTGTCAAACTGTGAGCTACTAGCATCTGTCAGTTTGAGATTTAGTGTGAACGTGCAGTTCTGAATTTTGGTGTCCTCTAGTTCTTATGGTATGCATCTTATCTGGTATAGATCGGCTTGGATTTGTTAGAATACGTATACGTGTAATATTAGACTAGATTCTAGATCATCTTGTACTCCAAGTATATCTCCCGTATACTTCTAGATGTAGACACACTCATACAACAGGAGAAAAGGCATCGCTAACCAACGAGTTTTACGGGATTAGACGGTCTGCAATTCTTCAGACGGACTGTTTCTCTCTCATCCTTCTCTCTCTTCCACATCAGCTAATTTCCTACAGGGCTCTTGTTATAGATAGCTGATTGGATACCATTGTACATGCCCTAAACACAGATCTAACGGTGAGGATTGTTTTGTTAGGCGGACATCTCCGGAGAAAATGGGGATGCAAAAATGGAGCAGTGCACACCATTTTTCTCCTTGCGCCAACCACTTCGGACTGTTGTAAGATACTAAACTGCACTTATGCACATCTATTTTGTACTCTATCTGCTAACGTACACAACTTCCTAATTTGTGTATGTTGGTTCCTTGCTTGTGCCTCTAGAGCTATTCAAATTCTTAGGACGATGGCGTTTGTGCTCCTGCAGCAACGGAATCTTGTCAAACTGTGAGCTACTAGCATCTGTCAGTTTGAGATTTAGTGTGAACGTGCAGTTCTGAATTTTGGTGTCCTCTAGTTCTTATGGTATGCATCTTATCTGGTATAGATCGGCTTGGATTTGTTAGAATACGTATACGTGTAATATTAGACTAGATTCTAGATCATCTTGTACTCCAAGTATATCTCCCATATACTTCTAGATGTAGACACACTCATACAACAGGAGAAAAGGCATCGCTAATCAACGAGTTTTACGGGATTAGACGGTCTGCAATTCTTCAGACGGACTGTTTCTCTCTCATCCTTCTCTCTCTTCCACATCAGCTAATTTCCTACATGGCTCTTGTTATAGATAGCTGATTGGATACCATTGTACATGTCCTAAACACAGATCTAACGGTGAGGATTCTTTTGTTAGGCGGACATCTCCGGAGAAAATGGGGATACGAAAATGGAGCAGTGCACACCATTTTTCTCCTTGCGCCAACCACTTCGGACTGTTGTAAGATACTAAACTGCACTTATGCACATCTATTTTGTACTCTATCTGCTAACGTATACAACTTCATAATTTGTGTATGTTGGTTCCTTGCTTGTGCCTCTAGAGCTATTCAAATTCTTAGGACGATAGCGTTTGTGCTCCTGCAGCAACGGAATGTTGTCAAACTGTGAGCTACTAGCATCTGTCAGTTTGAGATTTAGTGTGAACGTGCAGTTCTGAATTTTGGTGTCCTCTAGTTCTTATGGTATGCATCTTATCTGGTATAGATCGGCTTGGATTTGTTAGAATACGTATACATGTAATATTAGACTAGATTCTAGATCATCTTGTACTCCAAGTATATCTCCCGTATACTTCTAGATGTAGACACACTCGTACAACAGGAGAAAAGGCATCGCTAACCAACGAGTTTTACGGGATTAGACGGTCTGCAATTCTTCAGACGGACTGTTTCTCTCTAATCCTTCTCTCTCTCTTCCACATCAGCTAATTTCCTACATGGCTCTTGTTATAGATAGCTGATTGGATACCATTGTACATGCCCTAAACACAGATCTAACGGTGAGGATTGTTTTGTTAGGCGGACATCTCCGGAGAAAATGGGGATGCGAAAATGGAGCAGTGCACACCATTTTTCTCCTTGCGCCAACCACTTCGGACTGTTGTAAGATACTAAACTGCACTTATGCCCATCTATTTTGTACTCTATATGCTAACGTACACAACTTCCTAATTTGTGTATATTTGTTCCTTGCTTGTGCCTCTAGAGTTATTCAAATTCTTAGGACGATGGCGTTTGTGCTCCTGCAGCAACGGAATCTTGTCAAACTGTGAGCTACTAGCATCTGTCAGTTTGAGATTTAGTGTGAACGTGCAGTTCTGAATTTTGGTGTCCTCTAGTTCTTATGGTATGCATCTTATCTGGTATAGATCGGCTTGGAGTTGTTAGAATACGTATACGTGTAATATTAGACTAGATTCTAGATCATCTTGTACTCCAAGTATATCTCCCGTATACTTCTAAATGTAGACACACTCATACAACAGGAGAAAAGACATCGCTAACCAACGAGTTTTACGGTATTAGACGGTCTGCAATTCTTCAGACGGACTGTTTCTCTCTCATCCTTCTCTCTCTTCCACATCAGCTAATTTCCTACATGGCTCTTGTTATAGATAGCTGATTGGATACCATTGTACATGCCCTAAACACAGATCTAACGGTGAGGATTGTTTTGTTAGGCGGACATCTCCGGAGAAAATGGGGATGCGAAAATGGAGCAGTGCACACCATTTTTCTCCTTGCGCCAACCACTTCGGACTGTTGTAAGATACTAAACTGCACTTATGCACATCTATTTTGTACTCTATCTGCTAACGTACACAACTTCCTAATTTGTGTATGTTGGTTCCTTGCTTGTGCCTCTAGAGCTATTCAAATTCTTAGGACGATGGCGTTTGTGCTCCTGCAGCAACGGAATCTTGTCAAACTGTGAGCTACTAGCATCTGTCAGTTTGAGATTTAGTGTGAATGTACAGTTCAGAATTTTGGTGTCCTTTAGTTCTTATGGTATGCATCTTATCTGGTATAGATCAGCTAGGATTTGTTACAATACATATACGTGTAGTATTATACTAGATTCTAGATCGTGTACTTCTAGATGTAGACACACTCATACAACAGGAGAAAAGGCATCGCTAACCAACGAGTTTTACGGGATTAGACGGTCTGCAATTCTTCAGACGGACTGTTTCTCTCTCATCCTTCTCTCTCTTCCACATCAGCTAATTTTCTACATGGCTCTTGTTATAGACAGCTGATTGGATACCATTGTACATGACCTAAACATAGATCTAACGGTGAGGATTGGTTTTGTTAGGCGGACATTTCCGGAGAAAATGGGGATGCAAAAATGGAGCAGTGCACACCATTTTTCTCCTTGCGCCAACCACTTCGGACTGTTGTAAGATACTAAACTGCACTTATGCCCATCAATTGTGTACTCTATTTGCTAACGTACACAACTTCCTAATTTGTGTATGATAGTTTCTTGCTTGTGCCTCTAGAGCTATTCAAATTCTTAGGACGATGGCGTTTGTGCTCCTGCAGCAACGGAATTTTGTCAAACTGTGAGCTACTAGCATCTGTCAGTTTGAGATTTAGTGTGAACGTGCAGTTCTGAATTTTGGTGTCCTCTAGTTCTTATGGAATGCATCTTATCTGGTATAGATCGGCTTGGATTTGTTAGAATTCATATACGTGTAGTATTAGACTAGGATTCTAGATCATCTTATACTCCAAGTCTATCTCCCCGTGTACTTCTATATATAACCCATGAGGGTCAACATAATAAACATGAAACAAAATATTAGGGTTCTATATTTTTCACATGGTATCAGAGCTAAGAGGTCTTGAGTTCAAGACCCGGCTGACGCTATAAAAAGTAAAAATATTGAACCCCATTTTGGTCCACGTTAGGCCTAAGGAAGCCACACGTGAGGGGCAGTGTTGAAGTATAAATGCATTGCCTTAGTCTCTTCTATCAGATCGGTCTTTTGGTCGCATTGGCTAGAGCATGCAGTTCTACATGGTTCTACAAACTTTCGCATGGCATTAGAGCGGTTAGTCTCACGACGCCGATCCTAGTTTCTTCCACCACTTCCGCAATGCGCGCTGCCCCCAGGAAGATCTCTCCTAGGGGGTGTATCGGTTCTTTAAGCATGGATTGGAATGCATTCCCCAAATAATTATCTTCTCATGTATCTAATACTCCCTACTTTTTTGTAGGTTCTGATGCATGATCAAATAGACAAATGGGAGGTGGAAACTAAGCAGCACTGACGCCCCCTTTCTAACAGTAAGAAGTGGAGCTCTAATGTAAGTGGCTTCATACTTATCATCTTACAACATGTCTTGAGATATAATACACCTTTATTTAACATTGGTTGATGCAACTTGACCATTTCTGTTTAATAGTGGGGTCTTGAACCTCGTGACAAGGAAAATAAACAATTTTCCGTTTCATTCTCTCGCCAGTCAGTGGTATGTAACATATCTTTTCTAAGTTTTGAATACGCTAGTATCATATGTTGGTGCTCAGTCGTTGTTACATTGTTATACAATATTCCCTATATGCAGGGAGCTGGTCTTCGGAATATGGGGAACACATGCTTTCTAAATGCAACTCTTCAGTGCATCACTCACACTGTCCCACTTTTAAGAAGCTCCGCTGCACTGACCATTCTACCCCATGCTCATGTATGGACATTTTCTAATATTCATTTTTTTACTATGAGAAAGTTTTCCAAATCCTTTTTTCTTTGCTTTGATTTGCATGATTTGTTCCATTATTTTCATACAGATGATGAGGATGGGTTCTGTTCTTTCTGCGCCCTCAAAGAACATGCAGAAGAATCAGTTCGAAGTTCTGGGTCTGTCTTAATGCCAGCAAGTTTCAAAGATAATTTAAGCAGTATCCTTTGCATTTAAGATTTATGCCCTCGCTCTTTAATTGTCATTAATAAATGTTGTCAGCATACATGGCCATTTCCCTGATCTGGCACCCTGAAATGTATATGGTTTTTCTTAACTTTATTAAATTCGTACATCTTGCTATTCAGTGATGTATTTCCAATGTAGTGATGGTGTTTTAAATTGTTTCGTAAGATTTCCTTAAAAGATTATTCCAGAATTATCTTCAGATTTTAGACCAGGACAACAAGAGGATGCACATGAGTTCCTTCGTCGCTTGCTGTATAATTTGCATAAGTGCACCCTGGATCCCAAATCAAAGGGTAAGCCCTCATCTTTTGATGAGGAAAGTATTGTCAAGCAGGTGTTTGGAGGTCGACTAAAAAGCCAGGTATGTACTTTAGCATTGCTTATTTGTTCTCTTTGCACTTGTGTCGCAACTAATGCTATTCTGTTCATATAGTTGACATGCCATGATTGTGGTTACTGCTCGGAGACATTTGAGCCCTTCCTTTATCTCAGCTTGGAGATTGATCAGGTTGATGACCTTGTTGCTGCATTGGAATATTTTACCAAGGTGGAGCAGATTGCTGATGCGGAGAACAAGCTCACCTGTGAAAGTTCTAGTGTTCAAGTTTGTGAGGACAAGCGGTTAGTTCTTGATAAAGCACCTGATGTTGTTGCGTTTCATCTTAAGCGCTTCACCACACTTGGTAATTCCACTGAAAAGATTGACAAACATGTGGCATACGCATCAGAACTTGATTTGAAGCCATTCCACAGTAATCCAGACAAGGAGGTGACTTTTTGTGCCCTTTTCCGCTTGTAGGCTACTAGGCTTACCATGAAGACATATTTTGATGTTTTGCTTGTATTGTCACATGCATCAGGACCTAAAATATGATCTTTACGGTGTTGTTCAACATTCTGGCTTACCTAACTATGGTCATTATGTGTACACCATTCGTTCTTCACCAAGCAGTTGGCACTTGATGAATGACTCATATGTAGGTGTCACACCTCACAAGTCAGTTGCTCTTTCTTTTTATGACATGAATATTTTCACCATGTAACAGTCAAACTTGTGTTGCAGGTTGATTCCATTACTGAGACAAGTGCACTATCTCAGGAAGCATATATTCTCTTCTATGTTAGGCAGGGCATGTTTCTGTGGTTCTCAAGTTTGCTAGAGGTGGCTACTAGTGGTGCATCTTCTGTGTTAGTTTTGGATAATATTGATGCAGACTGTTCAACGTCAGGCAACAACAGTTCTGGTTATGAGTTTGAGAATGATGAAGCAACTCAATGCAAACATAATGAGAATAAACACCTAGAGTCTATGGAGGATCCTAGTAGTTCTGTTATAGAAGAGATAACTAAACTTAGTGAGGATTTGTTGGAGGAGGAATTAGGGGAACCGAAAATCACAAGGATCTGTTGGTATCACCGAAGAAAGCTTCTAGAGTGGGTAGGAAGAAAACAAGGGAAGTGAAACTCCCTTGCCGTCATAGTAAACACTTATAGAAGAAGGTTTAAAAATTAAAGGCTGTTTTTGGAATGGTGATGAGTTTGGAGATTTAGCAAAACATGCTTTTGTGCATGAAACAATTAGAGAGCACAAGCTACACTTTTTTGCAATCCTTGAAACAGGACGATCAAATTTTTCAACCCCTTAAAAAAATATTATCTGGGGGTTTGGGTTATGAATGGTACTGCCTACCACCACATGGGAGGTCTGGCGGTATACTTGTGGGAATCAATACCGCGTCTTTAAATGTTCAAAGAGTATTGAATGGTGACTTTTGTGTTAAGTTTCATGTTGGATTAAAAAAAGGATTTGATTGGGTTCTGTTGCCGGGTTTTGTTTTTAGGGAAACACATTATGTATTAAGCTAGCAAGCCACCTCATTAAAAACCATCCAGTCCCCTTAGGTACCTTGGTAAGGAAAAGAGTGCGTCAGAAACTTGCTTCCCCGATCAATGTACTGTTACATCAGTCACTAAAGAGTCTAGCAGGAATCTAGGGGGTTGATCGACCCAATTACAAGATAAGCAATTATCAAGACTAAACCTAGCTAGCTCGTGAGCCGCTTTATTTGCTTCCCTCGGACAGTGATTAAATAAGACCTCACCAATAGTAGCTGGAGAGGCTTCATTCCACCACCTCTCCTTTCCATTGCAAGCATTAACAACATCCGTTGAGTCTGATTCCGCTTGGACTTTAGATAAAGTCATATTGGTAGCTAAAACTAATCCTTCCCTCAGAGCCATGGCCTCAGCCATCATGGGGTTCGAAACATGCGGTATGAAGCAGCAGGAACTGCCCATCAGCGTCTCTAAGAATTGCACCCGATGCACCTGTTTTTCTGTCATCAAAGAAAGCAGCATCAACATTAAGTTTTATATACCTTAGCTTCGGTTTAGACCACCTAGCCTCATCACCACCGCTAGGTTTGGGTGCCTTCCTTGAATATCTACAATGGTGAGGATAGACATTCTACATAGATGGATAGGAGGCACAGGTTCATCGTGAGTTCGACGACGCCTAATCCACCATAAATACCAACATGTTACCAAGATGATCTCCTTCAGACTTTGATTAATCTCGTCGATCCTGTTATCATGGCGTCGGAGCAGTTCTTCGAGAACCGCCGACCCCGACCGATCAACGTGCACCACTTCCGAGATCACTTCCCATAACCCCAGGCACTCCCAAAGGCCTTTAGTCACATCACATTTAAATAAAAGATGACGAATATCCTTCGGCCCTTGGTTACAAATTGGACAGCCTCATGAAGTACCAATGTGGCGATTATAGAGGGTAGATTTTAGAGGCAGGATGCCATGTAGAGCACGCCATATGCAGATCTTGACTTTGCCAGGAATTTTCATCTGCCAAAGAATCCTCCACACTGGATTTATTGTCGAGGCCCCCGGCAATGATAGCTGATAACCCGATGCCCCAAATTGATGCCGCCATTGGATATAATAGCCATACCGAACTGTATATCTACCATGAGAAGTGGCGTCCCAAGCAATGAAATCATCAAAACCTTGCCTATGTATAGGGATTTGAAGTATACGATGCACATCAACATCTCCAAAAAGATCATGGAGTAATTCCAAGTCCGACCGTCCCGTGAGTGGATTTATGAGATCACTAACCTTAGTATAAACAGCCCCTCCTCTAGGAGACATAACCTTCCTATCCGGACTGCTTGGAATCCAAGGGTCTCTCCAAATATCAATCTTTTCTCCATTACCAACTCACCAAATATACCCTCGTTTGAAAGTAGTGATACCTGCGAGAATAGTCTGCCATGTGAACGATGAGCCTGCTTTAGGTCCAGCTTTAAGACTGTCCCCATCAGGATATTATTTGGCACAGCAGACTCCTGATTATCAATAAGCCTCCAAACTTGTTTCGCCAACATTGCAAGGTTAAAGGAGTGGAAATCATGAAATTCCATCCCCCCTTCTTTTTTCGGGTAGCACAATTCCACCAAGCATGCCAATGCATCTTATTGGAATTAGCATCATCTCCCCACCAGAACTTGTGTTATATTCTGATCCAAATTCAAGTATTGGTGCACTGAAGAAAGGCTAACTTCGGATGCAGCGGAGCGAGGCCCATCGCCGGGAGGCTTGGGCCGAAGCGACTACGTTAACAAAGCTGTCCGGCGACCATGTTAACACAGCTGCTCGGCTACAACAACATACCCAATATTTATCAAGCTTCAAAGCTGCTGGACGATTGAAGATTGGATTTGTGATGTAGTCAACCTTGATGATCAAAGAAGTAGAACTGCTGAAATAGCAACCGCAATGAACTAGGCGATCAATACATACTAGTGTTAGTATCACGTGAAACTATTTCTTCCCAGTTCACCATTCGTCATGAACTCATGATCCTATAATTTAACCACTGAACCCGGCGGCATGGCTTGTGGCCGCAGCTTCCGCGAGGTGGCGCCGGCGGCATGGCCGGTCGTCGCCGCTTCCACGAGGATGGCGAGCCCATGAGGGAATAGAGATAATGCGAAAACATGAGGAGAATGGTGCGAGCAGCTCCAAATTCTTGATTCGCTTCCTACGCAAGAGAGGTGTCCGGCCGGATTCTTGGTTGTAACTAGATGCTTGTCGTGTGCCTGAATTTCCGGCGGGATTTCATGGTTGATTTTGCTCGCTTGTTTTGTTGTATACAGGTATAATCCGCAATTAATCATACATGTACGTATATGAAATAACAAGGGGATTAGAAGCTGCTTTGAGATGGACGCTGAGGATAACGTGTCAGCATCTTGGGAGGAGCCTCAGGAGGAGAGCGATACTTCCCTGTCCCAGAGAATTTTTTTCCGGTGAGTCGCATCTGAAAGTTTCGTTTCACCCCACTGCAGAGGATTAAGGGCGCTGCGCCAGTGCGGTGGAGGAACACCTGCTCGTGACGAAGGTCCAGTCTCCGGCAAATCAAGAGAAACGGTGGTCGCGGGCGGCCGGTGCTCTGTCTATGACAGAGGCGGGAAGTATAGCGCATCATCATCTGCAACCTCGAGCGGAAAAGAGATGGAATTCTCGCCGGATCCCAGCGAACAGGTTCGTGTGAGCTAAACTCCTATGGTCATTTAGGTACTAGCTCTATTCTTTGTGGCAGAGCTTTTTGACCAGCCAGTTATGGCTGTTCCAATTTCAATTTGCCAATCTTCATCAGGGTCACAAGCAGATTGATGCGCGCGAGATCTTGGTGGTTGGTGGCTTGCCCGGGCGGCCGTGTTGGGCGCAGCGCGTTGTTCCCCGTTCGCCGCGATCGCTCTGGCGCCACCCTCCACTCGAAGAAAGAGGACTACCCAGTGTGCGTGGTACATAGAAGATGTTCCATTGATTATCCCTCACTCGAGATTACGGGGGACGGCCAAACAAACAAAGTTTCAGAGGAGGTGGTAGCTTAAATGCATACATAGCTGTGGTCTGTGAATACGATTTCAATCGCCATGGCGTGATCCATGTAGTCTACTTGAGAATTCAGAGATTCATGAATTCTGATATTCAGATAACTATAGGTAGTCTTAGATCACATACCGTCCTGAGGGACCGAATCGGAGTTACACAAATGTGTTGCACTTCTACCGGGTTCAGTTAAGTGAAAACTGGTAATCTTTTCAGAACAGGTGCATCTTTTGCAGAAGTTTGATTTGTGGATTTTCAGACCAAAGATGTCCTCCTTTCGAACGGAAGCATAGCAGTAAGCAAAGCGCAATACACACACGAGTTGGTGCCTAACCGAGCAAGCAAGCGAGCGAGTCCCGATGGCGGTGGCCGGAGTGATGGTGCTGGCCGCTGCCGGCGTGGCTGGCCTCCGGCGCGGGGAGTGGTTTGTCCTGCTGAACAACGTCGTGGGCGCATCTTCGCCTTTTCCTCGCAGGCGCAGCCGCAGTCGCCGTCTCAGCGCCGCGGCGGGAGCGGGATCACGCGCAGGGCCTAGTCGGTGCTGCTGCAGCGGCTCCGGTCCTTCTCCATCTTCTCCTCCCCATCCTCTGGCTTCCACACGGTGGCCCGACGATGAGTCACCCACATACTTAACAAAAAATGAAAATAGAAGAGCAAGTAAATCAAGCACAATTACAACTCACTCTGATCAAATAGCACTCAGGTATAGGATTTCCAGCGGAAAGGTAGCCTTGCTCGCTTCTTTACCCTTGTATGCACAAATCTAGCTCATAGCAGCACTTTCGAGTTCGGTTACTTAAGTACAGAGATTGGAACAACTTAGCGCGGGAAGTCCCATATCTTGTCTTAGCCTCGCCTCACCTATTTCCTCATAACGAGATCAGAATGAAATAGAATGGAATCTAAAGTCCTGGCCGCTGGACTCACCATCCATCTTCCGTGGAATAGAGGACGTCAGGACGAAGCCACGTGCAGTCGCACCACCGGCCACGGCAGGACCAACTACGCCGGCGAAAGAAGAAGAGAGGACGAGCAGGACGCGAACTCGATTTGCAGATAGAGCAGTTGGCGCCTCGCCAGTCCAGGATAGGGAGCCGTTGGTCCAAGCCGTTTGGGTAATTGGGTTACGTATGTACCGACAGCATAAACGGCAAACTCGCCATTAATTCGCCCACAGCTGCTCCATGCACATTGTTCATTAATCGGCGGTCAGACTCATATACACGAGAATACATCAGTAGGGTCATCAACGTGGACGCAACTTGTTGGCCCAAGCAGCGAGAGCATTTAGTCCCGGGATCAAAAACGAATTTCCGCACTAGATAGAAGCTATAATGTTTAATAGTAAGATTATATCCTTATCATATATTACCATCTTTGCTAACATTATTACATTAAGTGTTATATATGACCCCTAGACACATACTCCACATATAGTCAAACAATTGTACTTACCTTAAAGCTCATGGTACAAGCAACTCCTCAACATAAAGATTCCAAGAAGGGGATGATGGATCAATGAGATTGAACTAGAATAAAGCAAAGGGTGGGACGGTGCCTTTACATTCGTTTACATTCCCTTACCCCTTCTCAAAGATTCCTCTCTAACACAATCTTCCTCTTAACCATGTCTTGACAATTTTGTTATCCTCGTTGAGCATCATCAAGTTTAATCAATAGACTAATGAAATTTTGAACAAGCCTATAACTAGTGGTGGATTGGGTAGTCACAATTCACAAGTCATGTCTTTATTTCACCTGTCTATCTCAGTGTCTCTTTTTTTGCGGGTATATCTCAGTATCTCAACAAATCATTAACATCTTGTGTTCAACAATCCAATGATGAATAAGTGTTTTCTTTCAAATACATATAAAATGTTGTGTTGTGTTGTGTAGTGCGGGGTTATACAATCACTCTCTCATGATTCATGAATGAGTTTCCCGCCACATTGCGTGGACCACGATCTACTCTTGTCAAGGACATTGTATTGTTTGTTTATGCGCAACACTGAGTAATTAAATAGCCTCCAACACAATCTGTAAAATGGCGTGACCGCTTATTGGTGCTATGTGGTGAATCTACTATAAACTAGACCCTCTTTACATCTTCATGTGTTTCTCACAGGAACACATTTCCAGTACCAGACGAATACCAGATACTCGCGGCACTCCCCTGAGCGGCTTGACGACTGCCGGCGGTGGAAAGGCCTGTGTGCCGCGGCTCAATGCCACGGGCGGTCACCGGCTAGTTCTCGCACGCCGCCGTCGCAGCCATTTCCTGGATTAGCTTAACCAACTTCAAGTTTTTGACAGAGTACTATGGCCACGCTGATGCCTGGTGGTGACAGTAGGAGGCGATGGTGACAGAGTATTCCGCTGTCCCTCCAGGTTCTGCCACAGCCATGTCCACAACGAGTCCTCGGTTTGGCCCGTTTCGTTGCCAGGTGAAGCTGGCGCCTGGCGGTTGTGGCCTTGGCGGTGTGTGGGAAGATCACAGCGAAGCAGAGGCAGTACGGGGTGCATTTCGTACCCATCATCACAATACAGACGACAGGATGCACAACCAACAACCGCAACGGAATGAAATATTAGTACGAGTAGTACATTGCTACAATGAAAATATTTTAGGAAGCAAAGCTAGGAAACAAGCTGATAACAAACACATGTTAATTAGTTGCTTCTCTCATCTCCAAGTCCCACCAGGCATCCAGCCACAGATTTGATAGACATACCAAACATAAGAGCACATCTAGCAAGTAGCAACAGATGTATCATTCTTCACACTCCAGTTTGCACACACACAAAAAACTGTCCAACTTCTCCACGAGAAGTTAGCTCACCTCCGCCGCGGAGAAGGGGTCATGGATAGCAAAATCTGCCCCCTCTTTAAAATTCCACATCTCACCTCCTGCAGGGCTCTTGCTCCCGAGGACACGGATGTTGCAGGCACTCCTCATGTTTTCATAGCACGTCATCGCTTTCAAGTGCGCCTCATCCACTAGAAATGGGGTGAACATTGGATTGGCCATTACGACCACTACGGTGCTCAGTGCCCGTGCGCTCTGGAAGATGTACTCCAGGAAGCCCAGCTCTCCTGGCTCCCCTTTGAACTCACGGATACTCACCATGTTGATGTGCGAGGTGACATTTTCAATGTGGCCAGACTCCTGCCAGAACTTGAGGGTAAGGTGACCAGTGGGCCGATCACATTTTGTACTCTGCACAAGAATTGATTCAATTAATCGATAGCACAATGATGAGGAAGGTGGGATGACATGCTGAATAAAGAAAGCCTCAAATTATGCCGTGGAGCAAATGTTACATGTTACACTCGTGCATTCCTAAATGTCAGATGGTACGTCGGGAGAAATGATAAATCATTACTAACATGCATCAAACAAGCACAAAGCAGCACGTAGCCTACTAGGACAGAAAAACAACTGTGCTGGTGTGTATGCAGCCCTCAAGTATAACAAATTAGAAAGTGAGGCGGACACAATGGGAAACACTAGAAGAAGAATTCTGGACATAGCAGACATCAAGATAATAGCATTACAATAAACTGTGGCACAACAAAATTTTCATAGCAAAGGCCATAACACAAATAGATGAACATGAAACCCCAGTAATTTTAGTTGCGTACTCTAGTTTGTGAGCATAGAAACGACCTGGTGGCTAAGAATAGATGACAATGCTTGGCTTTTTAGCTACAATTGGTCAAGAATATTATAGTATGATAATTGGTTCAAGTATGCCTAGTCAAATTTCTGATGTCATCATCACCTTGCTTACTAATTCACCGGCAATTACTCACATGGCTCACATTTCACCTTAGAAGAAAACAAGAAGATCATAAAGAGTTTAAGTGATAAATTGATAACTGAAGTGACACATCGATGCAAATAATCAGGAAACTGCAAGCAATGAACCTTCAGCGAGATGAGAACAAAATTTTCCAGTAATGTGAAGAGGAAAATGCAAAGAATGTAAGCAAAGCAATGCAACGATAAAATGAGATAAATTCGTCAGCAGCTTCCATTAGCTGTCATCAAGAAAAGGGTTAGAAAAGGCAGTACTATTATCAGAGTCCTTTCTGTCAGCAAGTGGATCATTTTTGCGGCTAAGCTTCAGAATCTACACTTTATGCAGTGCTAAATGCTCAACAATAAGTACCACGAATTATACTGGTCCATATCTAAAATGCTGGATCCGGTTTGTAGAAGTACTAATTTTATATTTCCATGGACGAAAGTAGCAGAATGCAGTAATTACCAAATAGCCTAGTAGTGCAAAAAAAATGACGTATGCACTAAACAAGATCTCCTGCAATAATTGCATAAATAATAGAAAAGGCTGCAAAGCTCAGTCAGTAATGGAGTTAAATCTTAATCCCATTTTGCCAGATATGTTCTTCAGTAAATTTCCAGAAGTGAGCTATGACGGCTCTCTATACTATAGTAGTGGGAAATAAGTTTTTAAGCTCCTGATATGATGAAAGTACAAAAGTAGTGCATATTAAAATGGCATACCAATACCGGAACGGCCTACACTTTCCACATAAATGTGCTAGTTTACATACCATCTGTAACTTTCAGAAGTTTCTAGTAAGCAATGCATGCCTGTTACAGTACCATAGCAGCTAACACTAGTAGCTCATGCAAACACAATGAGAAACACTATAACAAGAAAATCTTGACATACGTAAAAGAAGCAAAGCACCAAGTCAAGATAGTGGAACAATGGTAACAAGACACCCTTTTAATTATAATTGTATTCTAGTCTATGTACGAGCTTGTAGAGAAGACCTCATGGCTGAGAATTTATGGTAAGGCATAACATTTAACCTATAACTGGTCACATATGTTACACGTCATAACTGGCCTAGTGTCAGCCAGACTGATGTTCTGATCAGTCATCACCTTTACTTAAGGCGAGCCAAATTTACTTGAATTAACTCGCACAGCATTCACATCACAGTGGAAGAAACCAAAACGCCAAAAAGAACTGACCGCATAGCTAACAAGAAAGCAATAGCATGCAAGAAATTCATAGAAATGCAAGGTTAACATGAATCGCTGACGACAAATACCATAATATGCAGTCTTTCAGCGTTGGGAAAGCATCTGAGGATGGTAGGCACCATCCGGACGTCATTGCGAACTCCAAAGCACACATTCAGACTCAGGACCTTCACGCTCGTGAGCATTGTACTTGTGCTCATCTTTATCCCGGGCTGAAATTCGCAAGATAGATTCAAGAATGAAGATCAGTCATGGAGTTGGACATATATATAAGTGGCTGCTACTTGAACAAATGGAAAGCCCGGAGACTGGAGATAAATACCATGATGACCGTGTCTCGGATCTCCAGGACCTGACCTAGCTGCAAGTATCCAAAAGCGTGCAGCTTGGGAGCATCGCCGATCTTAACTCTGGTGCACAAGCCACAGGGGGTGCAGGACGCATACATGACGAGCCGCTCGAGGCATGGAGCCTTCACGACGGCGATGCTCTCCATGATTGATCCGGAGATTTGCACGCACCGCAGGCTCTGGCTGACGAGGCGGAGGCGCAACCCTTTAAGGCATGCCAGGATGTTGAGGGTCTCGAGGACGGGGCTCCTGGCGACGAGGGAGTCGACGTCGCCGTGCTCCATCTCGACGCAGCAGAGGCCGAGCTCGCGCAGGTGGGGAAAGGAGGCGCCACGCAGAACGGCCGTGTCGGGCAGCTTCCAGACGCCGAGGTAGAGGCGGGTGAGCGTGGTGATGGCGAAGACCGTGGAGGGGAGGGGCAGGTCGCGCGGCCACGGGCGGTTGACGAGGACGAGGTCTTGGACGCCCTTGGCGGCGAGGAGCTGGAGCCAGCGCGCGAGCTCGGGACGGTACGAGTTCATGTTGGTGCAGACGAGGCGGACGCATTCGAAGGGCCCAGGGTGCGCCTCGAGGATGCGGGAGACGGCGGCAGTGATGGCCGGAGAGTTGGCCGGCGTCAAGGGCCAGAAGTGGCCTTTGGGGAGGAGGTGGGCGTCGTTGAGGCGGAGGGGCGTGGCGAGCCAGATCCTGCGCCAGCGGGAGGAGAGGACGGCGGTGCGCGCGGCGTCCTTGACGGGGAGGCGGTAGACGATGTCGTGCAGGAGAGCGCGGGGGAGGTGGCTGATGCGGTCGACACCGCCGGGGTCGGCGAGGGCGGCAGAGGGGAGATGGCAGCGGTAGACGGGGAAGTCGGGGAGGTTGGCGTAGGTGTACAGCAGGATGTGCTCCGTGGCTTGGTCCAGCCGGCGAGGATCAGAGCCCTTACGCAGTGCATCGGCCGCCGTCGCTGGGTCGACGTTGGTGAACGGTGTCTGCCCGGGCCCGGCCATGGTCGATGGGATGGCGGCGCCGGCGAGTGAGCCGGGGAGGCGACGAGGGTTTGGGGATTTGCGGGTTTCTGATGAGTGGCCAGTGGACTGGAGAGGTAGTGTAGAAATGGATGTTGGGCCAGATTCCGACACAGGTTACCGCGGGCCATCACTTGTTTGTTGAGTAATTTTCTATAGCTAAAAAGCAGCGTTTGATCAATTTTAAATGGTATGTCAACGTCAACGCCAACCGAGATATTCAATTCGGCACCTAGCTCTCTTCGTAAAAAATACATTTCAAATTTTAAAGAAAATTCTGAAAACAAATTTATCTGCGCACCTAAAGTTTTGTGAAACCTAATATTTTTAGTGGTCTGCATAAAAAAATATTCCCTCCGTTTATAAATATAAGATGTTTTAGATTTGTGAAGTAAATATATCTAGTCAAATTTTAGTGTGTATATTTGAGTGAACCTACACAGTAAAAGATGTCTAAAAATATCTTATATTTATAAACGGAGGGAGTACGTCTTATCCAAAGACTTAGTTCAGCACAAAATTTTATCTTTTATATATATATATCACACCTAAGTCTATTTTTCATGAAATGACTTTGTGTGTATGTAGCATGTTAAGATCTAAGCGCATATGATTTTTTATCTCCACAGCCGCATGATCCACATACTCCCTCTACTTTTACTTACCCTATGTTCTGGGTTTAACCAAGAGTCAAACTTTATAAAGTTTGACCAAATATTGTAACAAAAAATATAAACAGTCATAATACCAAATCCATATAATATGGAAATATATTTTATGGTCGTTATAATAATACTGATTATATTATAGATGTTGATATGTGGCCAAACTTTAGAAAGTTTAACTTTAAATTATCCCTCAGGTAACTGTGAATGGAGGGAGTACATGTGCTAGTTCCTTTTTATTTCTTCATTGTTTTTTTTTTGACAATTTTTTTTATTTCTTCATTGTTAACTAATAACTGTTGGTGTCATTACATTCAGTCAGTCACGGAAACAACATGATTACCATCATGACCTATATCTTCTCTAGAATTATACATTGATTTTAAAAGATCAAGATAGAAGTAAACACACACGAAAAGGTCTCGCGCAATTCCAGATCCAAAAAAAAATGCTAAAAGATGATGGTTAGTTAGAGGCTACACAAACCAAAAACGTTCCATTATTCAGCTCGCCAGCAAACACCCACATCCATGCAGCATCCCTTCCCTGCCATGCCCTGGTTATTAATTATTACATCAACAGATGAACACATATATACACCTACCTACCTATCAGGAGCCACATGAACAATCGAGCCCTCTGGCTTCGTCGCTGGTTCAGCAAGAGACGGGCAGCTCCGCGGCCGAGAGCGAAATGAGTCGCTCAGGGTCCGCCTCACCCTCCTAGCCGCCGCGTTCCTCCTGCCGGCTGTGCCCGGAGGGGCGACAGCGGAGGAGGGAGAGCGTGCTGTGTCAGGAACATACGTTTCAATCTTCGACAGGCTTCGCAGGGTCTCCAGCTTCTTCCTTGGCGTGCTGCGGTGGCTATGTTGTTGGTTGCCATCCGGGAACCTATTGATTACGCCGGTGTGCACCATGCCGTCATCGCTCAAGTAACCGTTCTCCATGCTGTCCCGCATTGCCAGGTCGTCATATTCCTCGTCGGACCTGTTGCAATCCTCGTCGACAGACCCTTCCATCTGCTAAGCAATACCCGCAGATATGTTTACTAATCAATTCCAACACTTGGTCACGAGTTTTTGACAATAAAGAAAAAACCTTTTGGTTTGTTAAGCAGGGTTTAGGGTTTAGGAAAAGAAATCAACATGTGGAATGGACTCAAATCACCCGATCAAAACAATTCACTATTTTGAGTGTTGGACATCTGCTGTTCTATCTAAGATTTTGCAACTCATTACAGCAAGCTACAGTAAGTCAAAATTAAGGTAAGAAATAGACTGCCCTGTCTCACCTCATCATGGTTTTCCTCATTATCGTCTTCACTTAGGTCCTCATCACTCCCTGAGTTAGGTGGAACTTCAGCTTCTCCTTCGTCATCGTCATCACTGCCAGATGCCGCTGATGACTCTTTAATCTAGCCTCAACAAACAAGAATAAAGCAGCCATTAGGACACCAGTTTCGTGTTTCGATCTAACAGATGAGGTGATGTTAAGTTCAGGAACAAAGTAAATTGTGTACCTCTTTACAATGTCCATCCAACTTCTTAGGGGAACCAGACAAAGACGCGACATGGCTGCTACTGCCTTCATTACCATTGGTCCATGAATCATCGACATTGCCAGCTTGACTCGTACAGCCAGTGTCTGTAGGCCATGCACTTATACCAAAGGAGCCAAACTGGAGATTGACCGACTCTGCCCTTCCGATACTCAGAGGTCCATATATTGGATTTCCTAGAGATTTCTGGTTGCCATCTTCAGAACTGCTTCTCCCGTCTCCACCACTGGATTCAACAGGCCAAGCCTTTGAAACAGATCCATCCACATTGATTATGGCCATGAGCTTTCTTGAGGACCCTAGGCGTTGGATTAATTTGAACATCCCCTTGGAACTCATCGAGTTAGCAACAAATTGGTTTTTGTACTCATCATTTACAGCAGCTACAGTATTTGTATCAGGATCATACAACTGATCTCCAGCAGCTCGCCTGCGGAGGCAGCTAAAGACGGTGGCATGGATGGAAGCCACACTCCGGTCAACATTAGTGTTGTTTACCTTGGGAACTAGGTACTTGTCAGCCCGACTACAGAGGTACTCTTGGATAGTTCTAATATTGTTGATATATTTGACATACTTATTTTTTGTTGGGTCCAGTGTCATGTACTTTGCACGTACAGCAAACCTCTCTGTGTGCTTGCCCTCATTGGATATGTAAATCATGAAAGGAATTATTGATGGATGTTTCTTCATTAACCCAATCTGAAATACGGAAATGATTTGACAACATCATTACAAAATATAACGAGGGAAATCAGGACAGGTGGATCATGAATTTATAGTTCCACTTAACTGAACACCTGAATGTATTCGTAATAAATGAAAACACCTCAAGGACAATAATAGACTTAAAATGTGCTGGGAAATATATAATTTTAGAAGAGCATACCACAAAATTAAGGCTCAGGTGAACACCCTCAACGACAACTGATTCTTTCCGATCTTCCCATGCAGTAATTAGTCGATCCAAACTATCAATCACCATCTCACTTTGTGCTTTATAACCTTCTATAGCCATTTGTTTCTTCCCAATTGGTTTTCCGTCAACCTTGTCGCTTTGATCGTAATCAATACCCGAGCTGCTTGACACGCCTGAGTGTTTTTTCGCTTTCCGCCTAGCTTTTGCTTCAGAGACTGCTACTGGGTCAAGGCATTCACCTGCATGGTAAGTCGATGCCCAAAGAAGGGGGTTTTCTTTCTCGTCAACAAAGCTCCGCATCATGTGACGTATGGAGTCTGTGGAAACTACAGTCGTGATCCCTAATCTGCTGCCCTGTTGATACATTGGAATACTTATAATCTTGAAAGCAGAAGAGGATGAAATTGCATAAGGCATGCTCTGGTTCTGAAGAGATAGTTAAGTGGCTCTGTTTGCAGATCAAATGTGCAAGTCAAATGTCTATATATACTAGATAAGTAAGAAGGAACATAAGCCCCCGTAGCTTAAGTACTATAAAAGTATAAATCACCACCTAAATGATGCAAGGGTCTCCTGGTGACATTGGCAGAGTGCCTTTTTTGTTAAGCACTGTTAGTTCTGACAATATCTAATCACATAATCTGGTCTAAAGACTTAAGCATTAGATATGGTAAGAATGCAAAAAAGGGGATATGTGTACCAGCAAAGTAGAAAGAGTGGACTTGCCGCAACCACTAGTTCCGCAGAGAAGAACCGTGACAGACTCCTTTCTTTCTCGAATCCTACATGGAGATAAATGAATATCAATGGTGTGCAGCGAGGAAAAAATGGAACCAACACCTTTGAAGGTTGGTTCCCCTGAGATTCATATGTGAAAATCCAGGGGCAGTAGAATGTTTGAAACAGTATATGTATAATTTACAGATGTTGCATTGTAAACAAGAAATATTCAATTATTGACTTTCACTCCGAACAGATTGTAACAACCATTTGTTTACCTCATGTTAATACTATGAGATAATACAGATGCCCGTGTTCATTCGTGAGCATTGAATAGGAACGTACTAACTGTAACAAAAATGAACGGGAGGGCTTAACTGTAACAAGTTGGTCATAATGTACAGTCCTCCACCCCCTGCAGTTTTGGCAGACTATTACCTGTATTATCTTATGTATTGTGGATGTGTCCTAAATGGAGACTTTTATTGCTACTTTGTAGACCATGTTTACTGTTTTCTGGAAGTGTCCAGATCAAACTGACATGTTTACTATGTAAAGCATGTCAACAAACCAAGGGATTATCATTCATTAGACTGCTGATCGTTATTCAAGATAGAAAACAAAAGATGTTGGGATGAGAAGAGAAAGAGATGCTACTGGCCTGCAGGCGAGCATGAGATCGTTCCTCTGGTTGGGCGCTAGGTACTTGTAGAGGGCGAGGGCCTGGCAGACGAGCTGGAGGAAGAGGCCCCTGGGGACGAGGACGGTGGTGCGGCGCTTGTAGAGCTCGAACTGGAACTGGCGCGGGCTGGTGGCGGCGTCCGGGAGCTCGTACCGCTGCACGCCGCCGCCGCCGCCGCCGGACATGGCCATCAGCATGTCCATCTCCGCCGGGTCGCCTCGGATCACATCGAATACCCTCCGGCTAATCTTTTTTTAGCAAAACCGAAATGGAAATCAGATGGGATCGAATCGAAGAAGAAAGCGATGAGGGATTGGAGAAGAAAGGGGGGGGGAGGAAAGGACCTCGAAGGCGTGCCTCGGCTTGCATCCCATGAGCTGGAGGGTGCTGTGGAGGAGGGATCGGGTGTAGCGGAAGGAGGAGCCATTGTCGTCGACGACCACAATGTACAGGAGCTTCGCCTTGCCGGCCATGGCGCTCGCTTGCGGCCGGGGAGAGAAAGGAAGGGCCGGTCAGGGGAACAAAGGAAAGGCTGGGTCTTTGTTCTTTGCTCTTCGGTCGTCAGTCTCCTCCAGGCTCGTTTCGCTTGGTCCGTCGTTCGGGACACGATACCACACACGGTGTACAAATTGGCTTGACCTGCTATGCGAATACTATGGGCGCCGCCAACGTGGGAATCCCGCTTAACTAGTGCATTCGTAAAACGGGCGATTTAGACAAAATTAATCCAAACTTGAAACTATTTCAAATAATAAATCATCGGCGAAACAATTTCAAAAAAATAACCTCTTTTTGCATCGCCATTCACGGTGGCGACGCAGAAGGTGGTGCAACGCCAAGAGGAGTGGCGAGGCGGTGGCGGCCACGTCGGCATGGTGGGGCCCGAAGCCGATAGTGCGTCGCCACTGGTAGTGGCGAGGCACAAGTGCCTGCCGCGCCACTGAGGGTGGCGACGCACTTTAGGTTTAGGGTTTCCCGCCCAGCCCCGAGCTGGCCTCCTCCCTCACTTCATTCCTCATCTCCAGCAAAGGCGGCTGCTCTCTCTCCCCCTCTCAATCTTCCCACCCAAAACCACTCAAATCGAAGTTTTTCTCCGTGGATTTCTCCTTCCCCAAGTCTCCTAAGGTACTCTCCCTCATTTGCCATTCATTTGACCCATTGGAATTTGCATATTTGGTTTTGAATCCCCAAATCTTGGAAACCCTAGAAAAATTGATTCACCCAAATTGCAATGTTGATTCTTGTTAATTTGGTCAATGTTGGCTTGTATGATGTGTATGAAGTATTTTAGTGTAGATTGGTAGGTTAGGGTAAGGGTTTGTGAGGTTAGGGTTTGTTGTTATGTTAGGGTTAGGGTTAGGGTTTTCTTGTTATGTTAGGGTTAGGGTTAGGGTTTTCTTGTTATGAAGTATGATGTGTTAGTAAATATTGGCATAGGTACTTATTAATTTTTTTACCTTATTGTTGTTATACAAAAATAGGTATGGCAAGAATTGTTCATGTTCATCATGTTGACAAGGAAGCATATTTGAAAGGCAATTTAGAGCCCGACCCGGATGAGCTTGACTTGGTGTTCGAGCGTACTCCTACGTACGCCGAGGTCTTGGAACAAGTTAGGATAGAGTTGAAATGGATGGACCCTAGTGATGTTGTTGAGTTGGAGGGTAGGCACAACGCCGAATTTGGCATGCATTTCCGTTGGAAGATAATGCGTATCAACTCCGAGCAACGTTGGGGTGCATACAAGGAGGTGGTGGCCGAATCTCTCGACAAGGCTCTTGAGTTATTTGCCACCAAAAAGGTTTGTGGTACTTTGCATGTGGACTTGAACCGGAGTGCCTCCCGGGTTGATGGTAGGAATTCTCCACCGAACCACCAAGAAGAAATGACGGATGGAAGGCCAATTTCAAAGGAGGCACTATCATTGGAAGAGGAGGATGATGAGTGCTGGGATGATGATAATGATATTGAGCTTCATGACCACAATGTTGGAGATTTGGATATGTATTATACGCAAGAAAACATGGACCATGACATCCCGTACTCGCGATGCTATGCATCGGACTCGGATATAGAGCAAACTGCCGCATAACCCGCTGCGTCAAGTGATACTCAACAGCCCACATGCATATCAACGGGCAACGCATATGCCACAGCACTCTTTCAGCCATGCAAGCAGGGTTAAGCTCCCAGGCAGCGTCACCGTAAGAATATCCAGGCTTGCCATATGGTTGCCATATCACCTACAACATGCCCAATAATGAAGATCCTAAATACCCGAGACGAGAGAGTGAGGGAATAGAGTTTTTTACCTGCTCAGGGGTTAGGTTGTCAAACTCGTTGGTGTATTGTCGATATGCTTGTTCTGGGTCAGAAGTAAACTCAGAATGCCGGTCCCAATAGTAAGCAAATGTGGGATACCGGTGGCGATCGTTACCATCGTCCCAGTCTTTACGAGGACCAATTTTCGGCCGTCCAACAGGGAAGCGTTCCCAACTCCACACCGAAAGAAGAAGCAGGGAACCGCCTATACAAGCTTGTTGATTTGTCCTACAACAAGCATCGTCAAGCTGCACATGGTATGAAAGCAAACATCAATAACAAGAATGTAGCCAAAATGGAGAGCAAATGTACGGAGTGGACAAAACAACTCATTACCTGACGATACAACCAAGCCAAAGCAGCAGTGCCCCAGCTCCACTTCTTATCCATGACGGTGAGCGCCTTAAGCCAATGCCAGTGCGCGGTCTTCCCACTCGTGTTATTGAACAGAGTCCGTGTGATAACATACCACACGTACACGCGGGCGTAGATCTTGACGAGATCCTCATCGGCATCCTCAGGGCACGTACCAAAGTTATCTGAGATCCATTTGAAAGTAGCCCCGGCGGAGACCCTCAACTTTACTCCTTGCCTGTTGAGAGTATCCCCGGGGCACTTCCCAATAAGATCTAACATCTTCCCGCGCCAATCATCAGAGCCTGTATCGATACAAAGAGGAGCCCCCTCGATGGGGAGCGCAAGTATCATCGCCATGTCCTCTAGCGTGACCGTCATCTCGCCGGTCCGGAGGTGAAAGGTGTGGGTCTACGGCCTCCACCAGTCCACAAGCGCGGTGGTCGCGGCAGGATTGACGTTGAG
Organism: Dactylis glomerata; assembly: GCA_007115705.1. Lineage (NCBI taxonomy): Eukaryota > Viridiplantae > Streptophyta > Magnoliopsida > Poales > Poaceae > Dactylis > Dactylis glomerata. Next base: position 308,055 of record QXEO01000041.1, on the reverse strand, counting down.
TGTCGTCCGGGTGACCATATGGATGAACGGTAGAAGCCCTAGATTGCGGATGTAGGGGGTGTACCGCTCATCGTAGTTCATCGGCGTTGACGTCATCTGGTTGTACCTAAGTCGCAATGGTCCAAGAATCTGCACGGTGACGAACATACATGCATGGTGTCACATACCAATTCACGCTTACCAATATTACATTTGAGTACTTGGTTTTTTAATTACCTTCTTCTTCTCGGTCATCATATAGGCACGATGACGAACATCAACTTCACCCTCGAGAATGCTTTCATTATTTGACTCCTCCATCCTAAACAATCCGACTATAATGTGAGCATATATGCACATAATTCATACAATTCTTCTATAACAATATATTTCCAATATTTCATCTACAACTATACAATTCATCTAAAATTAACTTCAACTATAAAATTCATCTACAACTCATCCTATTAACATATATGTGAGCATATATGGACATAATCAAACTTGGTGAGCATATATGTGAGCATATATGCACAAAATCCATATAATATGCAAATAATAATTTTACTAATTTCATACATATGATGAAGCACAAATCAATCACACAAGAAATCTAAAATTGCTAGTTCAATAACAAGAAACATAAATCAATCACACAAATCAATCCATTGGAATCATCCATCACTACCTATCAATCCATTGGAATCATCCATCAATCCATTGGAATCATTCATTTCAATCAACCATACAAATAAATCCATCTTGAGGACACTATCCTACAAATCCATCTATCAATCTTGCTAAAATACCACCATACAAATTGATTTCGAATTCTACCTAGGGGAGGGGATTAGAGAAGGGGGATTGGAGGAACATACCTTAGTGAAGATCAAGAGGGCACCAATGGATGAGGGAGGGAGAGGTGAGGGAGGGAGAGTGAGGGGGAAGAAGAACACCACCCGCCGCCGGCGCCGCCAGAGATGAGGGAGGGAGAGTGAGGGGTGGGGGAGGTCGGGCGCGGGCCGGGACATCAACTAACCCTAATGTGCGTCGCCACTCCCCCTGGCGACGCACGCCTTTGTGCCGCGCCACCCAGGGTGGCGACGCACTATCTGCTTCGCCACTCCTCCTGGCGACGCACACCCGTCTGCCGCGCCACCTAAGATGGCGACGCAAAAAAGGGTTATTTTTTTGAAATAGTTTTGCCGATGGTTTATTTTTTAAAATAGTTTCAAGTTTGGGTTTATTTTGTCTAAATCGCCTCGTAAAACACAAGCAAGAACCGGTTCATGCTACGAATTGCGAATAGAAATCATCCTTTTTTATATGGCAATGATACTAAACCTATTGTTGCGGAAGCCCAAATATAGCTTCTGAATCTCGCTTAATTGGTCCTCCTGGTTTTTTAAAAAAAACGGTAGGACTAATCCCTAAGGAGCTCTAAGCTCCCTAGAATTCACGAGTTTCTTAGGTGTCCATGTGTCGAGCATTCGTGGGTCTTGGTGCCGTAATTGTATTTGCTGATTCGTGTACGACCATTGGTCAATGTACAAGCGATTGAAAGGCGGTTTGTTGGGTCGGTTCGCTTGGTATCAGCGCGAGGGGCCGAGGCCTCTAAAAAAAAGCTTCTCCCCATTCAGCCTTTGTCATAGTGTGCCACATCCATCATCCCTGTCCTTGCACTGCTGCCCCCGCCGCCGTCAGCTCCTTTCATCCCTGAGGTCATCCCCCAACGACCAGTTGCGAAACTAGGTAATTTTCGCCACCGCCACTCTCGCCTCCGGCCATTCCCGCAGGAAACGAGGGAACCTAACTTCCTCATGTACAATCACCCAGATCCTACACGCCATTACGGTGCCTTGCCCCTGATCTGTGCTCGCCGGCGCCGTTGAAAGAGGAGTCGGCCGTCGGCCACGTCGCGCGGCCTGTGGACCCATCTGCGATCCCGTCGCATACCCAGCTGTTGGCACCACGCTGTGCCTCCCTCCTCCAATCTGTTCTCTTCGGGGCCAGGTGCACCGATTTCCGAGATACTTTACTCTCGGCACATATAGGCTGATTGATTCAGTGGAGCAGTGTTGCTCCCAGTCCCAGGCTGCTTCCCCCATCGAGCTCCAAATTAAAGCCTCCAACACGATCTGCGACCGGGACAGGTAATCTTCAGGCCTTTATTTTGTAAGCTATTGTCTGGCTGAATCGAATCTAGGTCGACAGAGATAGATTTTTTTTTGCAAAATTACACATACATCTCTTGTTGTTCTAGCTTCTTTCGAGGCTTCAGATTTGTTTCATAGGTACATATATACACCCATGTATTTCGTAGACATTGCAACCTGTCTTCTCATTCTTTTCTTTAACATTGGTTCTATATGTGTTCATGACTTTTTGTCCTTCACCTATAATCACGTTTCATGTTTGTGACTTATACAACAGTTTGCTGCTTGTCTGGGAACCTCAATGGGCATTCATTTGATCATGGAGAAGGAGGTAAATTTGGATAGCATAATCCGCCTTCTTTGTTGATACTGTTCGTGTTTAATCTACACCATTACCCATCCGTTCCATCCAGCAAGTATATATACTATTTTATACAGATAATAACAAAACTGTTAAGTTCATTAAAGTTGTGAAAGCAATACAGGTTTAAAGTATTCTGAATAACCAAGTCACGGTGTATCTATCTGCTATTTAATCTAATCATTGATCGGGTATTATTTCATTTCCGACTCCTGGGTTTTCACAATCGACCACAATTGTGAAGCCATAAGACTCATTTTTTTTCACAAAATGTAAACAAATATGGATGGAATTGCAAAAGGAGCACCTGAATGTCTTCGTTTAAAGCTTTAATTTCTGTATAAGATGATATTCACGAAGATGTCTCATACCTACTCAAGTTGCAAAGATTTAAAAACGATAAATGGGGGCAGTTCTCCCCAATAGTCTTAATGGATGAAGATGTCAGTTTCCTGCAAGTAAACGACATAATATAACATTGTTGAGTTTATCAGCCATCTATGTTTCAACAATATGTTTCCCTGGGCCAGTGCATGAGTGGTTTCTCTCAGAGGGACTGGTGGCCTTTTTATCGTATGGCTTATTTTCTGTGCGGTTGTGCACACTGTCTTAGTTTGTTTGTTCTCTTAATGCCAGATACATGTAGCACCCATCAAATTGAGTTGAAAAGTGAGAAAGGTCACAAATTTGAAACTACTTAAGTAAAAGATTCGACAGTGCAGAACTCGGTAGTTCTGTTCCACATATTTCATGTGATTATACTTGGCCTGTTTTATCCATGTTCTTCTTGTGTATCTTACATTGTTATGTTAATACATAATAAATTGTTCAGATGGAAGATTATCATCGACATCATAGTTTCTTACTAATACAATAAGTACCTATCATGCGGTTAGTACATATGAAAATCTGTTGGAAAGATCAGTGCTTGAAATGTTCTAAGTAGGCTGAGAAAACAAGACTTCCAGTTTATGGTAATTTGTAATTTTCTTGTTGGATGTCTACCCTCAGCTGAGCTCACAGGATTGATCCATTGTTATTTCTTACAGGTACAAAGTACCCTTATAGCGTTCAGTAATGGACGAATAGTCGAAATGTTTTTCTTTTCTGGACAGCTCAAGATCTCATTGGTGATACAGCTTATATTGTTGGTGGTGAGTTCTAGCATAGGTAGCTCACGTCCTACTCCAGAACTGCAGAGATGCTATTCAGAGAAATAATCATGTAGATAGTGTAGTGATAAAATGGGAGAACTAATAATTGACATGTGAATCAGATTAGGATAGGTTTGTTCTTTGCCCGCACATGATCTTTTATTGACTTATCTGCACATGAATTGTTGACATGTGAATCAGATTAGGATAGGTTTGTTCTTTGCCCGCGCATGATCTTTTATTGACTTATCTGCGCATGAATTGTTGATATATAGTTAGCTTCTACAGAAAGATATCTGCCAACAAATGTGGTGTAAAAAATTTTAGAGGTCAGTTAGGCATGTCTTAATCTTTTGGCTTCTTTCTTTCCGTCATGAATGACATGCTTCGCCTGCTCACGCCCAGTGTCCGTTAGCCCTCTGGTCTAGAGTGAAGAGCAAAAAAGTGCCGCCGAAGCAGCATAGCAGGCTTCTTTTGCTACAGATTATTTGTGTATCATCATCTTGGTAGCAGATCTTACTTTTTAAGGGAGTTTGGCGATGTCACTGGAATTATATGTGTTTGTGTGTGGTTGGCTTAGGGTAGAGCTTTGGGTTGACGATGAAGCATCGTGTCAGTTGCTACACCACACCTGATGGTATTTACACTGCGGGAACAGTTCAAGGGGCCGACGGCCGTGATCTGTGCCGACGGCAAAATGTCGGGGCCGTCGGCACAGCACGCGGCTCCGAAAGGCTAAGACAGGCGCCGTCGGCACAAAAAAGCCTTCGGCACAGCAGAAGCTATGCCGATGGCCACCGTCGGCCTAGGTCCGACCCTCGGCACAAATTTCTAGTTACCATCGGCACACGAAACCCGTCGGCACAACCGGCTGCCATGTGGGCCCAAAAAAGTTTGCCGTTAACGGTGTGAGCCTATGCCGACGGCCAGGCCGTCGGCTCAGGTGTGCATGCTATGCCGACGGCTAGGCCGTCGGCACAGGTATTTTTTCTATTTTGCTAATTTGTTTATTGTCTCCAAGTATTTAAATTTGTTTATTTATGTATTACTCTCAAGTATTTATACATGGGAAACAAAGGTTTGAGATGCATAGCTCCCGAAGCCGGGTCTACGGCGAAACCCTAGCCCGCTGCACCTGTGCGGTCTACCCCCTAGCTTTCTTTGGACGACGCCAAGATGGGAGGCTAGTGTGTTCCATGTGCTTTGGTTAGGTCATATGTACATGGCAAGCAAAGGTTTGCCCATGCATAGCTCCCGAAGCCCGGTCTACGGCGAAACCCTAGCCCGCTGCACCTGTGCGGTCTACCCCCTATCTTTCTTCGGACGACACCAAGATGGGAGGCTAATATGTTCCATGTGCTTTGGTTAGGTCATATGTACATGGCAAGCAAAGGTTTGCCCATGCATAGCTCCCGAAGCCCGGTCTACAGTGAAACCCTAGCCCGTTGCACCTGTGCGGTCTACCCCCTAGCTTTCTTCGGACAACGCCAAGATGGGAGGCTAGTATGTTCCATGTGCTTTGGTTAGGTCATATGTATATGGCAAGCAAAGGTTTGCCCATGCATAGGTCCCGAAGCCGGGTCTATGGTGAAACCCTAGCCCGCTCCACCTGTGCGGTCTACCCCCCTAGCTTTCTTTGGACGACGCCAAGATGGGAGGCTAGTGCGTTCCATGTGCTTTGGTTAGGTCATATGTACATGTCAAGCAAAGGTTTGCCCATGCATAGCTCCCGAAGCCCGGTCTACGGCGAAACCCTAGCCCGCTGCACCTGTGCGGTCTACCCCCTAGCTTTCTTCGGACGATGCCAAGATGGGAGGCTAGTATGTTCCATGTGCTTTGGTTAGGTCATATGTACATGGCAAGCAAAGGTTTGCCCATGCATAGGTCCCGAAGCCGGGTCTACGACGAAACCCTAGCCCGCTGCACGCGGTCTACCCCCTAGCTTTCTTCGGACGACGCCTAGATGAGAGGCTAGTGTGTTCCATGTGCTTTGGTTAGGTCATATGTACATGGCAAGCAAAGGTTTGCCCATGCATAGCTCCCGAAGCCCGGTCTACGGTGAAACCCTAGCCCGCTGCACCTATGCGGTCTACCCCTAGCTTTCTTCGGACGAAGCCAAGATGGGAGGCTAGTATGTTCCATGTGCTTTGGTTAGGTCATATGTACATGGCAAGGAAAGGTTTGCCCATGCATAGGTCCCGAAGCCCGGTCTACGACAAAACCCTAGCCCGCTGCACCTGTGCGGTCTACCCCCTAGCTTTCTTCGGACGACACCAAGATGGGAGGCTAGTGTGTTCCATGTGCTTTGGTTAGGTCATATGTACATGGCAAGCAAAGGTTTGCCCATGCATAGCTCCTGAAGCCCGGTCTACGGTGAAACCCTAGCCCGCTGCACCTGTGCGGTCTACCCCCTAGCTTTCTTTGGACGATGCCAAGATGGGAGGCTAATGTGTTCCATGTGCTTTGGTTAGGTCATATGTACATGGCAAGCAAAGGTTTGCCCATGCATAGGTCTCGAAGCCCGGTCTACGATGAAACCCTAGCCCGCTGCACCTGTGCGGTCTACCCCCTAGCTTTCTTCGGACGATGCCAAGATGGGAGGCTAGTGTGTTCCATGTGCTTTGGTTAGGTCATATGTACATGGCAAGCAAAGGTTTGCCTATGCATAGCTCCCGAAGCCCGGTCTACGGCGAAACCCTAGCCCGCTGCACCTGTGCGGTGTACCCCCTAGCTTTCTTTGGACGACGCCAAGATGGGGGGCTAATGTGTTCCATGTGCTTTGGTTAGGTCATATGTACATGGCAAGCAAAGGTTTGCCCATGCATAGCTCGAGTATTACAAGGACCTCGAACTTCCCCATAACATCGATGTGATGCACACCGAAAAGAATGTCGCGGAGTCCGTCTTTAACACCGTTTTGAACATTGCTGAGAAGACAAAGGATAATGTCAAGGCTAGAGTCGATGTTCAGAATCTGTGTGATAGGACGAAACTACACATGGAGCCTCCACAAGGGAGTCGAAAAAATTGGGTCAAGCCGCATGCCAAGTACTGCCTTGATAGTCTCCAAAAAAAGGAGGCATTTAAGTGGCTCAAATACGTCGTGATGTTTCCTGATGGTTATTGTTCGAATATGAGTAAGGGGGTCAATCTATTAACAGGAAAAGTAACCGGGCTCAAGAGTCACGACTATCATATATGGATTGAGCGGCTGCTGCCCGTGATGGTTCATGGGTATCTTCCCGAGAATGTCTAGCGAGTGCTTGCGGAGTTGAGCCATTTCTTCTGCACGCTCTGTGCTAAGCATATTTGTCCCCTCGCTATTGAGAAGCTGCATGATCTAGTGCCGGAGTTGCTATGCAAGTTAGAGATGATCTTTCCCCCAGGTTTCTTTACTCCGATGTTACATCTCATTGTGCATCTCGCGAATGAGGCACTCTTGGGTGGACCGGTGCAGTATCGTTGGCAGTTCTGTATTGAGAGAGAGTTTAAGTATATTTGATACAAATGTGGAAACAAAAATAAGATTGAAGCATGCATAGCTGAGGCAACTCAACTCGAGGAGATGGTAGCTACCACGACAACATACTATGCCGATGATGTTCCCACTATGCATAACCCTGTCTCCCGGTACAATGTTGATGAGCCCAAGAATGACCCGAAGCTTAGCCTCTTCCAATATCCCGGTGGCAAGGCCGGTGGCGCAAAAAGGCATATGTTGACCAGGGAAGAGAATGAATGCATAATGCTCTATGTGCTTATGAACATGCAAGAAGTGCTCAATTTTATCAGGTAAAATGGTGAACAAATTACTTTGCAATAAGTAACTTAGTTTCCGTCTAATACGTATTTTCTCCTTTTAGCCAATTCCAAGATGAACAGTGGTCGGGAACGAGGGATCTGTCTCCCGCGGAGTTGGACACTCTTCTGAAAGAGGGTGCCCCTGGAAAGAAAAAATTTGTGACTTGGTTCAGCGAACAAGTAAATTCTAGCCTGTCCCTTTTACCTTGCAATCCGTCACTTGGCCCTCTTATTACACGTAACTAATGCAATGCACAAACCCATTTGTAGGGAGCTAATCCCAACGTTCAGATGACGGATGAGTTAAGATGTGTTTCCCAGGGTTGTAACCGTAGAGTCACTGTGTACGAGAAGTATGATGTGAATGGGTATCGCTTCCATACAGAGTTTCACCAGAAGAACCGCCCTAATGCAAAAACTATAAATACTGGGGTCTGGACCAAAGGAGCCGATGGCACTGATTACTATGGAAGGTTAGAGAACGTATACGAGCTGATGTTTAATATGACAACCATAGAACTCAAGCTCGTTGTCTTCCGATGCCACTTGTTCGACCCACACGGTGGACAAAGAAGCACCCCTTCCATTGGATTAGTTGAAGTTAGGCCTTCAACCACCTATAGCGGAGCCGATGTCTTCATTGTGGCTCATCAAGCCAAGCAAGTTTATTATTTGTCATATCCATGTCACAAAGAGGAACTCAAGGGCTGGGAAGTTGTGTTCAAGGTTTCTCCACATGGTAAGCTACCCATGCCATCCGACGATGATTACAACAACATTGACCCTGTAACATATGAGGGAATTTTCTATCAAGAGCTAGAGAACTTCGGGGACTTTGAAATACAAATTGGTCTTGAGGACCTCGAGAACGAAGCACAAATTCCTGGTGAGACAGTGGTGAACCTAAAGGACATAGAGATGCTCACAAAGTACCATGCGCAAAATGGCATCGATGATGAGCTTCCACCGTACGACAATGATGAGCCTCAGTACTCACGTGATAGTGACAGTGATAATGATAATGAGAACCCAATGCCTAATTATGAGAGTGATGATTCTAGGTGAGAGTCTTTTATGCTTAGTATCAAATTTACAACTCTTCATGCTTACTATCTAATTTACAACATGCTTTTTAATTTACATTTTGTTATGTCTTCAACTCTTCATGCTTACTATCTAATTTACAACATGCTTTTTAATTGCAATAGTGACATTGTCTACATTTTGTTATGTCTTCAACTCTTCATGCTTACTATCTAATTTACAACTTGCTTTTTAAGTGCAATATGTCTTTATGCTAACTTGTTCACTCTTTCTCAATGCAGGTGATTGACCAATATGAGCCAAGGGAAGCAATCAACCTCGTCCTTGATGAATACCCTTCGCCAGCAGAAGGTTACCCGTAGTGGACGTGAGCCTCGTCCCAGCACGCGTTACCCGCCTCCTAGCGGTCAGGGAGGACGAGGACGAGGTGGAGGTGGAGGACGAGGCCGAGGTGGAGGAGGAGGACGTGGCCGAGGTGGAGGAGGTGTGATACGTCTCCAACGTATCCATAATTTTTGATGATCCATGCTTGTTTTTACACCATTTGCCTAATGTTTCGTTACACTTCGTGGCACTTTTATGCATTTTCCGGAACTAACCTATTAACAAGTCGCCACAGTGCCAGTTCCCTGTTTTCTGCTGTTTTTGTGTTTCAGAAAAGCTACACAGGAAATATTCTCGGAATTAGACGAAACAAGTTCCTGAAGTCTTATTTTTCCCGAAAGCTTCCAGAGATCCGAAGAGGAGACGGAGAGGGGCCACAGGCCACCCTCACATAAGGGCGGCGCGGCCCAACCCCTGGTCGCGCCCCCTATGTGTGAGGATGCCTGGGTCCACTTCTGACGCTGCCCCTTCGCCTATAAAGACCCCCGACGGGAAAAACCTAAGTACCCGATCAATTTTCCAGAAACACATCGCGATCCGTCGCCGTCGTCGACCCGAGATCGGGAGGGTCCAGAAGCTCTTCTCGGCACCCTGCTGGAGAGGGGAATCGCCACCGGAGGTCTTCTTCATCGCCATGCTTGCCTCCGGAGCGATGAGTGAGTAGTCTACCTTGGACTATGGGTCCATAGCAGTAGCTAGATGGTTGTCTCCTCCACCATGTGCTTCATGTTTAGATCTCATGAGCTGCCCTACATGATTGAGATCACCGTTATGTAATTCTACATGTTTGGTTTGTTGGGATCCGATGAATATTGGTGTTATGATTGAGTTGCTATACTGAAATATATCTTATGTTATCTCTATGTTGTTTATGATCTTGCATGCTCTCCGTTGTTAGTAGCTATCTTGGCCGAGTAGTTGCTAGTGACTCCAAGAGGGGGTATTTATGCTCGATAGTGGGTTCATGCCTCTATTTAACCTGGGGGAGTGACAGAAACCTCTAAGGTTGTAGATGTGCTATTGCTACTAGGGAGAAAACAACATTCATATGCTCAAGGGCATATGCTTTGTTTACATTACACACTTTGCTTAATGCAATTATCTGTTGTTCGCAACTTAATACTCATGGGGTGTTCGGACGATATCCCCGTGAGTGGATTATTAGTCATAGATGCAGTTGGATGGCGGTCTATGTATTTTGTTGTAATGCCCAGGGTAAATCGCATAGTGATCTTCTTGACATATCATGTTTATCTTTATTCTATCAATTGCCCAACTGTAATTTGTTTACCCAGCATGTGTTATTTATCTTATGGAGAGACACCACTAGTGAACTGTGGACCCTGGTCCTATTTCCATCATATTGCTATCACCTGTTTACTTTACTCGCATACTTTCACTGCTTTCCACTCGATACGCTCATACCCTTTGTTTCAAGCAAACCGGTGAGATTGACAATCTCATCGCAAGTTGGGAACAAAGTATTTGGTTGTGTTGTGTGCAGGTTCCACGTTGCTGCTAACAAAGCAAAGCTTGGATGAAGCACCATATATAAATTGTCCGAAGCTATCGCGAAGCTTGCAAGCATCACCTTCAGTCGTTTGTCTCTCCTCTCCTGATCGACAAACCTTGGTTTCTTAACTGAGGGAAAATCTTGCTGCTATATTCATCACACCTTCCTCTTGGGGTTCCCAACGGGCTGGTCATCAACCACACATCAAGCTATTTTCTGGCGCCGTTGCCGGGGAGGAAGTAGAAGACTTCTGCGAGGGAAGTTTTCGCACGCACATCCTTTACTTTGTTTATTGTTTTGCTTTACTTTATTTATTTTTACTTGCATTATTTTATATCAAAAACCCCCAAAAAATAGAATCCTTGGTAGTTGTTATTTCTTTACTTTAGTTCATTATGTTGTCCCCTAAGTATGTTTTGGAGGACCTCTCAGTAGGTAGTGGTTCAATTATTGGGAAAGATAACATTGAGGAGTTCTTTAATCACATTAGTATGCATAAAGAAGTTGGGGAAAAGTCTTTGGTTGAGCTAGCTCCTAGTTATGAAGTTGCTTCCGCTTATTTAGTTCACATGTTAGAAGCTAGGTTTGCTAATCTTAACCCCTTTTTGCAATACATGTTCCTTAAGCTTCATGAAATTGAAGATCCTGAAAAGAAAGCTTTCATTTTGGAAACTATGTGCTTAGAATTTAAAGATGTTGCCATTGAGGCTAGAAAAGTTTTTAAGAAATTCAATAAGCTTGGCTCATCTGTAACGGTTGTTGGCACACCCAATAAAGATTTTAGAGTGCCAATACCTTATAAACTTTCGGGAATACATGATGTTTGGGAAAATAATTCTAGTTGGATTTGTCCTAAAAATCCTTTCGATGAAAGTAGTGTACCAAAGCGTGATCATAAAGGATCTTCAAAAACTCATTTGGAAACAATTCCTTTCATTGTTGAAAAGACTCCTATTGTGGATCCCGATGCTTCTTTCATAATTACTTCATCACTTGATGTTACTTGATTCGCAATTTTCTGCGCCTAGCTCAAAGGCGTTAAAGAAAAGCACTCTTGGGAGATAACCCAATGTTTTATTTTCAGTACTTTTTCTTTTATTTGAGTCTTGGAAGTCATTACTACTGTAATGACCGCTTCTTATCCTTTTTATTTCATTGTTGTGCCAAGAGAAGCCTCTAATTTGAGTGAGGTAAGATTTGGGGATGTTGCTGTCCTGAAACTGCTTTCGGTGCTGCACCGTAATTTTTTTTGAAATTCTCTGTATATCTTTTGGACCTGCGATTTCTTGTGCATATGCCCCAGGTTATATCCAAACTTTCATTAGTTGAACACTTTTTGATTTGAGCAACAAAAAACCCTTTAAAAATTCGACCTTTGTCAGCTTTTCTGTTTTGACAGATTTCTGCCAATATTTATGTTTGCCGCTTAATCGCTTTCTTTTGAGTTCTTTTGATCACGGAACTTTTGGGGAAGTTGCTACAGTAGTATATTCCATATATGTGGTGGTTTTAGGTTGAAACCTGAAGCAAAAAGATGTTGATTATATGTTATGCTACACTGATGTTGCTAATAGATTTGTGTTTAGTTTTGTATGAAGGAAGTTTTCAAGTGTAGGGATTGGAGAATGATGAGATGAGTTGAAGAATGGACAAAAGCTTAAGCTTGGGGATTCCCATGCATCACCCCAAGAAATATCCAAGAAGTACAAGCGTCAAAGCTTGGGGATGCCCCCGAGGCACCCCTTCTTCATCGGCAAAAATCAGGTCACCTTTCAAGACACTATATTTTTATTGCTTCATGCACTATGTGTTTTTCTTGGAGCGTCAGTTATTTTAGTTTTATTTATTAGTTTGTTTGTTTGCTGCAATAAATGGTTGGACCCCAACAAATTTCTTTTGGAGAAGTTGCCTTGCTTTTCATTTGCCAAGAACGCTCTAGTTTTCACTCTTATCAAAAAACGAGTGTTCTTCTTTTTCTGCTACTGCTTTTGGTTTTCGTTTTCACCTTGATTTGCGTTCAGATCTTCTTATATTTATTCATCAAGGTGTATTTTTGCCTCTGATCTTTATTGGTTTTCATCAAAAGAGGTGTTTATAAAAAAGCTTGAATGGTGTTGGAAAAGAGAAAAAGCTTTATGCAAAAAAGTGGTACAAGAAGGAGCTTGTGTAGACTGCGTGACAAGGGTATAGTTAATAGAGCCCGTTAGTTGAGTACTCCTAAGGCCCGTTAAGCTAGGCCCAATTGTAATGATAGTCGAGATACGAGTTCTTACGTATGTCGATATTGTAATCTGTATCGGACCCTACCCGATCCTCGAGACCTGGCCACCTATATATAGGGGCCAGGAGGGGACGGTGTAGGCCAGATTGAAAGCAAGCTAGGTTCAACACCCAAGTTTACTTTCGATATACACTCATTTCGACTAACCTTACCTTCGAGTTCATCCGACGCCCTGTCTCCCCGATCCTAAGTCCTTCATCTAGGACATTTGTCGAGTTAACCCTCGTCAATTGGCGCCGACCGTGGCGACAAAGGGCGTTGGAATCATGAATTCGATGGCTTTTTCGCTTTTAGCCAACAGCGATGGAGTTGACAATCAGAAGTTTAAGCATCTTCATCGGGCCATCGGGTTCATCTCGCCTCTCGGATTCGACGAAACCAGATCCGTCGGCAAGTAAGCCCGAAACAGTGGTAATGCTGGAATCATCGGAAGGCTCTTCCAGCGAGGTAAACTCGCCGGTCAGCTTAGGAAAAGCAAAAATCGCAGAAGGCGACAAAATTCAGGAAAAACTCGACTTGGAAGAAACAACGCGTAAAACGCACAACAGTACAAGGAACTTCGCCGCTGAAAGTAGTTGCGTCTCCAAAAAAGTACACCAGTTATGTGTTATCATCACTGAAGCAGAAGAAGAAAACAACAACGAAGGGAATAAAGGGGTCGACAAGCAAGTCGACAAGGTAAAGGAGCGCAACAAGAAGGAGAAGGAGAAGGTTCACGTCTCAGCCGGAGAGTGGAGGATCATCATGTCAGCTGTAAATCATGGCACAGAAGTACCCGAAGGATCGAGAAGAGAAGTTCTAATGGGATATCAGTACGCATTGCACCAGCATAGGAAGAAATTAAGAGAGGAAAGAGACATGGTTTTCCAAGATAATAACAGTATATCAAGGGAAGAGTATTGGGATGATTATAGTGAGGACTCAGAGTACAGCAGGGAAAGGCGCAGAGACCCAAAGCACAACAGAGGGACATGATACGTCTCCAACGTATCTATAATTTTTGATGCTCCATGCTTGTTTTTACACCATTTGCCTACTGTTTCGTTACACTTCGTGGCACTCTTATGCATTTTCCGGAACTAACCTATTAACGAGTTGCCACAGTGCCAGTTCCCTGTTTTCTGCTGTTTTTGTGTTTCAAAAGTGATACATAGGAAATATTCTCGGAATTGGACGAAACAAGTTCCTAAAGTCTTATTTTACTCGGAAGCTTCCAGAGATCCGAAGGAGAGTAGGAGGGGGGCCACAGGAGCCCCACACACAGGGCTGGCGCGGCCAGCCCCTGGCCCGCGCCACCCTGGCGTGAGGCCGCCTGGCCCCTCCTCTGACATCGCCCCTTCGCCTATAAAGACCCCCCGACGGAAAAAACATAAGTACCCGATCAATTTTCCAGAAACACATCGCGATCTGCCGCCATCGTCGACCCGAGATCGGGAGGGTCCAGAAGTTCTTTCCGGCAACCTGCCGGAGAGGGGAATCGCCACCGGAGGTCTTCTTCATCGTCATGCTTGCCTCAGGAGCGATGAGTGAGTAGTCTACCTTGGACTATGGGTCCATAGCAGTAGCTAGATGGTTGTCTTCTCCACCATGTGCTTTATGTTTAGATCTCATGAGCTGCCCTACATGATTGAGATCACCGTTATGTAATTCTACATGTTTGGTTTGTTGGGATCTGATGAATATTGGTGTTTATGATTGAGTTGTTGTACTGAAATATATCTTTTGTTATCTCTATGTTGTTTATGATCTTGCATGCTCTCCGTTATTAGTAGCTATCTTGGCCGAGTAGTTGCTAGTGACTCCAAGAGGGGGTATTTATGCTCAATAGTGGGTTCATGCCTCTATTTAACCTGGGGGAGTGACAGAAACCTCTAAGGTTGTAGATGTGATGTTGCTACTAGGGAGAAAACAACATTCATATGCTCAAGGGCATATGCTTTGTTTACATTACACACTTTGCTTAATGCAATTATCTGTTGTTCGCAACTTAATACTCATGGGGTGTTCGGACGATATCCCCGTGAGTGGATTATTAGTCATAGATGCAGTTGGATGGCGGTCTATGTATTTTGTTGTAATGCCCAGAGTAAATCTTATAGTGATCTTCTTGACATATCATGTTTATCTTTATTCTATCAATTGCCCAACTGTAATTTGTTTACCCAGCATGTGTTATTTATCTTATGGAGAGACACCACTAGTGAACTGTGGAGCCCGGTCCTATTTCCATCATATTGCTATCACCTGTTTACTTTACTCGCATACTCTACTGTTTTCCACTCGATACGCTCATAATCTTTGTTTCAAGCAAACCGGTGAGATTGACAACCTCATCGCAAGTTGGGAGCAAAGTACTTGGTTGTGTGTGTGCAGGTTCCGCGTTGCAGCTACCAAGCAAAGCTTGGACGAGGCGCCATATATAAATTGTCCGAAGCTGTCGCAAACTAGCAAGCATCACCTTCCGTCGTCATTGTCTGCTTTTCTCCTGGACGATAAACCTTGGTTTCTTAACTACGGGAAAACTTGCTGCTATATTCATCAAAACCTTCTCTTGGGGTTTTCCAACTGGCCAGTTATTTTACTTCATCAACTCGGCCCCATCAGGACAACAGCGCGAAGTAGAGAGGAAAGGTATTTAAGGAGTATTACCCCACAGCCAGAGGAAGAGGAAGAAGACTTCGTGCAAGAAACACCGGAGGCAGCGCTGATAGCAGCGCAGGCATATTTACTAACCACGCGGCCCGAACCCGGAGATCCGTGGGAAGACATGCACCAAGCCGCAATACGAAGCCTCGGGATAGTGGAAGACAAGATTAGGGGAAATGGTCCAGAGACAAAGTCGACAAGCTACAAGGAAAGGCGAAAGGAGAGGGTCAAGCACAGTATCACACGAAACGAGTCTAGCGAGTCATCAGAAGAAGAAAGGCGACAAAAAAGGAGGGAGGACGCAAGAAATATAATAGCACAGGCTCGAGTAAATAAATCGCGCCACGAATAGAGGGAAGAAAACTATGAAGACGACGAAAAAGAGATGGGCGCGTTATGCTTTAACCGCAGGGTTCGCAAAACGCGGGTACCCAAAGGGTTCAAGTTACCACACGACCAGCAAAAATACGATGGGTCGCAAGAACCTACCCTATGGTTATCGGATTATCTGCAGGCAGTACAAATATTAGGAGGAACAAAAGCGACCGCAATGCAAAGTTTGCAACTACACCTCACCGACGCAGCACGGTCCTGGTTGAATACCCTACCTAACAAATCCATTGGAAGTTGGGGAGAACTCAAAAGCCAATTCGCAAGAAATTTCCGTTCGACATACAAGCGTCCAGCATCACTAGAGGAAGTCAAAGCGTGTGTGCAAAGGAAAGGCGAAACTCTACGTTCTTATATACAACGATGGAGTGTAATCAAAAACTCAGCAGAGGACGTCTCCGACGAACGAGCAATAGACGCTTTTTCGGCCGGCCTTCGTCGCTCATATCTCGTGGAAGAAATAGGAAGAACAAGGCCAACGACAGTAGCTGAGCTAATGGAAGAAGCCAACAAATTCGCTGACGGAGAGAACACATATAATAACAAAAGAGGACGTTCACCAGAAGTCGACAGAACAAGTAGACAGAGGAGACGACACCGTAGCAGGGATAACCAAGGAAGGCGAAATCAGGTAGCCGCGGGTTACGAAGCAATGGAAGATGAAGGATATGAAAACAGGAGGTTTCAGGCAAAGGGAACAGAAAAATCAAGATACTCCGGCCCTTCGGCCGAAGACATATTATATGGACCTTGTCGAATCCATTACGCATACCTTGATGGAAAAAGAGTCTCAAATCACCAGATGAAGGATTGTAGAACTTTCCTAAGACTACAAAGCGCCATGGGCCCAAGCCAAGGAGGATGGCAAGGAGAAAAGTACGCAAATCAAGGATATCAGGTACAAAGGCTAGCAAGACACCTAGAGTCGAAAGTTTACATATCGGCAATGATTCAACCGGTGCCTAAGTCGAAAAAAGAGCGAAAGAGCATATCCAGGCAAGTAAACCTAGCAATATCATCACCACCAGCCACCACAGAGTACATGCGGTGGTCAGATCAACCAGTTAAGTTCAGCAGAGCAGACCACGCAAGGAAAGTTCCCAGGCCAGGCCACTCGCCAATGGTGTTAAAGGCGCAAATAGGAGGATACGACATCGGGAGAGTGTTCATGGATGCAGGGAGTGGCATAAACCTAATATATGCTAGAACCCTGAAAGCAATGTGTATCTCACTGACAAGCCTGAAGCCAACAGATTGCTCCTTTCACGGAATAGTACCAGGAGCCGCAAATCACCCTCTAGGGAAAATAGAACTCGACGTATGCTTCAGCAGTAGCAGCAACTATCGAAGAGAGAAGTTGGAATTTGAAGTTATGGACTGGCCATCACAGTACCACGCAATCCTAGGGCGCCCAGCATTCGCAAAGTTCATGGCAGTACCTCATTACGTGTATCTTACGCTAAAAATCCCAGGACCAAAAGGAACAATTACAGTGCAAGGGAGCTTTGAAGTAGCCAACACATGCGACAGAGAATTCAACAGGATGGCGCAAACCTTCGGCATGACAGTAGAGTATGAGAGGCTGAAAGGGGAAACGGATCATAATGTGCTACCCGACGTTGGACGATCCCTGCCAGATCAGGCTTTCGACACAACTCAGGACTTGAAGAAGATCCAGGTCCACCCTACAGACCCAAACAAGACGACATCAATTGCGGTGAACTTGGATCCCGCATAGGAAAGCGCGCTCGTCGAGTTCCTCCATGAGCGCTGGGAAATCTTCGCCTGGTGTCCTTCAGACATGCCAGGGGTTCCCAGGGAACTCGTCGAGCACGCACTAAATGTAGATCCTAAAGCGAAGCCAGTCAAGCAACCATTGCGAAGATTTGATGAACCCAAAAGGAAGGCGATAGCATCAGAATTGCACAGGCTAGAAAACGCTGGATTTATCAGAGAAATAAAAACCTCGAGCTGGGTATCCAATCCAGTCATCGTACCCAAGAAGAACATAGACGTACAAAGAGTATGTGTCGACTACACATCTCTCAATAAGCATTGTCCAAAGGATCCCTTTCCTCTACCCCGCATCGATCAGATAATTGATTCGACGGCGGGATGCGCAAGGCTTTCCTTTTTAGACGCATATTCTGGTTACAACCAGATCAAATTAAAGAAGACGAAGAAAAGACGGCCTTCATCACACCATACGGAGTGTTTTGCTACCAAGTAATGCCGTTCGGCCTAAAAAATGCAGGAGCAACTTATCAACGGATGATGCAAAATTGCCTCGGAAGCCAAATAGGACGCAACATCCAAGTCTACATTGATGATGTAGTCATCACTACAAGAGAGGAGGAATCCCTTATCAGCGACTTGGCAGAAACCTTTGACAACCTGAGCAGGTACAAGCTTAAGCTTAACCCGACAAAGTGTTCCTTCGGTGTATCGGCATGACAACTCTTAGGGTTCCTGGTGTCAGCACGGGGAATAGAGGCGAACCTAGAGAAAATCCAAGCAATTTTAACAATGGGGAAACCCACGAAACTACACGACGTACAAAAGCTCACAGGACGCGTCGTGGCACTAAGTCATTTTGTTGCTCGATTGGGAGAAAAGGCGCTCCCGTTCTACGCACTCATGAAAAAGTCAGATGATAAGTTTGAATGGACAGCAGAAGTAGACGCAGCTTTTGCGCAACTGAAAAAAGTGCTCTCCACGCCACCAGTGCTGGTCGCACCAAAAGAAAAGGAGCCACTACTACTCTACATCGCTGCAACCCATCAGGTGGTGAGTACAGTACTAGTAGTCGAAAGAAGTGAAGAAGGAAAAGCCCACGGCGTCCAGAGGCCGGTATATTTTATCAGTGAAGTACTATCTCCGACAAAACAGAGGTACCCGCATTATCAAAAGCTTGCATATAGTGTTTTTACAACAGCACGAAAATTGCGATAATACTTTGCGGTGCACCCAATTATAGTGGTAAATGAAGCGCCACTATCGCACATATTGAATAATCCTTCAGCAACAGGACGTGTCTCTTTGTGGGGAATCGAATTATCTCCCATGGACATCACGTATGAAAAAAGGAAGGCGATCAAGTCGCAAATCTTGCCAGATTTCACAGCAGAATGGCTGGAGCTGCAGAGCATAGGACCGCCAGATTTATCGAGTGTCTGGACAATGTCACTACACCACAGCATTATATTGCCAACAGACAGGTTGGTCGGAAATAGCACTTGCATCGACAGAAGGTCGGTCGGGAATGAGTATTGCCGACCAACATCGTCTGTCACCGTAAGTCCGGTCGGCAAAGCCCTTTCCCGACCGACATATATTTGCCGACCAACAGTTCGACACCACTGCTAAATCTTTCCCGACCGACGTTTTCTTTGCCGACAGATATTTCTTTACCGACCGACGTTTTTTCCCGACCTGTTGGTCGGCATTTCTTTTTCCGACCAACCTTCTATGTGATGGTATGACCAACTTTTAGCTATATAGCGAGGTCTAAATATATTTACATTATTGACAGCCAAAATCACATATTCACACAAATATATATGCATGTCATCCAAATATAGAGGAATAATCCATAATAATAGATAACGACATATGCATTGATTCACTACAAAACCAAGTGTTAATCTGTTCTCAACCCACATCCAGGTTTACAAATGGTTGTTGTCTGATTACACAATCAGGTTTACAAACCGATAGCCAGATGATTACATTCAGGTTTATCAAATGGTAGGAAAAGGAGTCCACTAAGACATAATTGACTCCATTACAAAAGGCATCATGTTGATGTGAAACCGACATCTACTTGGTGGAGTGAGATACAAGTTCTGCATGTTAATTCTTATTTCATATGGCACCTGCACAATCATATACAAATGGAAGATTGTTACTCCTACAAAATATGCTAACATGAACTGAAGCATACAAAGACATCCTACAGGACCAACTGAAAGGGCATTTCCCTAATAAATGTATTTTGGTGTTTGTTAACAACATTTGGTGAATTAACCATTCTATTTAAGTTCTGCAGATTTTCTAGGTTAATTCAGAATCTCGCGGAGGTTCACCCAAAAAGGGAAGAAAAGATCGAAGCCCGTAGTCCAGTAGTGGAGTTAGGGCTTAGTGGTCTTATAGGGTGCTTCGCGAAGGTGGAATTGGTGGAGAGGGGATCCTCGAAGTACTGCTATTGCTACTTCTAGGGCGGAGACTCCGGCCCTGGTGGCCGGAGACTCCGGCCTAGGAGTATCGCCCTAGCAATCCTCCCAGTTGGTCTAAGCAGAGACCTGCCCGGAGTTGGGCCGGAGACTTTTGTCTCTGGCCGGAGACTCCGGGTGGGGCGGAGACTCCGGTCCCAGTGGCCGGAGACTCCGGTCTCTCTGGCTGGGTTAGGGTTTGCTAAGGAGTTGGTCTATGCAGTGACCAGGCCGGAGTTGGGCCGGAGACTTCTGTCTCTGGCCGGAGACTCCGGCCCTGGAGTCACTTAGGGCGGAGACTCCGGCCCTCCTGGCCGGAGACTCCGGCCCTAGTCGACCAGCAACGGCTACATTTCGAGGAGGAGTATATAAAGCCTTCTTCTTCCTCAAGAGAAGGCTGCGGCTTCCACTCTCTCTCTCCACCATTGTTCCAAAGCTTCAAAGCTCAAGATCTCTCTCCCTAGCCAATAGAACTCAAAGCCCTTTTGGGATTTGAGGGAGAAGACCTAGATCTACACTTCCACCAAGGCGATTTGATTTCCCCCCTCTCTTTGTTGAGGGGCTTGTTACTTGTGTGATTCATCGGATTTATAGCCAGAAGAAGCCGTCCCCCAAGCTTGACTTTGTGTGTAAGAGCTTGGTGGGCCTATTGGGAGCCTCCAATTGAGTTGTGGAGCTTGCCCCAATACTTTGTGTAAAGGTGTCGTGCCGCCTTCAAGGGCATCGCTTAGTGGAGCGTGAACTCGCCTTTGTGGCTTGTTCACCGGAGAATAGGGTGAGCCTTTGTGGCGTTGGTGGCCTTTGTGGCACCACACCTCTCCAACGTAGACGTACTTCCCGTAACAAGGAAGGAACTACGGGAATACATCCTCGTGTCTTCGTGTCTCCATTGCGGTGACCTCTATCCTTTACTTGTGCCTTTACTTATATTGTTATTGCTAGCTTGCTTGTCACTCTAGGTAAATTCACTTAGTATCACATCGAGAGAATTTACCTTCTTGTCTAGCCCTAACTTGAAAAGAATTAAAATTATTGGGTAGCTCCTATTCACCCCCCCCCCTCTAGTCGCTCATACGATCCTTTCAATTGGTATCAGAGCGTGGTCTCTTATTCGGGCTTAACCGCCTAAGAGTTTGAGCAACTATGGAAGGGGATAAGGGTAATGAAACTCCTCCCGAAAGTACTCCTCCATCTATCTCTTCCTCTTCAATCTCACGTGAAGAGCATTTGGCGTCCTTGGACACAATGCAAACCACTATGAGATTGGAGATGAAGGCTATGTTTGAGGAATACTTTGGAAGAAAACCTTCCGGGCCCACTGACCCAAACACCACTCCTAGTGTGGAACTCTCCTTGGCTAAGGTGAAGCCACCTAACAATGGCTCCACCTCCGCCGAGAATAAAGGTGACTCTCCTAAGGAAAATGATGGTCTGGCAAAGGGTGCTAACATTCCACCCCCTAACACGTACTCTCCTCCGCCGGTCCATTATCCTATGCCACACATTAACAACATGGGATCTCCTCCTAAGCTTGATTCTCGCAATTTTATTAAATGGCAAGGACTAATGAAATCTCATATTTCTAGCTCTTCTACTCATTTGTGGAGGGTCATACAAAATGGCTTTGCACCTCATGATCCTCTCAATTTGACCGGAAGGGAAGAAGTTGATGAGCAACTCAATGCCACCGCCAAGCATCTCCTTCAACAGGCCGTACCAGATACTCATGCGGTACACATCAACAACTTGAACACCGCCAAGGAAGTATGGGACTATCTCACTATGCTCTTCATTGGGAATGAAAGTATTCGGTCCTCCAAGTTTGATGAGCTCAAAAGTGAAGAAAGGGATTTCATTATGCGTGATAATGAGACTCCCGATGAGATGTACCAAAGGATCTTGGCTCTTGCAACGGCCTTGACCGGGTTTGGGTGCAAAGACAATGGTGATGACTATATCAAGCGTATGTTCATCACCTCCATCAACCCAAGAGAACCAATGCGATCCGAGATAATCCGTTCAAGACCGGATTTTGGGAGTATGACCTCAAATGAAGTTCTTTGTGAGTTCACCGCCTTGTCTATCTTGAAGAAGAACGCGGAAGAAACTAGAGCCCGTGTTCTTGCCGGACAAGGAGTTCACAATCTTGCTCTCAAGGCCAAGGTGGTGTCCAAGCAAGGAGAAGGAGTAGAAGAAATATATGAAGAAGAGTGTTGGTCTCCAGAAGATCTCAAGTTTGCACTTCATGAACACTTGGCTCTCAATGCAAATGCCTTTTGGGATGCCAACAAGCACAAGACAAAGGGATCCAAGTTCAAATCCTTTCCAAGAAAAGGTGGTGACTCTAAAGTGAGGCATTGCTACAATTGTGGAGGAATCAAGCACTTCATCGCTGAATGTCCTTATGAGAACAAGGAGGACAATGAGGGCCGGCTCGTCCCCAAGCGCCGGTCATCAAAGTTCTAGCCATCCAAGAAACATGGGAACAAGGACAACAAGAAGAAAGGAGAAAGGGTATTGGTGGTTCATGAGGAGTATGACTCCGAGTCCGATGATGATGACTCCGTTGATGAAGAGAATGGAGAAGTGGCCGCCATTGCTATTGTCTCCACACCACCTACATCCCTCTTCAACTCACTAAATGAGAACGCCATCATCACCACTCACAAGTGTCTTATGGCTAAGGCCTCGGAGGTAACCTCATCACCTACTCCTTCATCATCTCATTCCAATACTACCTCTTTGGATGATGTGAGTAGTCTTAAGATTAAGAAAGAACTAGTTTCTTGTGATGATTTTCTTGCTAACATGAAGGGGCCAACCAAGATATATGTTGAGACACTAATGTGTGAACTTGGTGATGCCCATGACACCATCAAGGAGAAGGAAGAGTTGGAAATATTAGCCGCCGATGATATTGGCTCTCTATCAATTGAGCTCGAAGAAGAGCAAAACTTGAGAGTCTCTTTAGAGGAGAAATTGTTGGGACTAGAAGAGTCTCATAATCTAATCTTATCAAAACTCACTAAAGAACGTGACCATGCTCTCGCCATGGTCAAGTTGCTTAAAAAGGAGAAAGTTGAATTTGACGTTGGTCATAATGATCTTCGTGAGAAGTTTGAGAAGCTTGAAGAAGCTCACAAGGCTTTGGAGGGCAAATTCTCTCATCTCACCAAGATTCGTGAACAACTTCAAATTCAACTAACTATTGAACAATCTAAAGTCCCCCCAATGCAAGTTATTGAAGTTCCTTGTTCTTCTAACTCTATTTGTGATTATAGTGATATCATTGAGGAGAACAATAGGTTGAAGGCCGATCTTGCTAAGGGCCTTGCCACTTGCATTCAAGGAGAGAAGAATCTAAATGATCTCCTGAACAATCAAAGATTGTACAAGGGAAAGGAGGGCCTCGGTTTTATTGCCAAGTCCTCAAAGAAAGGGGATCTTTGTTTGGTGGCCGAGTCCTCAAAGAAGAAGAAGAACAAGAAGAACAAGAAGAAGACAAAGCCTGCTGCTGCTCCTACTCCTCATGTCCCCTTTGATATTTGTTACACTGAGGAGGAGTGGGAGGAGCTGAATGGAAAGAAGAAAATCGAGGAGACCGGAGTCTCCGGGTCAAAGGCTCCGGAGTCTCCGGTTAGTTCATCTACCCCGGAGTCTCCGCCCCCAAAGACCGGAGTCTCCGGCCCTTCTCATAATAATTTTGCAGGAAAATATAATCCTCATTATGTTCTTCTTAGGGACTATTATGGTGATGTCTATGCTAAATATGTTGGTCCCTATAATGGTTTCATTGAATATGCTATTTGGGTACCTAAGATTCTTGTGACTAACAAAAGAGGACCCATTCAAAGATGGGGACCTAAAACCAAGAATTAATCTCTTGTAGGACATTGCTTCCGGAGGAGTAAAATGGATTATTGATAGTGGTGCCACAAGCCACATGACCGGAAGCAAAAATATTGTGGAAGATCTAAAGCCCAATACTTCAAATGTCACGGTCTCATATGGTGATAATTCATCCTCTAAGGTACTTGGTTTCGGTAAGGTGGTGATCACTCCGGACGTGTCCCTAGTGAATGTCATGCTTGTCGAAACCATTGGTTATAATCTACTTTCCGTTCATCAACTTGCTACTATGGGCTATGCCACATATTTTGATGTTGATATTGTGGTCGTCATGTGGAGTAAGTCTCTCAAGGTTGCCTTTGTTGGGTATGTCGAAAACGGCTTGTATGTGGTGGACTTTTCGGAGAAACCCACTACGGCCGCGATATGCCTAATTGCTAAGGCCGACGTGGGATGGCTTTGGCATCGCCGGTTAGCCCACGTCAATATGAGAGCTTTGCAAAATCTCTACACCGAAGGCCACATACTCGGACTAAAAGATGTTTCTTTTGCCAAAGATCGTGTTTGTAGGGCATGTATTGAAGGAAAGATGCATGAAACAAGTCATCCAAGCAAGACCATTATCTCTTCCAAGAGGTGCTTGGAGCTCCTTCACATGGATCTCTTTGGACCTCCCACTTATGCAAGTCTTGGTGGCAAGAAATATTGCTTGGTGATTGTTGATGACTACTCAAGATACACTTGGGTTTATTTCTTTGAGTTCAAAAGTGAGACCCAACAAACCGTCAAAGACTTTGCCACCGAAGTTGAGCGTCAATTCAATACCACCATATTGACTATAAGAAGTGACAATGGCACCGAGTTCAAGAACTACTCCTTAAATGAGTTTCTTAGTGATGCGGGTATCAAACATCAATATTCCGCTGCATATACCCCGCAACAAAATGGAGTTGCC
Source organism: Dactylis glomerata (assembly GCA_007115705.1). Classification (NCBI taxonomy): domain Eukaryota; kingdom Viridiplantae; phylum Streptophyta; class Magnoliopsida; order Poales; family Poaceae; genus Dactylis; species Dactylis glomerata. Next base: position 283,331 of record QXEO01000041.1, on the reverse strand, counting down.
GAGAGGAAAAACCGGACTCTTATGGATGCGGCAAGAACTATGTTGGCGGAGTTCAAGTCTCCATATAACTTTTGGGCCGAAGCTATCAATACCGCATGCCATGCCACCAACCGGCTCTATCTCCGCAAGAACTTGAACAAGACTCCATATGAAATTCTTACCGGGCAAAAGCCCAACATCAAGTACTTCCGGGTATTTGGTTGTAAGTGTTTCTATCTCAAGAAAGGTGTTCGTTTGTCAAAATTTGATTCTAAAGCATTAGAGGGTATCTTTGTTGGTTACTCCACGGACTCACATTCCTATAGGATCTATAGCAAGTCCACCGGGCATGTTATAGAGACTTGTAATGTGAGGTTCGATGAGGATAATGGTTCCTTTGTAGGACAAAGTTGTGTTCGTGATGTAGGTGACGAAATTCCTCCCCAAGCCATAAGAAGAATGGGTGTCGGATTCTTCCGGCCCATTGAGGGACACCTTTTGGCCGAAGGAGAAGGACAATGCTCTACACATGTGGAGCCTTCACCTGCTGAACACACACAGGACATTGACCAAAGACAAGCTGCACACCCTCAACCTCAAGATCATCCCACCGAGCAATCTTGCCCGGAGTCTCCGGCCCCTGTGGTCCGGACTCTCCGGCCTATACCGGAGTCTCCGGGTATGGATACCGGAGTCTCCGGGGGTGATCAAGCCTTTGATGAAGATCCTTCGGAATTCCGTGGCTATGGTCCACTTGATGATCAAGGCAATCCACTTAATGGTCAAGGCGAGGACCAGAACAGTGATCATGAAGATGATCAAGTAGTCTCTCAAGAATCTCCTCTTGAGGCTCGCACTCGCCGTGAGAAGAAGCTTGAGTCCATTCTACGACGAAGAAGCATATCCTTGGAAAATGTGGTTGGGAGTGTTCGTAAAGGTGTCTCCACTAGGAGGCAACTTTCCAACTTTTGCTCTCATCATGCTTTTGTCTCTTGTGTAGAACCCAAGAAAGTTTATGAGGCGCTTGAGGATCCGGATTGGCTTGATGCCATGCATGATGAACTCAACAACTTCGAGCGCAACAATGTGTGGACTCTAGTAGAAAGGCCTAAAGATTGCCGTAATGTCATTGGGACCAAGTGGATCTTCAAGAACAAGCAAGATGCAAATGGCATAGTCATTCGTAATAAGGCAAGATTGGTGGCTCAAGGTTTCTCCCAAGTTGAGGGTATTGACTTTGGTGAAACTTTCGCTCCCGTTGCCCGTCTTGAATCCATTCGCATCTTACTTGCATATGCATCACATCATAACTTTAAACTTCAACAAATGGATGTTAAAAGTGCATTTCTCAACGGTCCCTTAGATGAATTGGTTTTTGTGAAGCAACCCCCGGGCTTCGAAAACCCTAAGTTTCCTAACCACGTTTACAAACTTGATAAGGCACTCTATGGCCTCAAACAAGCCCCACGTGCGTGGTATGAGCACCTTAAAGAGTTGTTGGTTGATCGTGGTTTTGAAATTGGGGTGATCGATCCCACTCTTTTTACTAAGAAGGTCAATGGGGAGCTTTTCATTTGCCAAATATATGTTGATGATATTATATTTGGTTCTACTAACAAAGCTTTCAATAATGAGTTTGCCAAGCTCATGACCGACAAGTTTGAGATGTCTATGATGGGGGAGTTGGAGTTCTTCCTTGGATTTGAAGTTAAACAATTGAAGGGAGGGACTTTTGTGAACCAAGCCAAATATACCCAAGACATGCTCAAGAGGTTCGAGATGATAGGAGTCAAAGGTGCAAAGACTCCCATGCCAACAAAGGTTAATCTTGATCTCGATCCTAATGGTAAAGAAGTGGATCAAAAACTCTATAGATCTATGATTGGTTCCTTGCTTTACCTTTGTGCATCTAGACCGGACATTATGTTAAGTGTGGGAGTTTGTGCACGTTTTCAAGCCGCACCAAAGGAAAGCCACTTAGTGGCGGTCAAGAGAATCTTTCGATATTTGGTGAATACCCCTAACTTTGGTCTTTGGTATCCAAAAGGAGCAAGTTTTGATCTTATAGGTTACTCGGATTCGGATTGGGCAGGAGACAAAGTGGAACGGAAATCAACCTCCGGGGCTTGCCAATTTCTTGGTAGGTCTTTGGTGTGTTGGTCATCTAAGAAACAAAATTGTGTGTCTCTCTCTACCACCGAAGCCGAATATGTAGCCACGGCTAGTTGTTGTGCACAACTCTTATGGATGAGGCAAACTTTGAAGGATTACGGTGTCATTTTTGACAAAGTGCCTCTTTTGTGTGATAATGAAAGTGCAATCAAGATCGCTCACAACCCGGTGCAACACAATAAGACGAAGCATATTGAGATTCGTCATCATTTCATTCGGGATCATGTCAACCGAGGAGAAATTGATCTATCTTATGTTGGCACTCATGAGCAACTTGCCGATATATTCACAAAGCCTCTTGATGAAGCAAGATTCCGGGAATTGAGGCATGAACTAAATATCATTGATTCATGCAATGTGGCTTGAGCTAGGTGCATTTACTCCCATACTCTAACGTGTGTGTTGTTCTAGATGTGGGCATGGAGATAGGGGGAGTGCGGTCCTAATTGATTGGGCTATCCCTCCCCCCATAATGCCGATAGTAAGCGTATTGTTCTATCTTGTCAGTGGTGACACTTTTGAGCTTAATCGATGAGTCTAGGTTTTGGGCCCAAGATATATCTTCGCGGTGCCATACCTTTGTACTCATACATGGTGGCCCTTTGGTCACCAACCTCCCTAGTGGAGGAGTTTCCCATTTGATTTTATTGCCTTATTTTTATGGGAAGATGCTCATGTTTGGTCTTATTTGATTTTGTTTGCATGTTTGCAAGCATGAGCATGTTGTACCACACAGTGACAATGTGTCCATCCCAAGCCCATCTCATCCTAAAACAAACCTAATCTCTAAATGACATGTCCTTCACACCATAAATATTGATCTGGTCGAGGGGGGCCGGAGACTCCGGGGCTTACAGCCCGGAGACTCCGGTGGGCCGGAGACTCCGGGGTAAGTACCGGAGACTCCGGCCCGGGCAGTTTCAAAAATCACTTAGGGCACGGGGTGGGGAAGAACGGTTCATTCTTCCCCACTCGCCCCCGTGCCCTACACTCGCCCCCTGCCGCCCCCTCTTCGAAGATCGCTGCCCGGAGCTCTCCCAAGCCCCGGGATCCGCCGTGCCACCGGCCAATCTTTCCCTTGAGGGTGTGGGAACCTCCCCACCGACCGATTTGCGCCAATGGACTCCGGTAAATGTGCTCTTCATCTTCTCCATCTAGTTCCATCTAGATCTATGAGATGTGCATGTTTCCCATAGTTTGAATTGGTGTACTACATTCTAGTGGCTATCAATCATCTTCTTAGCAACTTTATTGTGGTTATTGCACTCGATTTGGTCTAAGTGGTCTCCTAGGCTCGGGCTCCTGCATCCGGCCGGAGACTCCGGCCCCTGTGGCCGGAGACTCCGGCCTGGACGCAAAGTCTCCGGTTTTGGCCGGAGACTCCGGCCCGAGTCCCCGGAGACTCCGGCTAGATCAGACCAATGTGCACTCTTTCACAGCATAGTTGCTTATATTTGGATTCTAGGACATGTCACCTCAACCTTGCTATCTTCCTCACTCTTTCACAGGTGCAGGTGGTTCTCGGAAGCCGGCAGCCCATAGCAAGGACAAGTTGGTTGTGAATCCCGCCACAGGGGAGCTTTCTCAGAGATCGGTCATTGCTCAGCAAGCTAGAGATGCTAAGAGGCTCAAGACAAGGATGGCCGAAGAGGAACGAGCTGAGGCAGCTAAGAAGGTCAAGTTTGATAGTCTTGTGACTCTGGAAGGGCTATCAGCATCTGAGTTTGTTGAAATGAGGAAGAGGGATATGTACACTCTCGCGCGGAACTCCCATGACCGTTGCTTTTTCCGCAAAGAGCAAGAGCTGATCATGAAGGAATTTTATGCTTCCCTCAAGAAGTATCCGGTTTGCCCTCAGACGGTGATGGATTTCTCTCACTTTGCCAAGTACAGTGCATACTTCGGAGAGGCTGTGTGGATCACTCGCAAGCTTGGGCTCCATCCACTCATGAAGATACAAGAGTCCTACAATATCACATTGGTCCAACAGTTCTTTGCTACCTTGGTGTTTGGAGAGGGTGAGGAGATCCCCATGACTTGGATGACCGGAGAAGAGGTTTGTCATTCCAACTTCATGGACTTTGCTGCTCTCCTTGGGTATGAGTTCCGTGGTGCTACTACTCCTAGTGGCATGAGGATGCATGTTGATGGGGAGTACTATGAGAAGAAGAAGCTTGCTCCTCTCTACACCGGGGATGACAAGAAGATTGTCATTGGGGGCACTCTTGGGCTGTCCAAACGGTCCAACATCTTGCTCCGCATATTCCGGGCCTCCATTGCCCCTCAAGCCGGCAACTTTGATGCTATTCGCAAGGCCTTGGTGAATCTCTTGGCCTACTCTCATGAAGTCTATTGCCAAGGAGAGACCGCACATATTGAGCCGCTTGATGTGATGGATTTCATTCACAAGGAAATCAACGATTGCATTCTCAGCAAGAAGACTCCTCTCTATGCCCCATTTATCATGAGGCTCATTCGTGCTCAAGGACTCAACCTTCCTCTTCTCGATGCAAACCTTGTGGATCACAAGGTTGTGAAGCTTCAACGCAAAGAACCCACCGGTCACTCCAAGGAACCTTTTGCTCCAATGAGAGGTGAAGATGATGATGCCTTTGCCGAGGGTGTGTCCACCAGAAGGGGCCCAAGGATGAAGCATGCTAGCAATGCCGGCTCTAGCTCCACCAATGAGTTTTCTCAAGAGTACAAGAAGCTCAATTGGTTCCAAAGAAATGTGCTTTGCATGAATGTGGACATCCGTCACAAGCAATATGAGAGCTACATCTCTCAGAAGCACATCAATGACAATCAAGCTGTTCTTCACAAGGCCTTTCGGAAATCTCAACCGGGCTATGTGGAATCACCTCCTTCTTCTTCTTCATCCGGTACTCACAGCTATGGCAAGTGGAGCAAGGGTCTGACTGACTGGCAGGCATTTGAGGAGGTCACCTCTGGCACCTCCAATGTGCGTCATGGCAAGAAGCCCATGGCTTCTGATGATATTGAAGAAGGAGATGAGGACTTCAATGCCGGTTCCGAGGACGAGCCCGAGGATGAAGACGACGAGTGATCTCATGGGCGTGTAGCATCGCTCTTTTCCCTTTTTGGTGTCTCGATGCCAAAGGGGGAGAAGTAGCTCTACTAGGATGTCTTCATTGGGATTTGCATGGGGTGGTTATTTGGATTTGCACTTCGTTTGCTTTGCTTTGGTCGAGACACAACTTCATGGACTTTCATGTTGTGTCTCATCTATCTTAGTGTTGAACCGTTTAAATGTGTGTGGTATGTTATGTGTGTGAGACTTAAGTTCTTATGTTGCTTAGTAAGACTATTAAAATGTGTGCTATATTGTTAGTCTTACTTATATGCTTATTGGTTAGTCTCATATATTATTTCTTGCAATTGGTATAATTGTGAAATATATAGGGGGAGTGATGATTCTTACTTGTGTGGCTCATGTTCAAATGCAAATGGTGTTGTGCACACAAGTAGGGGGAGCTTTTGCTATATATTTCATTTTATTGTGTTTATATCTTGCAAATCCTTATGTTGTCATCAAACACCAAAAAGGGGGAGATTGAAAGGGCATTTCCCTAATAAATGTATTTTGGTGTTTGTTAACAACATTTGGTGAATTAACCATTCTATTTAAGTTCTGCAGATTTTCTAGGTTAATTCAGAATCTCGCGGAGGTTCACCCAAAAAGGGAAGAAAAGATCGAAGCCCGTAGTCCAGTAGTGGAGTTAGGGCTTAGTGGTCTTATAGGGTTCTTCGCGAAGGTGGAATTGGTGGAGAGGGGATCCTCGAAGTACTGCTATTGCTACTTCTAGGGCGGAGACTCCGGCCCTGGTGGCCGGAGACTCCGGCCTAGGAGTATCGCCCTAGCAATCCTCCCAGTTGGTCTAAGCAGAGACCTGCCCGGAGTTGGGCCGGAGACTTTTGTCTCTGGCCGGAGACTCCGGGTGGGGCGGAGACTCCGGTCCCAGTGGCCGGAGACTCCGGTCTCTCTGGCTGGGTTAGGGTTTGCTAAGGAGTTGGTCTATGCAGTGACCAGGCCGGAGTTGGGCCGGAGACTTCTGTCTCTGGCCGGAGACTCCGGCCCTGGAGTCACTTAGGGCGGAGACTCCGGCCCTCCTGGCCGGAGACTCCGGCCCTAGTCGACCAGCAACGGCTACATTTCGAGGAGGAGTATATAAAGCCTTCTTCTTCCTCAAGAGAAGGCTGCGGCTTCCACTCTCTCTCCACCATTGTTCCAAAGCTTCAAAGCTCAAGATCTCTCTCCCTAGCCAATAGAACTCAAAGCCCTTTTGGGATTTGAGGGAGAAGACCTAGATCTACACTTCCACCAAGGCGATTTGATTTCCCCCCTCTCTTTGTTGAGGGGCTTGTTACTTGTGTGATTCATCGGATTTATAGCCGGAAGAAGCCGTCCCCCAAGCTTGACTTTGTGTGTAAGAGCTTGGTGGGCCTATTGGGAGCCTCCAATTGAGTTGTGGAGCTTGCCCCAATACTTTGTGTAAAGGTGTCGTGCCGCCTTCAAGGGCATCGCTTAGTGGAGCGTGAACTCGCCTTTGTGGCTTGTTCACCGGAGAATAGGGTGAGCCTTTGTGGCGTTGGTGGCCTTTGTGGCACCACACCTCTCCAACGTAGACGTACTTCCCGTAACAAGGAAGGAACTACGGGAATACATCCTCGTGTCTTCGTGTCTCCATTGCGGTGACCTCTATCCTTTACTTGTGCCTTTACTTATATTGTTATTGCTAGCTTGCTTGTCACTCTAGGTAAATTCACTTAGTATCACATCTAGAGAATTTACCTTCTTGTCTAGCCCTAACTTGAAAAGAATTAAAATTATTGGGTAGCTCCTATTCACCCCCCCCTAGTCGCTCATACAATCCTTTCAACTATGATGCCATGTATGCGGATTATTTGAGGGAGTATGAGGAGTACAAGGCTCAGAAAAAGGCCTACCACCAGTACATGCTAGCGTTGGATGATGTAAGTTTCATCTTTATAGTTGCAAGACATGACAAGTCCCACTTCCTCTTTTTTGAACTTTTATTTATGCAATGCCTAACATCTAACCTATCTTGTAGGCGCTGCAACACTTCTTACGCACTAGAGAGAGGATCCCCGTGAGCATGGAACGACCACCTCTTCCGGAGGAGGTGCCCTTGTGCCCATCGAGGGAAGATTTTGCTCGCACCTACTACGCAAGCACCCCGGTATGTTTTGTGTCAAACCACTTGTTACAGTTTCCTGTTAGATGGCTAAGTAACTAACTATTGCTCAAACATGTAGGGAACGAGAGGTTCGGGGAACCGATACTTTGGTCGTGCTTCCCCGAGTGTGTCGTGCGAAGTCACACCGGTTCACCCTAGCCGCCGTTCTCCTGCTTCTGCTGGTGGTTCTACTTCCGTTGGCCAGGCTAGCCATCGGACGCCTGATTTCACGCATGACGATATCGATTTCTCGTAGTAGGTCTCCTCTTGTCGACGATGATGCTATCTTGCTACTTTCTGTATGGATATGATGCTACTGCTACCTTGTCTATGTGTTCATACTCTTCATGTGCTACATTGTGTTATGTGATGCTACATTGTGTTATGTGATGCTACTCTTGATGTGACGATGATGATGCTATTTGTGTGATGATGTGATGCTATTTGTTCTGATTATATGTTGTAAATTGCTATCAATATATACTGCAATTAGACCGCACTGTAATTGCTATCTGCAATTGCTGTCAAAAAAACTGGGCACGCCTATGCCGACGGCATTGCCGTCGGCATAGCCCCGTCTTGTGCCATATGGCAGGGGCTGTGCTGACGGCAATGCCGTCGGCACAGGTGGGCCCCCAGATTTTGCGCGCGAATGGCCAGAAAAGCGTGGCTGGAAAATTTCGCGCGAAAAATTTAAATAGGCCTAGGCCGACGACAATGCCGTCGGCACAGTGGGCAAACAGTTTCTGGCACGTGAGCTGTGCCGACGGCTAGGCCGTCGGCATAGCTGTCGCCGTCCGTTAGTCCAAGTGGGGCCCACTGACGCCTGTGCCGATGGCCGTTCGTGCCAACGGCGAGCCCTAGCCGTCGCCTCGGTGGCTATGCCGACGGCTGCTGGTGTGCCGACGGCCAGCTGACATCGCCCGACGCCCACGTAGCCCGACGGCCTTGTGCCGACGGCGGCCGTCGGCACAACCTGTGCCGACGGCATCCATGGCTATGCCGACGGCTCGGGGCCGTCGGCCCCCTGTCTGTGTGCTGTAGTGTTATTTGTTGTGAAGAAAAATATAACTTATGATGCCATGTCCACTGATATAACTCCGAGTCTCCCACACACTTTGTATAAGAAAATTCCATAAATGGAGCAAAGAGATAGCCATCCAGGTCATTTATTTGCCCAAATTGAAGATCCCAGCTTCTATTGCCACCAACTGAGTTGCAAAAAGAAGAGGTAGATGACACACTCAGCTGGTAGCAAGACCTGCAGAGCATGGTGTAGATGAGGGGGAACAACAGCAGCCACAACAACAGTCAAGACCCACGCTCTTTCTACGGAAGTGAAATCGGAAAGTTGTTCCTTTCTTTTGATTATGGAATTGACTGATTCAAGATTTTAACGATTTTTTCTTAGCTTTCATGTTTGATGTCATTGCTAATAAAAGGCGTGTCTATACAAGACTTTCCCTATCTATAGGCTGAAAAACATTCTGTATTGTGCACGACTGATTGGCGCTTTACGTTAGATTCCAGGAGGCTTATACCTGGATAAGAGGTCCTGGTGCTTTTAAATTTAAAAATAATCAGCCAACAAAAAACAAGGCATATAAACTGAACTAAAAATAGAACACAAATAGTCATCGACAAAAGCGGAGGACAGCGCAGCAGAGCGCGCCAGGACCATCTAGTATATTAAAAGAACAACACGGTTACAACAAAGTTGATACAACTCGTGCTCTGAGATAAAAGAAGTGCCAAGGAGCACACAACTAAGAGAAGCTACTTGAAAGCACATACTGTCTTAGCTGTACCCTCTATCTCAACTGTTAATATGTGCATCAAGATCCGTGCTAGTCTTTTTTTTTGCCCTCTTAAACAACTTCTCTTTTTTGTATCTCTCACTCTATATAACATTTGAATCTGAAACTTTGCAGTTCACTCAAACATTTGAGATAGAATGTGGGAAAAATAGTTCGGGATTTTTATTATACTATATATATACTATTTAAAACAATATTTTGTTGAATTTTAAATATTTGAAAATTTTAAATTTCACAAAAAAAATCAGAAATGTTTTTCCCACATTCTAGTTGTAATATTGCAGCGATATGCAAAGTTTGAAATCTATATGTTACATAATTTGAGAGATATAAAAAAGACAAATTCAAAAAAGTATGGGAGTGTAGGTGAGACCCTGCTTAGACAAAACTTTTCTAGCTACTGAAAGCACATATTAAGAGGAACGCGGATGTATGGATCATAGGTGCAACGCACCAGCAAATCTAGGCCGGTGGTTATCTTATGGGGATAAGCGTCATTAAATGCTGCACTTTCTCTTAAATTCATATACTCTTGCAATACAATAAGTTGTACTCCATCACGATGCAGATACGAAATAAATGCCGAGCTCGGTACATACAGGAAGGACGAATTGAAACCTCACTGCATGCCGCCTGCGTCCACGCAGGACGGGTAGTAATGGAGAATCGACATTTGATGGCCGCCGATAAACCACACAACGAAAAGGAGATCGAGAGAGGCCAGGTACTGCTCATCTTCTCCGCAGCTCTCCTGGTTGGTCCGTCGCTATAAGAGCAAGGTTAACAGTCGGCTATAACAACATGCTATGTCATCTAAGAGTCTTTATATAGCCCACTTGTATAATAGATGAGCTATTAGTTAACTCTTGAATAGACTTTAATTAAGAATTAATTACTTAATGCATGTATACTATTGGTTTTAGGCTGCATGCAAGCCTCTTTTTCTTGATTCTTGTGCTATAGCCGGGCTACACAACAAGAGTCAGCTCTTCTCTCTTTCCTACTTTCTCTTTCCTCCAACTAGAACTTTTACTGATGTGGCAAGTGTTATAGCCTGCTGATTAGGCTTATTATACTTACTCTAAGTGTGCTGCTCATCTCGTCTGAAGCTGGCGGAGCACTGCTCATCTTCCGCCGCAGCTCGACTGAGATCATGCATCCCAACAACGTTGCTCCACCCGCGATTTCAATGCTGAATCATTGACTGCATCGTCGCTTTAGAGCAAGTATAATAAGCCTAGTCAGCAGGCTATAACACTTGCCACATCAGCAAAAGTCCTAGTTGGAGGAAAGAGAAAGTAGGAAAGAGAGAAGAGTTGGCTCTTGTTGTGTAGCCCGGCTATAGCACAAGAATCAAGAAAAAGAGGCTTGCATGCAGCCTAGAACCAATAGTATACATGCATTAAGTAATTAATTCTTAATTAAAGTCTATTCAAGAGTCAACTAATAGCTCATCTATTATACAAGTGGGCTATATAAAGACTCTTAGATGACATGGCATGTTCTTATAGCAGACTGTTGGCTATATTATTAACCTTGCTCTTAGTACTGGATGCTTTAGTACAGGATAGAACAGAATCTCAGCACATCCCGCTTGCTCGCCATGCCGCCATTGTTGGATGTCCGCTAACTGCTGCTCATGCGCTCGCCCCCACGGAATGGCAAGCACGCCTTCACCTGAACCACGTCCCGTTGTCCCGCCGGCTCATCCTATCGACGACGCACGCCTCTAGCTCCACATCGGCCTCCCTCTGTACTGCTTCGTGTCTATATTGCTGCCCTGAAAAATCTATTTCTTCATCGCACTGTTACCTTTACTGTTGCCCTGTACTGCTTCGTGCACAAATGTTGTTGTTGCCACCACGGCCTGAACAAGTGCCTATACTGCTGATGTACACCCTGGGAGTCCGCTCCCTCCTTCGCAGTGACCAACGCGCCTGCGCGTCTACGCCGCGCCCGCATGCATGTCCGAGAGCCTGTGCTTGCCGTGCAGCACGGCAGCCGGCGGGGCTGTCCAGTAAAAGACATCCCTAGGAGCGGCGGCTCCTCCATGGTGGTCTTCCCCGGTGACGATAAGGCGCCAGATACTTTTTTACCAGTGGTCTACCTCGACGCCGTGGGCGAAAACATCGCGAGATGGTTTGGCTTCGCTATTCGTCGGCCATCCTTGAGACCGGCGACCAAGGGTCTCGTCATACGCTGTCGTTGGCCGGGGCAGCGGTCGCGCGCCCGTGACATCGACCTACAGTACCGTAGGAAGGATACTCCGGTTGAGGAGGCGGAGGCGAGAGGGCTGCAGGTCATGAAGTTCGTACGCATGCCCTGGAACTCCGGTTGCACGGCGTCGTCGACGTCGACCTGGCGAGGCTGAGCGGCCTCGTCATCGTCTCACGGTCTCACCTGTGAGGCTGCAGTAGGCCAACTATTACGAGTGGGCTATTACGAGTAGTTAAGAAAATTTAATGCGATGGGCCGACCAGGTACGGGTCCTCTCCTTAGAAATACGAGGGCTGGATAAACAACGGTAAAGATCGACACACCAAATGATACGACATGAATTCGATGGTCCCGAGACAGGTGTCAGGTATAGAATTCAGGGTGCGTTGCACCTATGAGCCACTGAGCATTTTCCATACTAAGAGAGGCTACTAAAAGCACATACTGTCGATGCCGAAGAAAACAATTGGAGTCTGCCAGGGGTTTGACGAGAATTCGGACAAAAAGAACGTGCAATTGTCTTCTCTAGGGGCCTCTTGCAATCTAATCAACCATAGAGCTAGCGGTCCAACCAGCAATCGCGTTGATAGGCGCATCTGAGGTTGAGGATTGAGCTGAATATCTTGAGGGCGCATCACCGAGCTCAATTCAAAGAAATCTTCGCTGCTAAATTTAGGGAGCGACATCGAAGACTCTGAATGAAATATGCCCTAGAGGAAAATAATAAAGGACGTATTTACATATTTCATATAGTTCATAATAAGTTTAATACTATGCTGTAACTATGTCAATTGAAAACATTGATATATATGTGGTATTAAATGATAAAGAGTCCCTAGTAATCCTCTAATTGTTAGTTTATTGTTCAACTGATGATCGAGGTTTCCCGATCATGGTGCATTACGCCAATTGACAATGAGATCATGCCATTGAGTAATGCCATGGTGGACATACCCAAACTTAGTATTGCAACACAGTCGTGTCATGATGTTCACGTTGCAATATGAAGAAATCGTTGTAACTTAATCCTTAGACCGTGAGGTTATATTTAATCACTACTTCCAGAGGAAGCTCTGATTGCATCAACTGTCATGTCTTTGACCGGGTGACTGAAAAGGTGTCTTTCGGGTTCTCCAAAGGAGTATGTTGAGGCGTATGAACCAAGAGCGGGATTTGTTCATCCGCATGACGGATCTGATACTCTGTGCCCACTCGATGAGATTACATCATAGCTACGCATCATGTGACTAGGTCACGAGGATGGAATATCACGGTACGAGTTAAACAACACTAGTTGGTAATAAGATTGAACAAGGTATAGGGATACTGACGACAGATCTTTGGCTATGCTAGTATCAGTGAAACAAAGGGAACGTACATCGACGCTTATGGTTCAATGACTAAAAGAACTTCGTACAATGCATACGGATCATCACGGATATACAGATCTGATTGATGATCATTTACCGGAGAGAGTTCTCGGTAAAAAGTGTTAATGTTCAATCGATAGCATGAATATATATGAAACCATATTATAAAAACTTTCAAAGCAATAAAGATGGTGACATTGCATTTGCGAGGGCCACTATGCTAGTTGATTTAAATTACTTAACTTTATCAATGTTCGCATATATCTAATAGTAAAAAAATCATCTATCTATTTAATTTGGAGACGCCTTAATGAAAAGAATACTTTCTCCTTCACTGTTATAAAGTGTTTTATGTTTTTTTCAAAAATTTATGTATCTAGATTTACTCATTTCTATCAGTATCTAGTTCGCATTGAAATATCTGAAATGCCTTATAATAGTGAACAACGGAGGAAGTAATATAAATTGTTGATGGAACTAGAAGGAGACAGACATTACTTCATTCTCATACGCTTTTCGTGGTCTAAATTTGATTATCAGTTTGACTAATGAAATATAACTGATATGTTACAAAAGTTATATCATTCAATTCATATTCAAATAAATTTCTAACGGAATACACATTTTTTATAACGAGTGACACGTATATTGTTAGTCAAATTAGTGGGTAAAAGTTAAAGAATATGAAAAACAAGTACGTCACATGCATTGGAAAGTATGGAGCAGTGCATAATGCATGCTAAGTTAATCTATCTAGCTGTTTTTTTATAACTTAAACACCTACAACCAAATTGACACACGTGCGGGTGAGTGCGACACTCGATTGGCCGGTTTACACTTAACGTGCAGATCTACCGAACGGTGACCGCCAGTTTGGTAAACGCACACATTAGCATCGATATATGTAAGTACGTACAAATGCTATAATTTAGAATAGTAGTATTACCTAGCTAGCCTCTACCATGTATACATGCATGCACGGCTGCTCCCACGTGCGAATATATGCGCGCAGCTAGCTAGGGGGTGTGTATTCTTCTACCTTTGACTTACCGCGGCTTAACTAACTTAAGCAAAGCTACATAAGGGTAAGATCGATGTGGTTTGTTTAATTTTCTGCACAAAAATATGCAGTTACTTTAAAATCATTTTTTGAGTATTAAATATTTCTCCTTAATTTTCTGCACTGTAGATGGTAACTGCACACTGAAATACTGAATTGATGTTCATAGGAAGTTGCATATATTTGGGGCTCTTTTTTACGAGAAAATGGCAGAATCACCATCTTTCCAATTACGTAGAAAATAAATGAAGTATAGGTACAAGGAACACTCTTTTAATAGAAACCCCCAAAAACTACTGGCGGGGGGAGGGGGGCTGTTTCATGTCGTCGAAAGACATGTGTGCCAGCCTAGTAAACATGAGGCACTTGCCCGTGATACATCAGTTTCTCTCCATCCCCACTTTTCATAAAATGTAGAGCAGGTGGCCGCACTTTGCTGGCGTCTCTATTGTTTTTTATCGGCAGTGGAAGGGTGTCCCGCAAATTGCTATCCCAAAAGGGGTCGTCTGACTAGTAAACCATTTGAATCCATATGACAAAAGGAAAGGATGGTCCTTGCAGAGGTGGGTGGCGGTTTCTCGGAGCGAAGGCATAGTTGAGAGATCGGGGCATGGAAACATTTCCTGGTGGCAAGCCTATCAGCCATAAGACTCATCAAAGAAGCAACAATGATTTTTTTCCTTTTGTAACTCTTGGTGATTTGAAATATTTAGCTCCAATCATACTTGGCATTTTTGGTGATTTAAGGGAATGGCCCTGGTCATAAGTGAATCGTGCCTCCACAAATTGATAGTGCAATGTACATGTGTAAGGGCATATACAATGGTTTTATCTTGTTCCACATATGATGATTGCGGAGTTGGAAGAGAGATAAAATGTTTAAAAAATAATCCTTTCTTAGATAAGAGATGATATCTCGATATAAGGAACCCAAGTTCTCTCCATCGTACAACATGACATCGCTTAGCTAGATATTTTCCAGTTTAATATTAACCACTCCATAATTTTGGAGGAGATACATTTAAATTTGTAGAGATAACACTAATACATAATCCATTGTATAATTTGTCTAAATGGCATGCATTGCATGTGAAAAGCCGTTTTGTCAACATTGTACATGGCCTAACTAAGGTGGCACGGGAATCGATGTGAATTAGTTAAGCTGAAGCAAGGTGAAATGAACCGCGCGGGCATACAACGTTGCTCGTTGTTGAGCTAGCTTAATTTAGCTACTATACTAGCTAGTAGTCAACAAGAATGTTGAGAAATCAGTGTGCATGATGGCCAAATTAAATCAACAGGTGAGATATGTTCCCGAACGTACGCACGGGCGCACCCAGCGAGTGATGAACCTCGCGCTGAAGGACGGCTGGTACATATATGGTCGTCTCCATATTTTTTGACTTTCAACAGGCACTGCCAGAATGAAATAAATAAAGAAAAAAGGCGATCGATCTAAGCAAAATATAGTAAAGAAGAAAGTGGGAATTAATTTGGCGAATGTGCGGCGGAGACGACACAATTGTCGGTTCAGGGATAATCTAGCTAGCTATCTCTCTCAGTGGTCCGATAAATCAATTAACTAATCGCCTGCATAACTGATAGTTTCATTGCAAGTAGGAGTAGACCAGATTCTGTTTTGCTGATGAACTTAAAGCAATTAAACTATAGCTGGTGAATGGCGATGGATGGATAAAGAAGGTTGAACTGCGATTAGTAGAAAGTTGCTTACATGTGGGTCCAGCCAAATTCAGTGAAGTGAAGGGTGGAAAGGGGACAGCCGCACGATGCATCATCTATGATGTAAAACATGGGGTTGACAAGGTCGTCGCTAGCTCCTGCACTGAGTGCACCTGCATGTGGTCGTCAGGTCAAACATTATGCATGGTCAGCGCAACCTGCAGATGGATGGACTGACGGAGACTGGTCTCTCTTGGCCACACCCACCTTAATCTCACTGTCTACGTCTATGTACTCTACCCTTGTCTCCATCCAGGCCTTCATTTGGAGTATTATCATTTGGATTTTCACGCCTACGTACGTACGCACGCGGTCGTGTATACGTATGATCAGTCGATCGACTCGAGGTACAAACGTGCACACTGTTCTGTTTTACAAATTGAAATCGAATAAGATTCTCAAAAGTTGAGGTGCTTACTGAGTAATGAACTGTGGATTCACAGAGCGCATTTTAGAATGCGGTGAATTTTTTTTAGCAAAATATTGCAAGTACTTTTTTCTTTATAGGTTATAGCGGAAGATTTCTTCTTTTGCGGAAAGTACTCCCTTCGTCAAGAATTATCCTGCATTCTGTGTTTGGTCAAAGTCAAGCTTTTCAAATTTTGACCAAACATATTGATAAAACTATCAATAACTATGAAACTAATTAAATACATGCAATATGATAATATATTTTATGACAATTCTAATGATAGTTATTTTATATTATAAATATTAATATTTTTTCTTATACGCTTAGTCAAAGTTTATAAAGTTTGACTTTGACTAAACCCAGAATGCAGGGTAATTCTTGACAGAGGGAGTACCTGGGTACAAAGTATCCCAAATACAATAAAAATACCATCGAGATCCTTGGACCATCTAACGACCACCACTGCAGCCAAAGTGAGCCGCCGACACCGCGCCGATGTTGTCGCTCCCCTACCGGAGCCGTCCTAACGTTGTTGATGACAACCAGGAAGTCTTTATGCACGTGCCTCTAAGGACCAGCACCTAGAGCTGAAGTTGTCGCCATTGAACTTTTGAATCAATCTGAATATCCTAACACCAATCTTGCAAAACACATAGGTAATAAGACATCCACCACTCCATGGGAGCAGTGACCATAAGATTTCTCGCCCTCCTCAATGCCACCTGCGAGATCGCCACTGACCAAGGTGGACGTGAAGACGGGAAAACTTCTTCTTCCGCATGGCGTCGTCATAGCCACCATAACTTTACTGCCGGTTGACCAAACCCTAACTTTAGAGACCCAAGTATAGCGTCAAGCGCCGATCCGAGGTCCCTACCCCCTCCCGCCTCCGGAGTAGCAGGTATACGAGGCGCTGCGGCTTTTCTTTCTTTTGGAGATGGGTGACCACGTATTTTTTCTTGAACTAGGAGTATGGTGAGAGCAAGGATCTGCTGGATGCCGAACCAAAGGCTTAAAGACGCACAACTACGATGGAAGTCAATTCAAATTAGATATGTGTTTGAACGGTATACTCTATTCCATGGATACACGTATATTCACCGACGTTATGTGTAGATTAATCTTCTTAGAATACCTCGCGAGCTGGTTCCGAGTGGATGGTCCGATTTTGATTATAACGAAAAAAATTATATAGATCGGAGTATTACCACATTTCAACAAAATTATGAACACTAATTAACATTTACCGTTTGATGGTGTTTTAAGACCACTTAACAATATGTATTCTACCTACCACCTTATGGATGAAGATGGTCAAATCATATACGAACACATCTCAAGAATAATTATATGCACGTAAGCATGTATGTATGCATGCATACACCTGAGCTGAGGTAGGCAGACGTAAAACGGACGTATGCCTTTGCGCTACCTCTATAGCTTGACGATGGATGGATGGATTCCGTTGGCCGAATGGTCGGATTCGGCACGTGCCGGGCCCACCCCAAATATTGACATATCCCTTTCCCACCCTTTTTAAACCCTCTTCCCCGCCTCCACATTCTCCATCCAACTCCAGCTCATTAGGTTTCCACAACTTCACTTGCTCACACACTCAGTTCCAGCTTCACTAGCCACCGGCCCGACTGATATCATGGAGGGTGGAGAAGGTTCCGTCGGCGGAGACCAGACCAAGTACCGCGGCGTGCGTCGCCGGCCCTGGGGCAAGTTCGCGGCGGAGATCCGCGACTCGAGCCGCCACGGCGTCCGCGTGTGGCTCGGCACCTTCGACACCGCCGAGGAGGCCGCGGCGGCGTACGACCGCTCCGCCTACTCCATGCGCGGCAGGAACGCCGTCCTCAACTTCCCCGACCAGGTGCACGTCTACGAGGCCGAGGCCCGACGCGGCGGCGGTGCTGCGGGAGCTGCCGGTGCTGCAGGTTCTTCTTCCTCGACGACGGGGAGGCAGGGACAGCGGCAGGTGATCGAGTTCGAGTACTTGGACGACGACGTGCTGCAGGAGATGCTCCACGACCACGACAAATCCACCGGGAAGAAGTAGATCCTTCCGATCCATTATCCAGCTTACATGCATGGGGAATGCAATCGTATGTATCCATGCCATACTAGGTACGTATGCCGTATATATGTGTGTACGAGAGCGTGATGTATGCTCCCTCTCTGCGCTCGATCATCTATGATCGATTGAATCGATCGTGGATTCATGGTGCATTCTGAGAAATTTCGCCGATCGATCTTTACCCAATACGTATGATCGATTGATCGATTTGCAGTCAATAATCAAATGCCTTGAATGGGTTTCAATTGCACTACGTATGTATGCATAATCTGAACAGGATATACGATCGCTCCTCGTACGACTTTCTTCGCGCGATTCATTATTGTTAATTTGGATGTTCAGTCACTCGACCAGCTGGCTAGCCAGCCACGTACACATTCTGAACTGACCTTTGGGATGGATCCTGGAAGCTTCATATTCATGAGAAATGCTGTGCACCTACGTACGGCTGCTACCCGCTAGCTGAGAGATCGAATCAATATTTGGATCCCCCACTGGTGGAAAACAGGGCATCAGTCCCGGTTCGTTTGGGCCTTCAGTTCCGGTTGCACAACCGGGACTAACCAACCGGGACTGATGCTCAATCTTTAATCCCAGTTGCTATACGAACCGGGACTAAAGAGAGACCACGTGGCAAGGGCCGGGCGCTCGTGGGCGTAGGATCTTTAGTCCCGGTTCGTGTTAAAGTGTCCACACGTGGCAGCCTCTGCTGTTTCTTTATTTTTCTGGATTTCAATTGTTATTTAGGGGTTTAGGGTTTAAGGTATATTTGTATTTTGCTCCATTCAATTGTTTGATTCATTTCAAACAAGTTTTCTTATATACTTATTCATACAGCATTACAACATAATATATAAGCCGATACATATATAATATATTTGGTTCACCGAGCATATACATACAAGTATATATACAACTTGTTCACACACATAAGATCACGACTTGTGTTTAATTATACACATTGTCTAATCGAAACTGACATGAAATTCACCCTTTGGGTTAATGACATGGTCAAGCAGAAATCCGGCTATTTCCTCTTGAATTCCTACTATGCGTTCAGTCGGTGAGAGCCGATTCCGCTTTGCTTCGAACTACGAAGAAGAAGATCAATATGAATATGAATCATCGTCATAACAAAATTGATGCCAATAAAATGAATTTGTCAGTATATTGTTTACTTACTGTTTGAAAATCAATTCCTTCAGTGACCTGCGCACGAAGGTTCTCGCAAGCGTAGTATGCACATAGATTAGTCCCCGATGGCTGCCTCGCACACTTTACGAGAATAGATTTTAGTCAGTGACATATCAAGATTGATATACTTAATGGTATTTGAAACTAGAATTAAAGGGATGTGTGGACCTAGCTCGTACGACTTACCTCGATCTGACGGTAAATCAGCTCATTTTTCCATTCACCTTTTACTATGCGTATAAACCGTTTCCAAACACTGCCGAGCAAACAAAATGAATAGTGAGTTATAGATGAACGAAAGAGACCGATATAATACCGTAATGATTGAAATTACCTATCCATCATATCAATGATGCTTTGGTATTCATTAAGTGGTTTATTCAACGAGTCAAAGATTTGAACCTTTCCATGGTCAGGTTCAATCTTTAGCAAAATCCAGTGGTAACTGCGTGCAAGTTTAATTATATAAGTTAATAAACTCATCAATTATACTTATAACATCGAGTAAGGAAAAGTAACTGTATATAAGATAGTCACACTCACCTGCAGTTGTACGGAAACAGTATTCTAGCTCGGTATTCCTGCGTAAGTAGGAACTCTAGCAAGATATCCTCCGTCTCCTTGCGTTTCCTCTGTATCATCGCTCCGTTAACTCGATTTGGATCAATGAATCCAAGTTGGAGGTCATTCCTTTTCTTACATTCCATACTCTTCATTCTGCATAATAAACAGCGTAGTGAGGATAATTACATGCAAAGAACGAGTTGAGCTAGAGACTTATAGAAATAATGAATCACTTACAGAACATAGGCACTGACGAGAGATTTGTCGAGCGCGTCTTGATTGAATAGCTGAAAGAATTCATCAAACTCAATATGCACCAAGTATTCACCTAAGAAATGGTCCTTTGTGATTTTCATAAGGAGAAAATCTTGCGTGCCCTTTGCGGCTTGCAGGTACCACTTATGCAATTTTCGCATTTGTGTTGGTAGATTCATTTCAATCTCAGGTGGGACCAGACTCTTCCCCTTTTCATATTGCCGTGCTATAGGCGCCTTTGGGATATCTTCATGTATCAATTGAGAAAGAGTCAAACCAGCTTCAGCAGCAAAGTCTGCGGGATTGGGTTGAACAACACTCCCACCAGCATCACTAGCAAAGACCTTTAGCGGGAGATCGATTTTTTGGTCTGTGCTCCAAGCTGGGCAACGTCTCTTTTCCCTCTTGCAGTTGCGCTTGTCTTATTAGCTTCTTTTTTTTTGCATCAACCTGCTTATCCAAACAACGCTTGTAGTCATCTGGCTTACGCAATTCATATTGCGAAGGTTGGGTAAGCATATCAATGGCCCACTCCTTCTGTTCCAGAGTATATACCTGCTTTGGTGTAGGGGTCGGGCGTAGGGCTGCGAGCTTCCTTTTCACTTTGGCTCTGTCCTCTGCCTCAATTTCTTCAGCAGTCTTCTCGATAGGAGGAGGCGGCACCGCCTTAGCTTTCTTGGCCCGTTTCTTTGGAGAGACATTGCTAGTGGACATAGCAGCGGACTTGCTATAACTCTCAGACTTACGAGTGGGCTGAGGCGGCGGAGGTGGCGGAGGCGGCTGACATTGAGGTGGAGATCGATGTGGACTCGGGGTATGGTGGCAGTCGTCCCTGTCGTCGTCGGGAGGTGGTGAATTGCGAGGACTCGGAGAAGAGGGTGGCCGCCTTGGCGCCGAGCCTGGAAACACGATGTGTTTCTTATCCCAAAGAATTATACCACCCAATACTTCTCCCGGTTTTTCCTCCTCTTCAGGTCCAGCGACGTCAAGATTGAGGGACTCATACCCCCTTTCAATTGCATCCACCCCGACCTTAGCATAGCCAGCTCGAATCTCACAGCCATGCCAGGTTTGTCCAGGTCCAGATGGCAACACATAGCCAACCGCCACCTTCATCAATATGTTCTTCATGGGAACATGCAGCTCACAGTCTATCTTCTTGGTGATATCATCCACGGGGTAGTGATCCATCGGTACCTCCGTGGAAGCCACGCTGCTTCTCCGCTGAGATTGGTCGCCTGATGCATGTTCTAGGTGTTGCTGATGCTGAGTTGCCCCTTGCGACTTTAATTCCTCCAGTGCCTTCTGCTGCAGTAAATACAACTCTCTCAGCTCAGCCTGTTGCCTTTCTATGCTCTCTATCCGTGAGGCCTCCTCCTGCGCCTTTCGCTTCTTTGCTCTCTCTCGGCTTCTATAAGTCTGGCTCTCTTCGGCGAACCCAGACCTCCACGGAATAGCAGAACCCAGACCCCGTGTTCGTCCTGTGTGTTCTTTGTTCCCGAGGGCCTTTGTCAGCTCGTCGTTCTCTCTGTTCGGCTTGAACGTCCCCTCTTGAACCTCGGCGATTGTCTTGACAAGTGCTCCCAGGGGTTCAGCAATTTGTTTCTTCTCTTCAACTAATTTCCCTGTTCTCTCATCATAGACAGCCCCATGGGCAAGTGCCCAATTTCTTGACCCTCTGGGCCATTGTTCTGTTTCTGGTTCGATGCCTTTTTCTCGTAGGGCGGCCTCTTGCATATCCCACTTAGGCTCGGCCCTTTTGTAGCCACCTGGACCCAACTTATGGTGATATTTCTTTTTCGCGGCATTTAACTGATTTTTCTTACTCCTTAGCTTACCGAGCTCGGACTCCTTGTACTCCACAAATGCGTCCCAGTGATCCCGCAGGAACTCATTGGGGCCAGTAAATTCTGGAGCTTGTCGATCGGCGTTGACATAGGCGTTCCATAACCTCTTCTTGTGGTTATTGAACTGTGCAGCCATCTTCTTGAGAGCCCACTCCCTGACTTTCTCCTTCTGTTTCTCTGCTTCTTCCAGGGACTCGGTGACCGGCAGATTGAAATGTGGAATGAGGGAATCCCAAAGTCTGTCTTTCAAGACCTTGGTGACATAATTGACTGCTGCACCCTCTTCTGGCTCTGGCTGTGCTGGCTCTCCCTTTGCCGCCTTGGCCTTATACCAATACTGAATGCTTATCGGCACCATGTCCCTGACAAGACATCCATATTGACTAGTGAACGCATTTGCGACACTCTTGGGTTCCAACGGTTCGCCTTCATTTGAGAGACGCCCAATCGTGTAATGTTGATTCGATGCCAGCCGTTTGGCCGGGCCTCGCTTCTTTCTAGAAGATTCAGAGGTCTAAAATAAGAAAACACTCGTTAATATATATACCACATAATACATCGTCATCTACTGATTCATGAATAGAGCTAGTCTTCATATATATATATATATATACCTCGCCGGACCGTGTTATTAAGTCACGTCCAGTCCCTTGTGAGCCGTCCTCGCAATCATCATTTTCCGATTCATGCGGCTGCTCCTCCTCCATTCCGTCACCCGACTCGTTCAAAAATTCTGAGCCGTCTCCTTCTGCACGGGTGGTACCCTCTCCTATAATATTCAACAATTCTTCTTCACCTTCTCTCCCGGCGCCGAAATCCATAACTGAAATCCATAACATAGATTAATACGTCGAGTAAACAATAAACAACAGATAGATATAGATCAACAACATTACTATATTTCTATATTTCTATTTCTATTACTAACAATATTACTAACAATTTCTATTACTAACTACTATTTCTATTTCTAACTCTATATCTATTATTTTTTGTAACTATATTGCTAACAATTTTTCTAACCCTAAATTTGCATTTTCTAACTATTATTGCTAACTAGTATTTCATTTTTCTAACTATTTGTATTTTCAAACTATTGCATTTTCTAATTCTAACTCTATTTTAAATAAATTCCTATTACTAACAATTTTTTCTATTAAGCCCATTTCTAACATTTCTATCTATTCACTATTTCTAATAAATTCCTAATTCTAACATTTTCCTAATAATTCCATTTCTAATAACATTTCTATTTCTAATAAATTCCTATTTCTAATAACATTTCTATTTCTAATAACATTTCTATTTCTAATAACATTTCTAATAACATTTCTATTTCTAATAACATTTCTATTTCTAATAACATTTCTAACATTTCTAACATTTCTAATAACATTTCTAACCCTAATTCTAACCCTAATACACTTAACATACCTAGAATCTGCAGGGAGGGGGCAGCACAACAGCACGGGGAGGCGTCGGCGACGATCTCTGGGCGGCGGCTCCACGCGGGGGCGGCGGCCGGCAGCACAGCACGCGGGGGCGGCGGCACAGCACGCGGGGGCGGCGGCTGGCGGCACAGCACGCGGGGGCGGCGGGCTCGGGGGAGGAGTGGCGGCGGCGGGCTCGGGGAGGGGCGGCGGCGGCACGAAATCAACGCGCTGCAACGATCGGCGGGCGTCTGCGTCGTCGGGGCCTCCGTCGTCTTCAGTTCTTCGCTAAGTGTGGCAGTGGGGAAGAAGGAGGAGGGGCGGGGGGCTTATATACCCCCCCTTTAGTCCCGGTTGGTGGCTTCAACCGGGACTAAAGGGGGGTCTTTAGTCCCGGTTGAAGCCACCAACCGGGACTAAAGGGTCTTTAGTCCCGGTTGGTGGCTTCAACCGGGACTAAAGACTTTTGGGCGGCGGTTACCAGTTCGCGCCTGAGCCACAGATTACCAACCGGGACTAAAGGTATAATAAATGCGCGCCAATGCTGTATATTTTTTCAGATTTCATTTGAATATGAATTTTGAATTTCAATTTGAATAACTTCTATATATTTTAGAATTTGATAAAACTTTGAATATGAAAAGTGATTGAAATTGAATAACTAATTCAAAAATATTTTCTATTTTCAAAATCAATTATTCTAACAATTCAAACAATTAACTATTTTGCCACTTTCAATTAAAACAATATTGATTAAAATTCTTTTAGCATATTTTAGAATTTGATAAAACTTTGAATATGAAAAGTGTTTGAAATTGAATAACTAATTCAAAAATATTTTCTATTTTCAAAATCAATTATTCTAACTATTCAAACAATTAACTATTTTGCCATTTTCAATTAAAAAAATATTGATTAAAATCCTTTTTGCATATTTTAGAATTTGACAATACTTTGAATATGAAAAGTGTTTGAAATTGAATAACTAATTCAAAAATATTTTCTATTTTCAAAATCAATTATTCTAACTATTCAAACAATTAACTATTTTGCCATTTTCAATTAAAACAATATTGATTAAAATTCTTTTAGCATATTTTAGAATTTGATAAAACTTTGAATATGAAAAGTGTTTGAAATTGAATAACTAATTCAAAAATATTTTCTATTTTCAAAATCAATTATTCTAACTATTCAAACAATTAACTATTTTGCCATTTTGCATACTTCTGAATCTGACAAAACTTAGTAGATAAAAGGTGTTCGAATTTGAATAACTAACCCAGAATCATACATTTACATAAAAGGTTTAATACATTATTACACATCACCAACATCCCCATCTAGTGTTGGGGTTTCTTTCTGCACCGTTGCTACTCGTGTGATGATGACGCCAGAAAAGAGCTGTGGCGTTTAATTGACGTGGGAGCAGTAAGTCCTTGTGCGTGGTGAATGACCAGCCCGTTGGGAACCCCAAGAGGAAGGTATGATGAGTGTAGCAGCAAGTTTTCCCTCAGTAAAGAAACCAAGGTATATCGAACAGGAGAAGGGAGACGGCGACGACTGAAGGTGTTTGTGGAACCTGCACACACACAAACAAATACTTTGTTCCCAACTTGCGATGAGGTTGTCAATCTCACCGGTTTGCTTGAAACAAAGGTTATGAGTGTATCGAGTGGAAAACAGTAGTAATATGCGAGTAAAGTAAATAGTGCGGGAAAAGTAAACAGGTGATTGC
The DNA here is from genome assembly GCA_007115705.1 of Dactylis glomerata. NCBI lineage: Eukaryota > Viridiplantae > Streptophyta > Magnoliopsida > Poales > Poaceae > Dactylis > Dactylis glomerata. The sequence continues at coordinate 258,237 of QXEO01000041.1, read as the reverse complement.
AATATGATTAAAATAGGACCGGAGTCCACAGTTCACTAGTGGTGTCTCTCCATAGATAAAATAACATGCTGGGTAAACAAATTACAGTTGGGCAATTGATAGAATAAAGATAACATGATATGTCAAGAAGATCACTATGAGATTCACTCTGGGCATTACAACAAAATACATAGACCGCCATCCAACTGCATCTATGACTAATAATCCACCCCCGGGGATATCATCCGAACACCCTAGAAGTATTAAGTTGCGAACAACAGATAATTGCATTAAGCAAAGTGTGTAATGTAAACAAAGCATATGCCCTTGAGCATATGAATGTTGTTTTCTCCCTAGTAGCAACAGCACATCTACCACCTTAGAGGTTTCTATCACTCCCCCAGGTGAAATAGAGACATGAACCCACTATCGAGCATAAATACCCCCTCTTGGAGTCACTAGCAACTACTCGGCCAAGATAGCTACTAACAACGGAGAGCATGCAAGATCATAAACAACATAGAGATAACAAAAGATATAATTCAGTACAGCAACTTAATCATAAACACCAATATTCATCGGATCCCAACAAACCAACATCATAGAATTACATAACGGTGATCTCAATCATGTAGGGCAGCTCATGAGATCTAAACATGAAGCACATGGTGGAGAAGACAACCAGCTAGCTACTGCTATGGACCCATGGTCCAAGGTAGACTACTCACTCATCGCTCCGGAGGCAAGCATGGCGATGAAGAAGACCTCCGGTGGCGATTCCCCTCTCCGGCAGGGTGCCGGGAAGAGCTTCTGGACCCTCCCGATCTTCGGGTCGACGGCGGCGGCGGATCGCGATGTATTCTGGAAAACTGATCGGGCCTTAGGTTGTTCTCGTCGGGGGGTACTTATAGGCGAAGGGGCGATGTCAGGAGAGGGACCAGGCACCCTCACACAGGGGTGGCGCGGCCAGGGGCCAGGCCGCGCCGCCCCCTTGTGTGGGACCCTGGTGGCCCCCCTCCGACACTTCTTCTGATGTCTGGAAGCTTCCGGGTAAAATATGACTTCAGGAACTTGTTTCGTCCAATTCCGAGAATATTTCCTGTGTATCACTTCTGAAACACAAAAACAGCAGAAAACAGGAAACTGGCACTGTGGCACTTCGTTAATAGGTTAGTTCCGGAAAATGTATAAAAGTGCCACTAAGTGTAACGAAACAATAGGCAAATGGTGTAAAAACAAGCATGGAGCATCAAAAATTATAGATACGTTTGAGACGTATCAAGCATCCCCAAGCTTAACTCCTGCTCGTCCTCGAGTAGGTAAGTGATAACAAAAGAATAATTTTTGAGGTGACATGCACCTACACAATCTTGATCATATATGTAAGCATTGGTGAGCTGGGATCAATAGAACTTAAAACATGGGCATGAAGATATAATCATGACAATAAGAAACTTAGCAACCATGTTGTAAACATGCAAATGAACACAAACAAAAGAGCATGATAATGAAACAATGAAAGTCAAACGTGTGTTCAAATCATAAGGAAAAACATACAAATGGTTTTCAGCTTGTCCTTCAAAGAGAGCAAAACATAAATGCATAGGACACCTCAAAGTTTAAGAGGGCGACTAGATACAAATAATTTAAGAACAAGTGAAACCAACAATATGAGTCAATCAATGAACTTTGGGACAATGCATATCACACTAAGAATGACAACTATGCTCTCTTAATGGTGCATAAAGAAAGAAGGTGGTGACTCAACATAAAAGTAAAAGAAAGGCCCTTCGCAGAGGGAAGCAGTGATTGCAAGTTTTATAACCTTCAAAAATTATGGTACTTACCGGCTTTGAGCTCTCATTGCCCCCATCATAAGCATCTTGAGTGGTTAAAGTTAATGCGAGAACAGTTATGGTGCATATGCTTGACAAATCATAAGTTGAAAACCTCGTGTCCTGTGAATACGAGTACCCAAACCATGCTAATTTACTTAGAGTCCCAAGCAAGGCTCTTGTCATTGTAAGTATATGCATATCATTGAGAACCGCCAATGGGGTACCTCCGTGCCCGATGACATGGAACAAGCCCACACCAAAATGACAGGACAAGCAGACAATGAACACCTCGACATCTCTTTTATTTGCTATATTGTTTAGCTTTTTATTATGAGATGCGTCGTCGAATGTTCACCATGGGTATGCTGCAAATTTCCACCATGAATTATGCATGGCTTAGATTGGCGGCCCGGCGTTTCCCTAACACATATAAAAACTCCATGATCCTCACAAGATTCCCAATTCATTTCACACAGCGGGCATCCATAAACAAAAGATCACGATATCAACTCAAAAAGAAGTGCAATGTTGAAAGCTTGCCCCATGACAGCATGGCTGGGCTAGAATCCAACTTACAACTTGCAAGCATAACAACTCAACATAAAAGACCACAATGTCAAATTTTTAAGAACAGGAAAAAGTAAAGTGTGCCTTCCGGTTCGTGAGAGCTTTACTGACCGAATTTCGCATAACACTGGTAAGAGTTTAATTTGAAGAGAAAATAAAAGCAAGTCAAATTTACTTGGAATAGCAAATTGCTAGTAGGTATGTATGGTGGACACTTTGGAAAACTTGGCTTTTAGGAGTTGGATGCACGAGTAGAGCTCATACTCAGTACAAGGCGAGGGCTAGCAAAAGACTGGGAGCGACCAACTAAGAGAGCAATAATGGCCATAATCATGCAAAGCGACAAAACGACATTAAAAGAAGCATACGATGGCATCAAAAGTCAAAAACTAAATGATCATGAAGGCTATTGGCGACTTTGTAAGAGTCTAACATGTGTGAGCATGCGCCAAGTCAACCCAAATAAAGCATCAAGGAGAAAACCAAAATAATGCTTCCATATAATAAAAACAACGCATGATTTTTTCAAAGGCTCATTAAGCAATCTCAGTTATTTGAGACAAGTCATGCTACAGCAAAACCACTAAGCATACTATCAAAAAGACATCAAGCATGACATGAAAAAGCCTAAGCCACAGTCTACACAAGCTCCTTCTTGTACCACTATTTTGCACAAAGCTTTTTCTCTTTTCCAACACCATTTGAAATTTTTATAAACACCTCTTTTGATGAAAACCAATGAAGATCAGAGGCAAAAATACACCTTGATGAAAAGATATGGCAAGATCTGAATGCAAATCAAGGCGAAAATGAAAACCAAAAGCAGTAGCGGAAAAAGTAGAACGCTCGATTTTTAATAAGAGTGAAAACTAGAGCGTTCTTTGCAAATGAAAACAAGCAACTTCTCCAAAGGAAATTTGTTGGGGTCCAACCATTTATTGCAGCAAACAAACAAACTAAACCAACTAAGAAAACTAAAACAACTGACGCTCCAAGAAAAACACATAGTGCATGAAGCAATAAAAATATAGTGTTTTGAAAGGTGACCTGATTTTTGCCGATGAAGAAGGGGTGCCTCGGGGGCATCCCCAAGCTTTGACGCTTGTACTTCTTGGATATTTCTTGGGGTGATGCATGGGCATCCCCAATCTTGAGCTTTTGTCCATTCTTCAACTCATCTCATCATTCTCCAATCCCTACACTTGAAAACTTCCTTCATACAAAACTAAACACAATTCTATTAGCAACATTAGTGTAAGCATAAAATATATTCAACCTCTTTTAGCTTCAGGTTTCAAACCAAAACCACCACATATAAAGTATATACTACTGTAGCAACTTCCACAAGAGTTCCATGATAAAAAAGAACTCAAAAGAAAGCGATAAAGTGGCAAAAACAAATATTGGCAGAAATCTGTCAAAACTGGACAGCTGACAAAGGACGAATTTTTGAGGGATTTTCTGTTGCTCAAATCAAAAATTGTTCAACTAACAAAAGTTTGGATATAACCTGGGGCATATGCACAAGAAATCGCAGGTCCAAACGATAAACAGAGAATTTTCACGAATTTTTACGGTGCAGCACCGAAAACAGTTTCAGGACAACAACATCCCCAAATCTTTACCTCACTCAAATTAGAGGCTTCTCTTGGCACAAAAACGAAATAAACAAGATAAGGAGCGGTCATTACAGTAGTAATGACTTCCAAGACTCAAATAAAAGAAAAAGTACTGAAAAGTAAACAATGGGTTATCTCCCAAGAGTGCTTTTCTTTAACGCCTTTGAGCTAGGCGCAGAAAATTGCGAAGATGCTCACATAAGAAATATGAATTGGAAGCAAAAGAGAGCATCAAGGAGCAAATATAAAACATATTTAAGTCTAACCCACTTCCTATGCATAGGAATCTTGTAAGAAAATAAATCAAAGAAACACATAGTAACAAGTATGGGTAGATAAAACAAGATCAACTTTAGAATTTTCAATATAAAGAGAGGTTTTTTAGTAACATGAGAATTCCAACAACCATATTTTCCTCTCTCATAATAATTTTCAGTAGCATCAAACTCAACAATATAAATATCACACTCACCCTCTTTTGTTAAGCAAGGAAGGCGATCAATTAAGGTATTAGTTAGAGAGTTACTCTTATTGGGAGGTAGACATGGGTAACTCCATTCTTCCTCCTCTTGATCATCACTCTCCTCCTCTTTTTCATCTAATGAGCTTCCAGTTTCATCCATTTCTTCTTCCATAGGCTCCTTCAAGGCATTAGTCTCTTCCGTTGGAGAGCATCTATTAAGATATTTAAGAATATAGCCATTTCCTTCCTTGTAATTATCAAAGCAAAATGTGAGTATATCATAAACCTCATATTTATAAGGTGCATCATCAGTATTTTCAAGCAAATAAGCAAGTTCGAATGCACCCTTCCAAGCAATAAATTCTTCAATTTGTTTCACATCATAAAAGTCATAATTTCCATTAATATAAGAAGATATGGTAACATCATCATCATACTCACATTGAAAAGGGAGGTGTTTATACCTCCTACAGCAACAAGATTCATCAAAGCAATAAGTAACATTATAAGTAGAGCACACATTTCTAGCAATGATATATAATCTATTGATTTGTTCCCATAAGTGTTTCCCTTTTTGTGACAAGCGGTGTTCCTCATAATAATTTTGCTGCTCTTCCGTGAACCCATCTTGCCAAAAAGATTTAGTTTCAAAGAAGCCAACCATTGATAGAAAGCATGATAAAGCAAGACAAGTAAAAACAACTACAAAGGATTCTAATTTTTTTTGGGTTTTTGATAAAAAGCAATGCAGGTAAAATAAATAAAGTAAAGCAAAACAATAACAAAGTAAAGAATGTGTGTGCGAAGAACTCCCCTCGCAGAAGTCTTCTCTCTTCCCCGGCAACGGCGCCAGAAAAGAGGCTGCTACTCGTGTGATGATGACGCCAGAAAAGAGCTGTGGCGTTTAATTGACGTGGGAGCAGTAAGTCCTTGTGCGTGGTGAATGACCAGCCCGTTGGGAACCCCAAGAGAAAGGTATGATGAGTGTAGCAGCAAGTTTTCCCTCAGTAAAGAAACCAAGGTATATCGAACAGGAGAAGGGAGACGGCGACGACTGAAGGTGTTTGTGGAACCTGCACACACACAAACAAATACTTTGTTCCCAACTTGCGATGAGGTTGTCAATCTCACCGGTTTGCTTGAAACAAAGGTTATGAGTGTATCGAGTGGAAAACAGTAGTAATATGTGAGTAAAGTAAACAGTGCGGGAAAAGTAAACAGGTGATTGCAATATGATTAAAATAGGACCGGGGTCCATAGTTCACTAGTGGTGTCTCTCCATAGATAAAATAACATGCTGGGTAAACAAATTACAGTTGGGCAATTGATAGAATAAAGATAACGTGATATGTCAAGAAGATCACTATGAGATTCACTCTGGGCATTACAACAAAATACATAGACCGCCATCCAACTGCATCTATGACTAATAATCCACCCCCGGGGATATCATCCGAACACCCTAGAAGTATTAAGATAATTGCATTAAGCAAAGTGTGTAATGTAAACAAAGCATATGCCCTTGAGCATATGAATGTTGTTTTCTCCCTAGTAGCAACAGCACATCTACCACCTTAGAGGTTTCTGTCACTCCCCCAGGTGAAATAGAGACATGAACCCACTATCGAGCATAAATACCCCCTCTTGGAGTCACTAGCAACTACTCGGCCAAGATAGCTACTAACAACGGAGAGCATGCAAGATCATAAACAACATAGAGATAACAAAATATATAATTCAGTACAGCAACTTAATCATAAACACCAATATTCATCGGATCCCAACAAACCAACATCATAGAATTACATAATGGTGATCTCAATCATGTAGGGCAGCTCATGAGATCTAAACATGAAGCACATGGTGGAGAAGACAACCAGCTAGCTACTGCTATGGACCCATAGTCCAAGGTAGACTACTCACTCATCGCTCCGGAGGCAAGCATGGCGATGAAGAAGACCTCCGGTGGCGATTCCCCTCTCCGGCAGGGTGCCGGGAAGAGCTTCTGGACCCTCCCGATCTTCGGGTCGATGGCGGCGACGGATCGCGATGTATTCTGGAAAACTGGTCGGGCCTTAGGTTTTTCTCGTCGGGGGGTACTTATAGGCGAAGGGGCGATGTCAGGAGAGGGACCAGGCACCCTCACACAGGGGTGGCGCGGCCAGGGGCCAGGCCGCGCCGCCCCCTTGTGTGGGGCCCTGGTGGCCCCCCTCCGACACTTCTTCTGATGTCTGGAAGCTTCCGGGTAAAATATGATTTCAGGAACTTGTTTCGTCCAATTCCGAGAATATTTCCTGTGTATCACTTCTGAAACACAAAAACAGCAGAAAACAGGAAACTGGCACTGTGGCACTTCGTTAATAGGTTAGTTCCGGAAAATGTATAAAAGTGCCACTAAGTGTAACGAAACAATAGGCAAATGGTGTAAAAACAAGCATGGAGCATCAAAAATTATAGATACGTTTGAGACGTATCAACCGTAACCATGGAGTATCTTCTTTGTTTAAGAGGAGGGTTGGGTCAGTGTTCACTCTGAAGGGCGGAATTTCATCAAATTTGTTATAATCTTCTGACATATCTGTCTTGTCCTCCACTCCCACAATGATTCTTTTCCCTGAGAGAACAATGTGTCGCTTTGGCTCATCGTGTGATGTATTCGTTTTCTTATCTTTTCTCGTTCTCGGTTTTGTAGACATATCCTTCACATAGAAAACCTGAGCGACATCGTTGGCTAGGACGAATGGTTCGTCCATGTACGCAAGATTGTTGAGATCCACTGTTGTCATGCCGTACTTTTGGTCTACAACTACCCCGCCTCCTGTTAGCTTGACCCATTTGCACCGAAACAAAGGGACCTTAAAAGACGGTCCATAGTCAAGTTCCCATATCTCATCTATGTAACCATAATATGTGTCCTTTGTCCCATTGTTGTGTAATGCATCAAAGCGGACACCACTATTTTGATTGGTGCTCTTTTTATCTTGGGCGACCGTGTAAAATGTATTCTCATTTATCTCGTAACCTTGGAAAGTCAATATAGTTGAAGATGGTTTCTTGGCCAACATGGACAGCTCATATCCAACAGTGGCATCATTTATGAGAAGTGTTTGCAACCAACCACCAAAAGTTGCCATGTGCAACTTTGTAATCCAGGAGTTAGACTGCCCAGGGTTTTCCGAGCGTACAATATTCTTGTGTCGCTTCATAAACGGCTCCACCAACGTGGAATTTCGTAAAACTGTGTAGTGTGCTTCACTCAAAGAATGTCCGTCCATACAGTATGCTGATTTCATTCCTAGCATGCCTTTTCCACTCAGTCTCCCCTCATGCCGCGATTGAGAAAGACCAATCGGGTTCAGGTCAGGAACAAAGTCAACACAAAACTCAATGACCTCCTCTATTAGATAGCCCTTGGAGATGCTTCCTTCTGGCCTAGCACGGTTATGCACATATTTCTTTAAGACTCCCATGTGAAGGGTTTCGCAGCAAAGTAAATCAAAAAAATTCTACGGATGCGAACAAGAAAGCCAAGATCTAATCTAGGAGATGTAATCAACGAGAGAGGTAGATGAGATCTTCATACCCTTGAAGAAATCGCACAGCGGAAACGTTCAACAGAACGTGGATGATGTAGTCGTACTAGCTGTCTCCTCCCCGCGATCCGATCCGATCCTACGCCGCAAGTGGCGGCGCCTCCGAGAGATGCACACGTACGGTGCAACGACGTCTCCTCCTTCCTTGGTCCAGCAAGTATGGTGGAGAGATAGATTGGATCTGCAGCACGACGGCGTGGTGCTTATGGTGGAGAGTTTCTGCGGCAGGGCTTCGCCTACGCACAGTCGCGAGAGAGAGAGGTGGAGGGGCAGCAGTTGGCCGGCGGCTAGGGTTGGAGTGGGAGGGGGTTGCGCCCCTGCCCCCCCCTTATATGGGGGGCTGGCCGGCTGCCTTGGCCCCTCCTCCAAGCCTCTAGGGCGGCAGCTAGGGGGAAGAGTAGGGGGCAAGTCTTCCCCCCCCCTCTTCTGGAAGGTTCCCTTAGGGTTTCCCCTAAGGGCTGGCCGGCTGGGCCTTAGGGGCCTTGTGCGCCTGGCCCAAAGTGGCCAGGGCACTTCCCCTTAGGCCCACGCAGGCCTCCGACAAGTGGGCCCACGTTGGTCCCACTCCGGAACCTTCTAGAACCTTCCGGTACAATACCGATAAACTCCGAAACGATTCCGGAATCCAAAAACTGCTTTCCTTTATATGAATCTTATTCTCCGGACCATTCCGGAACCTCTCGTGATGTCCTGGATCTCATCCAAGACTCCGACCAAAAACTCATAAACCAATTATCCATTCTATCCTAGCGTCGATTCACGTTAAGTGTGTGACCCTACGGGTTCGAGAATATGCAGACATGATCTTCTATCAATAATCAACAGCGGGATCTAGAAACCCATATTGACTCCCACATATTCATCGATGATCATATCGGATGAACCACGATGTCAGGATTCAATTAATCCCGTATATGTATTCCCTTCGTCACATGATATTTTACTTGCCCGAGATTCGATCGTCGGTATCGGCATACCTAGTTCAATCTCGTTCACAGCAAGTACTTTACTCGTTCCGTAATCCAATATCACTTTGTGATTAACTCCTTAACCACGTGCTTGCAAGCGGTGTTGATATCGATTACCGAGTGGGCCCAAAGTATATCTCTCCGACTCGGGAGGGACAAATTCCATCTCGATACATACAACCCAACAAGTACTTTCCGATCACCTGAGAGACACCTTTATAATCACCCTCACATAGGATGACGTTTGATGACCTCAAAGCTTTCTTCCGATACCAGGGAGTTGTATTATCTCATGGTCTAAGGAATACAATACTTGACATAGGAAAAAGCTTCGCAAAGATGAACACAATGATACGATCTAATTGCTCTGCTTTATTTGGGTCTGTCCATCACATCATTCTCCTAATGATATGATCTCATTATTAATTGACAACTCATGTCTATGGTTAGGAAACCTTAACCATAATTAATCAATGAGCTAGTCCATAGAGGCGTACTAGGGACATGGTGTTGTTCATAAACCACACAAGTATTAAAGGGTCTGCTTAATACAATTCTAGCATGGAATATAAACATTATCATGAACAAGAATTATAATAATAACATCTTTATTATTGCCTCTAGGGCATAATTCCAATAGTCTCCCACTTGCACTAGAGTCAATAATCTAGTTTACATCTGGTAACAATCTAACACCCATGGCATTAAGGTGCTGATCATGTTTTGCTCGTGGAAGAGGTTTAGTCAACGGATCTGCGACATTCAGATCCGCATGTACTTTGCTAATCTTCAGATCTCCATCTGATATATAATCTCGAATTATATGGAAACGGCGGTTGATGTGCTTGGTTTTTGGATGATATCTTGGTTCCTTAGCCAGTGCTATGGCGCTAGTATTGTCGCACAATATCTCCAGTGGGTCCAAGGCATTTGGAACCACACCAAGCTCAGTGATGAAGTTCCTGATCCAAACTCCTTCACTTGATGCTTCCGAAGCAGCCATGTATTCCGCTTCTGTTGTAGATCCCGCGATCACGCTTTGCTTGCAGCTTCTCCAGCTCACAGCTCCACCATTCAAAATATAAACGTATCCTGTCTGAGATTTAGAATCATCCGGGTCGGTGTCGAAACTAGCGTCGACGTAACCTTTTACGACGAGCTCCTCATCACCTCCATAGACCAAGAACATTTCTTTAGTCCTATTTAAATATTTTAGGATGTTCTTTACGGCTGTCCAGTGTTCCACTCCTGGATCACTTTGGTATCTGCTCGTCAAACTAACAGCATTGGACACATCCGGTCTAGTACACAGCATGGCATACATGATAGAACCTATGGCCGAGGCATATGGCACTTTGCTCATAGTATCTCTATCTTTTACCGTAGCTGGACACTGAGCCTTGCTCAATATCTTACCTGACAACATGGGCAATGAACCTTTCTTTGCTTTATCCATTCTGAACCTTTTCAGAACTTTGTCCAGGTATGTACTTTGGCTTAAAGCTATTAGGCGTCTTTCTCTATCTCTATAGATTTTGATGCCTAATATATAAGCAGCTTCTCCTAGGTCTTTCATTGAAAAACATTTATTCAAATAACTCTTCACATCCTTAAGCATGCCGATGTCATTTCCAATAATCAATATGTCATCCACATATAGTACTAAAAATGTCACCGAGCTCCCACTCACTTTCTTGTAGATACAAGCTTCGTAGCAATTTGGAACAAATCCAAAACTCTTGATCACTTGATCAAAACGAAGGTTCCAACTCTGAGATGCTTGCTTCAGTCCATAAATGGAACGCTGAAGTTTGCACACCTGATTAGCATCCTTAGGATCGACAAAACCTTCGGGCTGCATCATATACAACTCTTCATCAATGTTGCCATTGAGGAACGCAGTCTTGACATCCATCTGCCATATTTCATAATCATGAAACGCAGCAATTGCTAATAAAATCCGAATGGACTTAAACATCGCTACGGGAGAGAAAGTCTCATCATAGTCAACACCTTGAGCTTGCCGAAAACCTTTTGCGACAAGCCGAGCTTTATAGACAGTAACATTACCATCCGCGTCCGTTTTCTTCTTGAAAATCCATTTGCACTCAATGGCCTTACGGTCGCTAGGAGGGTCCACCAAAGTCCACACTTGGTTTTCGCTCATGGATCCCAATTCGGATTTCATGGCCTCTAGCCATTTCTCAGAGTCTGGGCTCATCATCGCTTCCTCATAGTTCGCAGGTTCACTGTTGTCTAACAACAAGACGGTTAAGACAGGGTTGCCGTACCATTCAGGAGTGGTACGTGACCTTGTCGACCTGCGAAGTTCAGTAGTAGCATCGTTCGAAGTTTCATGATCCTTGTCATTAGCTTCCTCTCTTGTTGGTGCAGACGGCACCGGAACAACTTCAGGTGCTGCGCTACTCTCCATCTCGAGAGAAGGTTCAATAACCTCATCTAGCTCTACCTTCCTCCCACTCACTTCTTTCGAGAGAAACTCCTTCTCAAGAAAAGATCCGTTCTTTGCAACAAACACTTTGCCTTCGGATCTGTGGTAGAAGGTATACCCAATCGTTTCCTTAGGGTATCCTATGAAGACGCATTTCTCCGCATTGGGTTCGAGCTTGTCCGGCATCAACTTCTTGACGTAAGCTTCGCATCCCCAAACTTTAAGAAACGACAACTTAGGTTTAGCACCAAACCATAGTTCATACGGTGTCGTCTCAACGGATTTAGATGGTGCCCTATTTAAAGTGAATGCAGCGGTTTCTAATGCATAACCCCAAAATGATAACGGCAAATCTGTAAGAGACATCATTGATCGCACCATATCTAATAGAGTTCGATTCCGGCGTTCAGACACACCATTACGCTGTGGTGTTCCGGGTGGCGTGAGTTGCGAAATGATTCCGCTTGCTTTAAGATGCGTGAGAAAATCATAACTCAAATACTCACCTCCACGATCGGATCACAGAAATTTAATTTTCCTGTTACGATGGTTTTCCACTTCATTCTGAAATTCTTTGAACTTTTCAAACGTTTCAGATTTATGTTTCATTAAATAGATATACCCATATCTACTTAAGTCATCAGTAAAAGTGAGAAAATAGCGATATCCACCGCGCGTCGAAACACTCATTGGTCCGCACACATCGGTATGTATGATTTCCAATAAGTCCGTTGCTCGCTCCATTATACCGGAGAACGAGGTTTTGATCATCTTGCCCATGAGGCACGGCTCGCACGTGTCAAATGATTCAAAATCAAGAGACTCCAAAAGTCCATCAGAATGGAGTTTCTTCATGCGTTTTACACCAATATGACCTAGACGGCAGTGCCACAAATAAGTTGGATTATCACTATCTACTTTGCATCTTTTAGCCTCAATGTTATGGATGTGTGTTTCATTGCTTTCGAGATTCAGAAGAAATAAACCATTCACAACAGGTGCATGACCATAAAAGATGTTATTCATATAAATAGAACAACCATTATTCTCAGATTTAAATGAATAACCGTCTTGCAATAAACACGATCCAGATATAATGTTCATGCTCAACGCAGGCACATAATAACATTTATTAAGGTTTAAAACTAATCCCGAAGGTAAAACTAAGGAGAGCGTGCCGACGGCCATCACATCAACTTTTGATCCATTGCCAACGCGCATCGTCACCTCATCCCTTGCTAGCCGCCGTCTATTCCGTAGCTCCTGTTTCGAGTTACAAATATTAGCAACTGAACCAGTATCATATACCCAGGCACTACAACGAGCGCTAGTAAGGTAAACATCAATAACATGTATATCAAATATACCTTTAATGGTGCCAGCCTTCTTGTCCGCTAAGTACTTCGGACAGTTACGCTTCCAGTGACCCTTGACCTTGCAATAGAAGCACTCAGTGTCCGGCTTAGGTCCAGACTTGAGCTTCTTCTCAGCAGGGGCAACGCGCTTGCCGCTGCCTTTCTTGAAGGATCCCTTTGCACCCTTAGCTTTCTTAAAGCTAGTGGTCTTGTTGACCATCAACACATGATTGTCTTTCTTGATATCCACCTCCGCAGCTTTAAGCTTTGCGAAGAGCTCAGTGATCGTATCAGTGGAACCAATTTGATTGTGAGTAACTACAAAACCTTTGTAGCTAGGAGGGAGTGATTGCAGAACTCTGTCAATCTTGAGCTCCTCTGGAATCTTGCAGTCCAGTTGCTCAAGGCGTTGAGTGTAGCCCGACATCTTAATGGCGTGCTCACTAACGGAACTCCCTTCCTCCATCTTGCAGTTAAAGAACTTCTCAGAGATCTCATATCTCTCAGAACGGGCTTGAGTCTGAAACATGATTTTCAGTTCCTCAAGAATCTCATAAGGCCCGCGGTACTTCTCAAAACGATTTTGAAGTTCCGGTTCCATAGAAAACAGCATGGTACTCATAATCGCATCACAATCATCTCTGCGAGCATTGAAGTCAGCAAGTTCTTTAGTTTTCGCTGTTGCAGCAGGGGTGTCACCTAACGCTTCCTCAAGTACATAGGCTTTTTGTCCGCCAGCGAGAATGATTCTCAGATTGCGGAACCAGTTGGTGAAGTTAGACCCATTGTTCTTAAGCTTTTCTTTCTCAGCAAAAACGTTGAAGTTGAAGTTGGACTTAGCCATTTGATCTACAACATTGCAAGTACAATTTAGACTATGTTCATGATAACTAGTTCAACTTAATCAAATTACTAGATGAACTCCCACTAAATTCAACATCCGTCAAGTTGTTTAGTGAACACGATCCAAATTCACCACACCTAATCCGATCTTCACGAGAAGAGATGTGGTTTCAATGGTGGACAACTAAGTGTCGATCATATCATTCATATGACTCATGTTTAACCTTTCAGTTCGTGTGTTCCGAGGCCATGTCTGTACATGCTAGGCTCGTCAAGTCAAACCCAAGTATTTCCGCGTGTGCAAAACTGGCTTGCACCCGTTGTATGTGAACGTAGAGTTTATAGCACCCGATCATCACGAGGTGCTTGAAAACGACGAACTTTCGCAACGGCGCATACAAGGGGAGAACACAATTTTATCTTGATCTTTAAGTGAGGAATCATCTTATAATGCTACCGTCGCGATCTAAGCATAATAAGATACATAAAAGGATAAACATCACATGCATATAATTTTATGTGACATGGTATAGCCAATCTCCGCGCCATGATCTCCATCTTGTGCGCGCCGGCATGATCTCCATCACTCCACCATGATTGCCTCCACCACGAATAGCAACTACAACTATTGCTAACTACTTAGCGATAAAGTAAAGCTATTACATGGCGTATAAGAAGTTGACACGCAGGTCATACACAATTATAAAGACAACCATATGGCTCCTGCCGGTTGTGAACTCATCGACATGCAAGTCGTGAAAGATTACAAAACATGATCATTGCATACATCTCAATTCATACACATCATGTCTTGGGCCATACCATATCACAAAACACTCCCTGCAAAAACAAGTTAGACGCCTCTACTTTGTTGTTGCATGTTTTACGTGGCTTATGGGAGTAGCAAGTTAAGAACGATTCTTACCTACGGAAAGCCACAACGGTGATATTATGGTTGCTAACATCCGTTGTAAATCCCATGACTACTATAGTGAGAGAAACTGGCATCCACCAGCCGCATGTGTGGAACAAGCCACACGTCAAGTGCGGAGCCGGTCTCGCGAACGAGGTCGCGTAAAGTTGGCCTGGACCGCTTCGATCTCACTATGCCGCGCCATAAGAAATACACGACAAGAGGTTTGCAACAGAAAACATCAACGCCCGCAACAAGCATGTTGCGTTCTACTCGTGAAACACATCTACGCATAGATCTAGCTCTGATACCACTGAAGGGTTTCGCAGCAAAGTAAATCAAAAAAATTCTACGGATGCGAACAAGAAAGCCAAGATCTAATCTAGGAGATGTAATCAACGAGAGAGGTAGATGAGATCTTCATACCCTTGAAGAAATCGCACAGCGGAAACGTTCAATAGAACGTGGATGATGTAGTCGTACTAGCCGTCTCCTCCCCGCGATCCGATCCGATCCTACGCCGCAAGTGGCGGCGCCTCCGAGAGATGCACACGTACGGTGCAGCGACGTCTCCTCCTTCCTTGGTCCAGCAAGTATGGTGGAGAGATAGATTGGATCTGCAGCATGACGGCGTGGTGCTTATGGTGGAGAGTTTCTATGGCAGGGCTTCGCCTACGCACAGTCGCGAGAGAGAGAGGTGGAGGGGCAGCAGTTGGCCGGCGGCTAGGGTTGGAGTGGGAGGGGCTGTGCCCCTACCCCCCCCCCTTATATGGGGGGCTGTCCGGCTGCCTTGGACCCTCCTCCAAGCCTCTAGGGCGGTGGCTAGGGGGAAGAGTAGGGGGCAAGTCTTCCCCCCCCTCTTCTGGAAGGTCCCCTTAGGGTTTCCCCTAAGGGCTGGCCGGCTGGGCCTTAGTGGCCTTGTGCGCCTGGCCCAAAGTGGCCAGGGCACTTCCCCTTAGGCCCACGCAGGCCTCCGACAAGTGGGCCCACGTTGGTCCCACTCCGGAACCTTCTAGAACCTTCCGGTACAATACCGATAAACTCCGAAACGATTCCGGAATCCAAAAACTGCTTTCCTTTATATGAATCTTATTCTCCGGACCATTCCGGAACCTCTCGTGATGTCCTGGATCTCATCCGAGACTCCGACCAAAAACTCATAAACCAATTATCCATTCTATCCTAGCGTCGATGCACGTTAAGTGTGTGACCCTACGGGTTCGAGAATATGCAGACATGATCTTCTATCAATAATCAACAGCGGGATCTGGAAACCCATATTGACTCCCACATATTCATCGATGATCATATCGGATGAACCACGATGTCAGGATTCAATTAATCCCGTATATGTATTCCCTTCGTCACACGATATTTTACTTGCCCGAGATTCGATCATCGGTATCGGCATACCTAGTTCAATCTCGTTCATAGCAAGTACTTTACTCGTTCCGTAATCCGATATCACTTTGTGATTAACTCCTTAACCACGTGCTTGCAAGCGGTGTTGATATCGATTACCGAGTGGGCCCAAAGTATATCTCTCCGACTCGGGAGGGACAAATTCCATCGCGATACATACAACCCAACAAGTACTTTCCGATCACCTGAGAGACACCTTTATAATCACCCTCACATAGTATGACGTTTGATGACCTCAAAGCTTTCTTCCGATACCAGGGAGTTGTATTATCTCATGGTCTAAGGAATACAATACTTGACATAGGAAAAAGCTTCGCAAAGATGAACACAATGATACGATCTAATTGCTCTGCTTTATTTGGGTCTGTCCATCACATCATTCTCCTAATGATATGATCTCATTATTAATTGACAACTCATGTCTATGGTTAGGAAACCTTAACCATCATTAATCAATGAGCTAGTCCATAGAGGCGTACTAGGGACACGGTGTTGTTCATAAACCACACAAGTATTAAAGTTTCCGCTTAATACAATTCTAGCATGGAATATAAACATTATCATGAACAAGAATTATAATAATAACATCTTTATTATTGCCTCTAGGGCATAATTCCAACACCATGAACCTCTCAAAGGGGAACATATTGTGCAGAAATACTGGACCGAGAATGGTAATCTCTTCGACTAGGTGAACTAAGAGATGCGTCATAATATTAAAGAAGGACGGTGGGAACACCAACTCGAAGCTGACAAGACATTGGGCCACATCATTCTGTAACCGTTGTCGATCTTCTGGATTGATTACCTTCTGCGAAATTGCATTGAGGAATGCACATAGCTTCACAATTGGTACTCGAACATTTTTCGGTAGAATCCCCCTCAGTGCAACCGGAAGCAATTGCGTCATAAGCACGTGGCAGTCATGAGACTTTAGGTTTTGGAATTTTTTCTCTGCCATATTTATTATTCCCTTTATATTTGACGAGAATCCAGATGGGACCTTGATACTGCTCAGGCATTCAAAAAAGATTTCCTTCTCTTCTTTGGTAAGAGCGTAGCTCGCAGGACCCTTAGAATCCTCCGGATGCATGTCGTCTCTTCTTTTCATATGGTGCTGGTCCTCACGTGCTTCTGGTGTATCTTTTGTCTTCCCATACAAGCCCAAGAATCCTAGTAGGTTCACGCAAACATTCTTTGTCACGTGCATCACGTCGATTGCAGAGCGGACCTCTAGGAATTTCCAATACTCAAGCTCCCAAAATATAGATTTCTTCTTCCACATGGGTGCATGTCCGCTAGCGTCATTCGGAACAGACAGACTGCCAGGACCCTTTCCAAAGAGTACTTCTAAATCTTTGACCATATCAAATATATCATCACCAGTATGGCGTTTAGGCTTGCCCCGGACTTCTGCCTCGCCCTTGAAATGCTTGCCTTTTTTCTTCCATTGATGTTTGGGCGAAAGAAATCGACGATGCCCGAGATACACCACCTTCTTACTTTTATCCAAATATATACTATCGATCTCACCTAAACAGTGCGTGCATGCATTGTATCCCTTATTTGTCTGTCCTGAAAGGTTACTAAGAGCAGGCCAATCATTGATGGTCACGAACAGCAACGCTCATAGATCAAATTCCTCTTGTTTGTACTCATCCCACACACGAACACCTTCAGTCTGCCACAGCTGTAAAAGTTCATCAACTAATGGCCTTAGATACACATCAATGTCATTGCCGGGTTGCTTCGGGCCTTGGATAAGCACTGGCATCATAATAAACTTTCGCTTCATGCACAACCAAGGAGGAAGGTTATAGATACATAGAGTCACGGGCCAGGTGCTATGACTGCAGCTCTGCTCCCCAAAAGGATTCATGCCATCTGTACTTAGACCAAACCTCAGGTTCCGTGCGTCTTCCGAAAACTCTGGGAAATCTCTGTCGATTTTTCTCCACTGCGACCCATCAGCGGGGTGTCTCAACATCTCATCACTCTTACGGTCTTCTTTGTGCCACCTCAACAACTTGGCATGCTCTTTGTTTCTGAACAAACGTTTCAACCGTGGTATTATAGGTGCATACCACATCACCTTGGCAGGAACCCTCTTCCTGGGGCGCTCGCCCTCAACATCACCAGGGTCATCTCGCCTGATCTTATACCAAAATGCACTGCACACCGGGCATGCATTCAAATTCTCATACTCACCGCGGTAGAGAATACAGTCATTAATGCATGCATGTATCTTCTGCACCTCCAATCCTAGAGGGCAGACAATCTTCTTTGCTTCATACGTACTGGCGGGCAATTCGTTATCCTTTGGAAGCATCTTCTTCATAATTTTCAGCAACTTTTCAAATCCCTTGTCAGATAAACCACTCTCTGCTTTCCATTGCAGCAATTCCAGCGTGCTTCCTAGCTTTTTCTGGCCGTCTTCGCAATTTGGGTACAAATCCTTTTTGTGATCATCTAACATGCGTTCCAACTTCTCCCTCTCCTTTTCACTTTCACAGTCAATCTGTGCATCAACAATGACCTGACCAAGATCATCAGCGGGCATATCTGATGCCCGTTCTTCACCTTCTTCTTCTTCATTATCTTCCATTGCGGTATCGGTGGTTTCAGGGAACTCGGGATAGAGGTCATCATTCTCTTCTTCATCGTTGTCTTCCATCATAACCCCTCTCTCCCCATGCTTGGTCCAACAATTATAGCCGGACATGAAACCGAACCGGAATAGGTGGATGTGAAGGGTCTTTGTGGAGGGGTAATCCTTCTCATTTCGACAACCACCGCATGGACAACACATAAAACCATTCCGCTTGGTTGCCTCAGCCACCTTGAGAAAAGAATGCACACCTTTAATGAAATCTCCAGAGCGTCGATTGGCGTACATCCATGCTCGGCTCATCTGTATTATATAAGTACATATCAAACGCAAATAAAATATACAATTTCTATTTCTTTCTCTAATTTTAGTTTGATAAGTAAGAATAAGTTAACAAAACTTTAGTCCCGGCTGGTTGGTACAACCGAGACTAAAGGTGGTTTTTGTGTCATCTAACAAAACCGTCGGTGGGATAAGGACGTGTGGGTAACCTTTAGTCCCGGCTGGTGGGTGCAACCGAGACTAAAGCTATTGGCAGGATAAGTATGCATGGGTTGATGCACTGCTCGATGAGATAAAGCATGTAGCGCACGACGCCCCTGTCGGAGGAACAAGACACAAGTAGAAGCGGCGCCGTGCCTATAAAAGGAGCATCGATACGCCATGGCAAGCACAGCTCGAAGGCAGGGAGAGTTTCATCCCCATGGATGGAGGAAAGGGTTGGGAAATCTCCTGTGGCAGAGCTTCTCGAAGATGTCGTTGGTGCTCACGCCCTACGGCACCTTCGGAAGCTCTGCCTCGAAAAAATTTCTCTGCAAGCCCATGAAAGACTCCATCTCCTCTAACAGTTATGGAGGAAAGGGTTGGGAAATCTCCCGTGGCAGAGCTTCTCGAAGATGTCGTTGGTGCTCACGCCCTACGGCATCTTCGGAAGCTCTGCCTCGGAAAAATTTCCCTGCAAGCCCATGAAAGACTCCATCTCCTCTAACAGTTATGGAGTAAAGGGTTGGGAAATCTCCCGTGACGGAGCTTCTCGAAGATGTCGTTGGTGCTCACGCCCTACGGCATCTTCGGAAGCTCCACCTCGGAAAAATTTCCCTGCAAGCCCGTGAAAGACTTCATCTCCTCTAACAGTGTTGCGTAAAGGGTTGGGAAATCTCCCGTGGCGGAGCTTCTCGAAGATGTCGTTGGTGCTCACGCCCTACGGCATCTTCGGAAGCTCCGCCCTACGGCATCTATCTCTATTTCTATCGTTATTTCTATTTTTCTATTTTTATCTCTATTTCTATTTCTATGTTAGCTATGTCTACTTCTATTTTTATTTTTAATTCTATCTATATCTTTATCTCTACCTCTAACTCTATTTTTACCTCTATCTTCACCTACTTGTACACATAATCAAATGAACATCTAAATAATTGCTCCCATAAAAAAATCACAAATCTCTCTACTTTTAGAGCATTAAATGAGCTAAATTACCAATGAAACACAAAAGCACAAAGTTTCTCACCTTTTAGTCCACTTAGATTCAAGTGGGGACATCAGTTTGTGATACAAAATGGTGGTCAAAGAGGATGAACTCGAGGTAGGTTTGTTGTATGAAGAACACTTGAGAGTGGAGAGGGGGAGTGGCTGGCTCGGAGAGGAAGAAGGAGCTGTTTTATATAGGGAAGTCATTAGTCCCGGTTGGTATTACCAACCGGGATTAAAGGTCCGGTCTTTAGTCTCAGTTGGTGTTACCAGCCGGGACTAATGAGTCTGACAACGGTCGAATTCTATCGCAGAGACTTTAGTCCTAATTCGTTATACGAACCGGGACTAATGATTTCTGGGGTCCTGCGACCGAAAAACCAGTAGGGCCCAGGGCATCAGTCCCGGTTCATATTGCAACCGGGACTAATGCCCTAGAATATTAGGCCGGTTTTCCGGCCGGCCCCGGTCGAACTGGTGGTGGCGCCAATGCAAAAGCTACAACACTCGAGAACGCATTCACGGCTGCGATGCAAGAAGCTTCTCGGAATCTGCCTCCATTCCGTCGATCAACACCAATATTAACCAGCACACACGTACAACTCTGGTAGTAGATCGATTAATTAGTTCTGCGCAAGTATTCATTATGGCAGCAGAAGCTTTGCTCAGGTAGTTTTTTTTTGTTATTAGGCATCACAACCGCCTCGGAAGCCCTATTCCATCATGTAATTAAGCACCAACTGCGTGCACCTACTGATTGCCAACAAACAGTGATTCATAAGATGTTCCATTGTGCCAACTAGCACTCATTTTTATGTGTCAAACAAAAATTTCGGAAAACAGCCACACAAATATTGATCTGGATTAATTTCCATGTTATTTATGATCTTTTTTGAATTCTAGATGTTGATGAGAATGTATGGTTTTGGAGGACCAAACGAGCCTAGCTTGGTTGGCAAGCTGATGTTGTGATGGCCAAGCCGCCCCCGTCCGAGGCTTGCTTCCATGGTGCATACTCATAATTCAGGTGGAATGACAAAATCCCCAGATAACACTAAAAATTTACAAAACAACGAAAGTTGATGTATAATACTACAAAAATATATTATGCTTAAATTTTATGTTTTCTACGAGCAATGCTATTTCATATTAAGAACAAATTGTGCACAGTGATATTTTGATACTACAGCGCACATGTTCGTTGTCGGTTCATTGTTTAATCCACATGGCATGATAAAAAAAGTAATTCCAAAAACTCGGGATAAATCTTGATAGATATCACCAAAACTCTGGAATATGTTATTCACCTAGAACAAAAATAGGCAAACATACAATCTAAGGCCTCGTTTACTTCTCTAGTATTTTCATCCCTAAGAGATGTGGGGATGAGTAGGGATTTGGTGTTCACCCAATACTCTCAAATACTCTTCCCCAGAAATACTCTACTATGGTGGAGATATTTAAATCTAGCCAAAAATACATTAGTGTGGAGGGGATTTGTGGGGATATCCCGGGATTATCCCCTCAAAACCTGGACTAGTAAACAACCTAACTGGGATTTTTTGGGATCCGGGATAATCCCTTCCGATCCCACAAATATCCGGGATAATGTAAAGTTCTAACAAGGCAGATTTAGGAACTGTCTGTCCATGATTCAGTTTCAGCAGAGTATACAGACCAGTTCCCACAGTACATCTTGTGGAGAACGGATATCAAGCATCTGATCTAGGATCTTGATTTTGGGGTGACATCAAGCAGTTTAGTTGGCACAGATCCCTTTTTCGCTAAATTATGTTTGTATATGTTTTCTTCTTCCGTGGGTATTTGTGCTTGTAAGTTGTAACCCAATCTTTTGCACCTTTGTTTTACTCTGGCAAAATAGAAGACACAAAGGGTGGTTGCAAGTATCAGCTGTTTGATCTTTATATCAGAACCATTCGTGAACTAGCTTGCACGTCAGGTTTTGATTTTTTTTCTCTATTCATTATCCCTACGAACCATTTCTGTTTGGAAAAGACGAGTCCTGACCATGATCCAGGTTCAGCGGAGTATCCGGTACACCCTGTGGAGAACTGATACTACCAAGCATCGGATCTAGGAATATGAATTTTGCGATAAGATCATGCAGTTTTGCTGGGAAAATGTACTCAAAGAGAAAGAAACAAAGGAGTATCCCCTGAACATCTGTTGCGCATCCAAAATGGACAAAAAAAAAAAACTGGAGATGCGGGGTATCGATCCCCGTGCCTCTCGCATGCTAAGCGAGCGCTCTACCATCTGAGCTACATCCCCAAGCGATGACAAAGTTTATCATCACACAAATATATAAAGCGCACTTCGTATCTTGATGATGCTCCCGTTGTCGTGGTACGTTTAGCGAAGTTTCCTTCAGTGAGTCCTGCTGGTTCATTTGTTGCTTACGAAGGAAGCGAAGTCATGTAGGACCTGTCTCGAAATAATTGGCTGAGAAGCCTCGTTTGTAACTTCATGTAGGACCTCGCTTTCCGCCCAGCAGGATCGAAAGCACGCATTGATTTCAAGCATAGATCCAATGCGTACTCTCGATCAGTGCTGCTGTCCGATAGCTAACGGTTGACAAGGAGATCGGTCGACAAAATTAAACCAGAGACGGAGGACTGGAGTCTGGAGGAGAGCATCGTATGGCATCGCCTGCCCTTGTGTACACGGCGGGAGATGGATAGTAGAATCCTGGCCGGTACTCTGCATATTTGCAATTGAGCTGAGATTAAATCGACTAATAATCAGAGTAATTAGTTAAGCATGGATTCATCCAGCTATCGGATTAGTTAACCTGTTTTCTGCTTGCTGGTGCCAGGAGAGAGTGGACAAAAAGAGGGGAAAAAAAGTGCAAGTGCAGCTCTCTCAAGTCTGAATCCGGCCGGCCACATGCCCACATGTACAGGTCGACACAAGTCAACAGTGCCATTCTCGTTTTTTTTACAAGCATCATCTGATTCCCTGGTGAAACTTTTTCGAAATCTGACCCTAAACTATTCAGCGCCAGCAAGAATGATCAAAATTATACAGGTCAATGCCAAAAATGGTCGGCACGGCAGTGATGTTAGCGCCGAACCATATGGCGCCAAAGTTAGGTCGACGTCAAAAGACATTGACGGTGAACTCACTTGGCTATTTTGTGCCTAAATTCGTTGGCGTCGACCTGCATAATTTTGGCTCTAATCTTATTGGTGTTAAACCCAGAGGTCGGATTACAAATTAGTTTCGCTTAGAGGTGAGATGTGATATATTTTTTTACACGCGATCCTAGAAGGGATCATTTCCATTATATTGCATAACGGAAACAAAACACAGCCCATTCAAGTTCTAGAAACATGCAACATAAAATTAAAACGCCGCCTAATGCTAGTGTGAAAGACAAGAACTCAAAACGACAGACTGAACAAGGACCACAAAACATTAGCACAAGATGCAAAAGTAGACTTCAACTTTGGAGTGTTAGAAGTATAATACGTGTACGCGTAGGAGTTAGTATTAGACTAGGACTCTACATTACTTGTACTTCAAATCTCTACCTACCCCATGTACTTCTATATATACCCCCACAAAGGGTCCAAGCAAACAACACAAAATATTAGGGATTCACAACTTTTTACATGGTATCAGAGCGGTTAGTCTCACGACGCCGATCCTAGTTTCCTAAACCACTTCCGCATCGCGCCGCCCCCGGGGAGATCTCTCCCCGGGGGCGCGGCACCCGATCTCAATCAATGATCGGATCGGTTTCTTAGATTAGATCTTAGATTCAATTTCGAATTTCTCAAATTTCTAGATTAGATCCACTTTAGCCACCAAATAAACCCCTAGATCCATATTATCCTCAAAATTCCGGTGAAAATCAGTGTAGACTCCGTACGACGATGCGAGATTCTGGCCACAAGGCGCGCAGGTCGGCGACTCAGATGTCCGTCCAGGAGCGCACGGCAGATTCTGCCCGGCTTCGCCCCGGGGTCATCGGCCTACTCCAGCAAAACCCAGGCGCGACCGGCACCTAACCTGCTCCGACGTCTACGCGAGACTACACAAATATCAAGCTTTTCTACGTCGCGTGAGTATGCATATATCTTACTCATAGCTGGCACATCCCCATACATGCACTAGGAACAAGGGAGATTTTCAAGATCTCCACCGATCCGGCTCGCAACGCGGGACACGCTGAGATGGCCCGCAGATCTTCATGGACTCCGCATCTCCCGTGATCTACACAGCATCAAGCCAGCCAATTTCACCTACATCAAGATCTGCACTACATCAAACTGGACTACATCGACCCGAATATCAATGTCAAGCTGTACGACTACATCAAGTTACAAGCAAGATTTTCGTCGAGTTCTACATCGCCAACACAAATATCGCCAGGTCTACATCCACATGGTCTTCCGCCGTCGCCAAAAAAACCCCGCCGCCGCCGTGATCTTCGATCGCCGCCGCCGCCTACAACAAGACCGCTGCCGCCGTGATCTTCGATCGCCGCCGCCGCCTACGACAAGACCCGCCGCCGCCGTGATCTTCGATCACCGCCGCCTAAAAACCTGCCGCCGCAGCAGAATACCTGCCGCCGCCGCCTAAAACCCCGCCGCCGTCGCAGAACACCTGCCGCCGCCGCAAAAAACGCACAATTTTTTGCGCCTCCGGCTCTACGGCTACAACGACCACGACAACCTCGACCACGGCTACATCATGATCGGCTACCTCGACATCGACATCAAGAACACCGTCTACAGCAACTCAAGAACTCCAGTCAACAACGTTCGCGTCGTCACTTGCGTCCACGCCACTCCCGCTGTGACTGCGGGAGGGAAGAGAGGAGAGACACGGAAGGCACCAGAGGTGCCGACCCATCAGAGACGCAGTTGATGATGACAAGGAGGAGAAGACGATGGAAACGCATGACTTCAAATCCAGTCGCAATCGTCCGCTTCACTCCCGCTACGACTGAGGGGGAATGTTAGAAGTATAATACGTGTACGCGTAGGAGTTAGTATTAGACTAGGACTCTACATTACTTGTACTCCAAGTCTCTACCTACCCCATGTACTTCTATATATACCCCACAAAGGGTCCAAGCAAACAACACAAAATATTAGGGATTCACAACTTTTTACATGGAGGTGGGATTCAAGTAAAGGCTTTTCATCAGAGACCAGCTAATCTTCATCTACCTCATTCAGGTGCCTTGGGCCTCTAATCCTAGGGATAGCACATGAAGCAGCACAATATTAAGCAGAGTGTTTGCTCCACGTCTGATAGCTTCTTGATCCACGGAAGAGTTGAGACCTGCCCAATAACTCATAAAAACAATATAATAACAAATTAGTTTAGAAAAAGACCTAATTATCTTCCCTTGAAAGCATGCTTTGTTGCGCAATTTCCAGATAGCCCAGCAAATAGAGGTTATCGCAAGTATCTGAACAGGTGAGAAGTGATATTAGTTAAAGGGCCAGATTTGTTATAAAAAAAATAGCGTGTATCGTGTCTCTGAAACCGGTCGGCCACTGTCCACGTGTACATGTCAGGCGAAGCCAATACATCCACGATCCCAGATCGACCGAAGTCGTGCAGAATCATTTCCCACCCAGAAATCGAGGGAGACCCGATCACAGTCACACTGTCGCACACTGACACTAGCTAGCTAGCTAAGCTCATGGCGTCGCCGAAGAAAGCGAAACCGCGGGCGAGGCCGAGGCGGCCGCAGCTGCTTCATCGAGCCATGCTGCATTCCTCGCTCTGCTTCCTCGTCGGCCTCGTCGCCGGCCTCGCCCCCGCCTCCCGCTGGACCGCCGTCGCCTCCACGGCCGCCACCGCCCACGTCTTCCGCGCGCTACACGCAGTCGACGGCGCCATCAACCACACCGTGCTCCTGCTCCAGCAGCAGAAGCGACCCGACGACGACGTCCCGTCGCCAGCCCCGCTGGAGCCGCTGCGGCAGCCGCAGCTGTTGCTGGTGGTGACGGCCACGGAGCGGTCGGACCCGGAGCGGCGCGGCGCGGGGCTGACGCGCGCGGCGCACGCGCTCAGGCTCGTGCCCCCGCCGGTGCTGTGGCTGGTGGTGGAGCCCGCGCGGGAGGCGCCCGCCACGGCGCGGCTGCTGCGCGGCGCCGGGGTGTCGTACCGGCACCTGGCCTACGGCGAGAACTTCACCGCCGGCGAGGCGGAGAAGGAGCGGCACCACCAGCGGAACGTGGCGCTGGGGCACGTGGAGGAGCACCGTCTGGAGGGGGTGGTGCTCTTCGCCGGCCTCGGCGACGTCTACGACCTCCGCTTCTTCGACCAGCTCAGGCAGATCAGGTGCGTTCCTGCACGTTTGATTGCTTAATCAGTTTCGTTCGATCGACCGGATCATCCATGCGCTGCCATTACGAAACGCATTACCGATCAATCAGTTCACCACTAGCAGTAAGTTAGCAGCTGGATGCCCAATGCTTGTTTCGAAATTAGTACAACTCGTTCATTGTTTGGGCAGCAGTGTCGGTGGAGTTTGATGATCCAATAGTAATTAGTGTGCATGCATTAGACTGGACACTGGGCCATACATTGCGATGATAGTGATATGCAGCAGCTGGCTAGGTGTGGTGCAGCGATGGATCAGGAATAGCTACATGGCATGGCATGATGGATGTCACAGCACTAGGGTACTATGTTGTCGTGCCAATGCGCATCCATGTGCGGTCCATGCTCTCCGCTCCTACGCTTCACTGCTCAGTGCTCACCAAAGTGTCGGCAGGAATGCCCAGTCCCAGAAACATGGACGGGCGAATGATTGGCGCGCTACTTCTGTAGCTTTATTCAGAACCCATTCATTCGTTCATTCATTAGCCGTCGATCGGCGCCGCTGTCAATGTATCTCTACGCGACACGTACTAACAGTTCTAACACTGTGTGTGCAGGACGTTGGGCGCGTGGCCGGCGGCGACGGTGTCGGAGCGGGAGCGGAAGGCGACGGTGGAAGGGCCGGTGTGCGGCGGCGCGCCGTGGCTGGTCACCGGATGGTTCTCCCGCACGGCCGGCGTCGCGGCGCCGGCGACGGTGAGGGCGAGGCCGCCGGCGGGCGCGGTCGGCCTGCGCGGCTTCGCGTTCGGCAGCGCCTTGCTCTGGGACCCTCGTCGCTGGGACCGCTTCCCCGTCTCCGAGCCCGACGTCTCGCAGGTAAGTTAATTACAGTAACTAATTAATTAATTAGCTTCCTTGTTTTAGTCAGCGATTCCCCGCATGACGACGGTCGCAGTGGTCTCGTCAAGGCAGCCGCGAATACGTGCTGCTTTTCGTCCACAATACTCGTGCTGTCATTTTGTATTTTTGTTGCTGTGCGCTGCTCGCCTGCTCCACTCTTTTACGCTGCGCCGCACGACAAACGGCCCGGACGACAAATAAACTAAAGCCGTAATTCACGCATGGCAGGCGCCGCCGTCACACTAGCAAAGCACTAGTCTACTAGCAAAGGGTGCAAAGAAGAACGTGGATTTCTCTTGTGTAGTCGCCCCTCACTTATATGCCGTTATACATCAAAGGAAACAGAGAGAACTCAGAAAAAATATCAAAAGATATGTATATACTACAAGTGTACAAAATATCAAAAGATATATATATGTACCTTCTCTCACAAACTATATTTTAATCATCTTACAGACCATCGATGATATCTACACGCACATGGCGTTGTGATTCCATTTTGGCAACCGATTTTAAGTTTTGTTAGCTGTAACTTTCTGATTCTTTTCAAAATTATTTGACCACTAGATTCACCTACTCATTCAAATTTACTTTTGAACAAAGTTGTTGCCCGTTATTTGCAAGTACGATAATATAGACATAAATATTAGGTAAATTATCCATATTAAAAAAAGGTCAGAATTGAACAACCATCATGATGCAGACCTGAATTCATCACTAGAGCACCACATGCAACCAAACACCAGGCTTACGTTGCTGCTCTGGTGCAATGTAAGTCATTGTGGGAAACCAATAAATTTGTAGAACTTGAATTCTTAGCATGAATATGATCAACCAGGCTCCCCCGGGCATGATTTTCAAAATACACCAAACTGAAGCGAGCAACCAAAGACACGCAAATAAATTAATCTTCTCTTTGAGTACTTACACTATTTTTTGTAGAAAAAGGATAACCCCATCCTTACTACTTGTAATACAACAAACCCCTTTCATTCATCTTGATCTTTAGTATTGACCTGGTCTAATCAATACATATGTTCCTTTTTTCAGGATTCGGTGAAGTTTGTGCAACGTTTGGCCGTTGAGGAGTACAACAAGTCGAGAGGAATGCCTAATCATGATTGCTCACAGATCATGGTGTGGCATGGAGATCAGTTCATCCCCACCTAGTAGCTTGTTGTCTAGCTCTCAATTAATCATACTATACAATACATACTTATCTAGTACTACTTGCATTAATTAGAACTACCAGATCATATATTCATGGACATTGGTTGCAAGACAGCTAAGCAAGTTTTGCAATATAGTGCTACCATCTATAAATTACGAGATCAAAAATATTATTGTTGTACCACAATGATCATGGATGTGTACCGTTCACTTTTTATACTATATACATCAGAAATAGCCTACTATCTTCTTAAGTTCACTCATCACTCGCTATCATACGCCAGTCAGTCAATGTTTGTTCTATGTAGACTAGAGAAAATGGGTTCATAAGGCCCCAACCCAGGCAGGTACAGGTTAGTCAATTTATAGGTTCATTCACTCGAAAAAATGCACCAAACCAAATTCATCCCTTTACGCGCCCATTACGAGTTAGCTACGCACATCCCCTAGCGACTATTGGCAGTACGCAACCGCATGTGCCCCTAACCATGCGCACTTCGCGGTTTCTTTTCTTGCCTCCTAGTTGTCCTCCCCAATCAGACCACCCGCCCCAACTATTGTGGTTTCGAGCCGTTTGCCCAAAGTTAATATAGGAGGAGGCCCTGATCTGATAGTTCCTAACATATTACTCGTCAGATTCCAACAATTAGCAAAATCCTCTTCTATAAATCTCTAAAGTTCATCCCGTGTTCTCCCTATTTCCAAGTTCTTCATAGGCTTGATTTCCTTATCAGCTTGATTGCAATGGAAGGAGAAAGTGATTATCAGATAGGCGGAAGCCAGTGCCCAATTCCTAGCCAGGCTGTCGAAGGGCAAGTTGTCCAGAAGATTGTTGCTGGTGGCTGATGTTGACCAGTTATGTCCTCGCAGCGACATCACAAGCTCACATCAGGCAACACACAACAACCAGCTAGCTTCAATCCTCCACCTTATTGTCTTTATGTTCATTTATTTTATCTCTAAGCAGACCGTGGTCTTTTCATGTAAAAATCTAGCGGTAGTCATTTTTCTTGTAATGGGTACCGCCGGTAAGATTATGATAACTTTGTCTTCTATACTATATTTATCGAATTTAGAGAAATTATTTCTAGTGTAATTATTATTTTAAAGGTATTATATTGAAACATAAACAAGGGATTCTTCTATAATTAGATGTTATAAAGATTAACTTTGTTGTCTTGATAGGGCCACCCGACATGATAGGGTCGTCCACGTGGGTACAATTGGCACTATACAATAACAAGACTAAAACTAAAATGAAAACATAATTTATTGTCCTATCTAGAATCAACTACAAATTGGCATCCCACATTTATTAGTAAATCAAATAGATTCGGTTAATTCCCTTTTCATTCTTAGTTTATTCTTGGACACAATTTTTTTGCAGACATTTATTGTGCATAGGTTGAGTCCAAATATATGGTTGTGATCTATTTATACCAAACATTTTTAATTATATTCATATCATTCATAGGTACAATTGTAGGTACATTTTTGTATCTAATAACAGTAAGAACATAATTCCTTTGGTACAATTAGAATGTAAACTTATTATTCAAAAAATCAAACATCTATCACTAGAAATACATCAATGCAAAATAATAACTTTATTAGTTGTGGATCGTGTTGTTTTTATCTCCATTTGGCACATTTCTTTCAACCGAATTCACTCTAAAGAGAAATAGTTATAACATTTTGACAAAATCACATCCATCATCCTTAGAACAATTTTTTCCGCTTGGATGTTCCATAGCGTTCTTATATGTGCATTTTATAATTAGGCATCTATAAATATCTTGATATAGAGTACTATAATGCAAGAAGTCTAATAAAAATTATATTAGTTGGGAAATATTTGTTGAAATTTAGTTTTGACTAGGTGATATAAAACTCTAGATCAGTCTACGAGGTGTCAACAAGTGTTTTTTCACCAAGCCCCCTGAGAGTTGGCATCTCTTGGTATTCTGTGGTCAAATACTCCCTTTCTACCCGGTTCAATTTACATACGACTAGTGTAGCATGTTTATAGTGCGCAAATGATTCATTAAAGAAAATCACTCATGTGTTTACAACACCACTCTCGTGTTCAGTGCGCCACTGCACATGAGTCAACTTAAATATCGTTGCCACCATAGTTGTTCACAAAAAATCATGTAAATATGAGTCTTATACAAAATTACAAATAGCCCCTTAGGCTAGATATTCAGAGCCCAGCAACGAGAAAGCATAGGAAAACTACAACTTGCCCCGAAGTTCCCATAGCCGATAGGCACTATTGAAGTCCTGAAGTTCCCACCAGATGTTGTTGTAATAACTTTTTTTTTAAAACGGGGGCAAAAGTTTTGCCCCATTTAATTAATTAAGGAGAAGTGTACACGAGTTCAAGAATGCAAGAAATATCACAATTACTCTCACGGCATCAAATCACCCAATCGCTTTAGCCCGGCAAATAACTGATAACTGTTACTGTGCCGATGTTGGATTTATTAATTTAACGCCGTCGTTAGGCTTCACTTCGTCATCTTTTGTTCTAAATGTCGCGCTAATTAAGTCTCGGCTATGGAGAGTGATATGGGCCCTGATGGATCAGTCCGCAGCACTAACCAGCTGGACCTCATCCAGCAAAGGCAGAAGCTGCATCCCCGTGTTCCATAGATTCTGCTCTCACGCTCTTTCTTCGTGTTCCCCATGGCAAGGATCTGTAAGAAGTAAATTCTCGCAGGAACACGTTTTCAGTACGTACAGGCATTACGAGATCCTGGCGCCACTCCCCTGAGCCGATGGCAGTAGCCCTGAGGCGTAGCCAGTGACGAGTGACAACGGTGGAACGGCCGGTGTGTCGCGGCTACGGCTTAGTGCCATGGGCGGTCACCGTCTGGTTCTCCATGGCCGTCATCGCTGGCAGGTAGCTGGATAAGCAACTCGGCACTTGCACACAATCGACGATGGTCACATTGTGGCCTTGGTGCCATGCTACAAGATCAGAGTGGAGCAGAGGCGGAGAAAGGTAAGATGCCGATCTTGGTGCTAGGTTCAGATGGAAAGACCATCTCTCTCTTGAGGTGGAGGGATCAGATACCATCGACAGTGTCAAGATGAAGATATATCAGGTGGACAGCACTCGTCCGATACAACAACGCCTCATCTTTGCAGGAGGGCCGGCACCCTGGCGGACTATAACATTCAGAGGGAATCTACCCTCCATTGGGTGCTCTGTCTTCGTGATTGTTCAGATGGATTGCCACGGCCATTCGACGTCTGGCCGAGTATTGTTGCAGTCCTTTTTATTTCCACTAGTGGTGTTTTATAGTGAAAACTTCTGTTGCGGTCTTGTTTATTTCCAGTACCAGTACGCTAACGCCTTAGGTGTTTCACTAGGTCTGCCTTTGGAGAACGAAGATTGACCAAAGCGAGCAAAAAGGGAAATAGAGGATAGGAGGCTCTTGTCGACCTCAAAGATGGCAGCGTGTCAAAGATCGCCAAAACAAAGCAGGATGGAGTGCATTTCAATCGCGAGTGTATTTCACTCATAATGACAAAGAAGCTGAACACCAAGTGCTCTCTCATACACAACAGCATGCACAACCAGTAGCTAGTAACGAATGTCTTTAAGGAGCATAGCTAGAAAATATACGACCATACAGGTTACAGGGCAAGCAGGATATATATCAGTAAATTAGTAGCAGCTTATGTCATCTCCAGTTTCCACCAGGCGTCAGCAACAGATTCCACACTTCATACTCCAGTTTGCATTAGAAAACTACCAACTTCTCCATGAAACTTTAGCTCACTGAGCCAACCTCCGCCATCCAGAAAGGATCGTGGAAAGAAAAATCCGCTCCGTCTTTAAACTTCCAAAGGTCACCTCCTTCAGGACCGGTGCTCCCAAGGACAAGCTTGTTGCACTTACTCACCATTTTTTTGTAACACTTTTTCACTTTGGAATATGCCTTATCTGTCGAAAACGGTGTGAACTCTGGATTGGCCATCATGATCACTACGAAACTCAGCACTCGTGCACTCCGAAAGAAGTACTTCAGGAAGGTGATCTCGCTTGGCTCCCCTCTGAACTCACGGATACTCATTGTGTTGATGCGGAAGATGACATTTATAACTGGACCAGACTCCTCCCAGAACTTGAGGGTGAGCTTATCAGTTGGTTGATCACATCTTTTGCTCTGCAAAAATTGATTAAAATATTCAATAGTTCAGAAAGCATCTGAGGACGGTGGGATGACATGGTGAATAAAGAAAGCCTCAAATTATATAATAAAAAATACATTATACTCGTGCATTGCTAATGCCAAATCTGACATCATCGAAGGAATCACAAATAAATAATTCCATGCAACAGCTACCACAAAGCATCAAGTAGCCTATTAGAACAAATAAAACATTTGTGCTGGCCCCTCAGGTATAACAAATTAGAAAGTGAGCCAACAGAGTTCAGTCTCTACAGAGCAAAGGTTTAAACACATGAACAGCTTGCCAGAAATATTCTTCAAGGCAAATTTGCAGATGAGGGCTATGACGACCGCTTAACATTTACTTAATCGGAGAAGGCTGCCTGATATTGTGCAATTAGTCTAGTACTCCCTCCATACCGGTTTAACCTACACATAGTTTAAGAAAAAGTTTGACCAAAAATTTGTTCAACAAAATGTGAATTATATGTCACAAAAATAATACCAATGAACTTTTTTTCTTAAACTACGTATCGGCCTACTAAACGGGTATGGAGGAAGTAGCATCAATTTGGTATGAGTGGTACGCCATACAAACCTCCCAATAAACTGTAGGCAGCAATTGTTAATAGTTTATTATGTGTAAGTTTAATCGGTTTGAGATAAACATTGCCAGCCATTGGCATCATCCACATCACAAACATTGCTAGCTAGTGTTAGTTACGTACACAATGGAATACACTAGAAGAAATAAAGATATAGCAGAAATCAATATAATAGCATACTGTGGCACACCAAAATTTCGATAGGAAATGCCATTAACACAAACAGATGAACCTGCAACACCGATAATTTTAGTTGGATACTCTAGTCTGTATGGATAGAAATGACCTGATGGCTGACAATAATAGGCAGTGCTTGGCTTTTTAGCTATAATTGGTCAAGTATGCCTAGTCATATTTCTGTTGTAATCATCACCTTGTTTGTTATATATTCACGGACAATTACTTAGCCTAGCCTTTGTAACTAAATACACAACTCACACCTCACAGTATAAGAAAACAAAAAGACCATAAAGCTCCAATAATAAATTGATAACTGAATAGACACATCAGTGCAAATAAACAGGAAACCACAAGCAATGAAATCTGCTGCAAGATCACAAAAAAACAGTGAAGTGTAGAGGAAATTGGTAAGCTTCAGCACGGATAAGCTGAGATAAATCGGTCAATAGCTTCCATTAGCTGTTTGAAAAAAAGTTAGAAAAGACAAATACTATTATCAGAGTCCTCTGTGAGCAAATAGAGCATTTTTGCACCTAAGCTTCAGCATCTACACTTCATGCATTCCTAACTGCTCAACAATAAGTTCTGCAAATTATTGAAGCAAAATGTACTAATTACCAAATAGTCTAGTGGTGCTGAGAAAAAAGCAAGAAGGATGTATGCGCTAAACAAGATTCTATGATCATTATTCCATAACAAAATAGATGTAAAGTCTGCAAAGCTAATTCCGCAATGGAAGTCCTGAGTCTTAACCACATTTGGCCAGAGATGTTCTTTAGTACTCCAATTTTCAGAAGTGAGCTAGGACAGCCAGTTTCTATATTAGTCGGGAATAAATAAGTCCCTAAGATCCTGATATGAAAAAACTAGAGTATACTAATCTGGTAAACCACCATCGGAACAGCCTAAATAACTGTCCACACAAATGTGCTAGACTGCTAGTGACCTACCATGCGTATTCAGAAGTTTGTAATAAGCAATGCATGTCTGTTACAGTACCATAGCACTGAGCAACAGTAGACATATGAACACATTGAGAAACAATATAGCAAGTAAATAAGGACATAATTAAGGAAGCAAAGCACTATAAATAAAGATACTGCACCAATGACCATTTTGCTACAGGAAATCCTTCATAATTATGATCTGTGTGCTAGTATATGTACCAGAGCCTACCAGGTTGTACAGAAGACCTGATGGCTACGAGTAAATGGGGAGGCATAACATTTTAACCTATATCTGGTTGCATATGTCACACATCATAACTAAATAGATGGCTCACATTTCACAGTACAATAAAGAGCTGCAACTATAAATCGATAACTGAATCGACACATCGATGCAAATAAGTCAGGAAACTGCAAGCAATAAAATCAGCTGCAAGACCAGAACAAAATTAGCATGTAACGTGTAGAGAAATCGGTAAGAATGTAACCAAACTATTTAGCCTATAACTGGTTACATATGTCAAATATCATAGCTGGCCAATTATGCCTTGTTATCCAGACTGATGCTCTCATCACCTTTACTTAACTTGTGGTAAAAAATATTTAAACTAGCTTGCACAACATTCACATCACAGTGGAAGAAGCAAAAGACGAAAAACAAATATGGCTGACTAGAAAGATCTGTGCAACCAGCCACAACCAGAACACTATGTACAAGCAGCAATAGCACACAAGAAAGGTGTAAAATAATGTAAGCACAACATGAGTCGGCGACAACGAATACCATAATATGCAGTCTCTCAACATTGGGAAAGCATCTGAGGAAGGCAAGCAGCATCTTGACGTCATCGTGCACCCCAAAACAGACGCCCAGACTCAGAACCTTCACGCTCGTGAGCATGGTACTTGCGCTCGTCTTTATCCCAGGCTGAAATTCGAGAGTTCAAGAATGAAGATTCACGCATTAATTGAGTCATCAGTTGGACATAATAATTGGTAACCAAACAAGTGGAAAGAGTTGAGACGGGAGATGTATGTACCACGATGACGGAGTCTCGGATCTCCAGGACATGATGTGGCTCCAAGTATCCCAACACTTGCAGCTTGGGGGCATCGCCAATCCTGACTCTGGTGCGCAAGCCACGAGCTTTGGGGGATGATCGATACATGATGAGCCGCTCAAGGAGTGGAGCCTTGACCACCGCGATGTCCTCGATACTCGAAAGAGAAATCTGCACGCACCGTAGGCTGTGGCTGACGAGGCGGAGACGCAACCCCTGCTCCATGCATCCGAGGATGTTGAGGATCTCCAGCGCGGGGCTCCTGTCGACGAGGGATTCGACGTCTCCGTGGCTCAAGAAGACGCAGCAGATGCCGAGCTCGCGGAGGTGGGGGAAGGAGGCGCCCCGCAGGACGGCCGTTTCAGGCAGCTTCCAGTGGCCGAGGTAGAGGCGGGTGAGGGTGGCGATGCTGAAGACCGAGGCGGGGAGGGGCGGGTGGCGCGGCCAGGGGCGGTTGATGAGGACGAGGTCCTCGACGCCCTTGGCGGCGAGGAGCTGGAGCCAGCGCGCGAGCTGGGGGCGGTACGAGCTCATGTTGGTGCAGATGAGGCGGACGCGCTGGACGGGGCCCGGGTGCGCCTCGAGGATGCGGGAGACGGCGGCGGTGATGGCCGGCGAGTTGGCCGGCGTCAAGGGCCAGCGGTGGCCTTCGGGGAGGAGGTGGGCGTCGTAGAGGAGGAGCGGCGTGGAGAGCCAGATCGGGCGCCAGCGGGAGGAGAGGACGGCGGTGCGCGCGGCGTCCTTGACGGGGAGGCGGGAGACGATGTCGCGCAGGAGCTCGAGGGGTAGACGGCTGGTGTGGTCGGCGCCGCCGGAG
Organism: Dactylis glomerata; assembly: GCA_007115705.1. Lineage (NCBI taxonomy): Eukaryota > Viridiplantae > Streptophyta > Magnoliopsida > Poales > Poaceae > Dactylis > Dactylis glomerata. The sequence goes on along the minus strand of QXEO01000041.1, from coordinate 221,974 downwards.
CCGGCGTGGGCGGGAGGAAGCGGCCGGCAGCAGTAGACGGGGAAGTCGGGGAGGTTGGCGTAGATGTGCTGTAGCATGGTCTCCGCTAATTGGTCCAGCTCGTGCGGATCAGCGCCCTGGCGCCGTGCCTCGGCCGCCGTCGCTGGGTCGACGTTGGTGAACGGTGTCCGCCCGGCCATGGTCGCCGGCGGGTGAGCCTGAGGGCTGAGGCGGCGAGGGTTTCTGGGGTTTCTGCGAGTGTGGCGTGGAGTGGGTGTGGAGGCGGATGGTCGGCTGTGTAGTGGATCTAGGGTACAGGAATTTGTTGGGCCAGATTCCGACATATGTTCACGGGCCATGGATCAGCCACTTGTTCGACTTGTTTATTCCTTTCCATTTCTCCCTGGCGAGTGCTGACAATCCCCCGGGGCTGGAATTCCAGCCCCCTGGTCGTGGTGTTGACACGTGTCCTATTTAGATCTTCAATCCCATAGGTTGCTCTAATGGAGCAAAAGAATATCACTCGGAGCAAAATATTTGTGTAATTATAGCAAAAAAAAATTTACCTAAATCCCACAGGTTGCTACAATGGAGCAAAAATGTGTCGTCCGGAGCAAAATATTTGTGTAATTATAGCAAAAATTATTTTTATCTAAATTCCTCAAATACTTCTATAAAGCAAAAAACAACTCGTTTTTGTTTCATCGTAGCAAAAACAGTTTGACCAGCACATCATAGAGATTAACGGCGAAATCGTGAGAGACCTAAAAAATTATACTATAGTAGCAACACCTCAATATGATTGTAGCAGAATAATACTTCCAATGATGCAAATCCACAAATATGTAGCAGAAAAAATCTTATAGTGCTAATCCACAAAATTCGTATATAGCAAAAAATTACTTGTTATAATACAAATCCAAACAAGTATTGTAGCAAAAATCATATGATGCTAATCCACGGAAGGAGCTGCGCAGCAATGTCAAGCGAGGAGGAGCCTCGTAGCAGCGACGCCCACCCGCCACACGCCGCCCTTCGCCGCCGCCTCCGGTGTGGACGCCCGAGGCCTGGAACAACGGCGATACGACCGCGCTGCTCGAGGCCTGGGGCCCACGCCACCTCTGCGCCTACGGCGGCCCCCTCCGCACCGTCGACTGGCGCGCCTGCGCCACCGCCACGCCGCTGGGAGCAGGTGCCTCGCCGGTGGCAGCCGCCGGTGGGAGCAGTGCGCCTCGCTGCAGCGCCGCGCCTCGCCGGTGGGAGCGCCGCATCTCGCCGATGGAAGCAAGGCGTCTGCGCTATGCGAGCAAAGTATGGTGGTGGTGGTGGAGAAGAGCTGCGGCGTCTGCGCGGGTCGGCGGTGGAGAAGAGCTACGGCGACGGCGCTGCTGCGCGGGTAGACGGCGGCGTGGGTAGGCGGTGGAGAAGAGCTGCGGCGGCGCGAGTAGGCAGCTGCACAGGTAGGCGGTGGAGAAAAGCTACGACGGCGCGGCTGGACGAGGCGGTGGCTGAGCGGCGGCGGCCGGCGGCGGCTGAGGACGCAGAGCGTCGGCGACGGCTGTGGACGCCGGGCTCCGCCGGAGGTCGCCTCGGTGTGGGCAGGAATCGGTAGCGCAGCGACAGAACGGGTGTGGGTGAGTTGAGGATGGGCTCGTGGGGAAGATAAGGGCATGTACAATGGTATGCCCCAGAGGTGCTGCCTCACAACTTTAGCTAGGTTTGGGTGGTCCAACTTAGGCTTGGATGATTACTTTTAGAGAAGCAGTCTCTTCTGTAGGAGGCTGCCTCTTCAACACTAAAAGTGAAGAGGAAGGAAAAAAGGTGAGAGAGAAGGAGAGAAACTAAAACTGCTTTTAAGGAGAGAGCAAGTATCATGGGTTGGACCAATATTCTTCACACCTATTGCTTCATTTACTTTTTAGGTTCATGCTTACGTGGGGCAGTAGCATACCACTGCCCCCATTGCTCATGCCCTAAGGTTCTGCGGGCCCCACGGGACACGTGTCACGCGCTGAAGGAGGAGGCTGGATGAGGACGCAGCCTCCGGGTGAATATAAGCATTTTCCTTTCTCCCTCGGTCCACATGAAAATAAAACTCTCCTGATCTTTTTCTTTTCAAAATGCTACACCCTCCATTTTATAAAATTTATCAAAGGAAGTATACTAGCTCCCTATGTCTTACTAAATTGAAAAGCCATGCCCGGGCTCAAATGCTACCGTGGGCCCAAACTTCACGCTTGTTGTTGTCCGTAGCTTCATCGTTAGACCTTATCTGGACTTGTGGAACATCACACCATTTTTGGTCTCTCCCCTTCCTCTCTCTCTGCCTACAGCTTCCCTCTACTTTTTCTTGATCTCCAGCTTGTCCGGTTAGTGGAGGAGGGGAAAGGGGCTCTGCCCCTCCCACTCCCCTGTAAATCCAATTTCAGATTCATCTGTGTGATGCTGTTTGGATTTGGTTCGTCCGCCATGAGGTCAGGAGGAGTTGCTGAGCTCACGTTGCGATGGTACTGGGAGTTTTCATTGTTCTTTGCGTTGGTCTGCTTCCAGATCTTGTTAATAACACTAGGCAGATAAATCCGCCTTAGAATTGTTGTCTTCCCTATAATATATTTCGCTAATTCCATGTCCTTTGCTGCATCTATCCTCGGATTTGCTTCTTACAAATTGTTCACTCCGGATTTTGGTTTTCTTCCTCTCCCGTGGAGTTCAACGCGGATTGGTTTGGGGCTTGCGCAAGGTTTTTATGTCAAATTTTGGCACTCAATTTGCATCATCATAATCAGGCTAAGATGATACTGTTGTGGGCGTCGGTACAACAAGACAGAGATGCCAGTCCATGTCCGTTAAGGTCTTCTGTTCCCTTAGGGCAAAATAGGAATACACTTGTTCTGTCCGAATCTTAGCATGCTTGTAGGGTCAGGATACCAAGAGCATCTGTGCTCGGGATCAAAAGAGCATTTTCCTCTACGATGAAGAATTGTAGAGCCCTCTATCAACGAAACTATTTGTCGACAGATTCACTGTAGACCTTGAATAGTGTGAGAAGAGGGGTCGGCCCAGGGACAGGATTCACAAAGATATGTGTGAACGCTACACTAAGTAAGAACTTAGACACAACTGTAGTATCAGATGTGGCACAGAGCTGTTGGATAATTAGGCATAATTTCCATGATTAATTCCATAATATTAAATATGACAATACCAGCTACTACTACATGTAACTCGAACATACTAGATGTACTGAACAGCAAGATAAACGAAAACAAGTAGCAGCGAAACATGTATTCGTAGAACATGATGAACAGATAAACTGCAGTAGACCGCACGTACCGCTCGTTTGCAGATGTAGTCGTTGCAGTAACGTTGTTGATGACAACGTTGGAGAAGACTGGTCGAAGCAGACGGCGATGAAGATGGCGGTAGGCAGTACCGCCCGACTTGGATGGAAGACGACCCATGATGAAGAGCTTGAGCAGTCGCGCAGAGCGCTTCCCAAAAACCTAATTCGCCCTCTCCCGTACAGGATCGCAAAGGCGAGTGGTTCCGGAGACCTGCTCTCCCGTTCCCCGGTGCACACCGGCGCTCGGGATGGAGTAGACTACGGAGGCGGCGCAAGCAGCGAGAGATGGCAAAAACCCTAGATCGGTTTCAGATATGTGCGGCGGTAGCCGGGCAAGAGTTTATATAGGCGGCGCAGCGGAGAAACCCTAGGCAACGTGGGCCACGCCCACGTCGCACGCCCGAGTCGGTTACAGCATCCCACGATCCGGGAGCGACCCGAACCGGCTAGCTGTGACGCGTCCGTCAAGGACTCGGTCAAACGTTTGGTTTTCCTGTGCAGCAAAAAGATAAGCTCGGCTCCGAGGCTCAATTCCGCAAACCGCAGCGCGCGCGCGTCGTGACTTGTCGAGTCGAGTCGAGACGAGACGAGCGAGCGAGGAGGTGGAGGAGGAGCGCGTGTGTGGCACTTCTCTTCTCACTCACTTACCAAGTGGTGCAACACCCCACCTTATATGTTGGTCTATATCTCTCCCAACTTTCCATGTGGGACTAAACTTAGCTCCCACCCCTTGCATTTGTGCAGCTAACAACTTGGGCTGCATTTACATGGACTTATACACATGGGCTTTGAGATTTCTAGGAATTCCTGAAATCTAGTATGGGCCAAGCTGAAATGGCCCAATATTTCAACAATCCCCCACCAGATCTCAAATGCCCATTTAGAGATTTGCCAAACCTCACTACTTGTTTATATACCAGTGTTTCCGCAGAGACTGTTAAGTTGAACTTCCGCCTAGAATCTTAAGCTACGTCTATCAGCAACTTGAACAATGGACTACGCCTTGAATTGCAAGTTCTGTGCGTCAAGATTTCACTTAAAGCTATAACCAGTACATGGCTGCCAGTAGCCTACCCCGCAGGTTGGAGCATATGCGTCGTACTCCATGGTCTCTTCATGAGCTTTCTAGAGATCACCCAAATCTCATAGACTGCAACGTTTAACAATCGAGCTCATATAGGTGTGTTCTTTCAAGAATGCTCTGTAGGACAGCATCTTTGCTAATCATAGCCAACAGAAACACATTAAGGCATGTTGCCAACCTGCCTTATAGATTTTGAGAGTTTTGCATCTTCACATAGAGAGGGTTACAGAATACTCTCCTCAGTTAAACCACTAGCTTGTTTTCCTAGGTCCTAATTCACGGAATCTCCGATCACAAAGGTTGGGTTACCAGTATGGCATAACATCTATGGGTCTTAAACCCATCTCCCTTGATGCACTGTCTATCACATTGCGTGATAGTCCCTTTGTAAAGGGATCTGTCAGGTTTTTGTCTGTTTGAATATACGTAACAGTTATTACTCCGGAGTTTCGCAATTTCCTGACAGACTTCAAACGTCTTTTAACGTGTCTTGATGACTTCGTGTTATCCTTAGAATTGTTCACTTTGACAATAACTGTTTGGTTGTCACAATTCAAGAGGATGGCCGGCACAGGTTTTTCAACCACCGGCAAGTCCATCAAGAGCTCACGCAGCCATTCTGACTCTACAGTGGCTGTGTCTAAAGTAGTAAGTTCTGCTTCCATAGTTGACCTCGTCAATATGGTTTGCCTACATGATCTCTATGATACGGCCCCACCTCCAAAGGTAAACACATACCCACTAGTGGCTTTGATATCATCTACATCAGAGATCCAATTTGTATCACTATATTCTTCAAGCACAGCAGGGTGCCCTGAATAGTAAATCCCGTAACTCATTGTACCACATAGATAGCGCATGAACCTTTCAAGTGCATGCCAATGATCAATACCCGGGTTTGACATAAACCTACTCAACTTGCTCACAGCAAAAGAGATGTCAGGTCTTGTCGCGCTCGCTAAGTACATGAGTGAACCAACGATCTGAGAATATCTCAGTTGATCTATTGGTTCGTTCTTGTTCTTACGTAATATCACACTGGGATCATAAGGTGTTGGAGAAGACTTGCTATCAATAAAGCCAAACCGGCTCAAGATCTTCTCAACATAGTGGAATTGCGATAAAGTAATCCCACTCTCGTTCTTATTCAGCTTGATGTTCAGGATCACATCAGCTTCTCCCAGATCTTTCATATCAAAGCACTTTGACAAGAAAGACTTGACCTCAAGTATCACTTTCATGTTTGTACCAAAGATGAGAATATCATCAACATACAAACATAATATAACACCTTCGCCCCCACCATGGCGATAGTATACGCACTTGTCAGCCCCATTAACGACAAAGCCAACAGAAGTTAAAGTTCTGTCAAACTTCTCATGCCATTGCTTAGGTGCTTGTTTCAGGCCATATAAATATTTTAGCAACTTGCACACCTTTGTCTCTTCACCTTTTACCACAAATCCATCAGGCTGATCCATATAGATTTCCTCTTCCAACTCTCCATTAAGGAAAGATGTCTTTACGTCCATTTGATGAACGATAAGACCATAAGAGGCAGCCATGGAAAGTAGTACTCGAATGGTGGTTAGTCTTGCGACAGGTGAATAGGTGTCAAAGTAATCTTCGCCTTCTCTCCGTGTGTAGCCTTTCGCTACAAGTCTCGCCTTGTACTTTTCAATAGTACCATCAGGCCTTAGCTTCTTCTTGAACACCCACTTGCAGCCCACAGGCTTACAGCCATGGGGGCGCTCTGATAATTCCCATGTTCCATTAGAAATAATCGAGTCCATCTCATTTTGGACAGCTTCTTTCCAATCATCTGCATCTGGTGATGCATATGCCTCAGCAATGGACTTGGGAGTATCATCCACAAGGTACACAATGAAATCATCACCGAAGGACTTTGTAGTCCTCCGTCTCTTGCTCCTTGTAGGAGCTTCATTGTCATCCTTCTCATGAATGTTCTCAAAAATGTTCTCATGCGGTTGCTCAAAATAATCATCAGATGCACTAGATTCAGGAATTATCTCAGAAGAAAATCTAGCAGTGCTATGCATATCTTTCATAGGAAATATATTCTCAAAAAATGTTGCATCATGAGATTCCATTATAGTGTCAACATGCATATCAGGTACCTCGGATTTGACTACTAAAAATCTATAACCAATGCTCCGCCGAGCATAACCTAGAAAGATATAATTCACAGTCTTTGGTCTAAGTTTGCGTTTCTTTGGGATGGGAATGTTGACCTTCGCCAAGCATCCCCAAGTGCACAAATACGAAAGTGATGGCTTTCTCCCAACCCACTCCTCATAAGGGGTTTTCTCTTTATTCTTGTTAGGAACTCTATTCAGGACATGACATGCAGTCAACAAAGCCTCCCCCACCATGCCTTCGATAAACTAGCAGTGTCGAGCATGGAATTCACCAAGTCAGACAGCGTGCGGTTTTTCCTCTCGGCCACCTCATTAGGTTGGGGCGAGTAGGGAGGCATCCTCTCATGAATAATACCGTGTTCCTCACAGAATTCGTCAAAGATTTTAGGAAAATACTCTCCACCACGATCCGACCTAAGACGTTTGATCTTTCTCTCTAGTTGATTTTCAACTTCGGCCTTATATATTTTAAAGTAGTCTAAAGCTTCATCTTTAGTTCGCAACAAGTAAACATAGCAAAATCTAGTCGCATCATCAATCAATGTCATAAAATATCTCTTTTCACCTTTTGTCAACACACCATTCGTCTCGCATAGATCAGAATGTATGAGTTCTAGAGGTGCCAAGTTTCTCTCCTCGGCCGCCGTATGAGGCTTACGAGGTTGCTTCGATTGCACACAACTATGGCACTTAGAACCTTTGGCAATAGTGAATTTCAGAATTAAACTCATGCTGGATAACCGAGACATCAAACCAAAATTAATGTGACATAAACGAGAATGCCAAACACTGGTATCATCATTAACACCGCCACAAATATGGTTCACGGATTTATTACAGAAATCTGAAAGTGAAAAGCGGAACAAGCCTCCGCACTCATAGCCTTTTCCAATAAATTGTCCATGCTTGGGAACGACTACCTTATTCGACTCTAAAACAACCTTAAACCCATCTCGGCAGAGAAGGGAACCGCTAACAAGATTCTTATTCATAGAAGGGACATGCTGCACGTTCCTCAGCTGCACGATCTTCCCCGAAGTGAACTTCAGATCTACTGTGCCAATCACTATGAACAGAGGCATGTGACCCATTGCCCATTAGGACGGAGGAATCCCGTGCGGCCTGGTAAGAAGTGAACATAGAGATGTCAGCACACACATGAACGTTAGCACCCGTATCAATCCACCAAGAGGGAGATTGAAATACTAAAAGAACAGTAAATAGATTACCATACCCATCAGTATTGCTAGCAGTCACGACGTTGACATTCTTGGCCTTTTTCCCTCTGTGGTCTGCGCGTTCTGGGCAGTCCTTGGAAAAGTGGCCAGGCTCTCCACAAGTGAAACAAGTCAGATCACTCCTATCCCTGTTCGGCTTCTTCTTCTTGAAGGTTGTAGTCTTTACAGGCTTGTTGAAAGAGGGCTTGAAGTTCCCTTTGTTTTTGCCTGAGGATTTGCCTTTCTGCTGCAAAAAGTTAGCAGTAGCATGACCCTCTCCTTTCTCAGTAGTGTCCTTAGCACGAGCCTTCTCCTCAACATCAAGGGACGCTATCAGATTTTCAACTGATATCTCCTGTCTCTTGTGTTTGAGAGCTGTGGCAAAGTTCCTCCATGAAGGGGGCAACTTAGCAATAATGCAACCCGCATAAACTTGTCGGGTAAGGCACACTTAAGGAGTTCAAGCTCTTTGGCAATGCATTGTATCTCATGAGCTTGTTGAACCACAGGAAGGTCCTTAGTCATCTTAAAATCATGAAAGCTCTCCATGATGTATAGTTCACTGCCAGCATCTGCAGCACCAAACTTCGCGTCCAGTGCGTCCTAGAGCTCCTTTCCGTCTTTTATGTGCATAAACACATCACACAGACGGTCAGCAAGAATGCTCAGAATGCATCCCACAAAGATAGTATTGGCTTCCTCGAACTTTTTCTGATCATCTTCAGACATAGTTCCTTCAGGTTTGCCTTTACTAATCTGGAACACTTTCATCGTGGTCAGCCAAAGCTCAGCCTTGTACTGCCACCTCTTAAAGTGCACACCGTTAAATTTATCCGGCCTCAGTGCATCGGTAAAACCAGCCATTGATAATTCAGGAGATTGCCTACCATTAGGTTTTTGGATTGTTGGATAATTAGGCACAATTTCCATGATTAATTCCATAATATTAAACATGACAATACCAGCTACTACTACATGTAACTCGAACATACTAGATGTACTGAACAGCAAGATGAACGGAAACAAGTAGCAGCGAAACATGTACTCGCAGAACATGATGAACAGATAAACTGCAGTAGACCGCACGTACCGCTTATTTGCAGATGTAGTCATTGCAGTAACGTTGTTGATGACAACGTTGGAGAAGACCGGTCGAAGCAGACGGCGATGAAGACGGCGGTAGGCAGTACCGCCCGACTTGGATGGAAGACGACCCATGATGAAGAGCTTGAGCAGTCGCACAGAGCGCTTCCCAAAAACCTAATTCGCCCTCTCCCGTACAGGATCGCAAAGGCGAGTGGTTCTGGAGACCTGCTCTCCCGTTCGCCGGTGCACGCCGGCGCTCGGGATGGAGTAGACTACGGAGGCGGCGCAAGCAGCGAGAGATGGCAAAAACCCTAGATCGGTTTCAGATATGTGCGGCGGTAGCCAAGCAAGAGTTTATATAGGCGGCGCAGCGGAGAAACCCTAGGCAACGTGGGCCATGCCCACGTCACACGCCCGAGTCGGTTACAGCAGCCCACGATCCGGGAGCGACCCGAACCGGCTAGCTGTGGCGCGTCCGTCAAGGACTCGGTCAAATGTTCGGTTTTCCTGTGCAGCAAAAAGATAAGCTCGGCTCCGAGGCTCAATTCCGCAAACCACGGCGCGCACACGCGTCGTGACGTGTCGAGTCGAGACGAGACGAGCGAGCGAGGAGGAGGAGGAGGAGCGCGCGTGTGTCACTTCTCTTCTCACTCACTTACCAAGTGGTGCAACACCCCACCTTATATGTTGGTCTACATCTCTCCCAACTTTCCATGTGGGACTAAACTTAGCTCCCACCCCTTGCATTTGTGCAGCCAACAACTTGGGCTGCATTCACATGGGCTTACACACATGGGCTTTGAGATTTCTAGGAATTTCTAAAATCTAGTATGGGCCAAGCTGAAATGGCCCAATTAAAACTGGCAATCGGGCCGGGTTTGGCCAGGTCAAACTCAGCAAAACCCATGCCCGATTAACAAATGGGCAAAGATCTCTGCCCGCGACCCTGCCCATGGGTCTAAAATCAGACCCGTGCCCGAACCCGATGGGTCACCTGACCCGATGGGTTGCCCATCGGGTCTCCAAACAGACCACAAAATAACAGAATTCTTTAATTTTGAAAGCACATCACAGAGACATAATCATATTAAGTGTTCAAGTGCATCACAAATAGATGTTGTATAGCACGATTACATTTTTCAAAGCACATCACACAATCAGAATCAGACCACAATTACACAATAAATAGGTAAAGTCACAGCCTCACAGCAAGTCACAGTTTCATAGCAAGTCACAGAGATTGGCAGTGACATATTTAGTCCCCGAGAAAAGCTCAGTGATGTCAAAGAAAATCTTCAGCCTACCACAATGTTCTTTTGCAAACTTCCAATCAGCGTTGGTTGGACAACATTCAAATAGTTTTTCCCTCGTGCTTAGCTTTTCAAAAATTGGAATGTATTGTAATGCAATCTCCAGCATTATATATGTTGAATTCCACCTAGTTTTACAATCCAGATTTAACCTTCTAGTATAGTCAATATTCAGAGTCCTAGCCATTTTCTCAAACTTCTCATGCCTTTTAGGTGTGGCTGACCAATACGCCACACTTTCACGTACTCTACCAATACCCTCCTCCATTACCTTCATCCCATCTTTAACAATCAGATTTAGGACATGTGCACAACAACGCATATGAAGGTACTTTCCATTCAACATAAGAGAAGTAGTATCCAACTTATCTGTCAACTAGTCGACGGCCTTATCATTACTTGTGCAATTATCCAAGGTAATAGTGGATACCTTGTTCTCAAGATGCCAATCAACAAGGCATTCATACAAAGCTTGACAAATAACCTCGCCGTTATGCGAACATGGCACATAAGCAAACCTAAGACACATGAACAAACAGATCAGATTCACAGTAACCTAAGACACTTTCGCCGTTAGAAGGATTTAAAAGGTTCACTTTAACAAACTAACCTCAAAATGAAGCTTTTCAACTTCCAATGTTCATCAATAAAATGAGCGGTAACAACCATGTAACCCTTCTTTTGATGGTCTGCTGTCCACATGTCCGAGGTGATGGCTACTCGGTATTTGAAGTTTGCAAAATACTTAACCAACGATTCTTTTTTAGCGCCATGCATAAGTAAAATATCCTTCCTAGTACAAACATAGAAAGTAACACAATAAGAATAATAGCTACTATGCATTGATTCTTTTCAAACTTTTTAACTAGATGATTACCTAATGGTATTCCTTGAGACCATCTTGAACAAGGGTTGCAGTGTCTTGCAGAATTGGCAAAACAAAGCATGCTCCACAATTGATAAAGGATATTCATGAACACATATCATTAACGCAAGATCCTTCCTAGCAAGTTCTTGGTCAAAAACTCCACAGTTATCCAGATTGACACTCCCATCTGCATTTTCAGACAACCTTAATTTTTGTTGCTTAAGGCCTACAAGTGCACACTTAGCAGGACAAGATTTTAAGTGATTCTGCAAATGTTTAGTGCCACCTGTACTTGCTGCACTAAGCCATTTCTTACAATACATGCATTGAGCTTCCCATTTCCCTTGACGAATCTCTTTAGTGAACTCCTTCCACACAGCCGATGTAAGCTTCCTCTTTGACCCAACTCTAACAGATTCACTAGGTTATGTACCTTGTGTGGATGGCTCTGTTGTGGAATCAGCATGAGGACTGCCACCCACGGCTGAGCTATCCACTGCCGGCTGCGAAGAGTTGTGCTCCGGGGAAGCCATTCAACTAATGTGCAAAAACAAAACAGTTCAGATTCTAATACTGTGCAAGAACACAACTACACAACAATTCATGGTTGAGAGGAAGGGATACGTGAGCAAAACTGAACCCAAAAAATACGTACTTTAGCAGGCTGTGCTGTTCCTGGAGAAGTGGAGATGGCGGTCGTTGGCAGGAAGATTGCGATCGTACGCGTCCGGGAAGATGGCGGTCGTCGCCGTCCGGGAAGATGGCGGTCGACGGCATCCGGGATGCAGCGGCGAGCCGACGATAGTAGCTAGCACATGGTGTTAGACGGGGGAGTGGAGCGGTGGGAGAGGCGAGCCGGCGGCGGATCTCGCAGTCCTGCGTGTGTGCGGCTGCGGGGAGTGAGAGACGGGGGCAGGGGCAGGGGGCAGCGGCTAGGTTTTGCGTCTGGCTAGGTTTTGCGTGGCTGAGTGCCTGAGGTGCGTGTGTGTCTCCTGTGGTAATGGGCCTTGGGGTGTTGGGCTGTGTAATTTGTGGATCTGTTACTGTGATGCAAAGTATATTAGGACCCACCTGTCAGCTAATCGGGCGACCCATCGGGCAACCCATGGGTCTAAGCTTGTGCCCATGCCCTACCCATGACTAATCGGGTCACCCATGGGCATGACCCATGGGAACAGCGACCCATACCCTGCCCATTCGGGTCGGGTGCCCATGGGCGAGCGTGCCCATGGGTCAAATTGCCGGGCTTAGGCCCAATATTTCAACAGGAGCAACAATGGAGCATACCTAGGAGCCTCTGTTGTTGTGATCTAGGGTTTGAGCTAACCAGAAATGCTGGAGGCAATTAATGGAATGCCAAGAGGCTTTGGTCATGGCAAGTGACTTGTTGATCGGAAAGTTGGTCGTCGGCTCTGATTGCTTAAGCGTCATGCGGAATCGGAAGGAAGCAACAAGGGGACACTACGCACGTATCATTCAGGAGATCAAGGCAGACGTATTGGGTTCGAAGGCATCTTGTTTTGCCACGAAACTCGCATGTTCAAAAAAGTATCTCATAAGCTAGCAAGGAGCTCTTTGTTTTCTAATTTAGGTCGCCACTTGTGGCTAGTTGCTCCTCCTAAGGGCACTTGTTTCCTGCTGAACATTATTATCTAAATAAAGTGAAAGGTCTAACAAAAATTAAACCCTTGTCTTATCTATTTAAAAAGGCTAAAGTATACATACGACCACAAGTAATAAAAAAGGATGCAACACCCCATGAGGTTGAAACTGACATATACTTAATCCTCCAAGTTTTAATCCTCCAAAGTTTGCAAAACTAGAAAATTGACCTTCTCCACACCCTCCTAAACTGTTTCGGAGCGGTTTTGAACATGTGGCAATGTGTAGTGCAGTTGCGTTGACTTGTACTGCCATTTTTTCGCGAAAACGCAAAAGCTTTGCATTTCGATTCATTAATAGAAAATGAGTAATTTTTACAAGCCTAAGAAAAGGTTGATACAATCATCACTCAAAACAAGACTATGACTATAGGATCCTAAACACAAGTTACAATAGACACCTCCATACTAAACACAGCGTGGAAGCCAACCACTCAAGCATAGCTGCGTCATAACCCACGAAAGCCCCCGAGGGGAAGAGGAAGTCCAATTTTGCAAATAAGGGTAGAACTGAGCCATTCTGCTCTGGAGAGTCGAAGACGCTGCGGACTGCGGGTGACAAGGGTATGACTACCAAGGCCCATGACGTTGGCACCCCTGAGGTCTGTTCGGGTAAAGGCACATAGAAACATAGGCCCAAGATAGAGGCCGAAGTGTAGTTGTAGTCGAATATAGAAACTACATTGCAAACCACCGCGTATGACTAATTTGTATCGAACCCGGCCGGATCCTCAAGACCTGGCCACCTACAAATAGGGGCCAGGAGAGGCCGGCTAGGGACACATCGAAATTGAGCCAGTAAAATCTAAGCTTATTCTCAATACACATCAAGTTTCGCCTTGTTTGTCTGATTCTTTACCTTCGAGTTCATCTGACGCCCTCTTTCCTCGATCCAAAGTCCTTCATCTAGGACATTGCTGAGTTAAACCCTTATTAATTGGCGCCGACCGTGGGGACCTTGGGTGTTGGAGTCATGAATTCGATAGTTTTTTCGTCTTCATCTAAGAACAGCTCGAAGATCGACAGAAACCATATCGCTATTGGATCCGTAGATTTTCAACCACACCCACCCACCCTAGCTCGGGTCTTTGCAAATCTTGATCAGGAGATGGATCTGACGATTGGGAGTTTCAACTTTCACGTCAGGTCTCTAGGCTCTGTTCGCCTTTCAGATCCAATAAATTCGGGTCCATCGGCAGGACAAACCGCAATCGCGGAAACCTCAGAACTTCAGTTGGATCATCCAGTGAGGTAAACTCATCGGTCAACATCAAGCCAATGAAAAGTAAAGGAAACACAATCGAGGAACTCGATGAAATCATGGAAAATCTAGACCTAGAAGAATCATTGGGTTACTCGGACATGGCTTCCGATGAAAATCTCAACAACATCAGCAACTATTGTGAAGAGGATTTCATCGCCTGCAACGGCAATGTCTCCAGCAATTCTGAAGGTACATGGAGGTCGGGACTAAAACTACACGGCGATGAGCAAATAACACTCTCTTCAGGTTCCAGCCAATACGCTAGCAATCAACATCGGGTGTACATCATAATAAACATCCGAAGAATTCGATGCCAAAAATAACCCAGTTATCAACCCGCAAAATCTTGAGCGAGGAGCCAATCATAGAGCAGAAGGAGAAATAGTGTTAGCTGTTGTGACAAGGGAAAAAGTTCATCTTTCAGCAGCAGAATGGCAGATGATCAAGACAACAGTAAACCATGGTGCAGTAATATTAGCAAACTCGACAAGGGAAGTTTTAATGGGGTACCAATACGCCCTGCATTAGCAAAAGAAACTAATGCTGCGGGAAAAAGCGAAATAAGAAGAAGACACGAGACAGCCAACGCAGCAAGCAGGATATTGTGAGAGGAACGTGATATGTTGCAAACGTATCTATAATTTTTGATGCTCCATGCTTGTTCTATACCAATTGCTTTATGTTTTCTTTACACTTCGTGGAATTTTTATGTATTTTCTGGAACTAACATATTAACAAGATGCCACACTACCAGTTTCTGTTTTCTGTTGTTTTGTATTTCAGAAAAGTTACCCAGGAAATTTTCTCCGAATTGGACGAAACGAAAGCCAAACCTCCTATTTTTCCCGACACAAAGACGGAGTCCAAAGCAGAGACGGAGGAGGGTCAGGGGTTGGCCACACCATAGGGTGGCGCGGGCCCCCCTAGTCGCGCCACCATGTGGTGTGGGCCCCTGGTCCACCCTCTGACATCACCCTTCTGCCTATATATTCTCTCCGAGGCGAAAACCCTCAATCGTCCAGTCCCCATCCACAAAAAGTTCCGCAGTGCCGCCGCCATCGAAGACCAATTTTGGGGGACAGAAGTCTCTGTTCCGGCACCCTACCGGGATGGGGAATTGCCCCGGGAGCCATCTCCATCGACTCCACCGCCATCTTCATCGCTGTTGATGTCTCCCATGATGATGAGGGAGTAGTTCTCCCCCGAGGCTAAGGGCTCTACCTGATAGCTATGTGTTCATCTCTCTCTCCCATGGTGTGATCTTTATGTGATCATGAGCTTTGTATCTAGTTGAATTAGTAGATGTTACTCTTCATCTGTTATGCTACTCAAGTGGTTTTATTAATGCAATCTCTGGAGACACCTTGTCCCATGATGTGAAGTTGACAGTGTGCGCATCGTGTGTGGCTCTTAGGCTAAATTTTACAGTAATACTTATCATGAGTTATGATTTGAGTTGGATGTCTCTATGAATTGTGGTGTTTGTCTGGAACCGTCTAGTGCACTCAAGGTGACAGTGTGGGGTAATCTAGATTGGGGAATGCGAACTTTAAGGAGAGCTTTCATAGCCCTACGCATGATTAGTGCTCGTTATCCAACCAGAGAGTAGTTCGGGGTAGCATAGTGAAGAAAGATATTTATGTGTTCAATTATGTTATCATTGTTGAGAGTGTCCACTAGTGAAAGTATGATCCCTAGGCCTTGTTTCTAAGCATTGAAACACCATTTATAACAAGTTCTGTTACATGTTTGCTCCCAGCGATTTTTATTTCAGATTGCAATTACCACTTATAATCATCCATATTACTTGTATTTCACTATCTCTTCGCCGAACTAGTGCACCTATACATCTGACAAGTGTATTGGGTGTGTTGGGGACACAAGAGACTTCTTGTATCTTAATTGCAGGGTTGCTTGAGAGGGATACCTTTGACCTCTTCCTCCCTGAGTTCGATAAACCTTGGGTGATCCACTTAAGGGAAACTTGATGTTGTTCTACAAACCTCTGCACTTGGAGGCCCAACACTGTCTACAAGAATAGAAGCGTTCGTAGACATCAGAATGTAACAACATGTCATACACTTGGTGGAGGGCGACACCACATGCCAGAACCCAATAGGGGAGATGCAGAGGAGGGAAACAGAGGAAACCGCGTGCAAAATCTCAACTCGTCATTATTATCAGTCGATGAAAGAGGGAATATCATGCGAAAGACACCGGAGGCAGCCTTAGTAGCAGCGCAAGCCTATCTCCAACTACACAACCAGCACCAGGTGATCCATAAGAAAGCATGCACCAAGCCGTCATAAAAGGCCTCGGGTTGATCATAGACAAATTAAATCAAGGGGAAATCCCACGGCAAGATAGATCGCCGCATCACCGGAACAACCCCCAGCAAGGCAGAAGTAGCCAAAGGTCTTGGTCTCCGCATGATGAAGCACCACAACCATGCTGGTCCAGGTTGCCCAGGCAGGAAGATCACAGTTCACGGGACAGAGATGCAAGAAATATCATCACACAGACACGGGTAAACAGATCTCGCTACGAGTGGGACGAAGGAAACTATGAGGACAAAGAAACAAAGATGGGGGCGTCGTGCTTTACCCATAGGGTTCGCAAAACACATGTATCTAAAGGATTCAAATTACCACACGACCAACAAAAGTATGACGGATCGCAGGATCCCGAATCATGGCTATCAGGCTATCTCCAAGCCGTCAAAATACTTGGGGGCTCCAAAGCAACAGCAATGCAAAGCTTGCAGCTACACCTCACCGGCGCAGCATGGTCTTGGTTGAGTAAGTTAACCAAAGTGTCGTGGGGATGACTTAGGGGGCGTACTACGGGCCAGGCAGTATGCCGGCTGGCGTCCCGGGGAATCCCACGGCCCCGGCGCAAGAAGACCGGCTCCAGCCGGAAGGGCCGGCTGCGCCAACTGCCGGCTGACGACTCCACCGAGGAGGGCTGGAGCCGGGCGAAGGAGACGAAACCCCTCAACGGTTGTCTGGCCAAAAGCCGGATGGCCCCGACAAGAGCGACAGAGGCGCAGGACAGGCGTGACGAATGCCACGACCACGACCGACCAATGAGGAGACGAAGACTCTTCCCCACGGCGGGATCCTAGGCGAAGGAGAGGGGATATGCTCTCCAGATGCCGGCCTGGGGAAAAGGCACTTTATAAAGTGCCTTTGCCAGAGCGCAGCGAGAGGAGATGAGGCCAAGGACGCCGCCGCCAAGGAGCCGGCAGCCGGCCGAAGCGTTACCAAAACCTGTAACCAGGCCCCCGCCTATATAAGGGGGCCTGGACCCTTAGCATAGGGGATCCGATCTTCTTCTTCCTCCTCTAGCCGAACAGCTCGAGGAGCACTGTAATCGCTACTATCCAATCAATACGAAGCAGGCAAGAAGTAGGGGTTTACCTCCAACCGGGAGGGCCCTGAACCTGGGTAAACCGAGGTGTCTCTGTTGGCACAATCCCGAGCCGGACCCATCGTCACCAACGTCGAGCCCCTCCGATAAGCCTCCCCATGGCTACTGTCTCCAAATTCCCACGACAGTTGGCGCCCACCGTGGGGCAAAGCGCGGTGGCGAGCGGAGTCAAGTTCCGGCCAGGACCCTCCGCCGAGAAGGTCGCCTCCGGCCTCGTCTGGAGGTTCGGAACCTTCGACTGCGTCGACGACAACTTGGCCCACTTCAAGAACGGCCTCGGCAACGGCGGCTCCTTCCTCGACGTCGGCAGCCACCGCTTTTACGTCGCCAAGCCCTTCCCGGAAGAGGTAACCGATGTGTTTGACCCACTCTGTGACACAGACTCCGACGACGGCGAAAGCAGCGACTTTTGCAACATGGTCGAGGTGCGAGCCCTGGAGGAGGACGGTGGCGGCGGCCTATCGCGCTCCGCGCGCCCGCCGCTCGAACGCCCACCTCCACCGGAACAAGATCTTCCACCTCCAGAGCGGGACGTGCTAGACGCAGCCATCACGGACCTGCGCGCTCCGCTCGACATTTCTGCGGATCCGGTCAAGGCCTCCGAGGATCTGGAGCGGACGCGCCTCAACCTCCTCAAGGAAGCGGTCGACGTCGACGACACCCGCCGGCGTGTCCTCTCCACGATCAACGAGTACAACGTCGCCCACGGCTTCACCCCAGCCGGAGATGGCCCAAGCCGGGCGGGACAAGTTCGTCAGCAAGGCCGCGAGCTGGGCGCGGAGCTGAACCAGGCGGCGCCCTCGGCAAAACTGCCTCCGATCATCAACAAGCCCACCTACAGCACGCCTATGAAGAACCTCCGCGCCGCATGCTACATCACCTCCGAGCTGGATGGACTACAAGGCGAGGACTTGCGGGAGAAGCAAGCCCGGATCCAGGAACTCCTGGACGCCGCCGATCTGCAGCAGCAGGCGATGGAACCACGCGGAGAGGCAAGCGGCACTCGAGGCGAGAACCGTATCGTCGTGGCCGGCCAGAACAAGTCGCATGGAGAAGCCTCGTCGCCAAACCACGGCCCAGCGGAGCACAGCCGGAGCAATCGGTCTCCAGGCAAAGGCGGTGGAAACCACCGCACCCAACACTCCGGCCACCACAGCCGGCAACCTCGAGATCCCGCCGCGGTCACCAGCAAGCCGCGTCACCCTCCTCGGGTGGACGTGATGGACCCGGCGCGCGGCAAGTCTGTGGCGCCAGCCCAGCCGGCTCAGGGAGCTGGCCAGGGCACTCAGGGACATCATCCGGCTCGCTCGCATGTGAGCCAGAGGATCGGAGAACGCGTTGATCCGCCGAAGGACGACGCGCGCCATCGGCTCAACCTGCTGGCAGATTCCAAGTTCGATGAGGAGGAGTCCTCAGCAGGACCGGTCTGTTTCGGCCCTCGCATCCGCAACGAACCTTTCCCAGCCAAGTTCGCGCTCCCGCGAGACATGCCCAAATACACTGGGGCAGTGAAGCCAGAGGACTGGCTGTCAGACTACGTCACCGCCGTCGACATTGCGGGCGGCAACAAGAGGACAGCGGTGCGCTACGCACCGCTCATGCTGACGGGATCTGCTCGGACGTGGCTCAACAGCCTGCCGGCTCTACAGATCAACTCCTGGCATGACTTCCAAGAGGCATTCATCAAGAACTTCACGGGAACTTACAAGCGACCGCCTCGCCCACGACAGCTGGCCCTCTGCAAGCAAGGCCCCGATGAGCCAGACCGTGACTACCTCACGAGATGGTCCGAGCTGCGCAACTCGTGCGAAGGAGTGGGCGAGGAGCAAGCAATTGGCTACTTCACGGACGGATGCAGAGAAGGGACTCTGCTGAAGCACAAGCTCCACAGAGCCGAGCCAAAGTCGATGGCGGACTTCATGGCAATAGCAGACAAGTACGCTTCCGCCGATTCTGCAGCAAGAGTGCAATGTGTTGAGCCAACGCCAGCCGGAAACCAACCTCAGCCGGCAGCCGGCTCAGGGGGACATCACAACCGTGATCGACATGGCAAGAGGAAAGACGAGCGCCGTGACAACAAGTACGGCTCCCAGCAAGTGGCCGCTATTCAAGGAAGCCCGGGGGCTACGGGTGGAAGCCAGAAGCGCAAAGGGGATAAATTCGGCAAGGACAAGTACACCATCGAGGTGATGCTAGACCAACCCTGCAAATTCCATAGCATTTCAGGCAAGCCGGCAGCGCACACCACTCGCCAATGCAGCTTCACCAGGGATCTGGAGCAGGGAAATCACCAACTGCCCGGGCCACCGCCGGGCCCGCCGGCTGAAGCGCATGGAAACAAGAATCGGCAGCCGGCCAAAGCAGCAGGGGACTACCCCGAGGAAGCGAATGTGGAGCAATACCATGTATTCACTTCCCAGGTAGAGGAGCCAAAGGATGAACCGTGGTTTGGTGTCGAGGTGAATGCAATCATGCAAGTTGGGCCTCAGTACATGCATTGGTCCGACGCGTCGATCACCTGGGGGCGTGAAGACCACCCGCCGCTCATGCCGAGGCCCGGGGGCTACGCGCTAGTCTTGAACCCAATCGTGTTCTCTGAGACGCGTACCTGCCGATTCTCGCGCGTACTCATTGATGGAGGCAGCAGCATCAACCTTCTCTACCGCACTTCGATGGAGAAGCTCGGAATCCCAGAGATCCAACTGAAGCCAACCAAGCTCACCTTCCATGGGATCGTGCCTGGGCACTCGTGTACGCCGATGGGAAGGATTGAGTTGGAGGTGCTGTTTGGCGAGAAGGACAATCATCGTCACGAGCCGATCTGGTTCGAGGTGGTAGACCTCAACAGCCCTTACCACGCGCTGCTTGGTCGACCAGCCTTGGCCAAGTTCATGGCAGTCCCACACTACGCTTACTTGAAGATGAAGCTCCCAGGCCCTCGCGGGGTGATCACCGTCACCGGATGCTACAAGAAATCGATAGAGTGCGCAAGAGCCAGCTCCAAATTGGCGGAGGCCTTGGTCATTGCTGAAGAGAAGCGACAACTGCTGCAAAGGGCGGCGGCGGTCCAGCCGGGCAGCCTGGCGGCGGGACTGCCGGCTCCGCTCCTCAAGCCGGCAAGCCTGTCCAAGGAAGTCCCGCCCGAAGCGGGCAAGAAGACAGAAGCTCTTGTCTCGGGGGCTGGCTCCTCCTCGAGGTAGGGGGAAGCGCTTCGCAGCTTCGCCTGAGATAAGTCCAAAACCGTTTAAGACCTTCGGCTAAGCCAAGGCAAAAATCTTGTATCTCGAACAAGTGTCGTTGAATAAAAGAAAGTTGGGCGGCATACGGCTGATCCCTGGAAAAAGTGCTCCGAAGTACCTTTTGCCTTTCTAAGCGTTATTCACGGGGGCTGGAAGTCGCCTCCAGTCGGGAGCCGGCAGCCCCAACCTAACGAAACGATCCTCTTGTCAGCCGGATGAGTACTGTGTGCGGACCGGACCCCGAGCCTAACCTCCGCCCTACGCCGTGTGGGGTGGAGCCGGCTGGTCACCCACCCAGGAAAACCGCTTAGAGGAAACACTCGCGACCCGACGAATCGAATCCCTTGTCAGACGAACGAGTACCGTGTGCGAACCAGACCCCGAGCCTGACCTCCAGCCCAAGTCGAGGGCGACGGAGCCGGCAGGTCATCCACACTGGAAAATCGCTAAGAGGACAAAACGAGCGCTCACCCCTAACCCATGCGCATTGGTTAAAAGTTATGCGTAAGCTGGACCAAGCCAGATCCCCTATACGCCGAAGTACTACTCCCCATCCCGCAGCGCGCTCCCACCCTAGACCGGCATTCGGCTGTCGGTCCAAGGGAGACCAGCCGGCACCAGGCTGCCGGCTGGGGGTAGAAGGGCCGAAGGATGGGGGGATAAAGGAAAAAGCTGAAAGGGGTCAGGTCAAGTTCGGTTCACAAACAACTGGAGACCAATGCGTAAGAAATTTAGGGTGAAGCGTCACTGGTACATATGAACGAAATGTTGCTAGGCATGACACGAGTTCAGTGTACGTAAGAACAAATAAGAAGACCCTGACACGCTCAGGGGGCGCTTGGCGAGCCAGCCGGCTCCAGTGAAGAAATGTCGCCAGCTCGAGACGCCAGGACAAAGTCATCGCCGCTGGGGGACGGCGGAATGGAGTGACCAACGGGATCCTCGGGGGCCTTCTGAGGTCTTTCCGCCGAATCGGGCTCCTCGAAGTCCACGCCATCCAAGGATTCGTCACTATCCCCAGCATCGAAAAGCGCCTCGGTCTCGGCACATTCAGCAATGGCGCAGGCGCGCTGGCGAAGCTTAGTTTCGTCGAGGCCTGCCAGTCCGCCTTCACGAAGGTTCTCCAGGTGATCCAGGTTGACGCCTGGATACCAGGAGAGCACGAACTCCAGAGCCTGCTGAGCACCGGCCCGAGCCGCGGACTCCTTCCAGACCTCATGCCGGTTGGACGCGAGAAGGACCCACTGGAGGAGCGCCCGGATCCCGCCAGGTGCCGCCCTCCCCGGCCACAAGGCCTCAAAGACGGAAACGAGGGCTTCGCGCAGATCCTTGCCCAGCTTGGCAGCCGGGTGGAGCCGGCCTTTGGCCAACGCAACCAACTCCCCTGAGGAAAGCTCGGCCTTAGGGTCACTGCGAGGGACGATCCCCTGTTCCGCCCTAAATTCCTTCAGCGCCGCCGCGGCAGACTCGTCGGAGTCAGGGAAGGCTCCTGCAAGGGCAGTCAGAGGGTGAGAGCACGGCAGGAAAGGGCAAAAGCCGAGAAAGAGGACAGGAAGTATACCACGAAGAGCTTCCTCCAGTCCCAGCAGGCCGGATTGAACCTTACGGTCGCGGGCGCGCCAAACGCCGATCTCCGTGTCAAAACGCTTGCTGACGAGCTCCCGAAGAGTCTGCAGCTCGGCGATCTGGGCGTCGCGGTTCTCGACCTCGCTCCCCAAAGTTGCGTGAAGCTCTTTCACCTTGCTGTCAAACTCCGCGGAGAGGATTTTCTTCTCTTCGGCCAACCGACGATCAAACTCCAGCTGCAGCGACGACTCCGCCTCCCGAGCTTTCGCCAGATCAGCTTCCAGCCCCTGAACCCGGACGGCCTGGGTTTGCAGACCCTGAAGCTCCTCGGCATGCTCTCGCTTGAGCGACTCAACAGCGGCGGCCGACACCGAGTCGGCCAACTGGGACTCAAGCGAGGCTATGAGCGAGGCGGAATCTGAAAGTGGAGGAGTAAGAGCAGGAAGGACAGCAGCAGTGTTTTCGAAATAAGGGGTCCCGAGCTCACCTGATAGTTTCTCCAGTTCTTTCTTCAAGTCCTGGTACTGGACCTTGCCGGCACGATACTTTGCCAGCAGCTTCTGAAAGACACTGGCACGAAGCGCGTTCAGTTCCTGCGAAGAACGGAAAGACGGCGACTCTTAGCAAAATCCATTTTCAAGCTAGCTGTCTCTACAGCTACCTCGAAACTCGGGGGCTAGGATGTATAGCAGGAGTTAGGGCTAAAGGCGCAGCGCTCACGTTGGTCGCCTGTATAGCGTCAAGGAGTTGGAGGCCGGCGTTTTGAAGCGACCCCTTGGCAGCGGTAAACTGCTTATCCAACTCCGCCAGAGTCGGCTTGCTGCCCTGCACCTTGAGCTTCTCTCCGACATCAGCGCTCGAGGCGGTATCCGCCCACTCCTGCTGAAGGCGACTGGCGGAGCTCAGACTGCCAATGTGGGACTCAGCCGCGGCGACAAGAGCTTTCCCACTAAAGGTGCCTTTGGTCACCACCTCAGGGGCTGGCGAGCCGTCACCACGTTCGCTCCTTGCCACCCGAGTGGCGAGGAGCCCTGGCGAAGCCCCGCCAGAGCCGAAGGCCGGCTCAAGGAGCGGGGGATCAGCAATCGCGCCAACCCTCGACCCGGCTGCAGGCACCATAGCTTGCACGCTCGGTACAAGCTCAGGATTGGAAAGAGCCTCGGCAGCCGGTACCGGGGCCCCTCCCGTTTCCCCCGCCGCAGCCTCACGCATGCTTCCCCGGCTGGGTGAGTCGGGGGAGATGCAGATGGCGGCGGCATTCCCCGCCGCGGCGTCGTCGGCAGCAGGAGGCGGGGACAGATCAGCCCCAGCGGGAGCAGCTTCCTCGGCGGGCATGGGGCCAGCGTCGGGCGAGGCGACTAGGTGAGGAATAGCGTCCACGGGCATCTCCGGACGCGCAGAATCCTCTGCCCCAGTGTCGCCCGCCACAAGCTTCAACCGCGGGGAGCGACGAACGTCCTCAGCGCGACCCATTTCTTCCCCACACATCCTCTTGCGGCAGGAAGGCTCGGGAGCCGGGGTCATGACCTCCTTGGAAGCAACGGCAGGAGGAGGCCGGGTAGCCGGATCGACAGAAAGAGGCGACCTGCGAAGAAAGCATCCCACGACCAAGTCAATCGGGACCGCGACGGAAAAATGAGGATGAGAAGCGAGGAAGCGGGAGCTCACCCGGCTATCGCAATAGCCCGCCGCTTGGCCACCTTCTTCATCTGGGGACGGCGCAGGTCCCGCGCTGCCGGCTCCGTTTTCTTGCGTTTGTCAGCCGGCTCGGAGAGGACCGGCTGGGCCTTCCTCTTGATGCCGACCAGATCACCTCCAGCCTCTTCAAGGTCGGCCGGCTCCGGAGCGGCAGAGCGTCGCCCGAGAGACTTTGGCAGATCCACGATCGGGGGAGCCTGGGCCCCAGCAGCGGCTGCGGCGGCTACGTGGAGAGCTACGCCCCCGAGGGTGGTAGCCGACCCTGCGTCGCCATCGTCATCGTCGGACCAATCCCTTAGGAGAGAGGGGCTGGGGAACTTACCAGAATGGTCGAGGAGTTCACCCGAGTCTTCGAGCTCGTCGTTTCCTTCATCACCTTGGGTGGTGCCGGAGCTCTCAACGGCGGCTTGAGAACTAGCATCCTCCACCTCCTCGGCTTCGTCCCAGACAACTTTATCATCCGATTCGGCTCTGTCAGCGGCAAAGCCGGCTTGGCGCTGAGTCAAATTCTCTGCCGCCTGCAGAGCGAACAAGTTCTGCCCAAACCAAGCAACCCGGGGTCAGTAGGCCAGAGTTGCAAAGGAGGAGGAGGCTTAAAGCTAGGACCGACGAGCTCACCTCAGCAATTGGGTTGTCCCGGTCGTGAGGTTCCAGCCCCCACGTCCACGAGGCTTGAAGCTTCACGTCGGCGATGCGGTTCGCCTTCCGAGCCACCTCCAGTGCTGACAGTGCCTTGGAAGAATGGCGAGTAGGATCTCTAGCAGATCCCAGGAAGCACATTTTGTGTGGGCGGAGTTGAAGCGGAGACACGCGGGCGACCAGGAAGGCGAGGAGAAGGTCAGTCGGCTCCAGGCCGCCCTCCGTTTGCAGCGTGGCAACCCGCTGAAGGATCTTCTCCATGTCCGGCGACGGGCGAGGAGGAGCGGCGCTCCAGTTCTCCCGCTCAGGCCCGCCTGCCTCAAAGGGCGGCAAGTTGACATGGTCCTCACCTCCCTTCAAGTTCTTCACATAGAAGAAGGAGCGCTGCCACTTCTTGCAGGACTCTTTCCCCTTTATGCCGGGGAAGCTTGCAGACTTGCGGGCGTAGAAGGAGGCCGTGCCACATATCACCGGAACGGTGTCTGCCGTCTGGGTCTTGAAGAAGATCAGCCGGCGGAACAGCTCGATGTTGGGCCATATGCCCAAGTACGCTTCGCAAAGGGTTGCGAACGCGGACAACACCATCATCGCATTCGCTCCGATGTGATGCGGTTGCAAGTGGAAGTAGTCCAGGAATTGGCGCATGAAGCTGCTCACGGGCAGCGCGAAACCCCGGGGGAAATGGTCATAGAAGACCACCGTCTCCCCAGGCGCGGGAGCAGGGACCAGTTCGTCGCCGGCGGAGCGGCAGCTCACGAGATCCGCGGAAGGTAGCACTCGGCCCCGGCGCAGCAGCTCGATCTCTTTGTCTTTCACCCAAGAGCCTTCCCAGGATCCCTTCGGCAAGGTAGGTGGAGCGGCGCCCTTACTCGCCGCCGAGCCCTTCCCCTTTTGCCGGGAAGTTTTGGGAGCCATCCGGGTGCGGATCTGGATGAGCGGAATGGCGGCGGAACAAGCGAGGAACCCTAATCCCTTGAGGGCGAAGCTCGGGAGCCGAGGATTCTAAGTGGAGCGAACGCAGAAGGAAGAAGAGAAGCGGGCAACCGATGCTCTGTTTCCGGAATGGTCCCTGGCTTAAAAGTAAGGGGACGGGTCAGCCGCTTATTTCAGCCACGATGGGACGGCAACTGACTCCTCCCGTCACGACTCATGATCGCGCCAAGATCGGGCAACCGCCATGGTAGCCGCAAAGGATCGTGGGCCGGGGTCGATTGGACATGACGCGATAACGGGCGGACAAGTGGAGCCTCGGTCTAGCCCCCGAGGCAGCACAATTTCCCAAGAGGTAACGCGTCGGTTCGCGGTCGCCAGCTGGGTCACCACCGGAGCCGGTCCGTCCCGAGACGGCCGGGAAAACTCCGCAAGGCCCAGCCTCGATGACTAGATCGACCAAGTCAAACCAGAAGCCCTGGGACTTCGATGAAGACGAGCAAGACTTCGGCGAAAAGAAGAACCCGCCGAAGCCCCATGCTAGCCCATGAGACTTCGCCAGTTTCGGGGGCTAGTGTCGTGGGGATGACTTAGGGGGCGTACTACGGGCCAGGCAGTATGCCGGCTGGCGTCCCGGGGAATCCCACGGCCTCGGCGCAAGAAGACCGGCTCCAGCCGGAAGGGCCGGCTGCGCCAGCTGCCGGCTGACGACTCCACCGAGGAGGGCTGGAGCCGGGCGAAGGAGACGAAACCCCTCAACGGTTGTCTGGCCAAAAGCCGGATGGCCCCGACAAGAGCGACAGAGGCGCAGGACAGGCGTGACGAACGCCACGACCACGACCGACCAATGAGGAGACGAAGACTCTTCCCCACGGCGGGATCCTAGGCGAAGGAGAGGGGATATGCTCTCCAGATGCCGGCCTGGGGAAAAGGCACTTTATAAAGTGCCTTTGCCAGAGCGCAGCGAGAGGAGATGAGGCCAAGGACGCCGCCGCCAAGGAGCCGGCAGCCGGCCGAAGCGTTACCGAAACCTGTAACCAGGCCCCCGCCTATATAAGGGGGCCTGGACCCTTAGCATAGGGGATCCGATCTTCTTCTTCCTCCTCTAGCCGAACAGCTCGAGGAGCACTGTAATCGCTACTATCCAATCAATACGAAGCAGGCAGGAAGTAGGGGTTTACCTCCAACCGGGAGGGCCCTGAACCTGGGTAAACCGAGGTGTCTCTGTTGGCACAATCCCGAGCCGGACCCATCGTCACCAACGTCGAGCCCCTCCGATAAGCCTCCCCATGGCTACTGTCTCCGAATTCCCACGACACAAAGAGTCCATTGGAAGCTGGAACAAGCTAGCAAAGCAGTTTATGAGCAATTTTCGATCAACCTACACGCGACCAGCATCAATCGAAGAACTTAAAGCCCGCACATAGAAAAATGGTGAATCATGATATCCCACAAGTATAGGGGATCGTGTGTAGCCTTTTCGATAAGTAAGAGTGTCGAACCCAACAAAGAGCTAAAGGTAGGATAAATGTTCTCTCAAGTTCTATCAACCACTGATACAACTCTACGCACTCTAAATGTTTGCATTATCTAGGAAATAAAACTAAAGCAACAATATGGGTATGAGAGATAGCTTTGCAAGATAATAAATACAAGAAAGTAATTGTTAGTGCTGCAGCAATAAAATATACTAAGTAACCATAAACTAACAGTACCATGAGTGTGGAAAAGTGGTGGTAATAGTGGTGGCTTTGTCTAAGTTCAATTAGCGAATAAATCGGGTTCATTGTCTTCGATGCAGTTTTCTATGTGGGAGAGGCTAAATATACAAGCACTTCACTACTTGGAAATACAAGTACTATATGATTGGATTGTTAGCAAGCATCCGCAAATACTAACAATGCATTAAGGTTTCCCCAACTATAACCTTAAGTTAATAGTCCTCTTACTCCCATACGTGCAACGTTTCGGTTCGCGTCCTCAGGTTTCTGTCACTCCGGCAGAACTACCCCTTCCTTTTGCACATACTACTAACCTAAGATGTTTAATCCATGCACGCATAAATATAATGGACACCAAAGAACAGTACCATATCGACATACAACTCTAATGAACCAAAGACATTCAACAAATCAATCTAAGAACAAATAAACTATGCAAACATGACATAGATCATAGGATAAATATTATAGCATCAAACACCATGTTTACATAGGATGGTACAAAGTGTGTGGGAGGATGAACCACTGCATAATAGGAGGAGTTGGTGATGGAGATAGCGGTAAAGATGGCGGAGATGAGCAACGAGGGGCGCGGGCGGCGGCGCCAGCGGCGGCGCGGGGGACTCCCCCGCTGCCGGCATCATGGGGGAGCGCCGCCCCTTAGCCCCCTTCCTTCATGGCTTCATGGGAGCCCTCCCCCATAGAGATGGGATCCATGGGGGAGGCGAAAACATGGCTCTGGTGGCTGCAAATTCGTGGGTGGAGGTGTCCCCCACGAGCTAGGGTTCCTCCCTTTATATAGTCTCTCGGATTCCCGTCTCCCCATCTTGGGCCGCACTAGATCGGGCCTAACTCGGCCGTCCGGACTCGGAATCAGGCGAATTTTATGTCCAGAACGTTTGCCGTGAAATTCCCTACAACTTTGTAGTTGAAGAGTCTTCCGTTTGACGCTGTCTTCGACCCGTAACGTGACCATCATCGAAAAGAGTTCTGGCACAGATTTCTGGAAAGTCCCAATTTGACTCCAACAAGGTTTCCACTTGTATTCTTGGTAATTCCTACACATCAAAGTGTAAAACAAGAACATTGTGCACTTTTGCAACTATTAGTAGGTTAGTCCAAATAAATCATAAAAGTGCCACAAAGTGTAGACAAAACACATAGCAGTTGGTGTAAAACAAGCATGGAGCATCAAAAATTATAGATACGTTTGCAACGTATCAAATCACTACGCTCATATATACAACACTGGAGCATAATAAAAAACTCAGCAGAGGACGTCTCTGATGAGCGAGCAATCGATGCCTTTGTACTCGGGAACCGCCGTTCGGATTTCGTCGAGGAGATGGGAAGAACTAAGCCGAAGATAGTATCAGAACTCATGGATGTCGCCAACAAATTCGCAGATGGAGAAAACGCGTATCATAATAAAATAATACATCACCCGGCGGTGACAGATCCCACCGATATAGCAACCAGAGGCGCAGATCTCGCAAGTATGACAACTACAATTCTCACAGCCAAGTAGCTGCAAGATACAAGGGAAACAATAATAGAGGAGAAGAGCGTCAAAACAGCAGGTACCGCAATAACAATAGAGACGATTCAGGTAGCCATAGGCCGTTCAGACCAAGGAACTATGACCCATCACTCGAAGATATTCCCAACAGGCCATGTCATATGCACTACGCCTACATCGACGGAAAAAGAGTTTCAAATCATCTAATGCGGGACTGCAGAACATTTTTGAAGTTACAAGAAGCCATTGGATCCAAGCAAGCGGGAACGCCTGATACGTCTCCAACGTATCCATAATTTTTGATGCTCCATGCTTGTTTTTACACCATTTGATTAGTGTTTCATTACACTTTGTGGCATTTTTATGCATTTTACGGAACTAACCTATTAACAAGATGCCACAGTGTCAGTTCCCTGTTTTCTGCTGTTTTTGTGTTTCAAAAAAGTTACACAGGAAATATTCTCGGAATTGGACGAAACCAAAGCCAATCGTCCAGATATTTCACGGAGCTTCCAAAACACCGAAGAGGAGATGAAGCCGGACCAGAGGGTGGCCACACCACCAGGGGGTGCGGCCCACCCCTAGCCCGCGCCGGCCTATGGTGTGGGCCCCCTGGTCCACTTCAGATGCCGCCTATTCGCCTATAAAGACCCCCCGATGGGAAAAACCTAAATACTCGATCACTTTTCCAGAACACATCGCGATCTGCCGCCGCCATCGACCCGAAGATCGGGAGGGATCCAGAAGCTCTTCCCGGCACCCTGCCGGAGAGGGGAATCGCCACCGGAGGTCTTCTTCATCGCCATGCTTGCCTCTGGACCGATGAGTGAGTAGTCTACCTTGGACTATGGGTCCATAGCAGTAGCTAGATGGTTGTCTTCTCCATCATGTGCTTCATGTTTAGATCTCGTGAGCTGCTTTACATGATCGAGATCACCAGTATGTAATTCTACATGTTGTGTTTGTTGGGATCCGATGAATATTGGTGTTATGATTGAGTTGATGTACTGAATTTTATCTTATGTTATCTATGTGTTGTTTATGATCTTGCATGCTCTCCGTTGTTAGTAGCTATCTTGGCCGAGTAGTTGCTAGTGACTCCAAGAGGGGGTATTTATGCTCGATAGTGGGTTCATGCCTCTATTTAATCTGGGGGAGTGACAGAAACCTCTAAGGTTGTAGATGTGCTGTTGCTACTAGGGGGAAAACAACATTCATATGCTCAAGGGCATATGCTTCGTTTACATTACACACTTTGCTTAATGCAATTATCTGTTGTTCGCAACTTAATACTTGTGGAGTTCTCAGATTGATTCACCACAAGTGGATTATTAGTCATAGATGCAGTTGGATGGCGGTCTATGTATCTTGTTATAATGCCAGAGTAAATCTCATAGTGATCCTCTCGACATATGCACGTTGTCTGTATTCTATCAATTGCCCAACTATAATTTGTTTACCCAGCATGTGTTATTTTCTGTTATGGAGAGACACCACTAGTGAACTATGGACCCCGGTCCTATTTCCTTTATATTGCTATCACCTGTTTACTTTACTCGCACTGTTTAATTTACTCGCATACTATTATTACTTTCCACTCGATACGCGCATACCCTTTGTTTCAAGCAAACCGGTGAGATTGACAACCTCATCGTAAGTTGGAAACAAAGTATTTGGTTGTGTTGTGTGCAGGTTCCACGTTGCTACTGGTTGAAGATGCGCTAACAAGTTATCGTTAACGACGCCCTTGTTAGAGCATCACGCAGCTAGTGGGCATCACCTTCGGTCGTTTGTCTCCCTCCTACTGGATTGACTACCTTGGTTTCATAACTGAGGGAAAACTTGCTGCTATATTCATCAAACCTTCTCTTGGGGTTTCCAACTGGCCGGTCATTTTTACTTCATCAACAATCGCCAACAAGTTTTCTGGCACCATCATCACCGCGCCATCAACGCCCAGATCAATAGCATAAGGTGCGCCACCACCACCACCGTTGTCCAGCCATGATGATGCAACAACCCAAGGACAACAAATTCACATATCCAAAGCAATGGGGGATACATCTAATCAAAAGGCCACATAGACGTGACAATCCAGCCAGTGCCGAAGTCGAAAAAAGAGCAGAAAATTATATCCAAACAAGTGAACCTAGCCATAACATCGCCTCCAGCCACTAAAGAGTACCTCAATTGGTCTGACCAAACAATTGGGTTCAGCAGCACCCGAGAGAAGTACCTCGCCCAGGGCACGCACCCATGGTACTGAAGGAGCAAATTGGAGGATACGACATCGGAAGAGTCTTCATACACGCAGGAAGTGGAATAAATCTAATATACGTAAGAACTTTGAGGGCAATGAACATATCCCTCGAGTTTCTGCAACCAACAGATTGTTCCTTTCATGGAATAGTGCTAGGAAGCGCCAACTATCCACTAGGGAAGATTAAACTCGATGTTTACTTCGGAGATCGACACAATTTCCAGTGAGAAAAATTGGAATTTGAATTTATGGACTGGCCATCACAATATCACGCAATCCTGGGGCGACCAGCATTGCGCGGTTCATGGCGGTTCCTCACTATGCATACCTCGTGTTAAAAATCCCAGGACCTAACAGGATCATCACAGTTAAGGGAAACTTTGAAGTCTCTGACACATGTGACCAAGAATTCCATAAAATGGCGCAAACTTTCGGCATGATAGCAGAATACGCACGACTCAAGGGTGATACTGACCACAATGTACTACCCAATGTAGGTCGATCCCTGCCAGATCAGGCTTTCGATTCTACTCGAGATTCCAAGAAAGTTCAGGTTCACCCAACGGACCCAGGAAATACTACATCTATTGCAATTCATCTGGACCCCGCATAGGAAAGCGCGCTCGTTGAGTTCCTCCGTGAGCGCTGGAAAATCTTCGCCTGGTGCCCTTCTGACATGCCAGGGGTTCCCAGGGAACTCGTCGATCACGCACTAAATGTGGATCCAAAGGCACGACCAGTAAATCAACCTCTTCGGCGATTTGACGAACCAAAGCCCAAAGCAATAGCAGCCGAACTTCATCGCCTGGAAAACATCGGCTTCATCATGGAAATCAAAACATTGACTTGGGTATCCAACCCAGTGATCGTCCCAAAGAAAAATACTAGTGTGCATCGTATCTATGTCGACTACACAGCTCTCAATAAGAATTGTCCAAAAGATCCATTTCCACTACCCCGAATAGACCAAATAATTGATTCTACGGTGGGTGATACGTCTCGAACATATCTATAATTTTTGATGCTCCATGCTTGTTTTTACACCATTTACCTTGTGTTTCGTTACACTTTGTAACAACCCCGAATTTATCACAAATTCGAAGTGCCCGTTATGTATTCCACCACAATCCCAGAATCATTGTTGTGATACACATAACGTAGTTGGTAACCAGTTCCATAGACATTACAATACGATGGTTCAAATACAGTGGTCATAGTGACCAAGTTCATATTACAACACAATATAGCAGCGGAAATAACGTCTTTGGGTCCATGCCTTCACCCTACAGGCAATGGCGACTCAGTAGAAGATCATAGTTCTGATACTCTTCTTCATAACCTTCCTCCGGATACTCTTCCCCATAGTCTGGCCAAGTTGATAGCCAGGGACACAGCCGTGAGTACATTGGATGCACTCGCAAACCATCTTATAAATGAAATGATGAAGTAGATATGCAAGGTTGATAGGGTGGACTAAGCACTAAGTTTATTTGCAAAAGCTAGTTTTATTTCCCAAGAAGGTTCATTATTAGAGAAGAAGCTTTTAATTCTCTAAGTTCAATCTAAAGAGGAACTTCAAGTGTGTCAATATCAATGTCAAGTCAAGTCATTCACCAAGTTCACCATAAGTTGTTTACACTCTTGACAAAAGTCAAGTACAGTTTGCCAACTGTCCATAACCGAGGACGCGGCTATTCGAATAGTTTTCAAACCTCTGCAGAGGGGTACACTTTACCCACAAGATTCGATACATCTGCCGGGAGAAATCCACAGATCGTCATACACAAAGTATGCGAGGTTCAGATAATCAAACAAACTCTTTCACTTGCTCACTCTAGTATAGGATCCTTTCCTAGAGCCCGAGACACGGACATCTCCGTTCCGGCGTCTCTAGTTTTGCCCGCTCCAGGATGCTGGATGAATGGAAATTCCACCCAGTTCGGAAGTACCCGCGCACGGTGCACTTCTATAAAGGATGATACAAGGCCTCCCATACTAGGGTGAACAAGCTACGGACTAAGCCCCTTCCCATTTAGGGGTAGTGTGGTCGTACGATAATGGTTGGCTCACATGGTACATCACTTATTATCATTTAGCAAATATGTTCCATAGTCCTTAGTCAAGATTATTTTTCCTTCATAAAACCATCATGTAGGAGAAATCTTCAATTCAAGTTTTCAAGTTCATGTCACCAACTTCAAATAGGGTTCCCCTTATAGATGGCCTCAATTTTATTAGCGACTAAGCAACTACATTGAGTGAGGTTTAAAACTAAGGGAAATCTTGGATAAACTCAGTTTGATGCTCTTGTTAAGCAAGATATCACTACACAACTATCATTCTACTCTAGCAATTCAATCATGCAATTTACTTAAAACAAGTAGAATGCAATAGTAAGACTAGGCATTTGGAGTATGATTCAAAAGATGGCTTGCCTTGGTTGGCAAAGTGTCCGGCGTAGTCTTCTTCTTCTTGATAAAATTCCCCTTCAATATCCTCCTCAGCAACACTAGCGTCTAATAACGAATAAACACAAGGCACACAATCACTACACAATGCTAACAACACACCAAGCACACATACTTGTTTCCACACAATAGCATTCATGTTGGATTTTATTGAGTTGGGTTGCAAGGTTTCTTCCACGTGTTCATCAAGTGTGTAAGTTAGATTTTTCTACCATGTGCCATATGTGGTTTACTTTCTAAGCATTGGTATTAAACTAAGGGTATTAGGACTGGTTCAAGTGGAGATTGACTAATTAAGTACATTGGTAGAGATGGAAAAATTTAAACTAAGTGTATATTAGAGATCTATCATTTTATGTTACAAACTAGGATTGGATT
This sequence comes from Dactylis glomerata, assembly GCA_007115705.1. Classification (NCBI taxonomy): domain Eukaryota; kingdom Viridiplantae; phylum Streptophyta; class Magnoliopsida; order Poales; family Poaceae; genus Dactylis; species Dactylis glomerata. Next base: position 188,156 of record QXEO01000041.1, on the reverse strand, counting down.
AGGGTCTAATTGATACCACTAACAAGGTTTGAGTTGATTAAGATTGGACTAAACAGTAGGTAAGTTAATTGGTGAGTTCATAAACAAAGTTTCATAATTTTAGGAGGCTTAAACAATTTTCTAGAATTTTCCTAAGATTCATAGGGCTGTGGTCAAAGTATTCTTATTGAATTAAATCCCTAACTCAAATTGGATTCTAACAAGTTTCAGAGGCTAGACAATTTCCTAAGCTTTCCAATGCATATTTATTTGCTAGAAATGGATTTCTAAATCTCTGGGAATTAAAGTTTGAAAATCATATCTGAAACATATTTGAAATAATTCAAAACGAGCGGGAAATAAATAAAAACCATTCGGACCCAAACTAACTGAACCGGGCCCAATTCCGAATAATCCCGAACGGGCTGGCCCAGTACCGCTTCTCACGGGCGGGAAACGTTTGAAACTGAACCTGATAGGTGGGGCCTACGCGTCAGGTGACTTAAGTCACCCGAACCGGTACGCTGCCGTTGGATTCTAATCCAACGGCGCGTCTGCGTCGTGTTCGACGGCGAGGGAGGGAGCTCACCGGCGTCCAGAGAAGAAGACGATGGCGACGGCGACGCGCGTAGAGGAAGCAGGGCTTGACGGCGAGGGGCAGAAAAGATTCCTGCAGCACTCCTCCTCCAGTTCCCGGCGTCTGCTTGCCCAACGGACGCCGAACGCGGCGGCGCGGCCTGCGTCCAGTAGCTGGCCGGCGGAGCTGGCGATGTCGAACGAGAGCGAGCGGGGAGAAGAGAGGTTGTCTGGGGGCTAGCTGGGAGTGGTGCGAGTTCAACTGTGTGATCGGAGGGGCTTTATATAGGCCAGGGAGTCGGGGGCGAGGGTGGCCAGGAGGTGGCCTGCGCGGGGGGTCCTAGCGACGTGCGTCGGTGCTGCCGGGCGCGGCGGCCTTGCTCGTGTGCTGGCGGGGTTCTGTCTTGGCTGCGGGGCTCTGTGGGTCGGCGTTGGCGAGGCCACGACGGTCGGCAGCTTGCAGATAACGGCGGGACAGAGAGGGGGGGGTCCGGGCGTGTTCTTCCTCCTCTCCTCCATGTCTCATGGCTCGGGTCGGGGCAGAGGGGGCTGGGCTTGACCAAGGAGTGTCCACGGCGTGGCTACAGGGTCCGAGCGAAGGTGAACAGTGACGTTCACAGTGAAACCGATTTTTCCCGGATTTTTGCCCTCCAGGTGCTCGACACAATGCCCGCAAGAAATTTGAATTCGAATTTTTGAAAATGGCCACTGTGGTTTGTCAAGATATTGGACAAGGGTTCTAGAACTATTTTTGTTACAAAGAAAGATGATGTTTTGCAGAAATCATAATTCAAATTTTGGGTATTGTCACTGTTTCAGATTCAATCTTTGGCTGATGTTTAAGTTAAGTTGTGATTTGAATTTTGGCTTGAAACTTCTTGGTTAAGTTAGTATGCAGCATGGTCAAGCTCAACTAACTGAGCACACCTTTGCTTGAGTTACAGATTTCTTATTCTAAGTGTCCAAAGTAGGGTAGTCAATAATAATTTCTAGATCAACTTTTTCTTTTCTTTTTCTTTCTTTCTTTTGTTTCTGGTTTCTTTGGCTCTTATTATTCTTGTCTAATGCTTCTGTTGGTTAAGTTAGAATTAACTAACTATTGCACAACAAAATATAACACACATGAAATCATAGAAGACATATAATAGAAAATATATGCATACATGCAATATGAATGAAAAAGTTTTTGTTGGTCCAAAATTTGGTACTTTAATTCATAGTAAATGGATTACAAATATTTGGGTTGTTACAATCTTCCCCCCTTAAAAAGAATCTCGTCCCCGAGATTCACTAACTAAGAACTGAAAAGATTGGGAAATTCTTTCTGAAGGTACTCTTCTCGTTCCCAAGTAGCCTCATCTTCTGTGTGATTACTCCACTGAACTTTCAGAAACTTGATGCTTTGGGTTTGAGTGGTTCGATATGCTTCTTCGAGGATACGGATAGGCACTTCACGATAGGTTAAGTCCTTGTTGATGTCCACAGAACGGTGATCAATATTCTTGAAGATTTCTAGCATTTCCGAAGTAAAGACACGTGAAAAACATCGTGCACTTTAGACAATTCAGGGGGCATTTCCAACTGATATGACACTTCTCCTCTGCGGCCTAGTATCTTGAAGGGTCCAATATACCTTGGTGCAAGCTTTCCTTTTACTTGGAATCTTTGCATTCCTTTGAGAGGTGATACTCTAAGATAAACAAAATCTCCAATCTTGAAGGTCAGTTCTCTACGTCTCTTGTCGGCATAACTCTTCTGTCTCGACTGGGCTGCCTTGAGGTAATCACGAATCATGCGAACCTTCTCTTCAGCTTCTTGCAGAATGTCCGGTCCAAATATCTGACTGTCTCCGGTTTCTGACCAATTCAAAGGGGTACGACACTTTCTTCCATATAAGGCTTCAAATGGGGCCATTTGCAAACTGGCTTGATAACCGTTGTTGTAGGAAAACTCCGCGAAAGGCAGACAATCTTCCCACTTAGCTCCATAGGCTAGAACACAGGCTCTCAACATATCTTCAAGTATTTGATTTACTCTTTCAGTCTGTCCATCAGTCTGAGGGTGGTAAGCTGTGCTAAAGGCTAATTTGGTTCCCAAGGCTTGGTGCAAACTTCTCCAAAATCTTGAGGTGAATTGGGTTCCTCGATCGGAAACTATGGTTTTAGGGACTCCATGCAAACTAACAATTCTGGATAGATAAAGATCTGCCAGCTGTCCTGAGGTATAAGTGGTCTTGACAGGAATAAAGTGGGCCACTTTGGTCAGTCTATCCACAATGACCCAGATAGAGTCATTTCCACGGCTAGACCTTGGAAATCCAGTGATGAAATCCATTCCAACAGATTCCCACTTCCATTCTGGAACTTGCAAAGGTTGCAGCAATCCCGCAGGACGTTGATGTTCAGCCTTGACTCTTTGACAAATATCACACTTAGATATGAACGATGCAATCTCACGCTTCATTCCATGCCACCAAAATTGTTCCTTTAAATCTTGGTACATCTTAGTTCCACCGGGATGAATGGAGTAAGGTGTCTCATGGGCTTCCTTCATAATAACTTCCTTCAATTCTGAGTTAGCCGGCACACAAATACGTCCTTTATACCAAAGAACTCCTTGATCATCTTCTTCAAATCCTGGCACCTTGCCGGAACTAATTCTGCGCTTAATTCCGTCAATGCTCTCATTTCCCTTCTGGGCTTCTTTGATTTGGCTCATCAAGGTGGGTTGAAACTCAAGGTTGGCTAAGAATCCTTGACTAACTAGTTCCAATCCAAACCTTTCAAACTCTTGGTGCAACATGGGTTGCTCCTCTTTGATCATCATATTCAACGAGCATGGCTTCCTACTCAATGCATCGGCCACTACATTGGCCTTACCAGGGTGATAATGAATTTCCAGATCATAATCCTTGATCAACTCTATCCATCTTCTTTGCCTCATGTTCAACTCCTTCTGGGTAAAAATATACTTCAAACTCTTGTGATCAGTGTAGATCTCGCAACGGTTACCCATAAGATAGTGCCTCCAAGTCTTCAAAGCTAGAACTACGGCTGCTAACTCCAGATCATGGGTTGGATAGTTTTCTTCATGAGGTCGAAGCTGCCAGGAGAGGTAAGCTATGACCTTGCCTTCTTGCATTAACACACAACCAAGTCCCAGTTTGGAGGCGTCGCAATAGACATCAAAGTTCTTGGTGATGTCGGGCATGGTTAGGACGGGTGCGGTTACTAATCGCTTCTTGAGCTCTTGAAAACTCTCTTCACACTTAGGGGTCCATTCAAACTTCTTGTCCTTCTTCAACAATTGGGTCATGGGCCGGGCAATGCTTGAAAAACCTTCAACAAATTTGCGGTAATATCCCGCTAATCCGAGAAAACCTCTAACTTCAGTTTGAGTGGTAGGGGCTTCCCATTCCATGAAGGATTTGATCTTCTTTGGGTCTACTGATATTCCTCCAGCTGATAATACCTGGCCTAAGAATCCAACTTCCTTCAACCAGAACTCACATTTACTGAACTTGGCGTATAGCTGATGCTCTCTAAGAGTCTCTAAGATTAATCTCAAATGAGTTGCATGCTCTTCTTCGGACTTGGAGTAGATAAGAATGTCATCAATGAAGACAACAACAAACTTATCCAAAAACTCCATGAAAACCTTATTCATGAGGTTCATGAAATAAGCAGGGGCATTGGTTAATCCAAAAGACATTACGGTGTACTCATACAATCCGTATCGGGTAGTGAATGCTGTTTTGGGTATATTAGTTGCACGGATCTTTAGTTGATGGTATCCAGTTCTAAGGTCTATCTTTGAGAAGACTCGAGCTCCAGTCAATTGGTCAAACAGATCATCAATCTTTGGGAGAGGATACTTATTCTTGATGGTAACATCATTTAGCTTGCGGTAATCAGTGCACAATCGGCTGGAACCGTCACTTTTATCCACAAACAAGACGGGTGATATCCAAGCAGATGAACTTGGCTGAATCAATCCCTTACTCAAAAGGTCATCCAATTGCTTCTTTAACTCCACTAGTTCAACTGGGTTCATACGATAGGGTCATTGGGCTATAGATCCCGTTCCGGGAATAAGCTCAATGATAAACTCAATATCCCGATCCGGTGGCATTCCGGGTAGCTCATCGGGAAAAACATCCGGGTACTCACAGACGATGGGAACTTGCTCTATAGTTGGTCCTGAGATACTCTTATGACATCTGGTGATTTGGGGTGGCTTAACTGACACATGCTTTACTACAATTCCATTGCTACTCCTCATAGTGATGGTCTTTCTGGCACAATCTATAATTCCTTGATGTTGAGACATCCAATCCATACCTAAGACTACTTCCAATCCCTTGGTTCCTATCACAATCAAACTGGCTAAGAATGATATCCCAAGGATTTCTATGGGCACTGCCAAGCAGGTCCAACTAGCCTTTGTTATTGACCCAGGTATTTGCACAGACATGGTATTTTTCAGGGGTGTTGGTTGAAGTCCACTTTTATCAACGAATAACTGAGTAACAAACGAGTATGAAGCTCCAGAATCAAACAGAACTCTTGCAGGAACTGAATTAACAGGGAACATACCAAGCACAACGTCGGTTGCTTCCTGAGCTTCTTCCACATTCATGTGATTCAGACGGCCTCGAGGGTGAGGCTGGTTCCTTGGTGGATAATTCCTGCCATTTCCTACACGGCGCTGCTGCTGAGCAGGAGCAGTGGTCTTGGATGCATCATTCAGCTTCTTCGAGCACTCATTGGAGTAATGCCCCTTGATTCCGCACTCATGACAGGTAACACCAGACTTGTCACCAGACTTGGGCAGCACAGGTGTGCCATTTGGCCTAGGGGTATTGGGGTTGAAGTTGTTGCCATTTGGTCTTGGAGGTGCACGATTGAAGTTGTTGCCGGTCGGACGGTTGGGATAGTTGGGACGTGGAGTAGGTGCAGATGGCCTCATAGGTCTAGGGGCGAAACCCATAGGTGGATTTCCCCTTGGCCTCTGCGAGTTGCTTGAGTTGCCTTGATACATCATACGGCGCTTGCGGTTCTCCGCAGCTTGCTTGAGTTTGCCTTCCATCTGAATGGCAGAGTCAACCAATGACTCCAGGTCTGCAAAGGGAATGCTGACCAAGACACATTGCATCTCATCATGAAGTCCATTTAGAAACCTTTCTTGCTTCTTCTCATTGGTGTTGGTGTCATCTGGGGCATACCTAGACAAGGTAAGAAACTTGTCACGGTAGTCAACCACAGATAGGGAACCTTGCTTCAGATTTCTGAACTCATCTCTTATCCTTTTAATCAATCCCAAAGGAACGTGGGCCTTGCTGAACTTGCTCTTGAACTCCTCCCAAGGCATCACATACCCTTGGGCTTGCATCGCACGAGTGCTATCCCACCAATCTCTTGCGGCTCCAGCAAGATAGTGGGTGGTGTACAAGACCTTCTCATTTTCGCCGACTCCAGCGACTGCCAAATTGTTCTCCATGGTGCGAAGCCAGTCATCAGCATCTAATGGTTCTTCAGACTTAGTGAACATAGGTGGGTTGGTGTTTTGGAAACTCTTTAGCTTGGATCGGTGATCATCATTGCCATTGTTTTCTCCTTCACCATGGCCATTTCCATTGCCATTGTTGTGGTTCATTGCCATCTGGGTTAGCTGCTGAAGAGTGGCCAAGTTAGCTTGGCGCTCAGCTCGGGCTGCTTCCCGGTCTTCCATGATCAACCTTAGTAGTTCTGCCATTTCCGGGTTCGGAGGTGGGGGTGCTCGCGACATCTGAAGATAACGTGTGTAAGACAAGAGGGAAAGCTAATTGCTAAGATTTAAATGTAACATAGATGATGCAATTTTTGTCTTGCTAAGGCCTTAAGGGCCAAATTCATATTTCATTCAACAAACATCAAACATACCATACATACGAGTTCACACATTACAAGTGGTTTACATCAAACCATTGCGACTCGCCTACTAGAGAGGGGGATACAACTCACACCTACACGAAGTGACTTAAAGTAAACTCATAACTAGATAACACAGGGATCTCCAATCTTAAACATTGGGCTCCTCGGGGTCTTCCTCCTCATCATCCACAATGAATCCAGCATCCTCATCATGCTCCGGATCATCAAGGTCCTCCATGAAGTCATCCTCGTCACTAATGAGGGCATTATCCTCCTTGCGGAGATCAATGCCTTCCTCCTCACCAAGGTGGCTCTCTAGACTCTCAATGTACTCAGTCAGCTCAGCCACATTGGCCTTCAACTCCTCAATGGTTTGATCCCTCTCATCGCGCTGGCGGCGAAGACTCTTGCGATCCCTAGCAAGGATCCTGATAGTGCTCCTTGCCTCCACCAGTGCGAAGTGCTCAAGGTTGGCCTTGGTATGGGCACGATCTGCCTCCTGCTGAGTGGAGTATAGCAAGAAGTCCATGTGATCGACATAGGTACTCGGCTCATTTTGCCCTGGCATGTTTGTGGGACGCCTATCCGCATCACGCCGAGCAAAGTTCCTAAAGCGCTCCCCCTGGATCTCCTCCACATGCAGTCCGCACAAGCGGGCATGCATCTCCTGCATACCTCGGACCAAACCATCGGCCCAAGTATTCTCCACAAGCTCAAACTTGATCCTTGGAGAACTTAGATCTCCCTTCTTGCCACGGCAACTCGCCCTGATAAGCCACCGTAGCTCTCCATCCGGGTGCTCATTGAGCACGGCTCCCTTGAACTCCGGATACAGACGATCTAGGAACAAGGTCAGGGTGGTGAGGTCGCGCTCGAAACAAAGGCTGCCACCATGGCCCAACTGGTACTGCTCAGTGAATACCGGGGCCATCTACAAAATTTTAGATTAGATTAAGTTAGTGATCAACTCAAGTGTGCAAAATTTTAAGTAGGCAAAAACTGAATCATGTATAAAGCTTTGTAAATAGAGAGGAAAAGACTAAGCAATTTTAAATCATTACTTATCTCTTTGCTTTTATAAAGGTTTCATTTAACGCCCATTCTAACTAAGGTCTCCTATGGTCAGCCTAGGCTCTGATACCAACTTGTAACAACCCCGAATTTATCACAAATTCGAAGTGCCCGTTATGTATTCCACCACAATCCCAGAATCATTGTTGTGATACACATAACGTAGTTGGTAACCAGTTCCATAGACATTACAATACGATGGTTCAAATACAATGGTCATAGTGACCAAGTTCATATTACAACACAATATAGCAGCGGAAATAACGTCTTCGGGACCATGCCTTCACCCTACAGGCAATGGCGACTCAGTAGAAGATCTTAGTTCTGATACTCTTCTTCATAACCTTCCTCCGGATACTCTTCCCCATAGTATGGCCAAGTTGATAGCCCGGGACACAGCCATGAGTACATTGGATGCACTCGCAAACCATCTTATAAATGAAATGATGAAGTAGATATGCAAGGTTGATAGGGTGGACTAAGCACTAAGTTTATTTGCAAAAGCTAGTTTTATTTCCCAAGAAGGTTCATTATTAGAGAAGAAGCTTTTAATTCTCTAAGTTCAATCTAAAGAGGAACTTCAAGTGTGTCAATATCAATGTCAAGTCAAGTCATTCACCAAGTTCACCATAAGTTGTTTACACTCTTGACAAAAGTCAAGTATAGTTTGCCAACTGTCCATAACCGAGGACGCGGCTATTCGAATAGTTTTGAAACCTCTGCAGAGGGGTACACTTTACCCACAAGATTTGATACATCTGCCGGGAGAAATCCACGGATCGTCATACACAAAGTATGCGAGGTTCAGATAATCAAACAAACTCTTTCACTTGCTCACTCTAGTATAGGATCCTTTCCTAGAGCCCGAGACACGGACATCTCCGTTCCGGCGTCTCTAGTTTTGCCCGCTCCAGGATGCTGGATGAATGGAAATTCCACCCGGTTCGGAAGTACCCGCGCACGGTGCACTTCTATAAAGGATGATACAAGGCCTCCCATACTAGGGTGAACAAGCTACGGACTAAGCCCCTTCCCATTTAGGGGTAGTGTGGTCGTACAGTAATGGTTGGCTCACATGGTACATCACTTATTATCATTTAGCAAATATGTTCCATAGTCCTTAGTCAAGATTATTTTTCCTTCATAAAACCATCATGTAGGAGAAATCTTCAATTCAAGTTTTCAAGTTCATGTCACCAACTTCAAATAGGGTTCCCCTTATAGATGGCCTCAATTTTATTAGCGACTAAGCAACTACATTGAGTGAGGTTTAAAACTAAGGGAAATCTTGGATAAACTCAGCTTGATGCTCTTGTTAAGCAAGATATCACTACACAACTATCATTCTACTCTAGCAATTCAATCATGCAATTTACTTAAAACAAGTAGAATGCAATAGTAAGACTAGGCATTTGGAGTATGATTCAAAAGATGGCTTGCCTTGGTTGGCAAAGATGTGCGACGGCTATTTCACCACCTTCTCCTGTGGCGACTGAGGAGCCTGTCGAACCATATGTTGCTCCGAGGACTACCAGGGCCTCTATAAAGAAGGTTTCTCAAACTCAAGCCCGAAACCTCAAACGCGCGAAGAAGACCAAAGAAGCCGAGGTTTCTCTGGAGGCCCATGCTCCTACAGTTTCTTCTGATGACGTAAGCTATCTTTTTTTCCTTCTTTCCTTTCATGCACTTCTTCTCTTATACTCTTCTTTTATCAGGCTTTAGTCAAGAGATTTATCGCCCTGGGCACGGAATGTGCAGGGTACCTAAAGGTTGCAAAATCTTCCGAAGGTGCGATTTTGATATTCAATCACTACTTTTCTTCTGCCCTTTTGTCTTTTGCTGTTTATCTAACTTTCTTTCGTCTGTTTTCATAGCTGCTTTAGCGACAGCCAATGCTCGCATTGCGTCGCTGGAAGCGGAGCTCAAAGCTTCGCAAAAAGCTTACGATGCTGCTACCTCTGCTAAGGCAATTGCTGAGAAGTCGCAGAAATCTGCGATTGCCAAGGGGAAGAAAGCTGAGAAAGCATTAGCTGATGCCAACCAGGAGCACGCTCAACGAGAACAGGCCGTGGCGGAGCGTCTTCACACCATGTCTACTGCTGCCGAAAGTAAGTTTCTTTCGACTTGTCTGCTGTTTTCGTCTCCTGTTGCACTGGTGTACTTGTTGACACTTGCGTCTTCTTTTCTTTTCTATTGCATAGAATTTTCAGGGGTATCTCCGTCGTCCCTGCAAATGGACGATGACCCTCTTATGGATGCGGTTAACCTACTCGAAGAGAACTGGATATCTATCCAGGAAACTTTTGAGTTGGTTGGCCGCGTTCTGTCACGGCTATTTGTCGGGTTGTGGCCGAAGAAAAAGATGGCGATCCCGAAGGGCAACCTGACTGAACTCGCCAAGATTTTTGACAGCGATGAAGACCCTACTCTCCATCTGAAGGGGCTGTCCATTAAGCGCGGCGCCGAAGGTGCCATTGCCCTTTCTCTTGCGCATGGCACAGACTTTGATTGGGAGAAAGTTAACTCCCCTCATGGCTATACTCGCGACGAGATGAAGGTGTTTTTCGAGAAGGCGAAGAAATTGGCGCCTACATTGCTGAACACAATTTCTCCTTCGGCAGCCTCTGCTGTGCCTGCTGCACCATCTCCAGCGCCGAAGGCTCCGGTGCCACCGTCGACTTCTAGCGAGGAACCGGCCGTGCCCCCTTCTTCCACGGAGCATAATGCTGAGGTGGCGTAGATTCAGCTTCTTTGTAGTACTTAGTTTTTCTCCTTTTGGATTTGTAAAGACTCCACTTAAGTGCAACCCGAGAATCTTAGCCAAAGGGTTGTACTCTTATGTAAATACATCTTCTTTGCATGGAGTATTATGCTATCTTTCTGAAATTGTTTCTCCTTTCTTTCTTTTTGTAGTCGATACGTGGCAGTGATCCTTCTTCTCATGCTCCTGCTCCTTCCTCTGCTCGTGGATTCAATCCTCAGATTTCGTCGACTCCTAGTCGATGTAGTCACTGCGAAGAATATTCTTCCAGGGTTTCCGACCTTGAGACTCGCCTATCCCTGGCCAAACGCCAAGCACAGATGGCTATTAAAAAGGCTAGCCAGGCCAGTGGCTATATGAAGAAGATCTCTTCTCTTGAAGAAAAGGTCTCTAGCTTAACGGCGAAGGTTGTTCACAATGAAGAGTGCGAGTCTTTCATTCTTGGAATTGTCGAGTCTGCTGGCGAGCTGTTGCGATGTGAGTTTTCTTTCGACTTCTTCTTTTGGCTGTTTGTGCACTTCCTTTGTGATATATTTGTCGTTGTAGGTACTTGCTTGGATTTTGCTGCTGAAAAACGTCGAGTTGCTGAACGAAATGCTGCTTTGGAGAAGATGTCGACTGGCTATGAGACTCTGTGGTCTGACCCTCGACGCCGTAGCGCCATTGTATTACTTCAAGATCGTGCCCAGCACATTGGCGAGTCAGTTGATGGTTGCCGGCGAGCTCTTACGACTATGCACTCCATCATGCTTCCCCGTAATCCTTTGCCTGCAACTTTCCCACTTCTTCTTGATACTTTCCGATCCAGCCATCGTATTCATAGGCTAATAGAACTGAACTTAGTGGCTGGTGCCAATTTTGCTCTCGGGTGGATACGCAAGTGGCACCCCAGATTGAATTATAGCACGATGTCTTTAAGTTTAGCTCCTGGTAGAGCTAGCCATCGGGTTCATATGGAGAGCACGCTTCAACCTGCTCGAAGACTTGTAGCTAGGCTTCTAGAGGCGGATGCCGCGTTTTTCCGCGAGTATCATTATTTAGATCCTTTAGGTGTAGATGATTCTGACAACCCGATGTTGTAAAGTATGTGTGGAACGCGAGAGATTTTTCGCGACTATATGTCTGAAATTTATTCTCAAGGCGTATTTGTGTGGTTCGTGCGTTTGCCGCATATTCTTTTTGAAAGACTCGTAAACTCGAATATGAGGAACGCTTTGTCTTTATTTATACTTATAATGTAAGATACATGGGGTGACCCAAGAGATCCGGCCTGTGACCCGTGTTCTGGATCTAGAGGGCATTGCCCCTGGAATAACTCGTGGCTTTTACGGCCTTTATTGTTCTACTCTATTGTCTTTATGATGCTTATGTCGCCGTAGCTTTCCCTTTCTCTTCTGTGCCTGTGTCTTCTCCTGGTGTTGCTGTTCGTGGCTTATTTGTTTCGGGCTCCGCGGTGCATCCTTCGAGTAGCTTGACGCCTTCTGTAGTCGCGCTCTTTGCCTTTTCTGCATGGTTGGCTATTACGCCAAAATTTTGCGCCATCTTGTGGAATTCCCTGTCGCAGAGATCTGAAACTTCAAAGCTTCCTTTTACTGTGATTATTCCTTTTGGTCCTGGCATCTTAAGTACCAAATATGTGTAGTGAGGTACTGCCATGAATCGCGAAAACGCGGGTCGTCCGAGGATCGCGTGATATTGTGATGGCCAGTCCATGACTTCAAAGTCTAGTTTCTCCCTTCTGTAGTTTTGTCGGTTGCCGAAGCAAACATTGAGTGCTATTCGACCCAGCGGGTAATTGGCACTTCCTGGTATGATTCCATGAAAGGAACAGTCTGTTGGCTTCAGAAACTCTAGTGATATATGCATCGCTCGGAGTGTCTTCACGTATATCAAGTTAATTCCACTCCCAGCGTCCATGAATATTCTGTCGACATCATACGCGCCGATTTGAGCTTTGAGTACCAGAGGCGCGTTTCCTGGCCGAGGTACTGTTATGGGGTGGTCCTCTCTGTTGAACTCGATTGGTTGTTCTGACCAATGCAGATATTCTGCTGCAGCTGGAGGCGACATGACTGCTAGATTGACTTGTCGAGTTATACTCTTTTCTTCTTTGTTCGACTTAGGCACTGGCTGTATCATTGCTGTAATGTGTCCTTTTGATGGGACGTACCCTTCGTCGTCGTCGTGTCCCTTGTTTTGCTGGTCTTGTCCTTGAGGAACTCCATTGTTTCCTTGCTGGTTTGTCGCGGGATTGTTGCTTCCTTCGAATCCTTGTCGCCTTGCCTCGGTTTGCTTGTTTATTGCTGCTTCTTGTAGCTTTAAGAATGTTGTGCAGTCTTTCATTGCGTGCCTTGATACTCGCTTTCCGTCGACGAACGCTGAGTGTATATGACAAGGCCCGTTGAGCATATCTACTGGTGATGGGTTGTACTCTCTGGATTCTCTTGGTGGGAACTTCTTGTAGTCCTCTCTTCCGTAGCTGCGATATCCCGAGCTTCTGCGATCGTTTCCTTGATAACTGTTGTCTTTATATCCTGCGGCGACTTGGCTATGAGAGCCGTAGGTGTCGTAGTTTCGGGATCGTCTCCTTTGGCTTCCATATCTGTTTCTTCTGTCGTCCTCTGGAGATCGTGTCCGTTTGTTGTTGCACGCGTCTTCTCCATCTGCAAACCTGTTTGCTGTGTCCATGAGGTCTGACACTGTTTTAGGCTTGATTCTACCCATCTCTTCGACTAGGTCTCTTCGCCTTAGTCCAATGATGAACGCGTCTATTGCTCTTTCGTCTGAGACTTCGACTGCTGAATTTTTGATGAGGCTCCATCTTTGGATGTATGCTCGTAGTGTTTCGTCGCGTTGTTGCACGCATGCCTTGACTTCTTCTATTGATGCTGGTCGTTTGTATGTTGACCTGAAGTTGCTTGTAAATTGCTTTGTGAGATCTTCCCAACTTCCAACGGATTCTTTCTCTAGTTTGCTCAACCATGACCTCGCTGCGCCGGTGAGGTGTAATTGCAAACTTTGCATTGCTGTCTCTTTGGTTCCTCCTAGTATTTGAACTGCTTGCAGGTAATCTGCGAGCCATGATTGTGGTTCCTGTGATCCGTCGTACTTTTGCTGGTCGTGAGGTAGCTTGAATCCCTTAGGAACTGGCGTGATGCGAACCCTACGGGCAAAGCACGATGCCCCCATCTCCTTTTCGTCGTCCTCATAGTCGCGCCTTTCGTTTGGGGATCGCGATCTTCGAGTTCCACCGTGCTGTTTTGGTGATGGCGATCGAGATCGGTGTTTGTTGCTTTTATGCTGAGGACTGTTGTGACGGCGAGGTGATCTTGTTTTGTGCGCTTCCTTGCGATGATGTGCTTCTTCTCCTTTTGCTGATAGCTTGTGACTTACCATGTTGAGTCCGTTCAATGTTGCTCTATGCATATGCTCCCTAGGATCTCCTGGACTTGGTCGAGTTGTAAGTAGATATGCTTGTGCTGCCACTAGTGCTGCTTCAGGAGTTTTTGGTAGGATGTTTCCCTGCTCGTCGACCGATAGGAAGGACGAGTCGAGGTTTTTGGAAATACTTTGCTTGTCGGAATACTCGAGGTTGTCATACCTTGAGCCATGTCGACGATTTTTCCTTGCGTTGCTGTATGATGCGTCGCTTCGTGCTCTACGGGCAGCTTCGCTGGCTGCAATAGCTGAATCTTTTCTTTTTTGTATCTCTACCTTTTCCTTTGCTAATTGCTTTGCTTGCTGCCTGAGGGCATAATGATACCCAAAAAGCATGTCTTTGCTGGAGCTGGATGGTATTGGTTTGCCGTGTTCTACGGCTTCTCTTATTATTTTCCACTCGTCGACTGATAGTCGAATTTTCTCCCTGGCTGCGAGGGTTTCCACTGTTTGCCCTTCTGCTAGGTGATTTGCTCCTCTGTCGATATTTGCTGGGTTTATCACTGGGTTGTTATTTTCATCAAATTCTTCTGAGTTGTCGCCCACAATGGCGAGTACCTGGCACTGCTTGCCGATGTTGATATTAAAGCTTGAAAAGATCGAGTTGCTGTCTTCAGAAAGCTCTAACCCTGTCTTCCACGTGTCTGTTGAATTGTCTGAGATATTGTCGAGGCAGATCGTGAGATCATTGATTTGGACTTCCACGTCAAAATTTTCCTTTTCTTCGTCGTCTTCTGCGATCTTTTCTTTTTGCACTTCTTCTAGGCTGACCGGTGAATTTACTTCGCTGGAAGAGCCTTCAGAATACTCCATCATCATTGTTGTTTCGGGTTCTTGTGCCGACGGATCTTGATCTTGTTTCGTCGGATCCGAAAGGCGAGAGGAACCCGACGGCCCGATGAAGATGCTCAAACTTCCAATTGTTAGTTCTACCTCTTGACTTCCGTCGACTTCTGGACTGCTGTTGGCTAAAAGCAAAAAAGCCATCGAATTCATGGTTCCAACGCCCTCAATCCCCACGGTCGGCGCCAATTGACGAGGGTTAACTCGACAAATATCCTAGATGAAGGACTTAGGATCGGGGAGATAGGGCGTCGGATGAACTCGAAGGTAAAGTTAGTTGAAATAGGTGTGTATCGAAATTAAACTTGGGTGTGTAACCTGGCTTGCTTTCAATCTGCCCTACACCGTCCCCTCCTGGCCCCTATATATAGGTGGCCAGGTCTCAAGGATCGGGTAGGGTTCGATACAGATTACAAATATCGACATACGGTATTAACACGTATTCGACTATCATTACAATTGGGCCTAGCTTATCGGGCCTCAGGGGTACTCAACTAACGGGCTCTATTAACTATACCCTTGTCAACTAGCGTCTAATAACGAATAAACACAAGGCACACAATCACTACACAATGCTAACAACACACCAAGCACACATACTTGTTTCCACACAATAGCATTCATGTTGGATTTTATTGAGTTGGGTTGCAAGGTTTCTTCCAAGTGTTCATAAAGTGTGTAAGTTAGATTTTTCTACCATGTGCCATATGTGGTTTACTTTCTAAGCATTGGTATTAAACTAAGGGTATTAGGACTGGTTCAAGTGGAGATTGACTAATTAAGTACATTGGTAGAGATGGAAAAATTTAAACTAAGTGTATATTAGAGATCTATCATTTTATGTTACAAACTAGGATTGGATTAGGGTCTAATTGATACCACTAACAAGGTTTGAGTTGATTAAGGTTGGACTAAACAGTAGGTAAGTTAATTGGTGAGTTCATAAACCAAGTTTCATAATTTTAGGAGGCTTAAACAATTTTCTAGAATTTTCCTAAGATTCACAGGGCTGTGGTCAAAGTATTCTTATTGAATTAAATCCCTAACTCAAATTGGATTCTAACAAGTTTCAGAGGCTAGACAATTTCCTAAGCTTTCCAACGCATATTTATTTGCTAGAAATGGATTTCTAAATCTCTGGGAATTAAAGTTTGAAAATCATATCTGAAATATATTTGAAATAATTCAAAACGAGCGGGAAATAAATAAAAACGATTCGGACCCAAACTAACTGAACCGGGCCCAATTCCGAATAATCCCGAACGGGCCGGCCCAGTACCGCTTCGCACGGGCGGGAAACGTTTGAAACTGAACCTGACAGGTGGGGCCTACGCGTCAGGTGACTTAAGTCACCCGAACCGGTACGCTGCCGTTGGATTCTAATCCAACGGCGCGTCTGCGTTGTGTTCGACGGCGAGGGAGGGAGCTCACCGGCGTCCAGAGAAGAAGATGATGGCGATGGCGATGCGCGTAGAGGAAGCAGGGCTTGACGGCGAGGGGCAGAAAAGATTCCTGCAGCACTCCTCCTCCAGTTCCCGGAGTCTGCTTGCCCAACGGAGGCCGAACGCGGCGGCGCGGCCTGCGTCCAGTAGCTCGCCGGCGGAGCTGGCGACGTTGAACGAGAGCAAGCGGGGAGAAGAGAGGTTGTCTGGGGGCTAGCTGGGAGCGGTGCGAGTTCAACTGCGTGATCGGATGGGCTTTATATAGGCCAGGGAGTCGGGGGCGAGGGTGGCCAGGAGGTGGCCTGCGCGGGGGGTCCTGGCGACGGGCGTCGGCGCTGCCGGGCGCGGCGGCCTTGCTCGCGTGCTGGCGGGGTTCTGTCTTGGCTGCGGGGCTCTGTGGGTCGGCGTTGGCGAGGCCACGACGGTCGGCAGCTTGCAGATAACGGCGGGACAGAGAGGGGGGGTCCGGGCGTGTTCTTCCTCCTCTCCTCCATGTCTCACGGCTCGGGTTGGGGTAGAGGAGGCTGGGCTCGACCAAGGAGTGTCCACGGCGTGGCTACAGGGTCCGAGCGAAGGTGAACAGCGACGTTCACAGTGAAACCGATTTTTCCCAGATTTTTGCCCTCCAGGTGCTCGACACAATGCCCGCAAGAAATTTGAATTCGAATTTTTGAAAACGGCCACTGTGGTTTGTCAAGATATTGGACAAGGGTTCTAGAACTATTTTTGTTACAAAGAAAGATGATGTTTTGCAGAAATCATAATTCAAATTTTGGGTATTGTCACTATTTCAGATTCAATCTTTGGCTGATGTTTAAGTTAAGTTCTGATTTGAATTTTGGCTTGAAACTTCTTGGTTAAGTTAGTATGCAGCATGGTCAAGCTCAACTAACTGACCACACCTTTGCTTGAGTTACAGATTTCTTATTCTAAGTGTCCAAAGTAGGGTAGTCAATAATAATTTCTAGATCAACTTTTTCTTTTCTTTTTCTTTCTTTCTTTTGTTTCTGGTTTCTTTGGCTCTTATTATTCTTGTCTAATGCTTATGTTGGTTAAGTTAGAATTAACTAACTATTGCACAACAAAATATAACACACATGAAATCATAGAAGACATATAATAGAAAATATATGCATACATGCAATATGAATGAAAAAGTTTTTGTTGGTCCAAAATTTGGTACTTTAATTCATAGGAAATGGATTACAAATATTTAGGTTGTTACACACTTCGTGGCATTTTTATGCGATTTCCGGAACTAACCTATTGACAAGATGCCATAGTGTCAGTTCCCTGTTTTCTGCTGTTTTTGTGTACCAGAAAAGCTACACAGGAAATATTCTCGGAATTGGACAAAACAAAAGCCAAACGTCCAGAAATTCACCGAAGCTTCCAGAGAACCGAAGAGGAGACGGAGTGGAGCCATGAGGGCCCCACACAATAGGGCGGCGCGGCATGGCCCCTGGCCGTGCCCCCTACGTGTGAGGGCGCCCTGGCAGCCCCCTGATGACGCCCCTTCGCCTATATAAAGCCTTGGGACGGAAAACCCTAAAGAAATCGGCATTTTTCCCAGAACAGTTCCGCAGCGCCGTCGCCATCTCCGCCGTCTCCATCTACCTCACTGCCATATCCATCGACCTTGCTGTCTCCTATGATGAGGAGGGAGTAGTTCTCCCCCGGGGCCGAGGGCTCTACCGGTAGCTATGTGGTTCACCTCTCTCTCCCATGATGAGATCTTTATGTGATCGTGAGCTTTGTATCTAGTTGAATTGGTAGATGTTATTATTCAGATATTATGCTAGTCCTATGCTTTATTATTGTACTCTTCGGAGATACCTCGTATCATGGTGTAAAGGTGACTAGTGTGTGCATCATGTGTATCTTTTTGGTTAATGTCTCTATGAAATGTTGGTGTTTGTTGGAACCATCTAGTGCGTTCATGGTGATAGTGTGGGACAATCTAGTTTGGATACATACGGACTTTGAGGAGTGCTTCGTAGCCCTACGCATGATTAGTGTTCATTTTCCATTGGAGAATTGTTTTGAGTTGCATATTGATGATAGTATCTATTGGTTTAATTATGTTATATTTGTTGGGAGTGTGTCCACTAGTGAAAGTATGATCCCTAGGCCTTGTTTCCAAGCTTTGCACACCGTTTACTTCCTGTTTTGTTACATGTTTGCTTGCAGCGATATTTATTTCAGATTACATTTACTACTTATAATCATCACTACCGCTTGTATTTCACTATCTCTTCGCCAAACTAGTGCACCTATACATCTGACAAGTGTATTGGGTGTGTTGGGGACACAAGAGACTTTCTATATCGTAATTGCAGGGTTGTTTGAGAGGGATAGCTTTGACCTCTTCCTCCCTGAGTTCGATAAACCTTGGGTGATCCACTTAAGGGAAACTTGCGGCTGCTCTACAAACCTCTGCACTTGGAGGCCCAACACTGTCTACAAGAATAGACGCGTGCGTAGACATCAAGCTCTTTTCTGGCGCCGTTGCCGGGGAGGTAAGGTAAAAGGTACTCGCATCCTCCTGTGTGAGTGCTCGGAGTTATTTCCTTTAGATTCTGCAATTATATCTTTTTGTTTCTTATTTTTATTTTCACTAGTTAGGCTTAATGAAAAGTAAAGAGTTCCTTAGTCTTTTTCCTGAGTTTAGATTTGAAGAGAAAATTGAAAAACCTTTGGAGCTTATTTCGCATAGCAATGTTATTAGTACGAATGCTTTGAATACCGTTATTGTAATGCTATAGAAAAGTCTAAGCTTGGGGAAGCTGGTTTTGTTAAGCATGATATTTTTAGTTCCCCAGCTTTAGTGGAGAAAGTTTGCTCTGATGATATTTTATCTCCCATATGTGATGTTTCTAATGATGCTTGTGCTCCTCATCCTTTTAAAATACCCATGAAGATTGTTGAACGTGCTATGGATAACTGCTATTTAGGAGATGGAACTGTCCATCCTGGTGATCATTTGCTTTTTATACATGAATTATGCGAGTTGTTCAAGTGTGCAGGTATTTCGATGAACCGAGTTAAGAAGAAGCTAGTTTCTTTATCACTGAAAGGCAGAGCTGAGGAATGGTATAAAACACTGAAGGATGGTCGATCTATTGACTGGGAGGAAATTGTACCTCTCTTTTATTCTAAATTCTATCCTTCTAGTGAGGTTTATAAAGATAGGAATTACATTTATAATTTTCATCCGCATGAGGGAGAAAACATTGCCCAAGCGTGGGGAAGAGTGAAGTTACTAATGCACAAATGTCCTATTCATGATCTCCCCCGTAATATTGTTATTAATAATTTTTATGCAAGGCTTTTAGGATATTAAAAGGACTATCTAGATGCATGCTTTGATGGGTCTTTCACAAGCAAGGATGTTAACACCAAGTGGGATCTGCTTGAAACAATTCAAAACAATATTGAAGGTTGGGATAGCGACAAAGGTAAATGATCAGGTATGAATTACGAGTTTGATTGCATTAAGTCTTTCGCTGAAACTGCTAATTTTCAAGAGCTTAGTGCTAAATATGGTCTTGATCCTCAAATTATGGTTGATTGCTTTAAAGCCTTTGCTTCCCATATGAATGTTCCTAAAGGAAATGGGGACGTGTATCATGAACCTTTTAAGGACACTTGCATAGAAAGTGATATTGTTATTAATGATTGCAATAAACATGCTCAAACTTCTAAAAGTCCTATTTCTTATAAGCATGTTAATTTTTGTGGAATACATAGACCTTGTGAACAGAGTCACAACAAGGAAGATTATTGCATCACCCACGGGAATGAAGAAACCAATATGTGGCTCAGGGATCTAGATGAGCTTGGTGAAAGGGTTTGTGAGCTTTATCCTTTTCTTTGTGAACTTTGCAATAAAAAGGGTCACTTTAATTTTCAATGCCCAATTAATCGAACGAGTACCGCAGATTTGTATTGTGATGATAAGATTACTCTCAATCAGCATGATGAGCTTACTTTGTTTTTGAATTGTGAAGAGATATCTAGAAAGATTTCTTTGGTTGATATGAGAGATGTTGATTTTAATAACATCCTTCGTGGTTGTCGTCTCTATTGTACTAAAGATTGCCTCGCAAATACTTACTTACAAGATCTTATAAAACATGATGTTTTGCCAAGCTATGACATGACTAATAGATGTTTCGATCTTATTAATAGAGAGGAGGAATCCTCCAAAGTTTCTTATGTTGTTTCTGTCAGCAAACCAGATTATGTGGAGAAGATGCCTTTCCCTCCTAAAGGATATGTGGAGAAGATGCCCTTCAAGTCTCTCCCTCCTAAAGGAGAGAGTAAGAAGAGTATGAAGAAGAAGAGGAGTAAAAGGCGAGAGGACACGGTATCTTCCCCTAAGCATTATGATCCTGCTATAGATTATGATAATTCTGATTGGGATGATGTTCTCATGCCTGTTACCTATGTTAGTGATCATGATTGGGAAAAGCACTCTACTTTTGATATTGAAAATCTTTTTGGTACAAATTCTAAGGTTAATAATTGTTGTACCATTAGTACTATCCATGTTCCTTCTTATGATGATATGTTTGATGAGTATGCTTTGCGAAATAGTTGTTCTCTGGCT
Source organism: Dactylis glomerata (assembly GCA_007115705.1). Lineage (NCBI taxonomy): Eukaryota > Viridiplantae > Streptophyta > Magnoliopsida > Poales > Poaceae > Dactylis > Dactylis glomerata. The sequence goes on along the minus strand of QXEO01000041.1, from coordinate 167,522 downwards.
TGTGATGATACTGAACCTCTAGTTTATGATGTCTATGATGATGGGTATAATATTTTTAGTTCACCTACTTTTGAGGAGAAAACTAGTTATAATTACAATATGCCTCCTGTTTTTGATGATTATGGTGACGAGAATAATTATGCTGTTGAATCTGCTCCTACTACGATTGTTCATGTGGGGAGTATTAATTCTTTTATGCATGTGGCTCATGATAGGGATGATTTCTATGATCGTTATACTATTAGTTCTATTCATGATGCAACTGAAAGTTATTATGAGAGAGGAAAACATGGTTTGATGGATCTCAATAATATTGAGTTTCCCCTCTTTATGTTGCAACTCTTGAAGTTGTACTTGTTTTGCCTTCCTATGCTTTTTGCTTTGCGCTTTCATGACTTGTCTCTTTACAAGATTATTTTTCATAGAAAGTGGTTCAGATTTAAATATCTTTCACATTTGCTTTTTGATGCTCTCTATTGCTTTAAGTTCCTATATGGCTCCTTTGCCTTAAGCTCTTTTATGGCGCCTACATGAGCATCTTTGCAAATTACTGCGCCTAGCTCAAAGGCGTTAAAGAAAAGCACTCTTGGGAGATAACCCAATGTTTAATTTCAGTTCTTTTTCTTTTATTTGAGTCTTGGAAGTTATTACTACTGTAATAACCGCTCCTTATCATTTTTATTTCATTTTTGTGCCAAGAGAAGCCTCTAATCTGAGTGAGATAAGATTTGGGGATGTTGCTGTCCTGAAACAGATTTCGGTGTTGCACCGTAAAAATTCGTGAAAATTCTCTGTACATCTTTTGGACCTGCGATTTCTTGTGCATATGCCCCAGGTTATATCCAAACTTTCATTAGTTGGACCCTTTTTGATTTGAGCAACAGAAAACCCTCTAAAAATTAAACCTTTGTCAGCTGTTCTGTTTTGACAGATTTCTGCCAATATTTGTGTTTGCCACTTTATCGCTAACTTTTGGGGAAGTTGCTACAGTAGTATATGTTTTATATTTGGTGGTTTTGAGTTGAAACCTGAAGCAAAAAGGGTTGATTCATTACTATGCTTACACTAATGTTGCTAATAGAATTGTGTTTAGTTTTGTATGAAGGAAGTTTTCAAGTGTAGGGATTGGAGAATGATGAGATGAGATGAAGAATGGACAAAAGCTCAATCTTGGGGATGCCCATGCACCCCAAGGAAATATCCAAGAGTTACAAGCGTCAAAGCTTGGGGATGCCCCCGAGGCACCCCTTTCTTCATCGGCAAAAATCAGGTCACCTTTCAAGACACTATATTTTTATTGCTTCATGCATTATGCGTTTTCCTTGGAGCGTCAGTTGTTTTTGCTTTCAGTTTTCTTTTGCTTTGCTTGATGCAATAAATGGTTGGATCACATCATGTTGGTTTGGAGGGAGACATACTTCACTTTTCATTTGCCAAGAACACTCTGTTTTCTACTCTTATCGTTTCAATGAGTGTTCTCTTTTTCTGCTACTGCGTTTAGCTTTCGTTTCTTGCCTTGATTTTTGTTCAGATCTTGTTTATCTTTGCATCAAGGTGTATTTGGACCTCTGGTATATGTTGGTTTTCCTCAAAAGAGTTTTCTCAAAAAGGTTTGAATGGTGTGGGAAAAGAGAAAAAGCTTTATGCAAAAAAGTGGTACAAGAAGGAGCTTGTGTAGACTGTGGCCTAGGCTTTTGCATGTCGTGCTTGATGTCTTTTTGATAGTATGCTTAGTGGTTTTGCTGTAGCATGACTTGTCTCAAATAACTGAGATTGCTTAATGAGCCTTTGAAAAAATCATGCGTTGTTTTAATTATTTGGAAGCATTATTTTGGTTTTCTCCTTTGATGCTTTATTTGGGTTGACTTGGCGCATGCTCACACATGTTAGACTCATACAAAGTCACCATTGCCTCTATGATCATTTAGTTTTTGACTTTTGATGCCATCTTATGCTTCTTTTAATGTCGCATTGTCGCTCTGCATGATTATGGCCATTATTGCTCTCTTAGTTGGTCGCTCCCAGTCTTTTGCTAGCCTTTGTTTTGTACTGAGTATGAGCTCTACTCGTGCATCCAACTCCTAAATACCAAGTTTGTCATTGTGTCCACCATACATACCTATTAGCAATTTGCTATTCCGAAGTACATTTGAGTTGCTTTTATCTATCCTTCAAATTAAACTCTTTTTGGTGTTATGCGAAAATTGGTCAGTAAAGCTCTCACAAACCAGATGGCACACTTTGCTTTTCTCATTTTAAAATTTTGACATTGTGGTCTCTTATGCTGAGTTGTTATGCTTGCAAGTTGTAAGTTGGGAATTAGCCCAGCCATGCCGTCATGGGGCAAGCTTTCAACATTGCACTATCTTTCATTTGAGTTGATATCATGATCTTTTGTTTATGGATACTCGCGGTGTGAAATGAATTGGGAATCTTGTGGGATCATGGAGTTTGTATACGTGTTAGAGAAACGCCTGGGCCGCTAATCTAAGCCATGCATAATTCATGGTAGAAATTTACAGCATGCCCATAGTGAATATTCGACGATGCATCTCGTAATAAAAAGCTATACCAATGGTAAATAAAAGAGATGCCAAGGTGTTCATTGTCTGTTTGTCCTGTCATTTTGATGTGGGCTTGTTCCATGTCATCGGGCACGGAGGTACCCTGTTGGAGGTTCTCGATGATACATGTATACTTACAATGACAAGAGCTTGCTTGGGACTCTAAGTAAAGTAGCATGAGGTTTGGGTATTCGTACTTCACGGGACACGAGGTTTTCAACTTATGATTTGTCAAGCATATGCAGCATAAGTGTTCTCGCATTAACTTTAACCATTCAAGATGCTTATGATGGGGGCAATGAGAGCTCAAAGCCGATAAGTACCATAATTTTTGAAGGTTTATAAAACTTGCAATCACTGCTTCCTTCCGCGAAGGGCATTTCTTTTACTTTTATGTTGAGTCTCCACCTTCTATCTTTATGCACCATTAAGGGAGCATAGTTGTCATTCTGAGTATAATGTGCATTGTCCCAAAGTGTGCATTGTCCCAAAGTTTTCATTGATTGATTCATAATTTTGGTTTCACTTGTTCTTAAATTATTTGTATCTAGTCGCCATCTTAAACTTGAAGGTGTCCTATGCATTTATGTTTTGCTCTCCATGAAGGAAGATACGTCCCCAACGTATCTATAATTTTTGATGCTCCATGCTTGTTTTTACACCATTTGCCTACTGTTTCGTTACACTTTGTGGCACTTTTATGCATTTTCTGGAACTAACCTATTAACAAGTCGCCACAGTGCCAGTTCCCTATTTTCTGCTGTTTTTGTGTTTCAGAAGTGCTACACAGGAAATATTCTTGGAATTGGACGAAACAAGTTCCTGAAGTCTTATTTTTCCCGGAAGCTTCCAGAGATCCGAAGAGGAGTTGGAGGGGGGCCACGAGGGCCCCACACACCAGGGCAGCGCGGCCCAGCCCCTGGCCGCGCCCCCTATGTGTGAGGATGCCTGGGCCACTTCTGACAATGCCCCTTCGCCTATAAAGACCCCCCGACAGGAAAAACCTAAGTACCCGATCAATTTTCTAGAAACACATCGCGATCCGCCGCCGTCGTCGACCCGAGATCGGGAGGGTCCAGAAGCTCTTCCCGGCACCCTGCCAGAGAGGGGAATCGCCACTGGAGGTCTTCTTCATCGCCATGCTTGCCTCCGGAGTGATGAGTGAGTAGTCTACCTTGGACTATGGGTCCATAGCAGTAGCTAGATGGTTGTCTCCTCCACCATGTGCGTCATGTTTAGATCTCATGGGCTGCCCTACATGATTGAGATCACCGTTATGTAATTCTACATGTTTGGTTTGTTGGGATCCAATGAATATTGGTGTTATGATTGAGTTGCTATACTGAAATATATCTTATGTTATCTCTATGTTGTTTATGATCTTGCATGCTCTCCGTTGTTAGTAGCTATCTTGGCCAAGTAGTTGCTAGTGACTCCAAGAGGGGGTATTTATGCTCGATAGTGGGTTCATGCCTCTATTTAACCTGGGGGAGTGACAGAAACCTCTAAGGTTGTAGATGTGCTGTTGCTACTAGGGAGAAAACAACAGTCATATGCTCAAGGGCATATGCTTTGTTTACATTACACACTTTGCTTAATGCAATTATCTGTTGTTCGTAACTTAATACTCATGGGGTGTTCGGATGATATCCCCGTGAGTGGATTATTAGTCATAGATGCAGTTGGATGGCGGTCTATGTATTTTGTTGTAATGCCCAGAGTAAATCGCATAGTGATCTTCTTGACATATCATGTTTATCTTTATTCTATCAATTGCCCAACTGTAATTTGTTTACCCAGCATGTGTTATTTATCTTATGGAGAGACACCACTAGTGAACTGTGGACCCCGGTCCTATTTCCATCATATTGCTATCACCTGTTTACTTTACTCGCACTGTTTGCTTTACTCGCATACTTTCACTGCTTTCCACTCGATACGCTCATACCCTTTGTTTCAAGCAAACCGGTGAGATTAACAACCTCATCGCAAGTTGGGAGCAAAGTATTTGGTTGTGTTGCGTGCAGGTTCCACGTTGCTGCTAGCAAAGCAAAGCAAAGCTTAGACGAGGCGCCATATATAAATTGTCCGAAGCTATCGCGAAGCTTGCAAGCATCACCTTCAGTCGTTTGTCTCTCCTCTCCTGAACGATAAACCTTGGTTTCTTAACTGAGGGAAAATCTTGCTACTATATTCATCACACCTTCCTCTTGGGGTTTCCAACGGGCTGGTCATCAACCACGCATCAAGCTATTTTCTGGCGTCGTTGCCCGGAGGAAGTAGAAGACTTCTGCGAGGGGAGTTTTCGCACGCACATCCTTTACTTTGTTATTGTTTTGCTTTACTTTATTTATTTTACCTGCATTGTTTTTTATCAAAAACCCAAAAAAATTAGAATACTTGGTAGTTGTTTTTACTTGTCTGCTTTTAGTTTTGCTGAAATGGCTAATCCTGAAAACACCAAGCTGTGTGATTTTACTAGTACGAACAATAGTGATTTTATCTGCACTCCTATTGCGCCACCTGCTCCTGCTGCAAACTTTTATGAGATTAAGCCTGCTTTATTGAACCTTGTTATGAAAGAGCAATTCTCTGGTGCTAGTACTGAAGATGCTGTAGCTCATCTCAACAATTTTGTTGAGCTATGTAAGATGCAGAAATATAAGGATGTAGAAAGTGATACTATTAAGCTCAAGCTGTTTCCTTTTTCTTTGAGAGGAAAAGCTAAAGATTGGTTGCTGTCTTTGACTAAGAATAGTATTGAGTCATGGACTAAGTGTAAGGATGCTTTTATTGGTAGATACTATCCTCCTGCTAAAATTATATCTTTGCGTAGCAATATTATGAAGTTTAGTTAGTTTGATAATGAACATGTTGCTCAAGCGTGGGAAAGAATGAAATCTATGATAAAGAATTGCCCCACTCATGGACTGACTACTTGGATGATTGTCCAAACTTTTTATGCAGGACTGAATTTTTCTTCAAGGAATCAATTGGATTCAGCAGCTGGAGGCACTTTTATGTCCCTTACCTTGGGCGCCGCAATAAAGCTACTTGACAACATGATGGTAAATTATTCCGAATGGCACACTGAGAGAGCTCCACAAGGTAAGAAGGTAAATTCTGTTGAGGAAACCTTTTCCTTGAGTGATAAGATTGATACCATTATGGCTATGCTTGCTAATGATAGGACTCATATTGATCCTAATAATGTTCCTTTAGTCTCTTTGGTTGCTCAAGAAGAGCATGTTGATGTGAACTTCATTAGAAACAATAATGCTTATAGGAATAATTTTGCTAGTAACAATTATAGGCCATATCCTTCTACTAATGGTAATGGTTATGGTAATCCTTATGGTAATTCCTCCAACAACACTAGGGCCGCGCCCTCCGAGCTTGAGGTAATGCTCAAGGACTTCATCGGTAAGCAAACTGCTTTTAACAAGTCTGTTGAGGAAAAGTTAGGCAAAATTGATATTCTTGCTTCTAAAGTTGATAGCCTTGCTCATGATGTTGAACTTTTGAAATTAAAAGTGTTTCCTAATGATGTGAAAGAGAACAATGTTTTTGCTACTGCTAATGCTATTCAAGTTGGAATTGATGAAAATATTAGATTGTTAGCAGAATTGCATGCTAGATGGGATAGAGAGGATGAGATTGCTAGGAATATGAAAGTTTATACTATTACTACCTCTGATGATGTTGTTCCTAATGCTAGCAATCCTCTTACTTTGATTGGTGTAGAGAAAACTTCCACTCCTTGTGTTAAAAAGCCTAAAACTGCCAAAACTTTTTCTCAAAAGAGTGCTGAAATTTTTCGGAGTGTAGGAGATGATAGCTCTACTTATTTTAATGATTTTGATGTTGATGACTGTAATATATCTGAAGTTATTTTGTTCTTGCAAAAGCTTGCTTTGACTCCCAATGCTAGTTCTTTAAATATTGCTTTTACTAAGCATATTACCAATGCTCTCATAAAAATTAGGGATGAAAAGTTGCAACAAAAAGCTTCTGTTCCCAAGAAGTTAGAAGATGGTTGGGAACCCATCATTGATATGCATGTTAATGGTTTTGATTGCTATGCTTTATGTGATTTAGGTGCTAGTATTTCTATCACGCCTAGAAAGATTTATGACATGCTTGATTTACCACCTCTTGAAAAATGTTATTATGATGTTCCTATTGCTGATGTTGCTAAGAAGAAACCTTTGGGAAGAATTAATGATGTTCTTATTATGGTTAACAATAACCTTGTTCCCGTTGATTTTCTCGTTATGGATGTTGAATGCCATGCTTCATGTCCTATTGTTTTGGGAAGACCCTTTCTTCGAACTGTAGGTGCCATCATTGATATGTGAGAAGGCACCATCAAATATCAATTTCCACTCAAGAAAGGTATGGAACACTTCCCTAGGAAAAGGAAGAAATTACTTTTTGACTCTATTCTTAGAGCAAATTATGAGCTTGATGCTTTATCTCTTGATGTTACTTGATTCGCAATTTTCTGCGCCTAGCTCAAAGGCGTTAAAGAAAAGCACTCTTGGGAGATAACCCAATGTTTTATTTTCAGTATCCTTTTTATTTCATTGTTGTGCCAAGAAGCCTCTAATTTACCTTACGTGTCGCCATGTCGGTTCGTCTCTCGGGCGGCCGCAGAGGCGACCATCATGATCCCGAGAAATCCGAACCTATGAGTGAAAGAAAGCTGCAGATTCTGATTGATCCCGCGAAAGAGAACCAGATTCACCCTTCCGATTTCATCCCCAAAGAAACCAGAGAAAGATTGAGAGACCTCGTCCTAAAATCCCCAAATCCGCAAAAAAGCCTCAATTATTTCCGCTCCAGATTTTCCCCATTTCTCCCCGGAATCGACAAGAGTGAAATCTATCCCAATTCTAGGCAAGTGAATCCGAGCCCCTTACATGCCACCCAAGACAGCGATGATCTCGCCCCACGCCTCAACGGAGAGGCCTCCCCACCCTGCATCTCGCAGGATGATGGGTGCTACGAACCCGAGAAGCTGTTACTTGGGGTTGCCGAGGCGGTCGACGGCCAGCTCATGTCACCAGGCGCAGCGACCATGAAGACAGCCACTGTGGAGGAGACGAAGGCGATGACATTGCTGCCAGTGTCTTTGCAGGCTATTGTGCAGAAGGCGACAATGTATCTGCAGGCTGCTCCTACCATGGCAGCGATGAAGGTATTTTCTGCAACCTGTGGTGTTGGTACTAAGGGTGAATCAGCGGGCGTGCGAGCTGGGATGACTCAGGTGCTGCAACACGGACATGCTTCTACCAGCCCAGAGTTGCCACGCCCACGGTGGCGTCGGCCGTTTCGTGATAAAACAGAGGGCCTAGAGGATGTCCGCCCCACCGGCGTGGAGGATCTCATTCCTGTCCACGATCCTCTTCTAGCTGAGTCTGCTGCAGGTGGCGGCAAGGATGATTTGAAGAGGCCCAACTCTGGTGTATGTGTGATGTGGCTAACATCTCTATCCAGTTCATATGTTCTAGCTGAAACAAAGTTAGTACGTGCTTGTCAGAACAAGATCAACAAAAACAACTTGCCGAAAGCGAAAATAGCAGGTGTTTGCAAGAAACAACAAGGGGCAGCCTGCATGGGTGGAATAAATAAGGCTACTACTAGGCAACCATTGGAGGTAGAAGTGAAAAAGGAGAAGAATAGTATAGTCCCCGTTTCTGTTACTGATTCAGTCAAGAGAGTTGGTCGGGGCCATGGAACTAGACAGGGCTTTCAACACCTGAACGTGATAGAATCTCCTATGCTCCAGGCCATGTACCCGGCCTATCCAAGTGCGAGCTATCTGGCCGGCCTGGGGAGCGAGGAGACGATCCCAACTCTGCGAGGGCTGATCTGGATTATTTTTACAACAGGAGACACTCTCATGTCTGACACTGATTCAGTTTTGGGCAAAAGGGCAGCTGGTCAACAGGAGTGTGAGTCTGAAGAGCACTTTAGAGCTGTGGTGCTAGTAGAAGAAGTGATATCGGAAAACAAACAGAAAAAAGGCCACTGTAACCTGACGGGGGGTAACATAAAGGGAAAGAAGGATGATATGGAGGCAACCAGCCATGGGGCCGCTGGTCAACTGACGGGATCGCAGGCTGCGACCCGTCAGCAACAATGAATATATTTGGCTGGAACTATCGGGGAGCGGGTGGCAAACCGACAGTTCGCGAATTGGGTGACCTCACCCAAACCACCAAGGCGAGCATGGTCTTCTTGTGTGAGACGCGACAGAAAGCTGAGAAAGTTCGCAGGTTGAGAGGAAGATTGGGTTTGAGAGGTTTTGTTGGTGTGGACAGCGATGGCCTTAGTGGAGGTCTTGCTCTGTTCTGGAATGATCAGTTAATAGTTGAAATTCAGTCTATGTGTGAGAGATACATTGATGTGCATGTTAGATTGGCCGAAGGCGAGCCACAATGGCATTTGACTTGTGTCTATGGAGAGCCAAGAGTTGAAAATAGACACCAAATGTGGTCATTGATGCAAAGTCTAAAAACGCAATCAGACCTTCCATGGTGTGTCTTGGGCGATTTTAATGAAGCCATGTGGTCTTTTGAGCATTTTTTAGTTACTAAACAAGCTGAAACTCAGATGCTTGCTTTTCGTGATGTGTTGGAAACATGTGAGCTTGTTGACCTAGGTTTTTCAGGCTTGCCATACACTTATGATAACAAACGGCATGGGCGCAAGAACGTAAAGGTTAGACTTGACCGTGTGGTGGATGATAACCAGTGGCGCAACTTGTTCTCTGAGGCCAAAGTGGTGCATAAAGTATCTCCATGTTCAGATCATTCTCCGATCGTGCTGCACTGTGAGAAAGAAGAGGAACAAGTGCAGCAACCTAGCTACATGAGGTATGAGGTGATGTGGGAGCGGGAAGCAAGTCTACCGGAACACATCTCAAATGCCTGGGCCGCTACTGGGGCAAAAACTGACCTGGGCCACATTCGTTCAGGACTGGCCGGAGTGATGAAGCACCTCCACGAGTGGAGTAAGGTTAAATTTGATAGTGTTAAGCTTCAGCTTGAAAAGTCTCGAACTCGTTTAGAGGAGCTCTTGAATATGAATGCAGACAGGGATGAGATACGAGTAGTTACAGACCAAATGAATGAATTACTTTACAGAGAGGAGATGATGTGGATGCAAAGGTCACGCATTGATTGGTTGTGGGAGGGAGACAAACACAAAATTCTTTCACAGCAAGGCGGTTTGGAGAGCGCGAAAAAATAAAGTTAAACAGCTAGCTGATGATAGTGGTGTGCTGCACAATGAACACAATACAATGGGAAAGCTTGTCACAGATTATTGAAGGTTTATTCTTGTCTGATCCTTCTCTTGATCCAAACTTTGTTCTCTCTCTCATTGAGCCCAAGGTGTCACAACAAATGAATGAAAATCTTATGCTTGAGTTCACGGACAAGGAGATTTCAGATGATTTATTCCAAATAGGGCCTCTAAAAGCACCCGGGCCTGATGGTTTTCCCGCATGATTCTTTCAACGAAATTGGGGTGTTCTGAAAGAGGAAATAATACTGGCGGTGAAAGAATTTTTTTGGACTGGCTATATGCCAAAAGGTATTAACGACGCCACCATCGTGTTAATTCCCAAGGTTGATAACCCGACAAAGGTAACAGAGTTTCGACCCATCAGTTTATGTAATGTTATTTATAAGGTGATAGCAAAATGCTTAGTGAACAGGATGAGGCCTATATTACATGAGATTGTATCCCCAAACCAAAGCGCCTTTGTTCCGGGTCGGCTCATCACAGACAACGCCCTTGTGGCCTTTGAGTGCTTTCATCATATTCAACAAGAGAAGGATCCAGAAAAAAGTTTTTGTGCTTATAAACTTGACCTGTCAAAGGCATATGATCGGGTAGATTGGAGATTCTTGGAGCAAGCGATGCAAAAGTTGGGCTTTGATCATCGGTGGGTGAAGTGGATCATGACTTGTGTCACCACGGTGAGATACACTGTTAAATTCAATGGAGCCATCTTAGAGTCGTTTGCACCGTCGCGAGGGCTACGGCAAGGTGATCCCCTCTCCCCATTTCTATTCCTCTTTGTCGCTGACGGTTTATCAGCACTCTTGAGACATGCAATGATGCAACATGCTATATCACCAGTTAAGGTCTGTGCAAGAGCACTGGGAGTATCACACTTGCTTTTTGCTGATGACACTTTGCTCTTTTTCAAAGCTACAAAGCAAGAAGCTCTAGAGGTTCGCAAGGTACTTGATGCTTATGGTAGTGCCATGGGACAGTTAATTAATAATTCGAAGTGCTCCACAATGTTTAGCCCAGGTTGCACGGAAAATATACAGGAAGATATAAGGGCAGTACTACAGGTTCAACGCCCAGAATTTGAAGCCAAATATCTTGGACTTCCTACACCCGAAGGCAGACTGAATAAAGGTAAACTGCAGAATCTGCAAGTCCGATTTACTAAGAGGTTTATGGAGTGGGGAGATGCCTTCCCGTCACAAGCAGCAAAGGAGATTCTCATCAAAGCTGTGGCACAGTCGATCCCGACGTACATCATGGCTGTGTTCAAGCTTCCAATGGTGCTATGCGATGATTTGAATAGAATTATACGTAATTATTGGTGGGGATCAGAGAAAGGAAAACGCAAAACACACTGGAAGTCGTGGGATGCTTTAACCCATCCAAAAAACCAAGGAGGCCTAGGGTTCAAGGATTTTCGGTTGTTCAACCAAGCTTTACTTGCTCGACAAGCTTGGAGGCTTCTAATTAAGCCAAACAGCCTTTGTGCAAGGATACTCAAAGCAAGGTATTACCCTAACGGTCGTTTGGAAGATACTGTCTTTGCAGGAAAAGCTTCTTCATCATGGCAAGCAATTCAGTATGGGCTAGAGCTACTAAAGAAGGGCTTGGTGTGGCGGGTGGGCAACGGCAGCCAAATCCGCATCTGGCGTGATCCGTGGTTGCCTAGACCCACCTCATATCGGCCGATCACGGAGAAAGGCAAATGCAGGCTGCAACGCATCACAGAGCTGCTGACAGAGGAAGGCGAATGGAACATGGGGCTCATCCACAAACTCTTCAAACATGCGGATGTTGAGGAAATCTTGAAGATAAAGGCGCTACCGAGCTGAGGTGACGATGTGCTGGAATGGGCGCCAGACAAGAGAGGCATCTTCTCTGTCAAGAGTGCCTACAGGCTGGCCTGGGACCTCACACACCGCACTTCGATGTGCGCAGCGAGCAGGGCACCGGACGGCAAGCGTGTCGTCTGGGACACAGTGTGGGGGTGCCCTGCTCCCCCAAAGGTACGAGTCTTCGCGTGGCACCTTGCGACTAATTCCTTAGCAACATGGGAAAACAAAATGAAGAGGAAACTAGAGGTTTTTGACATTTGTGTTATTTGTGGTCTGGAACATGAGGACACATACCACACATTCTGTAGGTGCCCGTTGGTGTGCCAACTCTGGGAAGCGATGCAAGAGGTGTGGCCCTTGAAGGCGATTGAATCCATACCTTACACAGGAACGGAATGGCTTTTCAACGCCTTGGACAATTCGACCGAGCAAGAAAAAATGATGATGCTGATGACCTTATGGCGTATTTGGCATGTCCGTAATGAGGTTGTGCACCATAAGCCAGCTCCACCTGTGGAAGCATCTAGAAGGTTCTTGTGCAGTTATGTGGATTCTTTATTGCTGATCAAACAACAGCCAACGGCGGATCCGATCAAAGGAAAGGCGGCTATTGTATATGATCATATGAAGTCAAAGAGGAAAGGAAAAGAGTCAACAAAGAAGTAGTCTGAGGAGATGAAGAGATGGTCGAAGCCCCCACCAGGTTGGACGAAATTGAATGTAGATGGCTCTTGGAAGGAGGAGGAACTGTATGGAGGTACCGGTATGATTCTCCGGGACGAGGAAGGTGGCATCATTGTTGCTGCTTGTAGGCACCTGGGAGCATGCGCTAGCCCTCTAGAGGCAGAAGCTCGTGCTTGTATCGAAGGTTTAGCTCTTGCTTTAGAGCGGACAGATCGGCCCATCTTATGTGAAAGTGACTGCCAAGAATTGACGTCCATGGTGAATGAAGCTGGGGTCAACAGGTCATCAATTGCTGCATTAGTCAATGAAATAAAAAGGTTATGTAATGGTACTAGAATGTGCCAGGTTAGACATATTAATAGAGAGAGGAATGTAGTTAGTCACTCTCTAGCTAGGTTTGGTTGTTTTTCGAAGTGCACCAATGTTTGGACCCGATCTGGGCCAGAGTTCATCAGGGATGCTTGTAATCAGGACCAAACTCTTTTGCATTAATTAATGCATTCTAATTTCGCAAAAAAGAGAGAAGCCTCTAATTTGAGTGAGGTAAGATTTGGGGATGTTGTTGTCCTGAAACTGTTTTTGGTGCTGCACCGTAAAAATTCGTATAAATTCTCTGTATATCTTTTGGACCTGCGATTTCTTGTGCATATGCCTCAGGTTATATCCAAACTTTCAGTAGTTTAACACTTTTAATTTGAGCAACAGAAAACCCCTCAAAAATTCGGCCTTTGTCAGCTGTTCTGTTTTGATAGATTTCTGCCAATATTTGTGTTTGCCGCTTTATCGCTTTCTTTTGAGTTCTTTTGATCACAGAACTTTTGGGGAAGTTGCTACAGTAGTATATGCTATATATGTGGTGGTTTTGGGTTGAAACCTGGAGCAAAAAGAGGTTGATTATATGATATGCTTACACTAATGTTGCTAATAGATTTGTGTTTAGTTTTGTATGAAGGAAGTTTTCAAGTGTAGGGATTGGAGAATGATGAGATGAGTTGAAGAATGGACAAAAGCTCAAGCTTGGGGATGCCCATGCATCACCCCAAGAAATATCCAAGAAGTACAAGCGTCAAAGCTTGGGGATGCCCCCGAGGCACCCCTTCTTCATCGGCAAAAAATTAGGTCACCTTTCAAGACACTATATTTTTATTGCTTCATCCACTATGTGTTTTTCTTGGAGCGTCGGTTGTTTTAGTTTTCGTTATTAGTTTAGTTTGTTTGCTGCAATAAATGGTTGGACCCCAACAAATTTCTTTTGGAGAAGTTGCCTTGCTTTTCATTTGCCAAGAACGCTCCAATTTTCACTCATATAAAAAACCGAGTGTTCTTCTTTTTCTCCTACTGCTTTTGGTTTTCATTTTCGCCTTGATTTGCATTCAGACCTTATCATATTTATTTATCAAGGTGTATTTTTGCCTCTGATCTTTATTGGTTTTCATCAAAAGAGGTGTTTATAAAAAGTTTGAATGGTGTTGGAAAAGAGAAAAAGCTTTATGCAAAAAAGTGGTACAAGAAGGAGCTTGTGTAGACTGCGGCTTTGGCTTTTTCATGTCATGCTTGATGTCTTTTTGATAATATGCTTAGTGGTTTTGCTGTAGCATGACTTGTCTCAAATAACTGAGATTGCTTAATGAGCCTTTGAAAAGAATCATGCGTTGTTTTTATCGTTTGGAAGCATTATTTTGGTTTTCTCCTTGATGCTTTATTTGGGTTGACTTGGCGCATGCTCACACATGCTAGACTCTTACAAAGTCACCAATAGCCTCTATGATCATTTAGTTTTTGACTTTTGATGCCATCTTATGCTTCTTTTAATGTTGTTTTGTCGCTTTGCATGATTATGGCCATTATTGCTCTCTTAGTTGGTCGCTCCCAGTTTTTTGCTAGCCCTCGCCTTGTACTGAGTATGAGCTCTACTCATGCATCCAACTCCTAAAAACCAAGTTTGCCAAAGTGTCCACCATACATACCTACTAGCAATTTGTTATTCCAAGTAAATTTGACTTGCTTTATTTTTCTCTTCAAATTAAACTATTACCAGTGTTATGTGAAAATTGGTTAGTAAAGCTCTCACGAACCGGAAGGCACACTTTACTTTTTCTTGTTCTAAATTTTTTGACATTGTGGTCTCTTATGTTGAGTTGTTATGCTTGCAAGTTGTTAGTTGGATACTAGCCCAACCATGCTGTCATGGGGCAAGCTTTCAACATTGCACTTCTTATTTGAGTTGATATCGTGATCTTTTGTTTATGGATACCCGCGCTGTGAAATGAATTGGGAATCTTGCGGGGATCATGGAGTTTGTATATGTGTTAGGGAAACGCCTGGGCCGCCAATCTAAGCCATGCATAATTCATGGTGGAAATTTGCAGCATACCCATAGTGGACATTCGACGACGCATCTCAAAATAAAAAGCTAAACAAATGGCAAATAAAAGAGATGTCGATGTGTTTATTGTCTGCTTGTCCTGTCATTTTTATGTGGGCTTGTTCCATGTCATCGGGCATGGAGGTACCTCGTTGGCGGTTCTCAATGATACGCATATACTTACAATGACAAGAGCCTTGCTTGGGACTCTAAGTTGAGTAGCATGAGGTTTGGGTACTCATATTCATAGGACACGAGGTTTTCAACTTATGATTTGTCAAGCATATGCATCATAATTATTCTCGCATTAACTCTAACCATTCAAGATGCTTATGATGGGGGCAATGAGAGCTCAAAGCCGGTAAGTAACATAATTTTTGAAGGTTATAAAACTTGCAAACACTGCTTCCCTCCGCGAAGGGCCTTTCTTTTACTTTTATGTTGAGTCACCACCTTCTATCTTTATGCACCATTAAGAGAGCATAGTTGTCATTCTTAGTATAATGTGCATTGTCCCAAGGTTTTCATTGATTCATTCATATTGTTGGTTTCACTTGTTCTCAAATTATTTGTATCTAGTTGCCCTCTTAAACTTGAAGGTGTCCTATGCATTTATGTTTTGCTCTCTATTAAGGACAAGCTGAAAACCATTTGTATGTTTTTCCTTATGATTTGAGCACACGTTTGACTTTCATTGTTTCATTTTCATGATCTTTTGTTTGTGTTCATTTGCATGTTATAACATGGTTGCTAAGTTTCTATTGTCAAGATTATATCTTTCATGCCCATATTTTAAGTTCTTATGATCCCAGCTCACAAATGCTTACATATATGATCAAGATTGTGTAGGTGCATGTCACCTCAAAAATTATTCGTTTGTTATCACTTACCTACTCGAGGACGAGCAGGAGTTAAGCTTGGGGATGCTTGATACGTCTCCAACGTATCTATAATTTTTGATGCTCCATGCTTGTTTTTACACCATTTGCCTACTGTTTCGTTACACTTCGTGGCACTTTTATGCATTTTTCGGAACTAACCTATTAACAAGTCACCACAGTGCCAGTTCCCTATTTTCTGCTGTTTTTGTGTTTCAGAAGTGCTACACAGGAAATATTCTCGGAATTGGACGAAACAAGTTCCTGAAGTCTTATTTTTCCCGGAAGCTTCCAGAGATCTAGAGAGGAGTTGGAGGGGGGCCACGAGGGCCCCACACACCAGGGCGGCGCGGCCCATCCCCTGGCCGCGCCCCCTATGTGTGAGGATGCCTGGGTCCACTTCTGACGATGCCCCTTCGCCAATAAAGACCCCCCGATGGGAAAAACCTAAGTACCCGATCAATTTTCCAGAAACACATCGCGATCCGCCGCCATCGTCGACCCGAGACCGGGAGGGTCCAGAAGCTCTTCCCAGCACCCTGCCGGATAGGGGAATCACCACCGGAGGTCTTCTTCATCGCCATGCTTGCCTCCGGAGCGATGAGTGAGTAGTCTACCTTGGACTATGGGTCCATGGCAGTAGCTAGATGGTTGTCTCCTCCACCATGTGCTTCATGTTTAGATCTCATGAGCTGCCCTACATGATTGAGATCACCGTTATGTAATTCTACATGTTTGGTTTGTTGGGATCCGATGAATATTGGTGTTATGATTGAGTTGCTATACTGAAATATATCTTATGTTATCTCTATGTTGTTTATGATCTTGCATACTCTCCGTTGTTAGTAGCTATCTTGGCCGAGTAGTTGCTAGTGACTCCGAGAGGGGGTATTTATGCTCGATAGTGGGTTCATGCCTCTATTTAACCTGGGGGAGTGACAGAAACCTCTAAGGTTGTAGATGTGCTGCTGCTACTAGGGAGAAAACAACATTCATATGCTCAAGGGCATATGCTTTGTTTACATTACACACTTTGCTTAATGCAATTATCTGTTGTTCGCAACTTAATACTCATGGGGTGTTCGGATGATATCCCCATGAGTGGATTATTAGTCATAGATGCAGTTGGATGGCGGTCTATGTATTTTGTTGTAATGCCCAGAGTAAATCGCATAGTGATCTTCTTGACATATCACATTTATCTTTATTCTATCAATTGCCCAACTGTAATTTGTTTACCCAGCATGTGTTATTTATCTTATGGAGAGACACCACTACTGAACTGTGGACCCCGGTCCTATTTCCATCATATTGCTATCACCTGTTTACTTTACTCGCACTGTTTACTTTACTCGCATACTTTCACTGCTTTCCACTCGATACGCTCATACCCTTTGTTTCAAGCAAACCGGTGAGATTGACAACCTCATCGCAAGTTGGGAGCAAAGTATTTGGTTGTGTTGTGTGCAGGTTCCACGTTGCTGCTAGCAAAGCAAAGCTTGGACGAGGCGCCATATATAAATTTTCTGAAGCTGTCGCGAAGCTTGCAAGCATCACCTTCAGTCATTTGTCTCTCCTCTCCTGAATGATAAACCTTGGTTTCTTAACTGAGGGAAAATCTTGCTGCTATATTCATCACACCTTCCTCTTGGGGTTCCCAACGGGATGGTCATCAACCACGCATCAAAGGACAAGCTGAAAACCATTTGTATGTTTTTCCTTATGATTTGAACACACGTTTGACTTTCATTGTTTCATTTTCATGATCTTTTGTTTGTGTTCTATTTCATGTTATAACATGGTTGCTAAGTTTCTTCTATCAAGATTATGTCTTTCATGCCCATGTTTTAAGTTCTTATAATCCCAGCACTCAATGCTTTCATAGATGATCAAGATTGTGTAGGTGCATGTCACCTCAAAAATTATTTCTTTTGTTATCACTTACCTACTCGAGGACGAGCAGGAGTTAAGCTTGGGGATGCTGATACGTCTCAAACATATCTATAATTTTTGATGCTCCATGCTTGTTTTTACACCATTTGCCTTGTGTTTCGTTACACTTCGTGGCGTTTTTATGTGATTTCCGAAACTAACCTATTGACAAGATGACACAGTGCCAGTTCCCTGTTTTCTGCTATTTTTGTGTTTCAGAAAAGCTACACAGTTCCGTAGCGCCGTCGCCGTCTCTGCCGTCTCCATCGACCTCACCGCCATCTCCATCGACCTTGCTGTCTCCTATAATAAGGAGGGAGTAGTTCTCCCCCGGGGTTGAGGACTCTACCGGTAGCTATGTGGTTCACCTCTCTCTCCCATGATGTGATCTTTATGTGATCGTGAGCTTTGTATCTAGTTGAATTGGTAGATGTTATTATTCAGATATTATGCTACTCCTATGCTTTATTATTGTACTCTCCGGAGATACCTCGTATCATGGTGTAAAGGTGACTAGTGTGTGCATCATGTGTATATTTTTGGTTAATGTCTCTATGAAATGTTGGTGTTTGTTGGAACCATCTAGTGCGTTCATGGTGATAGTGTGGGACAATCTAGTTTGGGTACATACGGACTTTGAGGAGTGCTTCGTAGCCCTACACATGATTAGTGTTCGTTTTCTATTGGAGATTGTTTTGAGTTGCATATTGATGATAGTATCTATTGGTTCAATTATGTTATATTTGTTGGGAGTGTGTCCATGTTATCGCCACATTTTGGCCAAATGAGGAGATGGGCCGTAATCAAGATGGGCTTGGAGGCTGGATCGGCCTTGCGCGTGGATTTGGGCTAATTGCCCGTGTATCTGTATATTATGATAGATTACGTTTCGGTTTAAACAAGAGATAGAGTTGTTAGGTTTATTCCAAAGATAGAAAGTCTCCGGACTATAAATGTGTACCTAGGGTTATTGAGAAAGGAGGACGATCACGTTCACAACAAACACAATCTCGGCGCATCGCCACCCCTTGTTTCGAGGGTTTCTTTCAGGTAAGCGTCGTGCTGCCTAGATCGCATCTCGCGATCTAGGCAGCATCTGCTTATGTGTTATTTGGTGTTGCTCGTACTGAAGCCTTGTTGATGGCGAGTAATACTGTTATCATAGATCTGTTTGGGCTAGCATCGGTGCTTTTGGTTATGTTTGCTTAGTCATGCTGCCCCTAGAGATCTCGCTGCCTTTGCACCTATTTTGGGTGTAAGGGCAGCATCTTGCTTGATCTTTATTCAGTCGATTCAATCTGTCATAGTTGTTCCTTGTTCTCCAAGGATTAGTTTGATATCCGCATGGTTAGGCCTCACAAACGGGTTGAATGATCCAGTAGTACGTAAGGATATGGTTTGCCAATTCGAGAGGAGTTGTTCCGGGAATTGACTCTACGTTGGTTTTTTGGCCTCCTCTAGGGTTAGTTTTCTGTTATCTTTCGTATCTACCAGGCTCAATTACGTGTGGGATGTTCCAATTATGTGGTGAAAGCGTTAAACTGTCGTAGATCGATTTGACTTGTATTGATAAAGCAAAACCCCATGTTATCGTAGATCCAATGCAGATCCATGGGACAATCGGCTACATGAGCCGATTCACAGGGAAACCTGAGAGCCGATCGAGGCTCGTATTTAATGTTTACGTGTCTGCCATGCAGGAAACTAATCGAAGCAATCCATCACCTTCCTGATCAGGTATAGGTCAGGTGGCACGCCCTTGCATCAGCCAGGACGTGTGCCGGAGTTTGCGGGCCGTTGCCCGAGGGACCAAGGCCCACCAGCAGTTCTGGGAGCCTCCCGGCTCTTCGTGTTGCTCGTCGCTGCTCGCCGGTGGGTTTTGACAGGCAACACATTCTGGCACGCCCGGTGGGACACTCAACAACATCTGCATCAACATCTGACGCTGCGATGGGGGACAGACCAATCACGTACGACGATCTGCCTGATGAGCACAAGAAGAGGTATGATGATATCAAAGCTCTCTTCGAAGCCGATCTCATCGGCTCTTTTGAGAGGACCCGTAAGCATGGCATCAGGTGGAAAGGGTTCTCACCCGAAGGCGCTCTCGATGAGGTGGATCTGTCTGTTCCTTCAGAGGATCGCACCAGAGCTCTGCGACAGGAAGTCAATTACATGGTGGCTCATTCTCTTCACCGCCATTCTGAGAGCCTGGTGAACGCTTTCGAGCGCGTCGCGGTTCGCGTGGTTCAGGAGATCATGAAACATCAGTACTCTCCGTCGGGGCCTACCCTAGGGACTCACCAGGGAGAAAGACCGCTCCAGACTAGGCCACAGCTACCATTCACGCTTGCAGTTCCGGAGCCACCGGGGTCACCGGCGTACGTCGTCTACAAGATTGGAGGTGATCCTGGCGATTACCAATTCCTGTTTGAACCACCTAAAGAAATCCCACATGGATATGTGTGCACATACGTGCCGGACTGCAACAGCCTGACGCGCACGAACCAGATTGCAACCGCAGGGATTTCTAGGGCAGGTGTTTCTGGAGTAGGGATTTCGGGAGCAGGGATGTCCGGGATGGACGCTGATAAACAGGCGTGGCTAGCTAACTATGCCACCGGAACGAGTCATGAGAATTTAGCCCCTGCAGCTCAAACGGTGGAGCAAATCAGTACCATCTTGAGAGACCAGTTCGGCTTCGTGCCGAAGAGGAGAACAATCGGCTATTCCAAGCCGTACCCCAACGAGTATGATCTGATTCCGCTTCCACCCAAGTATCGGCTCCCTGAGTTCTCAAAATTTAATGGTTCAGAAGGGTCTAGCTCGATCGAGCACGTGAGCCGATATTTGGCACAGTTAGGCATGATTTCAGCATCGGATCAGTTACGCGTAAGGTTCTTTGCGCAATCTCTGACAGGACCAGCTTTTGGGTGGTACACCTCGTTGCCACCAGATTCGATCCGGACCTGGAAGCAGCTGGAAGAACAGTTCCATATTCAGTATCATTCAGAAGCTACCGAGGCTGGCATTGCCGATCTGGCGCAGGTGCGGCAGAAGCGGGGAGAAACGGTAGCCGAGTATATTCAGCGTTTCAGGACTGTCAAGAACCGATGTTATTCGGCTCGTTTAACTGAGAAAGAAGCAGTCGAGCTGGCCGTGTTGGGTCTCTCAGCACCGATCAAGGATCTGGCTTTCCAAGTAGAATACAATTCACTGGCGCACATGGTCCAGAAACTGACAATGTATGAGCAGCGCCACCCTGAGTTGTACCAAGACAAGTTCAAACGTCCGATAGGCCTGGTCGATACAGAAGAAGAGGATCTTGTAGAAGACCAGGAGATAGCCGTGGCTGAATGGGCTCGGGGAGCAGATCCTGTGTCCTGCAAATGGGTGAAACAGCAAGGGCCTGCAAAAGGGTTCGACTTCGATGTAAGCAAAGCTGAGCAGATATTCGATTTACTGCTGAAGGAAAAGCAGCTGAAGTTACCCGAAGGCCATAAAATCCCTACGGCGCAAGAGATGAACGGGAGATCATACTGCAAGTGGCATCACTCGTTCACCCACACCACCAATGATTGCAAAGAGCTACGTCGGCAGATCCAAACGGCGATAGAACAGGGCCTGTCTGATCCTTGGGCAGTTCGCCATGAAAGTGGACACAAACCCGTTTCCTGGCATCAACATGGTAGAGCACAGCCACTCCACGAGGCGTCAGCTAGATTTCTCGTTCGATATTAACATGGCAGGGCCTGTGTACCACCATGGCAAGTATAAGGAGGAAAGCGGCCACTCCCGGGGCAAAGAAAAGGAAGAGGCCGGTCCACGCGACCGGCCCCGTTATGATGATAGGCGGTATATAACCGAGGAACAAGTGAGAAGCGTGCGATATCAGAAGCCACACTCCACGCATCTCCTTAACAAGTATGAGCGTCAGTATGACCGACGTCGGCAGTACGACAGAGATGATGAAAGAGATCGTCGGACCGACGCATACGATGGGAGATACCGTCGGCATGATAGAGATGATGAAGGATATGAGCACCGCGCTAGGGGAAGGTCAAAGGAAAAGGAAGGCGTGGATAAACATTGGGATTGTCCTTTCTTCAAGTACTGTTGGGATGCGGGAATGAGCCGATTGCCTACAGTCGACAACTGCCCGGAATGTGGACAGCAGAAGGATGACACAGGTCCAGTTTCAGTGTTCAAGCGTCTAGGGCCTCTCCGGCCTCAGAACAGACAAGAGGAGTCATCTCGAGCAAAAGATCTCGAGGAGTCAGAGGATGAAGAAGAAGATAGATATCACCGGCCAAGGTGGTGTCCCGATGGACTCAGACACACCCAAAAGCGTAGAGTTCAGCGGCTACGTAGCTTGGAGGAAGCCGAAGCGCAGTACCTCCACACTTTAAGGAAAGCCCGGCCTGATCTGGCCGTGAAAATTCAGCAAACCTTGGAGACGGAGGCCCGTCCAAAAAAGAAAGAGTGGCGCCCCAAACCAGTAAAAGCCGATGCGAAGACATCGGCTGGCACAAACATGGTGTTCATACTTCCGTCAGAGTTTTGCGCTCCAAGAACCGAAGAACTACCAGTGGCACAGTTTGACTGCGGCCCATGGCCGGTTATCTTTGAAAAGCCACGGGAGAAGGGCTACAAACATCTGAAAGCCCTGTACCTGAGAGGTTATATCAATGGGCAGCCTGTCCGCAAGATGTTGGTTGACACCGGAGCGGCAGTCAATATAATGCCATACTCCATGCTGCGGCGTTTGGGACGCTCCACTGCAGATCTGATCAAAACCAACGTCACGCTAAGCGACTTCAACGGCCAAGCTTCAGAAACGCAAGGCGTTCTGAACGTAGATCTGACCGTGGGTAGAAAAACCATCCCTACGTCGTTCTTCATTGTTGACAGCAAAAGCACCTACGCTGTCTTGCTGGGAAGGGATTGGATTCACGCTAACTGCTGCATTCCATCCACGATGCACCAATGCCTGATACAGTGGGATGGAGATGAAGTGGAGGTCATTCATGCAGATGATTCGATCGAGATCTCAATAGCTGGCATGAACATTTGGGACGCAGAAGACCAAGAGCCGATCTCTGGAGTCAGTCTAGACGGCTGTGAGCGCATTGAAGCTACAAAAAACGGGGTGAGGCTGGTCTTATCCACTGGCCTGACAGAGTAGCAAAGCCCACGATTGTGCGTGGTAAGGCCGATCCCTGCGATCGGCCACAAAAAATAAAAAGCAGTGATCTTACGACAAGCATGTCATGTAGTCGTAGTAGGGAGATTCCCTACCATTATAGAGCACAAATAAGTTGTAAACCTTCCTTGAGTAATGCAATCAAAAAGGGGGCCGATTCCGGCAATCGGCCCAAATTATCTTTGTTATCCTCACCAAACTTTTGGCCTGTGTTCAGCATTGATTTAGCAGGTGACGGAAAGCTGGGGTATGGGTTTACATCCGCTGATGAGCTAGAGGAGATTGACATCGGTCCTGGGGATAAGCCACGACCGACATTTATCAGCAAAAAGTTAGATCCGAATCTGCGGGGTCCGATGATAGCTTTGTTGAAAGAATATCCAGATTGCTTTGCCTGGGACTATACGGAGATGCCCGGGTTAGACAGGAGCATCATTGAGCATCGGCTCCCGCTTAAAAAAGGGTTTCGGCCATTCCAGCAGCGAGCACGACAGATGAAGGCCGAAATTTTAGAGGAAGTCAAGAAAGAGATCGAGAAAATGTTGAAAGCTGGGTTCATCAGGCCATGCAGGTATGCTGAGTGGATTTCTAGTATCGTACCTGTAGAGAAAAAGGATGGCCGATGGCGTGTTGCCATAGATTTTCGGGATCTCAATAGAGCCACTCCAAAGGATGAGTATCCGATGCCGATAGCAGAGACATTGATCAACGCAGCTGCTGGTCATAAGGTCTTGAGCTTTATGGATGGCAATGCCGGTTACAATCAAATTTTTATGGCCCCAGAAGATATACACAAGACTGCATTCAGAGTCTCAGGTTCGGTGGGGTTGTTTGAATATGTAGTCATGACATTTGGACTGAAGAATGCCGGCGCCACATACCAAAGAGCCATGAATTACATTTTCCATGATCTGATCGGCAAGCTGGTGGAGATTTATATCGATGACGTGGTAGTCAAGTCTGCTTCAGTACAAGGACACTTGGACGATCTGCGACGCGTCCTGGACCGAACCAGAAAATTCGGGCTACGGATGAATCCAAAGAAGTGTGCCTTCGGTGTGACGGCCGGTCAGTTCTTGGGTTTCTTGGTCCATGAACGCGGAATTGAGATCGGCCTGAAAAGTCAGGAGGCAGTGCGAACAATGAAGCCACCTACCACGAAGAAAGAACTGCAGTGTCTCATCGGCAAAATCAACTTCGTCAGAAGGTTCATCTCCAATCTGTCAGGAAGAATAGAGCCGTTCATGGGACTGGTGAAAATTAAATCTGATGAGGAGTTCCGCTGGGGGACAGAACAACAACGAGCCTTCGACGAGATCAAAGAATATCTAACGAAGCCGCCAGTGTTGGTTCCACCGCAGCAGGATAGGCCGTTCTACATTTACTTGTCGGTGGCTGACACGTCCATCGCCTCGGTGGTGGTGCAAGTTTATGATGGTCTGGAGCGAGTTGTGTTTTACATCAGCAGAAGGATGCTGGATGCAGAGACAAGGTATCCTGAGATCGAGAAGTTATGCCTCTGCCTATTTTTCACCTGCACCAAGCTGCGACACATCTTGCTGTCAGCAGAGATTATCATCATATGCAAATCAGATGTCATAAAACATATGCTGTCGGCTCCTGTGTTGAAAGGCCGACTCGGCAAATGGATGTTTGCATTATCGGAATTTGATATCCGGTATCAACCCGCCAAAGCGGTTAAGGGACACGCGTTGGCCGATCTTATTGCTGAACGAATCAACACTGATATAGCAGCACTGTCTGTACGTGCATGGGCTATGTTTTTCGATGGATCGGCTTGTGATGATGGTTGCGGCATCGGCATTCTACTCGTGTCGCCCCGGGGGGCAACATATTCCTTCTCCATCAGGCTATCTACCCCTTGCACCAACAATGTCGCTGAGTATGAGGCAATACGCAAGGGAATGGAGTTGCTCATTGAAGCCGGAGCAGAAGCAGTGGAACTTTTTGGAGACTCCAAATTGGTGATTTCCCAACTCACGGACGAATACAAGTGTGAGAGCGAGTCACTCTTCCCATTATGGTTGCAATGCCGTGAGCTGATGGCACAGTTCAGGTATCTAAACTTTAACTGGATCCCGCGGTCGCAGAATACCGAGGCGAATGATCTTGCACAGATGGCTTCAGGCTACAAGGACATAGCAGATGGAACTGATGTTCAGGTACAGTTCCTGGAGGCGGACGACTGGAGAGCCGATATCTTCAATTACTTGAAAGATTCGGCTCGGGGGGCACCTAAACGGATAAGGTACAAGGCCATGAAGTATGTGCTTATTGGGGATGACATGTTCTACAGGACTTTGGAAGGGTTACTGCTCAAATGTCTGGGGCCAACCGAGGCAAATCGGCTTCTACACGAGGTACACGAAGGCGCCTGTGGAACTCACCAATCGGCTCACAAGATGAAATGGTTGATCAGGCGATCAGGGTTTTATTGGCCCACCATGCTTGAGGACTGTTTTAAGTACTATAAAGGGTGTCAAGCATGTCAGAAATTCGGGAAGATTCAGATGGTACCTGCATCAGCGATGAACCCCATCATCAAGCCTTGGCCATTCCGAGGTTGGGGCATGGATATCATTGGCAAGATCAATCCTCCATCAAGCAAAGGCCACATGTGGATTTTGGCCATTACGGATTATTTCACTAAATGGGTGGAAGCCGTCCCTATGAAGTCAGTAAACTCGAAGGATGTTATCAATTTCGTGAAAGAACATGTCCTTCATAGATTCGGGATTCCCCAAACTATCACGACCGATGGAGGTTCGGTCTTCATTTCTCACGAGTTTAGAGAGTTCTGCGAGGACACGGGAATTAAGCTGATCCGATCATCTCCATACTATGCTCAGGCAAATGGGCAAGCTGAAGCGTCCAATCAGAGCCTTATCAAGCTGATCAAGAGAAAAATCGACGAGCACCCTAGGCGTTGGCACGAGGTTTTGTCAGAAGCTTTGTGGGCTTATCGCATGTCATGTCATGGAGCGATAAAAACCTCGCCATACCATCTAGTCTATGGACAAGAAGCCGTATTGCCATGGGAGATTACGGCTGGATCGAGACGTGTCACTTTTCAGAACGATCTAACAACTGAAGAATATGCAGCCCTGATGAGTGACAGTGTTGAGGATTTAACTGAACTTAGGCTGTGGTCGCTTGAGAAAATTAAAGAGAACAAAGCCAAGGTAGCTCGTGCATATAATAAGAAGGTGAGACCAAAGGAGTTCCACGTTGGTGATCTGGTATGGGAAGCTGTATTGCCATTGGGAACTAAGGATGCAGCATACGGTAAATGGTCTCCAAGTTGGCACGGGCCATACAGGGTCGACCAAGTTTTAAGGGGCAACGCGTACATGCTTGAGGAGCTGGACGGTGTGAAATTCCCAGTGGCTGTTAACGGTCAGCATCTCAAGAAATATTTCCCAAGCATGTGGGATGATGGACAGTGAAATATGGGGGCCGATACATGAAATCGGCCAGTAAAAAAAAATATATATCCAGATTAATATTTCCCAAGCATGTGGGATGATGAACAGTGAAATATGAGGGCCGATACATGAAATCGGCCAAATAAATAAAAAAACAATGCACAACCATCGACTCTCGAGGTTCAGACTGTTACGAGCAGGTGTCAGGTTACATGAATAAGCTACTGAAGGAATGCCTCGAAGGCACGGAGGGCGTCAGCACGGACACGATCCACCTCGGCGATCTCGGCTTCGTCATCATCGTCCTTGCCCGTCACTAGCTGCTTGCTCAGGGCACGTATTTCTGCCAGATCAGTCTTCAGTTGAGCTTTGAGGCCTTCTGCTTCGTCTTGGGAGCGGGCGATGAATGCTTCCTTGTCATGAATGAGCTTTTTAGTCGCCCGGACCTTCTCTTCGAGATCTTCCAATTCCTTTTTTAAGGATGCAAGCTCGGCGGTGCTGACAGAGGTGTCAGTTTTGGCATCCAGAGACGCCTTTTTCTCATTGAGCCGCTGACATTTGGCTGCAATATCGGCCTTCAGTGGGAGTTGGGCGTGGCGTAGATTGATCCTCTCACGAGCCAACTTCACCCTTGACCCGTAGAAAGACAGAGTCACAACTGGCCAAAGCTTCACCTGCAATGCTACCGGGAGTTGGTCCTTGATTTCGTCAAGAACACTCTTCACCTCTTCAGAACCCTCGACCAACTTCTCGATTGGGGAGGACAGCAAGGCTTTGAGACGCTGGAATTGAGGTAGAACAGCGCTTGCTCGTGGTTCATCGTTGGCGGCAGAGGGAGCTGGTTCGATGGATTCAGGGTCGAACGTCAGCAAGCCTGAGATATCACAACCCTGGCAGGCAGAAGTGGCGTCAGTATGCGTCAAACAGGGAAGGATGAGTCGAAAGAAGCGAACATACCTCTCCTGAGATCAGGGGGATAGCCGACGGCGAGACAATCGGCTCGTGTGTTGTTGCTGAGGGCTTGGACAGATTGGCAACCGTTTCATCTACACCTTCAGGGATTACTAGATCCAGGCTTGCGGAAGGCATCGGCACTTCCCCGACTTTCCCACTAGAAGTGTCATTCGTCTGCATGAAAGGTGCTTAGCCGATGTGAATAGCAATGAATCGGCATAAAAAGGAGTGGTAAGAGTATGGAGGATAATTACTTTCGAAGCCTCCTGGCTCGAAGAAGAAGTTTGCAGTCCCTTGCGAGCCCTCTTGGGGCTCACAGCTTGCCCCGCCTCGACTGCTGCTCGGGGGGCAACAGGTTCAGGAACAGGCCTTTTCCTGGAAGCCGATGGTGGCACATCTGGCTGGCTCGGTGTGGTGGTTCTCTCAGAGTCTGCTGAGCTTGAATCTCCTCGATTGGATTGTGTTTCCTCGCTGGAGGTGTCTTCGATGGAGACCTGTAAGAAAGGGAGAGTTGGTAAGCACAAGCATGTTTACAAAGATAAATGAGATCAACCAAGGCATGAATCAGCGTACGTGCGAGCTCTCTGGAGAAGGGCTCCGGCGCCTCAAAGTTTTTTTGGCCACTACCTTCCTCACCGTCGTTCTTGTTTTAGTTGGAACTCGGGAGGCAGCTGACCCGGAAGTTGCTTGGCTCTTGGAAGCCGATTTTGGTGATATCGGCTGGTTCTGCATCACGACCTGTTTCAAAGGTGGCGAGTTTTTGCAGAAAAAGACCACAGGAGCTGGTGGGAGGAATTCAAAGGGGGAGCCATCCTCGTTAGTAGGTTCTGGACCATCTTGTTGCTGCAAGGAGACAGAGCAGGATATTAAAAGAATCGTCGTGAGCTGCATCAAGAAAATTTACAAGTAGCAGTACCTGTTCTACGGGGATGTCATATTCAGCATCGAGCTGTTCCAGCAATGGTCCCAGAGCTCTCCTGAAGGCATGAGTCTTCCACATCGACCACCAGTTCTCAAAACCATCGGTTGATGAAGCGAAAGTGAGGTTGTTAGGAATTGGGATGGTCAGAGCATCGAAGAAAGAATAACACCTCTGACTGGTGAGAGGATCGGGCAGGTCAGCTCTGCTCTCTGTGAGGTGGTGGAGAAAGAAATGAGGAGGTACTTGCCCAAGGCCAAATTGCCGAGCTGCTACGACCGGCTGGTAGAACTCGTATCCAGGCTTGATTATTCTGTTGGATGTGCTCATGCCAACTGGGAGGAAGCAGGGACGGATCACGGTGGAGAATAGCTGTCGAGTGCTAGTGTCATCGGCAAAGTTGTCCAGCCTGAAGGAGATTGGATTTTCAAAATTTTCCGATTCCTCCGTGTAAGGAAAGAAGATAGGATTGTCCAGGCCTTGGAAGAAAATGCTGAACCACTTGGATGCTTCATGAGGGATCAGTTTACTACCTGGCAGGCTATACAGAGCTTGGCCGTAGCTGGTGCATCGGATCTGCTTCCCTTTGGCATCTGGAAAGGTGCAACTTGCCAAAAGGGGGAAGTTTGGGATATGGTTTTGAAAGTACAGCTGAGCCCAAAGTTGAATAAACCACCAAGGACCTCCTGTTTTGACTGCTATGTGGGAGGATAGTTTGACAGACATCAACTGGAGATATCGATAGACTTCTCCAAGGAACAGTTTGCCGATGCCAAGTTGAGTGCCTCTGGCAAGTTCATAGGCCAAGGAGAGATAATTCTTGGTTGGGGCAAGGGAAGGGCCACAGAATATGAAATGTTCCAGCCAGAAATTGAGGAAGGCCGTGTGTTCTTTCTCTGTGACAGGGCCCTTAGTTTTCATGTGGCTTCGAAGATAAGCACCCCAGTTCGTGCAATCTGTTTTGGAAGAAAGCTTGAAGGGGACTTTTGGCAGCATAAAAGCAGAGGGGCTGGGTGATGTGACGTCTAGACCAGTAATCATCACCACGTCTAACAGAGTTGGTGTCATGGGGCCATGGCCGAACATGAAGTAGTTCAGAGCATCAGACCAGAAATAGCCGATGGTTTTTAGAAGATTTTCATGTTTCTCAAGGGGAGACAATGACAAAGTCAAGGCATCGGCTATTCCCGTGGTTTCCCATTGGGATTGGTAAGTTTTGGCTACCCTACTGTACCAAGAAACCCAATATTCGGGAGGATTAGGCCAGGCTCGTAAGCAGTCGGCCCAAGAATCCAAATCTAAGTTTTGGCTTACGAAGGGGATTCTGTTTGCCTCGCAAGAGATCAGATGGGCAGGACTAGATTATGTACGGGGGCCAAGGCAGAGAGAATTTGGGAGAGAAGGATGCGGTAGCGGAATGTCTGAAACCTAAAATTTTAATGATGGGATAAAGCATTAATTCAGGTGTTTGCTATTAATTCTAGCACCGAGCTCGGATTGCGAGGAACAGTTAAGGATTACCTTCAGACCGGAGACCGCTGTGTTGGCGCTGGACGATTCCGCCATCTAATTTGCCGGCGGAGATGGATCTATGCGGTGGGGAATCTAGGGTTCGTGTCGCCGTGAGCCCGATTTGTTCAATGAGGCAATTGGAGATCTGAGTTAGCCTTTTTGAAGATGGTTGCAGGTTACCGTTGAAATTGGAAAGTGACCGCTCAGACTTGTCTAAATAAGCGACCGAGTTTGACCTTGCCAACGTTTGTGGGAAAAGCCGATGTGTTGCCATCGGCTCTTTGGGCTTTGACTTGGTTGATCATATCAAGCGTGGTATGGTGAAAGCCGATTCGTTACTATCGGCTTTTGGAACGTTGACCTATTTGACTATCGGCAAAATCAAATTGGGAAAAGCAAGCTTTGTTGATTCCAAAGACGGTTGTTTACAATGAAGCCGATTGCTTACAAAATGGAGATCTACTACTAGTACTACTACTACTAGTTCCTAATCTAGAAGGCGGCGTCGTCGTCGTCGCCGTTGCCATTGCCGCCGCCGTCTTCGCTGTCATCGGCGCTGCTGCCGGCGTAGTCCTCACCGCTGCTGCTGAAGTTGTCAGCGGGGGCCTCCTCGTCGTCGTCGTCGTCGGTGTCCTCGCTGGACCCGGCGCGGAAGCGCTTCACCGGCGGGTATTCGTCGGAGGAGGTGTCCTCCTCTGCTTCTTCCTCCTCATCGGAAGAGCCGATGTCCTCGCCCCAGGACACGGCGTCGTCGGCGCTCTCCGCCTCCAGTTCCCCGTCGACGAGGAGTTGGAGGTCCTCCTCGCCGTCGGTCAGGGACTCGTCGTCCTCTGACTGGGCGGCGAAGTCCCAGTCTCTCTCGTCCCACCATTGTGGGGCGAGAGCTTCGTACGCCGCCATTGGCGGGTGCTCCGGCGTCGGCTCCCGGTTGACGGAGTCGGAGGATTGGAAGGAAAGGCCGGATGTGTTGGAGGAAGAAGAGAAGGCCATGGCGGAGGAAGAGGGTTTTTTGGCTATTGGAGAAGAATGAGGATGCAAATGGTTCGGATAGATTTAAATAAGGGGAATAGTGGAAGATGGTTCAATGCCATAGCGGTTTTCGAGAATGTGGTGCCAGAGTTGTCAAATCGTGTACTGCGGAGAAGTTGAGAAGGCGAGGCATCATGATGAGGAGGCGATATGACGGTTCTGCTCTGCAACGCGTAACCCGATGAAGAAAAAACGGAGTGGTTTTGGAATTATTATTGCCAAAACCAGGGGGGCATGTGTTATCGCCACATTTTGGCCAAATGAGGAGATGGGCCGTAATCAAGATGGGCTTGGAGGCTGGATCGGCCTTGCGCGTGGATTTGGGCTAATTGCCCGTGTATCTGTATATTATGATAGATTACGTTTCGGTTTAAACAAGAGATAGAGTTGTTAGGTTTATTCCAAAGATAGAAAGTCTCCGGACTATAAATGTGTACCTAGGGTTATTGAGAAAGGAGGACGATCACGTTCACAACAAACACAATCTCGGCGCATCGCCACCCCTTGTTTCGAGGGTTTCTTTCAGGTAAGCGTCGTGCTGCCTAGATCGCATCTCGCGATCTAGGCAGCATCTGCTTATGTGTTATTTGGTGTTGCTCGTACTGAAGCCTTGTTGATGGCGAGTAATACTGTTATCATAGATCTGTTTGGGCTAGCATCGGTGCTTTTGGTTATGTTTGCTTAGTCATGCTGCCCCTAGAGATCTCGCTGCCTTTGCACCTATTTTGGGTGTAAGGGCAGCATCTTGCTTGATCTTTATTCAGTCGATTCAATCTGTCATAGTTGTTCCTTGTTCTCCAAGGATTAGTTTGATATCCGCATGGTTAGGCCTCACAAACGGGTTGAACGATCCAGTAGTACGTAAGGATATGGTTTGCCAATTCGAGAGGAGTTGTTCCGGGAATTGACTCTACGTTGGTTTTTTGGCCTCCTCTAGGGTTAGTTTTCTGTTATCTTTCGTATCTACCAGGCTCAATTACGTGTGGGATGTTCCAATTATGTGGTGAAAGCGTTAAACTGTCGTAGATCGATTTGACTTGTATTGATAAAGCAAAACCCCATGTTATCGTAGATCCAATGCAGATCCATGGGACAATCGGCTACATGAGCCGATTCACAGGGAAACCTGAGAGCCGATCGAGGCTCGTATTTAATGTTTACGTGTCTGCCATGCAGGAAACTAATCGAAGCAATCCATCACCTTCCTGATCAGGTATAGGTCAGGTGGCACGCCCTTGCATCAGCCAGGACGTGTGCCGGAGTTTGCGGGCCGTTGCCCGAGGGACCAGGGCCCACCAGCAGTTCTGGGAGCCTCCCGGCTCTTCGTGTTGCTCGTCGCTGCTCGCCGGTGGGTTTTGACAGGCAACAGTCCACTAGTGAAAGTATGATCCCTAGGCCTTGTTTCCAAGCTTTGCATACCGTTTACTTCCTGTTTTGTTACATGTTTGCTTGCAGCGATATTTATTTCAGATTACATTTACTACTTATAATCATCACTACCGCTTGTATTTCACTATCTCTTTGCCGAACTAGTGCACCTATATATCTGACAAGTGTATTGGGTGTGTTGGGGACACAAGAGACTTTCTGTATCGTAATTGCAGGGTTGTTTGAGAGGGATAGCTTTGACCTCTTCCTCCCTGAGTTCGCAATCCTCCATCAAGCAAAGGCCACATGTGGATTTTGGCCATTACGGATTATTTCACTAAATGGGTGGAAGCCGTCCCTATGAAGTCAGTAAACTCGAAGGATGTTATCAATTTCGTGAAAGAACATGTCTTCATAGATTCGGGATTCCCCAAACTATCACGACCGATGGAGGTTCGGTCTTCATTTCTCACGAGTTTAGAGAGTTCTGCGAGGACACGGGAATTAAGCTGATCCGATCATCTCCATACTATGCTCAAGCAAATGGGCAAGCTGAAGCGTCCAATCAGAGCCTTATCAAGCTGATCAAGAGAAAAATCGACGAGCACCCTAGGCGTTGGCACGAGGTTTTGTCAGAAGCTTTGTGGGCTTATCGCATGTCATGTCATGGAGCGATAAAAACCTCGCCATACCATCTAGTCTATGGACAAGAAGCCGTATTGCCATGGGAGATTACGGCTGGATCGAGACGTGTCACTTTTCAGAACGATCTAACAACTGAAGAATATGCAGCCCTGATGAGTGACAGTGTTGAGGATTTAACTGAACTTAGGCTGTGGTCGCTTGAGAAAATTAAAGAGAACAAAGCCAAGGTAGCTCGTGCATATAATAAGAAGGTGAGACCAAAGGAGTTCCACGTTGGTGATCTGGTATGGGAAGCTGTATTGCCATTGGGAACTAAGGATGCAGCATACGGTAAATGGTCTCCAATTGGCACGGGCCATACAGGGTCGACCAAGTTTTAAGGGGCAACGCGTACATGCTTGAGGAGCTGGACGGTGTGAAATTCCCAGTGGCTGTAACGGTCAGCATCTCAAGAAATATTTCCCAAGCATGTGGGATGATGGACAGTGAAATATGGGGGCCGATACATGAAATCGGCCAGTAAAAAAAATATATCCAGATTAATATTTCCCAAGCATGTGGGATGATGAACAGTGAAATATGGGGCCGATACATGAAATCGGCCAAAAAAAAAAACAATGCACAGCCATCGACTCTCGAGGGTTCAGACTGTTACGAGCAGGTGTCAGGTTACATGAATAAGCTACTGAAGGAATGCCTCGAAGGCACGGAGGGCGTCAGCACGGACACGATCCACCTCGGCGATCTCGGCTTCGTCATCATCGTCCTTGCCCGTCACTAGCTGCTTGCTCAGGGCACGTATTTCTGCCAGATCAGTCTTCAGTTGAGCTTTGAGGCCTTCTGCTTCGTCTTGGGAGCGGGCGATGAATGCTTCCTTGTCATGAATGAGCTTTTTAGTCGCCCGGACCTTCTCTTCGAGATCTTCCAATTCCTTTTTTAAGGATGCAAGCTCGGCGGTGCTGACAGAGGTGTCAGTTTTGGCATCCAGAGACGCCTTTTTCTCATTGAGCCGCTGACATTTGGCTGCAATATCGGCCTTCAGTGGGAGTTGGGCGTGGCGTAGATTGATCCTCTCACGAGCCAACTTCACCCTTGACCCGTAGAAAGACAGAGTCACAACTGGCCAAAGCTTCACCTGCAATGCTACCGGGAGTTGGTCCTTGATTTCGTCAAGAACACTCTTCACCTCTTCAGAACCCTCGACCAACTTCTCGATTGGGGAGGACAGCAAGGCTTTGAGACGCTGGAGATGAGAGGTAGAACAGCGCTTGCTCGTGGTTCATCGTTGGCGGCAGAGGGAGCTGGTTCGATGGATTCAGGGTCGAACGTCAGCAAGCCTGAGATATCACAACCCTGGCAGGCAGAAGTGGCGTCAGTATGCGTCAAACAGGGAAGGATGAGTCGAAAGAAGCGAACATACCTCTCCTGAGATCAGGGGGATAGCCGACGGCGAGACAATCGGCTCGTGTGTTGTTGCTGAGGGCTTGGCCAGATTGGCAACCGTTTCATCTACACCTTCAGGGATTACTAGATCCAGGCTTGCGGAAGGCATCGGCACTTCCCCGACTTTCCCACTAAAGTGTCTTCGTCTGCATGAAAGGTGCTTAGCCGATGTGAATAGCAATGAATCGGCATAAAAAGGAGTGGTAAGAGTATGGAGGATAATTACTTTCGAAGCCTCCTGGCTCGAAGAAGAAGTTTGCAGTCCCTTGCGAGCCCTCTTGGGGCTCACAGCTTGCCCCGCCTCGACTGCTGCTCGGGGGGCAACAGGTTCAGGAACAGGCCTTTTCCTGGAAGCCGTGGTGGCACATCTGGCTGGCTCGGTGTGGTGGTTCTCTCAGAGTCTGCTGAGCTGAATCTCCTCGATTGGATTGTGTTTCCTCGCTGGAGGTGTCTTCGATGGAGACCTGTAAGAAAGGGAGAGTTGGTAAGCACAAGCATGTTTACAAAGATAAATGAGATCAACCAAGGCATGAATCAGCGTACGTGCGAGCTCTCTGGAGAAGGGCTCCGGCGCCTCAAAGTTTTTTTGGCCACTATCTTCCTCACCGCCGTTCTTGTTTTAGTTGGAACTCGGGAGGCAGCTGACCCGGAAGTTGCTTGGCTCTTGGAAGCCGATTTTGGTGATATCGGCTGGTTCTGCATCACGACCTGTTTCAAAGGTGGCGAGTTTTTGCAGAAAAGGACCACAGGAGCTGGTGGGAGGAATTCGAAGGGGGAGCCATCCTCGTTAGTAGGTTCTGGACCATCTTGTTGCTGCAAGGAGACAGAGCAGGATATTAAAAGAATCGTCGTGAGCTGCATCAAGAAAATTTACAAGTAGCAGTACCTGTTCTACGGGGATGTCATATTCAGCATCGAGCTGTTCCAGCAATGGTCCCAGAGCTCTCCTGAAGGCATGAGTCTTCCACATCGACCACCAGTTCTCAAAACCATCGGTTGATGAAGCGAAAGTGAGGTTGTTAGGAATTGGGATGGTCAGAGCATCGAAGAAAGAATAACACCTCTGACTGGTGAGAGGATCGGGCAGGTCAGCTCTGCTCTCTGTGAGGTGGTGGAGAAAGAAATGAGGAGGTACTTGCCCAAGGCCAAATTGCCGAGCTGCTACGACCGGCTGGTAGAACTCGTATCCAGGCTTGATTATTCTGTTGGATGTGCTCATGCCAACTGGGAGGAAGCAGGGACGGATCACGGTGGAGAATAGCTGCCGAGTGCTAGTGTCATCGGCAAAGTTGTCCAGCCTGAAGGAGATTGGATTTTCAAAATTTTCCGATTCCTCCGTGTAAGGAAAGAAGATAGGATTGTCCAGGCCTTGGAAGAAAATGCTGAACCACTTGGATGCTTCATGAGGGATCAGTTTACTACCTGGCAGGCTATACAGAGCTTGGCCGTAGCTGGTGCATCGGATCTGCTTCCCTTTGGCATCTGGAAAGGTGCAACTTGCCAAAAGGGGGAAGTTTGGGATATGGTTTTGAAAGTACAGCTGAGCCCAAGTTGAATAAACCACCAAGGACCTCCTGTTTTGACTGCTATGTGGGAGGATAGTTTGACAGACATCAACTGGAGATATCGATAGACTTCTCCAAGGAACAGTTTGCCGATGCCAAGTTGAGTGCCTCTGGCAAGTTCATAGGCCAAGGAGAGATAATTCTTGGTTGGGGCAAGGGAAGGGCCACAGAATATGAAATGTTCCAGCCAGAAATTGAGGAAGGCCGTGTGTTCTTTCTCTGTGACAGGGCCCTTAGTTTTCATGTGGCTTCGAAGATAAGCACCCCAGTTCGTGCAATCTGTTTTGGAAGAAAGCTTGAAGGGGACTTTTGGCAGCATAAAAGCAGAGGGGCTGGGTGATGTGACGTCTAGACCAGTAATCATCACCACGTCTAACAGAGTTGGTGTCATGGGGCCATGGCCGAACATGAAGAGTTCAGAGCATCAGACCAGAAATAGCCGATGGTTTTTAGAAGATTTTCATGTTTCTCAAGGGGGAGACAATGACAAAGTCAAGGCATCGGCTATTCCCGTGGTTTCCCATTGGGATTGGTAAGTTTTGGCTACCCTACTGTACCAAGAAACCCAATATTCGGGAGGATTAGGCCAGGCTCGTAAGCAGTCGGCCCAAGAATCCAAATCTAAGTTTTGGCTTACGAAGGGGATTCTGTTTGCCTCGCAAGAGATCAGATGGGCAGGACTAGATTCTGTACGGGGGCCAAGGCAGAGAGAATTTGGGAGAGAAGGATGCGGTAGCGGAATGTCTGAAACCTAAAATTTAATGATGGGATAAAGCATTAATTCAGGTGTTTGCTATTAATTCTAGCACCGTGCTCGGATTGCGAGGAACAGTTAAGGATTACCTTCAGACCGGAGACCGCTGTGTTGGCGCTGGACGATTCCGCCATCTAATTTGCGCGGCGGAGATGGATCTATGCGGTGGGGAATCTAGGGTTCGTGTCGCCGTGAGCCCGATTTGTTCAATGAGGCAATTGGAGATCTGAGTTAGCCTTTTTGAAGATGGTTGCAGGTTTGTAAACCTTCCTTGAGTAATGCAATCAAAAAGGGGGCCGATTCCGGCAATCGGCCCAAATTATCTTTGTTATCCTCACCAAACTTTTGGCCTGTGTTCAGCATTGATTTAGCAGGTGACGGAAAGCTGGGGTATGGGTTTACATCCGCTGATGAGCTAGAGGAGATTGACATCGGTCCTGGGGATAAGCCACGACCGACATTTATCAGCAAAAAGTTAGATCCGAATCTGCGGGGTCCGATGATAGCTTTGTTGAAAGAATATCCAGATTGCTTTGCCTGGGACTATACGGAGATGCCCGGGTTAGACAGGAGCATCATTGAGCATCGGCTCCCGCTTAAAAAAGGGTTTCGGCCATTCCAGCAGCGAGCACGACAGATGAAGGCCGAATTTTAGAGGAAGTCAAGAAAGAGATCGAGAAAATGTTGAAAGCTGGGTTCATCAGGCCATGCAGGTATGCTGAGTGGATTTCTAGTATCGTACCTGTAGAGAAAAAGGATGGCCGATGGCGTGTTGCCATAGATTTTCGGGATCTCAATAGAGCCACTCCAAAGGATGAGTATCCGATGCCGATAGCAGAGACATTGATCAACGCAGCTGCTGGTCATAAGGTCTTGAGCTTTATGGATGGCAATGCCGGTTACAATCAAATTTTTATGGCCCCAGAAGATATACACAAGACTGCATTCAGAGTCTCAGGTTCGGTGGGTTGTTTGAATATTAGTCATGACATTTGGACTGAAGAATGCCGGCGCCACATACCAAAGAGCCATGAATTACATTTTCCATGATCTGATCGGCAAGCTGGTGGAGATTTATATCGATGACGTGGTAGTCAAGTCTGCTTCAGTACAAGGACACTTGGACGATCTGCGACGCGTCCTGGACCGAACCAGAAAATTCGGGCTACGGATGAATCCAAAGAAGTGTGCCTTCGGTGTGACGGCCGGTCAGTTCTTGGGTTTCTTGGTCCATGAACGCGGAATTGAGATCGGCCTGAAAAGTCAGGAGGCAGTGCGAACAATGAAGCCACCTACCACGAAGAAAGAACTGCAGTGTCTCATCGGCAAAATCAACTTCGTCAGAAGGTTCATCTCCAATCTGTCAGGAAGAATAGAGCCGTTCATGGGACTGGTGAAAATTAAATCTGATGAGGAGTTCCGCTGGGGGACAGAACAACAACGAGCCTTCGACGAGATCAAAGAATATCTAACGAAGCCGCCAGTGTTGGTTCCACCGCAGCAGGATAGGCCGTTCTACATTTACTTGTCGGTGGCTGACACGTCCATCGCCTCGGTGGTGGTGCAAGTTTATGATGGTCTGGAGCGAGTTGTGTTTTACATCAGCAGAAGGATGCTGGATGCAGAGACAAGGTATCCTGAGATCGAGAAGTTATGCCTCTGCCTATTTTTCACCTGCACCAAGCTGCGACACATCTTGCTGTCAGCAGAGATTATCATCATATGCAAATCAGATGTCATAAAACATATGCTGTCGGCTCCTGTGTTGAAAGGCCGACTCGGCAAATGGATGTTTGCATTATCGGAATTTGATATCCGGTATCAACCCGCCAAAGCGGTTAAGGGACACGCGTTGGCCGATCTTATTGCTGAACGAATCAACACTGATATAGCAGCACTGTCTGTACGTGCATGGGCTATGTTTTTCGATGGATCGGCTTGTGATGATGGTTGCGGCATCGGCATTCTACTCGTGTCGCCCCGGGGGGCAACATATTCCTTCTCCATCAGGCTATCTACCCCTTGCACCAACAATGTCGCTGAGTATGAGGCAATACGCAAGGGAATGGAGTTGCTCATTGAAGCCGGAGCAGAAGCAGTGGAACTTTTTGGAGACTCCAAATTGGTGATTTCCCAACTCACGGACGAATACAAGTGTGAGAGCGAGTCACTCTTCCCATTATGGTTGCAATGCCGTGAGCTGATGGCACAGTTCAGGTATCTAAACTTTAACTGGATCCCGCGGTCGCAGAATACCGAGGCGAATGATCTTGCACAGATGGCTTCAGGCTACAAGGACATAGCAGATGGAACTGATGTTCAGGTACAGTTCCTGGAGGCGGACGACTGGAGAGCCGATATCTTCAATTACTTGAAAGATTCGGCTCGGGGGGCACCTAAACGGATAAGGTACAAGGCCATGAAGTATGTGCTTATTGGGGATGACATGTTCTACAGGACTTTGGAAGGGTTACTGCTCAAATGTCTGGGGCCAACCGAGGCAAATCGGCTTCTACACGAGGTACACGAAGGCGCCTGTGGAACTCACCAATCGGCTCACAAGATGAAATGGTTGATCAGGCGATCAGGGTTTTATTGGCCCACCATGCTTGAGGACTGTTTTAAGTACTATAAAGGGTGTCAAGCATGTCAGAAATTCGGGAAGATTCAGATGGTACCTGCATCAGCGATGAACCCTATCATCAAGCCTTGGCCATTCCGAGGTTGGGGCATGGATATCATTGGCAAGATCAATCCTCCATCAAGCAAAGGCCACATGTGGATTTTGGCCATTACGGATTATTTCACTAAATGGGTGGAAGCCGTCCCTATGAAGTCAGTAAACTCGAAGGATGTTATCAATTTCGTGAAAGAACATGTCCTTCATAGATTCGGGATTCCCCAAACTATCACGACCGATGGAGGTTCGGTCTTCATTTCTCACGAGTTTAGAGAGTTCTGCGAGGACACGGGAATTAAGCTGATCCGATCATCTCCATACTATGCTCAGGCAAATGGGCAAGCTGAAGCGTCCAATCAGAGCCTTATCAAGCTGATCAAGAGAAAAATCGACGAGCACCCTAGGCGTTGGCACGAGGTTTTGTCAGAAGCTTTGTGGGCTTATCGCATGTCATGTCATGGAGCGATAAAAACCTCGCCATACCATCTAGTCTATGGACAAGAAGCCGTATTGCCATGGGAGATTACGGCTGGATCGAGACGTGTCACTTTTCAGAACGATCTAACAACTGAAGAATATGCAGCCCTGATGAGTGACAGTGTTGAGGATTTAACTGAACTTAGGCTGTGGTCGCTTGAGAAAATTAAAGAGAACAAAGCCAAGGTAGCTCGTGCATATAATAAGAAGGTGAGACCAAAGGAGTTCCACGTTGGTGATCTGGTATGGGAAGCTGTATTGCCATTGGGAACTAAGGATGCAGCATACGGTAAATGGTCTCCAAGTTGGCACGGGCCATACAGGGTCGACCAAGTTTTAAGGGGCAACGCGTACATGCTTGAGGAGCTGGACGGTGTGAAATTCCCAGTGGCTGTTAACGGTCAGCATCTCAAGAAATATTTCCCAAGCATGTGGGATGATGGACAGTGAAATATGGGGGC
Organism: Dactylis glomerata; assembly: GCA_007115705.1. Taxonomy (NCBI): domain Eukaryota; kingdom Viridiplantae; phylum Streptophyta; class Magnoliopsida; order Poales; family Poaceae; genus Dactylis; species Dactylis glomerata. The sequence goes on along the minus strand of QXEO01000041.1, from coordinate 127,497 downwards.
CGATACATGAAATCGGCCAGTAAAAAAATATATATATCCAGATTAATATTTCCCAAGCATGTGGGATGATGAACAGTGAAATATGAGGGCCGATACATGAAATCGGCCAAATAAATAAAAAAACAATGCACAACCATCGACTCTCGAGGTTCAGACTGTTACGAGCAGGTGTCAGGTTACATGAATAAGCTACTGAAGGAATGCCTCGAAGGCACGGAGGGCGTCAGCACGGACACGATCCACCTCGGCGATCTCGGCTTCGTCATCATCGTCCTTGCCCGTCACTAGCTGCTTGCTCAGGGCACGTATTTCTGCCAGATCAGTCTTCAGTTGAGCTTTGAGGCCTTCTGCTTCGTCTTGGGAGCGGGCGATGAATGCTTCCTTGTCATGAATGAGCTTTTTAGTCGCCCGGACCTTCTCTTCGAGATCTTCCAATTCCTTTTTTAAGGATGCAAGCTCGGCGGTGCTGACAGAGGTGTCAGTTTTGGCATCCAGAGACGCCTTTTTCTCATTGAGCCGCTGACATTTGGCTGCAATATCGGCCTTCAGTGGGAGTTGGGCGTGGCGTAGATTGATCCTCTCACGAGCCAACTTCACCCTTGACCCGTAGAAAGACAGAGTCACAACTGGCCAAAGCTTCACCTGCAATGCTACCGGGAGTTGGTCCTTGATTTCGTCAAGAACACTCTTCACCTCTTCAGAACCCTCGACCAACTTCTCGATTGGGGAGGACAGCAAGGCTTTGAGACGCTGGAATTGAGGTAGAACAGCGCTTGCTCGTGGTTCATCGTTGGCGGCAGAGGGAGCTGGTTCGATGGATTCAGGGTCGAACGTCAGCAAGCCTGAGATATCACAACCCTGGCAGGCAGAAGTGGCGTCAGTATGCGTCAAACAGGGAAGGATGAGTCGAAAGAAGCGAACATACCTCTCCTGAGATCAGGGGGATAGCCGACGGCGAGACAATCGGCTCGTGTGTTGTTGCTGAGGGCTTGGACAGATTGGCAACCGTTTCATCTACACCTTCAGGGATTACTAGATCCAGGCTTGCGGAAGGCATCGGCACTTCCCCGACTTTCCCACTAGAAGTGTCATTCGTCTGCATGAAAGGTGCTTAGCCGATGTGAATAGCAATGAATCGGCATAAAAAGGAGTGGTAAGAGTATGGAGGATAATTACTTTCGAAGCCTCCTGGCTCGAAGAAGAAGTTTGCAGTCCCTTGCGAGCCCTCTTGGGGCTCACAGCTTGCCCCGCCTCGACTGCTGCTCGGGGGGCAACAGGTTCAGGAACAGGCCTTTTCCTGGAAGCCGATGGTGGCACATCTGGCTGGCTCGGTGTGGTGGTTCTCTCAGAGTCTGCTGAGCTTGAATCTCCTCGATTGGATTGTGTTTCCTCGCTGGAGGTGTCTTCGATGGAGACCTGTAAGAAAGGGAGAGTTGGTAAGCACAAGCATGTTTACAAAGATAAATGAGATCAACCAAGGCATGAATCAGCGTACGTGCGAGCTCTCTGGAGAAGGGCTCCGGCGCCTCAAAGTTTTTTTGGCCACTACCTTCCTCACCGTCGTTCTTGTTTTAGTTGGAACTCGGGAGGCAGCTGACCCGGAAGTTGCTTGGCTCTTGGAAGCCGATTTTGGTGATATCGGCTGGTTCTGCATCACGACCTGTTTCAAAGGTGGCGAGTTTTTGCAGAAAAAGACCACAGGAGCTGGTGGGAGGAATTCAAAGGGGGAGCCATCCTCGTTAGTAGGTTCTGGACCATCTTGTTGCTGCAAGGAGACAGAGCAGGATATTAAAAGAATCGTCGTGAGCTGCATCAAGAAAATTTACAAGTAGCAGTACCTGTTCTACGGGGATGTCATATTCAGCATCGAGCTGTTCCAGCAATGGTCCCAGAGCTCTCCTGAAGGCATGAGTCTTCCACATCGACCACCAGTTCTCAAAACCATCGGTTGATGAAGCGAAAGTGAGGTTGTTAGGAATTGGGATGGTCAGAGCATCGAAGAAAGAATAACACCTCTGACTGGTGAGAGGATCGGGCAGGTCAGCTCTGCTCTCTGTGAGGTGGTGGAGAAAGAAATGAGGAGGTACTTGCCCAAGGCCAAATTGCCGAGCTGCTACGACCGGCTGGTAGAACTCGTATCCAGGCTTGATTATTCTGTTGGATGTGCTCATGCCAACTAGGAGGAAGCAGGGACGGATCACGGTGGAGAATAGCTGTCGAGTGCTAGTGTCATCGGCAAAGTTGTCCAGCCTGAAGGAGATTGGATTTTCAAAATTTTCCGATTCCTCCGTGTAAGGAAAGAAGATAGGATTGTCCAGGCCTTGGAAGAAAATGCTGAACCACTTGGATGCTTCATGAGGGATCAGTTTACTACCTGGCAGGCTATACAGAGCTTGGCCGTAGCTGGTGCATCGGATCTGCTTCCCTTTGGCATCTGGAAAGGTGCAACTTGCCAAAAGGGGGAAGTTTGGGATATGGTTTTGAAAGTACAGCTGAGCCCAAAGTTGAATAAACCACCAAGGACCTCCTGTTTTGACTGCTATGTGGGAGGATAGTTTGACAGACATCAACTGGAGATATCGATAGACTTCTCCAAGGAACAGTTTGCCGATGCCAAGTTGAGTGCCTCTGGCAAGTTCATAGGCCAAGGAGAGATAATTCTTGGTTGGGGCAAGGGAAGGGCCACAGAATATGAAATGTTCCAGCCAGAAATTGAGGAAGGCCGTGTGTTCTTTCTCTGTGACAGGGCCCTTAGTTTTCATGTGGCTTCGAAGATAAGCACCCCAGTTCGTGCAATCTGTTTTGGAAGAAAGCTTGAAGGGGACTTTTGGCAGCATAAAAGCAGAGGGGCTGGGTGATGTGACGTCTAGACCAGTAATCATCACCACGTCTAACAGAGTTGGTGTCATGGGGCCATGGCCGAACATGAAGTAGTTCAGAGCATCAGACCAGAAATAGCCGATGGTTTTTAGAAGATTTTCATGTTTCTCAAGGGGAGACAATGACAAAGTCAAGGCATCGGCTATTCCCGTGGTTTCCCATTGGGATTGGTAAGTTTTGGCTACCCTACTGTACCAAGAAACCCAATATTCGGGAGGATTAGGCCAGGCTCGTAAGCAGTCGGCCCAAGAATCCAAATCTAAGTTTTGGCTTACGAAGGGGATTCTGTTTGCCTCGCAAGAGATCAGATGGGCAGGACTAGATTATGTACGGGGGCCAAGGCAGAGAGAATTTGGGAGAGAAGGATGCGGTAGCGGAATGTCTGAAACCTAAAATTTTAATGATGGGATAAAGCATTAATTCAGGTGTTTGCTATTAATTCTAGCACCGAGCTCGGATTGCGAGGAACAGTTAAGGATTACCTTCAGACCGGAGACCGCTGTGTTGGCGCTGGACGATTCCGCCATCTAATTTGCCGGCGGAGATGGATCTATGCGGTGGGGAATCTAGGGTTCGTGTCGCCGTGAGCCCGATTTGTTCAATGAGGCAATTGGAGATCTGAGTTAGCCTTTTTGAAGATGGTTGCAGGTTACCGTTGAAATTGGAAAGTGACCGCTTAGACTTGTCTAAATAAGCGACCGAGTTTGACCTTGCCAACGTTTGTGGGAAAAGCCGATGTGTTGCCATCGGCTCTTTGGGCTTTGACTTGGTTGATCATATCAAGCGTGGTATGGTGAAAGCCGATTCGTTACTATCGGCTTTTGGAACGTTGACCTATTTGACTATCGGCAAAATCAAATTGGGAAAAGCAAGCTTTGTTGATTCCAAAGACGGTTGTTTACAATGAAGCCGATTGCTTACAAAATGGAGATCTACTACTAGTACTACTACTACTAGTTCCTAATCTAGAAGGCGGCGTCGTCGTCGTCGCCGTTGCCATTGCCGCCGCCGTCTTCGCTGTCATCGGCGCTGCTGCCGGCGTAGTCCTCACCGCTGCTGCTGAAGTTGTCAGCGGGGGCCTCCTCGTCGTCGTCGTCGTCGGTGTCCTCGCTGGACCCGGCGCGGAAGCGCTTCACCGGCGGGTATTCGTCGGAGGAGGTGTCCTCCTCTGCTTCTTCCTCCTCATCGGAAGAGCCGATGTCCTCGCCCCAGGACACGGCGTCGTCGGCGCTCTCCGCCTCCAGTTCCCCGTCGACGAGGAGTTGGAGGTCCTCCTCGCCGTCGGTCAGGGACTCGTCGTCCTCTGACTGGGCGGCGAAGTCCCAGTCTCTCTCGTCCCACCATTGTGGGGCGAGAGCTTCGTACGCCGCCATTGGCGGGTGCTCCGGCGTCGGCTCCCGGTTGACGGAGTCGGAGGATTGGAAGGAAAGGCCGGATGTGTTGGAGGAAGAAGAGAAGGCCATGGCGGAGGAAGAGGGTTTTTTGGCTATTGGAGAAGAATGAGGATGCAAATGGTTCGGATAGATTTAAATAAGGGGAATAGTGGAAGATGGTTCAATGCCATAGCGGTTTTCGAGAATGTGGTGCCAGAGTTGTCAAATCGTGTACTGCGGAGAAGTTGAGAAGGCGAGGCATCATGATGAGGAGGCGATATGACGGTTCTGCTCTGCAACGCGTAACCCGATGAAGAAAAAACGGAGTGGTTTTGGAATTATTATTGCCAAAACCAGGGGGGCATGTGTTATCGCCACATTTTGGCCAAATGAGGAGATGGGCCGTAATCAAGATGGGCTTGGAGGCTGGATCGGCCTTGCGCGTGGATTTGGGCTAATTGCCCGTGTATCTGTATATTATGATAGATTACGTTTCGGTTTAAACAAGAGATAGAGTTGTTAGGTTTATTCCAAAGATAGAAAGTCTCCGGACTATAAATGTGTACCTAGGGTTATTGAGAAAGGAGGACGATCACGTTCACAACAAACACAATCTCGGCGCATCGCCACCCCTTGTTTCGAGGGTTTCTTTCAGGTAAGCGTCGTGCTGCCTAGATCGCATCTCGCGATCTAGGCAGCATCTGCTTATGTGTTATTTGGTGTTGCTCGTACTGAAGCCTTGTTGATGGCGAGTAATACTGTTATCATAGATCTGTTTGGGCTAGCATCGGTGCTTTTGGTTATGTTTGCTTAGTCATGCTGCCCCTAGAGATCTCGCTGCCTTTGCACCTATTTTGGGTGTAAGGGCAGCATCTTGCTTGATCTTTATTCAGTCGATTCAATCTGTCATAGTTGTTCCTTGTTCTCCAAGGATTAGTTTGATATCCGCATGGTTAGGCCTCACAAACGGGTTGAACGATCCAGTAGTACGTAAGGATATGGTTTGCCAATTCGAGAGGAGTTGTTCCGGGAATTGACTCTACGTTGGTTTTTTGGCCTCCTCTAGGGTTAGTTTTCTGTTATCTTTCGTATCTACCAGGCTCAATTACGTGTGGGATGTTCCAATTATGTGGTGAAAGCGTTAAACTGTCGTAGATCGATTTGACTTGTATTGATAAAGCAAAACCCCATGTTATCGTAGATCCAATGCAGATCCATGGGACAATCGGCTACATGAGCCGATTCACAGGGAAACCTGAGAGCCGATCGAGGCTCGTATTTAATGTTTACGTGTCTGCCATGCAGGAAACTAATCGAAGCAATCCATCACCTTCCTGATCAGGTATAGGTCAGGTGGCACGCCCTTGCATCAGCCAGGACGTGTGCCGGAGTTTGCGGGCCGTTGCCCGAGGGACCAGGGCCCACCAGCAGTTCTGGGAGCCTCCCGGCTCTTCGTGTTGCTCGTCGCTGCTCGCCGGTGGGTTTTGACAGGCAACAGTCCACTAGTGAAAGTATGATCCCTAGGCCTTGTTTCCAAGCTTTGCATACCGTTTACTTCCTGTTTTGTTACATGTTTGCTTGCAGCGATATTTATTTCAGATTACATTTACTACTTATAATCATCACTACCGCTTGTATTTCACTATCTCTTTGCCGAACTAGTGCACCTATATATCTGACAAGTGTATTGGGTGTGTTGGGGACACAAGAGACTTTCTGTATCGTAATTGCAGGGTTGTTTGAGAGGGATAGCTTTGACCTCTTCCTCCCTGAGTTCGATAAACCTTGGGTGATCCACTTAAGGAAAACTTACTGCTGCTCTACAAACCTCTGCACTTGGAGGCCCAACACTGTCTACAAGAACAGACGCGTGCGTAGACATCAGCGGGCTGTGCAAAGCTTTCTTTCTTGGATGCATATTCAGGCTACAATCAGATCAAGCTCAAGGTAGAGGGCAAAGAAAAAACAGCATTCATCACACCATACGACGTGTACTGCTATCAAGTTATGTCCTTCGGCTTAAAGAACGCAGGTGCAACATACCAACGGATGATGCAAAATTGCCTTGGAAACCAAATAGGCCGCAATGTACAAGTATACATCGATGATGTGGTAATCACCATAAGAAAGGAGGCAACACTCATCAGCGACCTACAAGAAACCTTCGACAACCTAGATAGGTACAAATTAAAATTAAACCCGACTAAATGTTTCTTTGGTGTCCTAGCAGGGCAACTCCTCGGATTTTTAGTATCAGCAAGAGGGATTGAGGCCAATCCAAAGAAAATTCAAGCAATATTAAAAATGGCAAAGCCAACCAAGCTACATGAGATACAACAACTAGTAGGACAAGTCGCAGCGTTGAACAGATTCGTCGCACAGCTCGGCGAAAAGGCCCTCTCATTCTATGCTCTCATGAAAAAGTCAGATAAAAAGTTCGAGTGGACAGAAGAAGCCGATCAGGCATTTGCCCACCTAAAGAAAGTGCTCTCCACACCACCAGTGCTAGTCGCACCCAATGAAATGGAACCATTATTACTATACATCGCAACCACACATCAGGTGGTAAGCATGGTACTCATAGTTGAGCGGCGAGGAAGGAAAAGCTCATGGAGTCCAGCTACTAGTGTATTTCTTAAGTGAGGTACTTTCACCATCCAAGCAGTGATACCTGCATTATCAGAAACTTGCGTACAACGTGTTCATGATGGCACGCAAACTACGACATTATTTCGCGGTTCACCCAATCATAGTGGTCAATGAAGTACCTCTATCAAATATATTGAACAACCTAGAAGCAATAGGGCATGTCTACTTGTGGGGAATTGAAATCTCTCCCCTGGACATCATGTATGAGAAAAGAAAGGCCATCAAATTGCAAATCTTGCCAGATTTCACCGTAGAGTGGCTAGAGTTGCAGAACATAGGACCACCTGATTTATCTAGTGTATGAACAATGTACTTCGACGGGTCCAAAAGAGTCGAAGGTGCAGGAGCTGATATCACCACAAGGAGATAAAATGAAATACATGTTGCGGATGAGCTTCCGCATGCATCAAACAATGAAGCTGAATACAAGGCCTAGTTGCATGGCATGAGAATGGCCAAAGCCTATGGTGCAACTCGCTTTAGAATTTTTTATGACTCCAATCTGGTGGTACAGCAAGTAATGAATCGTTGCGATGCTTTAAGCAACAATATGGCAGCATATCGAAACTTGCATTACTATTTGGAAGGAACCTTTGACGGGTGTGAAGTATCACACGCCAGTAGAGCAAGCAACAAAGAAGTCGATATTCTAGCAAACATCGGGTCCCAATGTCTACCAATACCACTAGGAGTTTTTTGGGAAGAAATAGTTGAGCGATCAATTCAAGGCACCAAACCTTTGGGTATGAAAAAACAAAAGCCACAATCAGCAGGAGAATTAGGGGCTAAGACAGCAGCAAAAGATGATGGCCCAGAACCAGAGGAGGTCATGATGGTCGAAGTTACCTGAATGCAACCATATCTGGCATACATGTTAAATAAAATGCTACCCAAAGATGTAGTCGAATCATGGAGAATAATGAGGTGATCCAAAGCTTTTGTTGTGGTTAAAGGAGCACCATACAAGAAAAGCATATTCGGGGTTTTGCAAAGATGCGTCACACCTCAAGAAGGGCAAGCTATATTACATGACATCCATGCAGGAGTATGCGGTCATCATGCCAGTAGTCGAGCCACAGCGGCAAAGCCTTTCGAGCAGGGTTTTATTGGTTAACATCAGTTGAAGACGCAAAAGACATCGCCCGGCGGTGTGAAGCATGTCAAAGATTCGCATCCAGACCTCACGCTCCGGCAGCCAAACTCCAGCCAATACCTTTATCCTGGCCGTTTGCACAGTGGGGCCTAGATATGGTGGGGCAACTGCATAAATCTTGGCCAGGTGGGCATGTCTATATGATGATTGAAGTCGCTAAATTCACCAAATGGATAGAAGCAGCTCGAGTAACAACTCAAGATTCCACAACAGCAATCAACTTCATCAATTCGATAGTATTCCGCTTCGGGGTACCACAAAGCATCATTACGGACAATGGGACAAACTTTTACATCAAAGGAATTCAAAAACTACTATGAAAGCATGGGCATCAAGCTTAATTTTTTGCGCACCCGCAGATGAACTGGCAAGTCAAAAAAGCCAACGGGCTGATATGCAATGGTATAAGAAGGAGATTGCTAGCAGCCTAGAACCACTCGAGAAAGCTAAACACACTTGGGTAGATGAGTTACCCGCCATGCTCTGGAGTTTGAAAACCTCTCCAAATGCAGCAACTCGGGAGACACCTTTCTTTCTGGTCCACGGTGCATAACCCATGCTTCCATTCGAAATAATTAACGAGGCTCCAAGAATTTCGAATTACAACGAAACTACTTCAAATGAAGCACTTCAAGACGATGTTGACGTGTTGGATGAAGCAAGAGATGTTGCGTTGGCTAGATCCACACAATATCAGCAAAATCTATGGAATTATCATAGCACTCGAGTTCGACCTCGATCTTTTATGGTTGGAGATCTCGTGCTTTGACTAAAATAGGATGGCCATGGCAATCTAGAATCGCCATGGTTGGGAGCTTACATCGTCAGGAGTTAATAAAAAATTAATAAAAATCATAAGGAGTTAATCAAAAATGTTCTGAGCAATATCGGAAGTGTTCCGGAGACACCGGAAAGGTTTTGACTTTATCAGAATTTTCTGGTGAAAGAATTATGCCAAGGTATTGTTAATTAATGTGTTTAGTATTTAATTAAAGTAATTCAAATATTAAAATGAATTAATTAATAATAAATAAAAAGGAAAAGGTTAAACCCCCAATGGGCCACCAGATGGCAGCCCATTGGGGGGCGGGGCCGGCCAAGCCCTGGCGCCTAGGGTTTCCCCTAGCGCCGGCGGCCACGGGTGGCGCCTCCCTTGATGGAGGGTTGCCTGGTGGAGGTGCCACCTGCCCCCTCCACTTATGTAAATGCCCCACTAGCCCCCCTTGGCTCATTCATCCCTCTCTCCAATCCTATTCTCTTTGGCTTGGCTCCCACATTTGGAGTTGTGCTCGCGAGTTAGAGGAAACTTCATGTGCCGGACGCTGTCGTGCTGCCGGATTTCTAGTCTGTGTCCTTCTTCTTCCGCTACGGTTTGCGGGGCCAGCAGCGGCAGAGGCGCGGCGAGTTGTGAGGCGGGCCAACACGGAGGCGCAATGACGCCCTGGCGGATGGTGACGCGCTGGGAGGCTTAGGCGCTGGCACTCTCAGAGCATGTCCTTGTTGAACCGCGGTGGCAGCTCGTGCACGATGAGCTTGGCACTCCCGGATGGTGGCACGCTGATGTCGGCGCACTGGATGGACTCACCGCCATGCGCCCACTCCTTCTCGACAACTCTCTGGCGACCAGGGGATCAAGATCTCCCCGCCCGACGGTGGCCTCGAACGCGCCCACGCTCACCCACAAGGTGTTTGAGATATTGCTTCGTTTGAGATAGGGGGTGCGGCTGGAGATCATGTCCTCTCCATAGCAAAAAAAAATCCGCCGGTGCCCCCCAAATGACTTCAAAAAGCCTTTCGCCGTCGGTTATTTAGGGGGGGGGTGAGTGGAGATGCTCTTAGCAATCAGATCCAGTCGTGTGAGACAGATAGTATAGTAGGGAAAGCATTAACACTGCAGCAAAGCACACGCAAAGAGCCAGCCGTGGAGAAAACCAATTCTACGGACCCCAGCGGCCCAGCCCGATGAAAAGAATCCAACAGACCCCTGCATCGTATACACGCGTCCGGCGTCCCCATCGTGAGTCATCCCCAACCCCACATCGCGTACTTGACTCTCTCTCTCCCTTCCCCCGATACAAACCAAGAAACCTCCGCCGGTAGGCTAGGCTTCATTGTGCGAGAGTCCCCGATGTCGTCCGGTTCCCCTAAACACCATGTCCCCGCTGTAGTGGCTCCCTCCGTTGCGGACAAGATTCCCCCGCGCCCGCCCCACCCCCGCCACCAGGGAGAAGCATGCCCCGACCTTGTCATTGGGTGGATACCTGCCGCACCACAGGGGCCAACATGCCCCCTCCCCGGGATTTATGCACAACCGAGCTCGCCGGTGCCCCTATCCCTTATGCAGCGTGATGCGCATCTCTCCGCGCTCGGTGCTCCCTGTCCTTCTGCACTGCCATCGGGTTGGCACGCCCTCCCGCCGCCAGAGCTCTTGCGCTAGGATGTAAAATAGGAAAAAAATCCTATCCCATTGACGCATGCCCATCTCGCTTCTTCCACTCCGCAGCTCGACCAGCACAGCACCTCCATGGAACCATCGCCATGTGATGAGGGTTTAACTCGGCAAATATCCTAGATGAAGGACTTAGGATCGGGGGAAAGGTGAAAACTAGAGATTTCGGGAGCGAGATTGGCACACGATGTACCCAGGTTCACATCCCCACGGTGAAGGATCGCTACATCCTGCTAGCAATCTAGTATATGATCACAATGGTGTTTACAGGGAGCCGCCGTAGGCGTAGTTGTGTATCTAATCTATGTCTAATCTATCTTGTATGTTGTATCTCACGATGTAAGTTCTAAGATGTCCCTCTAGGGGCGCCCCTGCCTGGCTTTATATATGCAACCAGGCTAGGGTTTACAAGTGTCCTAGTCGAATACATATTGGAATTGCCTTTCTTTGTCTCCAAGTCAATCTTGTCGAGTCCTTATGCCGGTCCACCTCCATGATGGGCCGAACCCAGTATACTAATCTGTGGGTACCCAAAGAACATGCCCATGTCACCATGTTACCGCCGCAGGCGAGCTGCGCCTCCCCTCTCCTCTTCCTCTCCCTGGCTCCCCATCATGGTATCACTGCAGCTGCGCCCCACGCGCAAGCCTGCGCCGCGCCCGCAAGTTCCCAGTTGGCCGCATCGGCACCCCACTCCTCTATAGCTGCAGCTGCCCTGCACCTCACCACCAGGAGCCCTGCTACGCCCGCACCCGTGCACACCTCGGCCAGGGGCTCGGTGCTCCCACATGTGCCCCCGCGCGGCTGGGCCTCCGCGCCTCAGCTCTTGGCCACCTCCGCGCGCATGTCTCCGCGTCTTGCAGCTAGCTCTGCCCGCGCGCGGCTAGCTCTGGCGTCCAGTCGCGCAAGCGCTCCTTGTCGTGGCCACTCCCAGCGCCTCCGCTGCCACTCGCCCCTAGGCCTGCGCGCGCGTCTGCGCCCTGACGCACTCCAGCGCATGCGTGCCCGCGTACTCCGTCTCCTGAGTCGGCGAGCTCCTAGGCCGCGCGCCACGGCATCTGCGTGCTCCCCGGCGGATCCTCTACCTCGCGCCCGCACAGCTCCTTCCACAGTGCATGCGCGCCCGCTCCTCTTAGGCCCCCGCTCGCCTCGCCCGGCTCCTCTCGGCCATGCGCTGCTCTGGCCGCGCGCCGCCCCGGCTGCGCAGCCTCCCTCCGAAGGTATGCGCTCGCGCGCCCTCCTGCAGCGGCTCAGCCCCGCCTTCTTCTCCAAATCACTGCGGACGACCGCGCTCCCCGTGCCGCCCTGGCCCTGTAGACCTCCGCTACCTCATCGCCCGTTGGCGCCCCTCCGTTGCGCGCAACCACGGTTCCCGCTCCTCCATCCTTGGCCCCTTCCACGGCAGCCCCCTCCCCATCCTGGAAACCGAACCGGTATATCACTTCGTGGTGGCATAGACCCGTAAATTGTTTCAAGTTAAGGGGCAATTTATGGATAACGTACCTACCGATGGATTACAATTTTATTGTAGAGAGAAGGGATGTTTGCCTGAAAACAAGGTAAGCACGCACGGTCGAGGATATGCAGCCGATTGGAGCCCTATAAAATCTACCCCAAACAGAAAAACAGCAGTCTCATGCTTTTTCGTCAAGAAATAAAAACTATCCCCAACCGGCAAACCCTAACCCTTCCCTTTCCGATCTCCCTGGGTTCTCCGCCGAACGACCACTGATCCTAGCGTTCTTCGTCGACTTCAAGGTTATGTACGAAGCTGCTTTCTTTTTGTCCATCTCTACTAGTACGTACGATACCTAGGAGTCGCGCGGGTTCGTTTTCATGCATGGTGTTCGTGAGCCTACTCTCGGTGTTAGGTAGGTATATAATGGAGAATTAGTGGCTCGTCTCATATGACCTGTTAGATCCTAGGATAGTTCGATGGTGAATGTTGTAATTGCTCAACTTTTGCGTAGATAGGAATTCTTCTTTTAGTCCATGTCACGAAATTTAACAAATTATATACTCCCTCTGTCTTTAAAAGGATGTAGTCGAAGATTTGTTTAAATTTGAATATATCTAAATTTTGACAAATCTCCGACATTCTTTTTGGGACGGAGGGAGTACTTTTATTTTTTATATACTTAAAAGAAATAACACTATAAGAAATACATTCCAAATCATTATGTGTGTTAATTATCAACCTTTAAGAGTGTGTACTACCTGTTGGAACGTTCTGCATTGTTCTACAACCTATTTAAAAGCTAGACGAAAGCATCCGCTGTTAAATTTAAAGTCGGTGGTCGATGCATTGTAGCAACTCTCAAGAGTGCCCTAGCTTTTCTAGCGTTATCTCAGTTGAAGTTTTAGATCACGGGTCCCTACTTTTCTATACTACCTGTATGGAATAATAGTTGACGCTTTTGTGGATTCTTCTATAGGCTAATATAAATGCTATTTTAATCTAAAACCTGTTTTTTCTCATTCAGACATAATGCATCTCTTTGTGAAGAGTCCCACCGGCAAGACAATCTGCCTCAAGGTCAAACGGTCAGATACTCTCAATACTGTCAAGGCAAAGATTCAGGAACAACTACTCCGCCTTTTCTTTGACGGAGTGCAGCTAGAGGGCAACCTTACGTTGGCTGATTATGGTATTGAGCATGAGTCCACGCTCGAACTCCAAGAACGAATGCAAATCCATGTAATGGAGACGCTAGCAGGCAGGATCATCACTCTTGAGGTTGACAGCTTGGATACCATCGACACTGTAAAGTCGAAGATTCAAGATAATCAAGGCTTTCCCAAGGATCGTCAGTGCCTCATCTTTGCCAACAAACAGCTGGAGGACGACAGCACCTTGGCAGACCTCGAAATTTGCAAGGACTCCACCCTTCTCCTTGTCCTCCTTCCGGCCGTCCACCACCCGGCCATCCACTACCCGGACGGTCCAGGAGATAAGATGCGCATCTTCGTGAGGGAGCTAAATGGAAAGACCATCACTCTTCAGGTTGAGAGGACAGAAATCATCTACAATGTTAAGATGAAGATCTATAAGGTGGACGGCTCTCGCCCGGCACAACAACGCCTCCTCTTTGCCGGTCGCCAACTGGAGGATGGCCGCACCCTTGCGTACTATAGAATTCAGAAGGACACTACCCTCCATTTGGTGCTCTGCCTTTGTGGTTGTTGAGATGGATACCATGGTCATTGGATGTCCGACAAGTACTTTTGTAGCATTTTTTCTCTAGCAGTGGTGTTTTATCAGTAGAACTATTGATATGTGTCTCTGTTTCTTTCCAGTAGTGGTGTGCTATCACTGAAACTATCATTCTGATACGTTAATGTTAGTTTTTCATCAAGAAAAAACCTTGAGATTGAATGGTAATTGCTTTATAGTGAAGAGTCCCTGGGTCTGCCCTGCGGTTGATTGACAAATATAGTCAGCAATGCCTTGCACTGAATTTCGATCCGACTCAACATAGCATGCCAACGAATGTGCCCTGTCCGGCCCCAAACTCATCCCTCCCAATCTTCACAAGCAATTGGACTCAACATAGAGAAAAAACAAGGAAGAGGCAAAGTTTTCTTTATGGCTTCCCCTGAAAGCCTATCTTCTAAGGGAAAAATAAAATATAAGTAACCTTTTATTCTCATTTCCTATCTATTTTCAGGAGGGTTTTTACGGTACAACTTACTAGTCCCGTAGAGTAGTAGTATTGGAAGAATATTTTAGACAATTCATTAGGCAATGAATCATAATACAGATTTTGTTTGATTTAATTTTTTATTACTTAACTAAAATAGTGCATGCGATACATGGCCGCTCGGTCTCTAGTTGTTGTGTGCTGTCCTGGAGCGTGCGTGGCCCATTATTTTTTCACTTTTAGCTCGGCCAATTACATTGCCTGCTCATGTATACATGTAAGTTGTTTTTTTTTTGTTTTTTTAGAATTCGAAAACATATAGAGCAAGGCAGCTAAAATATGATATTAAAAAAGGCGGCTAAATATACGAGATTGAGAGCATCTTCACCGACGCTCCTCAAATAATAGGCCGAGAGACACCAAAAGTTGGCTATTGAGGACGCCGACACATGATTCCTTCGTATTGGGAGCGCTGTCCCGCCGGCCCCCAATATATCCGAAACTCAAAGTTAATTTAAACATGATAAATTTCGTTTAAAATAATTTGCTAAAAAAATCATTGAAATTCAATGACATTTAATAGAATTTAAACTAAACTGATTGAAAATAAACCTATCTACTGATAAAGCATTGAGTAGTCCAAGCTATCACCATCGTCGCCCCACACGGCGTCAAATCTGTTCTCCAACGAGTCCTTTTGCTCTGGCTTGACGTCATCGCGGTCAAGATTGACGAGGACATCGTTGTCCTTGGTGGAGCACTACACAGCTTGCTCGTCTACAAGCGGCTAGATCTCGTCAAAGGACGCCACCTCAAGAAGATGTTAGTCTGGGCGTCATCAAGGTCCTTCGGGACACGCGCGAGGGCCTAGAGCTCAAGCTCCCCACCACTTCATCTCCTGCGGTGATGGCAGCGGCACTTCTTTCTTCTTCGGTGGGCGCTAGGCTCATGGTTGTACGACATTGTTGCTCATCGGTGGGGGAGATGGAGGCGCCGGAGAGGTGTGCATTGTGCACGCCGGGCGTCGGCTTAGGTCTTTCACAATGGGGGTCTCTTAGCACGGTATCATAGGTGAAATGGTGAGGTGGCATCCTAATTAATGATGAAAGAGAGAGGTGTTGTATCTTAGCTAAGCTACAACCCTTACACGATATCATAGGTAAAAATGCATGGCTAGCCCAATCACATACATGTATGTATCCAAAATTAATTAATCTCTACTAATAATACGGCTTGAGGTCGTGATGGTAAATACGCTTTGGTTCGTCGGTTTTACGCTTTCGTCCGTCCTCATCTTTTCGTGCGTCCTCATCCTTTCCGTCCTACGCCTTCCTCCGCCGAGACCTGCCATCGGGAAAGCTGAGTCGTGGTGGATTCGATTTCCGTCCCCAGCTAAACTCCGCTCTGGACTCGATCATCCGCCTGGTCAATAAAAACCAAATTCCACCCGCAGAGAATCGATGGGAGGCACGAGCAGATGACAGAATCGATCTAATTAATCCATCGATGGACTAGAGGAACCATGGGTCCCCCGTGGGGCGCGCCGATGGCCGGCGGCCGGGTCCATCCCGGAGGGCAATGAGGCGGCCACCTGACGAGGAGGAACAGGAATACAAGTGGGAGGGTTTGACCATCCCGGCATCATCAGAGGCACATCGCAGCAGCATCGGCTGCAAGGTCCGTCCATGAGGTTGATAGCAGCGGCAAGGTCTGTCGACAGCGGTCTTCCAGAAGGAGGAGGGCTACGAGCGGGAGGATCTTCCCGGCCCGAGCAAAGACGACCACGCGAATCCCTTGCTGCCGTCGCGTCTTTGCCCCCAATCCTCTGATGTAGCCGCCCACAACCATCTGGTGCCTCACAGCTCCCGACGAGCAGAGTCAGCTGTCTGGTCGGCGGTCACGAATTGAAGGGCTTCGAGCTTGATTGTGTGAATCCGCTGAAGTGGATGTAATCTCTACTAATAATACGGCTTGAGGTCGTGATGATAAATACGCTTTGGTTCGTCGGTTTTACGTTTTCGTCCGTCCTCATCTTTTCGGGCGTCCTCATCCTTTCCGTCCTACGCCTTCCTCCGCCGAGACCTGCCATCGAGAAAGCTGAGTCGTGGTGGATTCGATTTCCGTCCCCAGCTAAACTCCGCTCTGGACTCGATCATCCGCCTGGTCAATAAAAACCAAATTCCACCCGCAGAGAATCGATGGGAGGCACGAGCAGATGACATAATCGATCTAATTAATCCATCGATGGACTAGAGGAACCATGGATCCCCCGTGGGGCACGCCGATGGCCGGCGGCCGGGTCCATCCCGGAGGGCAATGAGGCGGCCACCTGACGAGGAGGAACATGAATACAAGTGGGAGGGTTTGACCATCCCGGCATCATCAGAGGCACATCGCAGCAGCGAGGGATGGGATCTTGCGTCACGCTCGCCCCACTCATGGCCATCCGCATCCTGCCTTTCTACCTCCACGGGAAGTCCACTAGAAGACTCAATATGTTTCCCGGCGGTTTTCAGACAGAGGAAGTTGTCACTCCATCAAGGCTACTGCATCTCAATGAAGGATTCAGTGATCTTGGAAAGAACGAGCCATGATACCATGATACCCGATGAAGGGTCCAATCTCGTGAGGACCAACGAGGCAATTTTAGAGCTTTATATTCAGTTTTCTCTTAGCTGCTTGCCTGCTTCAAGTTTGTACAGTACATGAAGTAAGTTTCTTCTACCTCTAATAAATTGTGTGCACGCAAAAGCTATATATCGGATCAGCCACAACATGAGTGAAAGAGGTTGGATGTTGCTTCAACTTATTCATATTGTTCACCACATGCCAGACTAATACGCTTGATATCAGCTTCAACATGAGTAAGTTATAAGTTAGATGGCATAATTGCATTGGGAGAAACGAGACTTTAATTATATTCAGTTATTAGTACTTCCTCCGTCTTGGTGTATTAGTCCCACTAGAAAATATATTTGTCCCGATTTAATCCTAAATGCCTTTAAATATTCAGTATACTCTCTATAATCGATAGTGGTTAGAAACTTATTTTCCATCATGGGAGTATTTAGATTCATTATGCAACAAGTTCATAAACATTTGTGAGGCAAACAAGATTGTGTTCACGTGTTTAATTGAAAATTCTAAATAGTGACTTAGTTTTGTCCGTAAATTAGCATCCATTCGATAATCCATATCCGCTCTCATGTTATCTGATAATTAAATATTATGCTTAAATGAGTATTTGCATGTTATTTAAACTAAAAAGACAAAAGTTTCTTCTCTCGGGTTGTTCGCGCTTTAAATCCATTATAAAATCTTGGTTTCAAAAATAATATCGATGGAGTGGGACTATATCAAGAAGGCCCAGCTCGAACAACATATCTGGGATGTGACTAGACGAGGACAAATAAGTATTAATCAAGTGAAGCGTCTCGCCATTGTGAGGTAGCGGTACGACGATCTCGACAAGGTAGAGAGATGAGTTAACCTTGGACGAAGCGGTCAAAACTTGCGTGTTTAAAATAAACCTTTTACTTTTATTTCCGTTGCAATGCACGGGCATATGTCATGCTAGCATCCATCACAGGTTTTAAGCGTGTGCACCTATTATTACATATTTCTTACTCCTTTTTACAAATAGGCTATTTTACAGTGTACCTGAAAAATTGAGTGATGCGTCATTTTTTATCTAAGGTCAGAGAACAAGTGTATGATTGCAAGGTGATAACTCAGCCCAAGAACAACGCTTCCCAGAAGTGAAAACTTAGAAAACATAGAGTTCTACCATTGTGCGCCACGCTATGCCGGCTACAATGTTTCATCCACCGCCATCTCAAGCTGAGTTCATCGGAATGACGCAACATGAGAGGAATTTTTTTGAAACCACTCAAAGTTCACGTACAGTGAGTCAAATTTGATGGCTCTGTTGGACTTCACCGCCATTTGTGCTTTATTGGAGAACATATAATGGGAAAAAGGGCAAACTAAGGGTATGGTTACATGGGTTGATAAACTTTCAAGCAAATTTTGGATCATGCCGATGTTTTAATCTAAAAGTTGATTTTCTATCTACCGTTGCAACGCATGAGCACGTTTGCATCTTTTTTTCCAAGAAGATTTGGCCTAAACATGTTAGGAAATAGTCCCACGTCGCTCCTTTATACCAAAAAAATACACCGAGTTCAGCTGGTTTATATACACTAGCAAATATATGGAAATACAAATAAACCATCTTGATTAAAAATAACAAGTAGCAACAGGGTTGTTTGGAAAATTGGGATTTGAGAGAGAAACCCATGTACAAGATGAGCCGGAGTAGATAACGATTTTGATTGGCGATGATGCCCAGGATAGGGAAGGACGGGCATCATTGGCTCAATGCTATTAATGGGTGCCTGTCTACAACTTGAAGCACGTTGTCTCATGGCACTGCTTACATGATTGAGTGACTTCTTTGAAGTGCCACTGAAAATATGGTGTTCAAAAAGGACGTAGATAAAGGATTTTATTTCATGTCTTGATTTTTATTTAATGTGTAATAGGTTTATATAGACAAAACAAGTATATGTGCACGATTTTATGAGGATAGATTTTTTTCTAATCAAAGCTTAGTTGAATTGGTGTCCCATAGCAACACGGGTATTAGCTTGTCAATTGAAACCACATTTCAATATATCATCTATTATTTTTACCCGTAGCAATGCACGGGTATTCATCTAGTGTAGATATAACACTTAAGAGACAATGCATTGTGATAGTTGTCTCTTAAAATAAACTGAAAGTATAAGGATGTCGCCTAGAGGGGGGGTGAATAGGCGATTTAATTTTTTTTACGAGTGGCTTGACAAATGCGGAATAAAACTAACGTTTAAATTGCCAAGCATACAAAACCTAAATAAACTAGGTTCACCTATGTGCACCAACAACTTATGCTAAACAAGATAAGCAACTATGTGATAGCAAGATATATATAACTTCAAGCACGAAGGCTATCACAAAGTAAATTGCATAAGGAGCTCGGGTATAGAAATAACCGAGGGACGCGGAGACAACGATGTATCCCGAAGTTCACACCCTTGCGAGTGCTAATCTCCGTTGGAGCGGTGTGAAGGCACAAGGCTCCCCAAACGCCACGGAGGCTCACCGTAATCTCCTCGAGCCCTCCCACCAAGATGGAAGACCCGACCACTATGGGACACTTGAGGGCGGTCACCGAACCCGTACAAGCTTGGGGCAATCTCCACAACTCAATTGGAGGCTCCCAAGAATCGCCACTGAGGCACCACAAAGCTTGGGAAGATCTCCACAACTTAATTGGAGGTCCCCAAGGAATTGCCACGGAGGCACCACAAAGCTTGGGAAGATCTCCACAACTTAATTGGAGGTCCCCAAGTAACCACTAAGCTACTAAACCGTCTAGGGTTCCAAGAACCCAAGAGTAAAAAGCTCAACGAACTTTCACTACCGAATCTCCGAGGAGAACTCAAACCGATGCACCAAATGCAATGGCAAGAACACACGAAGTGCTCAAATCCTTCTCTCCCAAATCTTACCAAAGCAACAAATGCTATGGAGGGATATGAGAGGAAGAACAAGGAGGAAATCCATAAAGAACTCCAAGATCTAGATCCAATAAGTTCCCCTCACATAGAGGAGATAATGATTGGTGGAAATGTAGATCTAGATCTCCTCTCACTTTTCCCTCAAAAAGATGCAAGAAACGTGGGAGGGATGGGGAGGAAGGGCAAGCTCTTCAAGGTCAACAATGGAGGAGAGAGAAAATGGAAGAGCCAACCTCCAAATGAGGAAGAAGGGGCTTTATATAGCCCCCGCACGAAATCTGACCGTTACAGGATTTTTAACCCGGAAATTCCGGCCTCGGGGGCGGAATTTCCGGCCCGGGGGCGGAATTTCCGCCCCCCTTATAAAATTTCCGGCCCAAATTTCCGCCCCCCCTACTGCAGGTTGCACCACAAAAGACTTAGCAGAATTTCGCAGGGCCGGAAATTATGGAATTTCCGCCCCCCGGAAATTCCGGTCTCGGGGGCGGAATTTCCGGCCCTGGGGAAAACATCAGTACGAAAACGGCTGTACCTTTTGCATCCGGACTCCGTTTTTGATGATCTTGGGCTCGTTGGAATCACCACAACGAGCTCTACAACTTCATCCATATAAACATCATAGTCCAACAAAGGAGGATGAAGCCAAAAGATAAAAGGTTTGACTTAGCTATAAAGAAGAACCGGTAAAACCTCTAAACACCAAAAACGTAATAAGAGTTCCATACAAAATCCATTTTTGATGACCTAGAGCTTGTCATGGAAATAACCACAAGCTCTAGAACCTCACAAGGATAAAAGCCAAATAAGAACCAAGAAAGATAATGCCAAGTATGCAAAGGTTTGAGCTCTCTCCGAACGATACAATTAAGTTACTCACTCGAGAGCCCCTCTTGATAGTACGGCTACCAATCCTATAACCCGGTCTCCAAACTAACACACGAGACCGGTAGAAGATAAAACCTATCAAGAGCAAACATTTGCCTTGTGCAATCCACTTGAACTAGAGCTAGATGGTGACGATCTTGATCTCCTCAAGTTGGACTACCTTTCTTGATTGCGCTTGCTCGGTGAAGTCTTGCGGATTGCTCCCCCATACTTCACTATGGGAGAGACACTAGTAGAAATATCTTCACATGTCCATTACCACCAAATGGACACCGAGCTTCAAGCAAATGATATCTTCTAGATGCCTATCTTGAACTTGCGCCTCAACTTGATCAATCATTGCACTTCATCTTCTTCCTTCATAATGATGATGTCTTGAGAATGCACATGAGATCTCACTCCATCTTATTCCTCAAGACACACTCTATATAGGCTCAACTCCCTTGATCATCACATAGACTTCTTTATTTGCAACTTCTTACAACCTTGAAACCAACAAATGGCTCAAGCGTTGTCTACGGACAAGTCCTACAAATAAAACTCGATGCAAACATTAGTCCATAGGGATTGTCATTAATTACCAAAACCACACATGGGGGCAAATGCTCTTTCAATCTCCCCTATTTTGGTAATTGATGACAATCTCTTTGAGAGGGTTTATATAATGAATTTAAAGGACTAAGATGGTTACACTAACATCAAATACTAGTATGTGATGTTAGTAGAACCATCATATATAGAGCAAACTCCCCCACAATCTATGCACGTGTGAATGAACTTGAATGTCATTGCATATATTGCTAACCAATGTTGTTGGTGGAGTTTCCACTATATATACTCAACCATGCAAAGCATGCAAGGCAAATGCTTAAGAACAAAACAAAAGCATGAAACCCAATTCCCTTTAAACCCTCGAAACTTCTCCCCCATTGGCATCCATTGCCAAAATGGGCGGAAAGGCTTAGAAGGCCAATATAGTGAGAGTTCTTCCTCAAGGTGTGCATGGCACAAAAAGGTGAAAACAAATGCACAAATTCAAGGACAAAATTTGGAGGAAATCAAATTATATTGAGGATCAAAGATTGCAAATAAATAGGATGACAAGATGGTTAAACTTCCAACAGATGAAGATAGCAATTAAAAGATCCAAATAGCAAGTCAAATAAAGATATTATGAGAAGACCAAAACAATGCTCTAAATAATATGAAGAAGCTCCCCAAGGTTTGTGCACAACATATTCCATTTGAATTAAAGTATAAGGTGCACAAACATGGAATCATCACTCCCTCGATATTATTCAAAACATAATGATACCAAGTGACATCAAATACTATGATAACCACAAAATGGTGCTTTAAAATGAAATGAGGAAGCTCCCCAAGGTACATGCACAAGATAGAATTTTTGCATTTGAATACAATTTGCACAACATGGAATCCTCACTCCCTCAATACCATTTAAAAGGAACCATTAGCAAGAGACCATAGAAAAGAAATCAAGATTAACACTTGCATCAAGGAAATGGTTGAGAAACAAATAAGGAACCAACATATTAAACGGCTCAACCAAAGGAATGTGTGATAGGAATGACAAAGCATATTATAAGACTAGTACAAAGATGTACATAGAGCATCCACATAGTCCTCAATGAATGATATTGCTTAGCATTCCATCCCAACACACAAGGTTTAAAAAGATATCAAATAAGGAGATATCATCTCTCATGTGTATAAGTTTCTAAGTAGACAACATCACAAAGATAATTATCACAAAGAAACATGTACACATAAAATAGATACAAAGAATAGAACATGATATCCAAACAAGTTCATGCAATATACTAATGAGATTTTTACTTTTAAAGTATGGCAAAAGGCTCAATTTATCTTATTGCATATTGAAGAACTTCAACCACAAACATGTCAAAGACATCACAAATATCAACAAGGGAAAGAAGATAGTTGGGATGTTTTGAGAAAAGCAACAAGTATCACGAATAAGTATACCAAAAGAAAGAACTAAATTTGCACTTTCATCAATATTACACATGTGAGGAACTTGAGGAATTGATATGCAATAAAATTGCTAGATAGACATATTTGGGAAGGGTGAATCATGAGCATAATTTTATATATTCCCCAAAATATGCACTCATCTCAAATTACTCATATTTTCAATAGAGAGGTTTCATTAAGATCTTTGCAAATAAAGATTTTCATTCTATGAAATGACCCACACAAGGTTAGATGCTAGAAAAATATGCATGAATAAGATACTTGTTACCGAGATACCATTGGAAGGATGTAGTAGATAGGAGTTCTTCAATAATCCTAGCTTGCCACAAATTATCAACTAGTCACCGCTTCATGCTTATTATTGAGACAAGCACCAATATATCTCCCATGTACCTAAAACAAATTCAAGTACAATATGGTCCCCAAACTCATTGGGTCCGAAGTAGTTAGACACTACAATATATAGGACAAGCTCCACATAAATATGTGCATATAGATATGAACTTGAATTTCATGCACATCTTAGCCGATTTAGGATTTATTGGAGTTTACCCTATATATTGGATCAAAGAAAGCAAATCATGCCATAAAGTATACATTTAGTAAATATGCATGCACAAGACTTTCAAGATCCAAAAGAGATACAATTTGGACAAAACACCAAGAAGACCAAGAAGTCACACAAAGGTGTGAAGAACTAAAGGTTGTCCAAATTATATCAAAGAGTCAACTCAACACAAGATTGACTCCAAAGTCCACCAAGTGAACAAAGCAAACACCAATGAGCATAAAGGATCACTAAAACACACATGCCCAATGACTTATCTCATTTTAAGAATATAGAGCAAAATCAAGAAAAGAGATAGCCATTCTCCCAAAGAGAGCAAGGTTCCAACAAACAAACCAAACTCTCCACTCTTTTATGATGGCACACTAAGTACCAAAAACAAAAAGATTTGCCTTCCAACAAAAACCAATACCAATTGAAATAAGCCCCAAGAGTATGTTATAGAAAATATAGGAGAGCTCCCCCAAGATTAGTGCATTATTTATGATTTTGCATTTGAATACAAAATGCACACAAATGGGATCATCATCTCTACCTACATTAAAAATAACACAAAACAAGTTCAACAAAATCAAATGGAATCACAGGAGTCAAGAAAGATAATGGAAAATAAAACAAATACATTTCTTGGCAAGAGATAAGGTAATTAAAAGCAATAGCCAATGTAAAGATGATCAATATATATATTCCACATGATAAAGTACCAATTGTCCAAGGACAAGAGGTATTTGGAGTTATTAATTTCCCGGTGGTATTTTACACATAAATCCAAGATTATCTTCACAACAAGAAGCATATAAAAAGGATAAGAATTAAACACCATGCTAAAGAAGATATTCTTGATAGACTCAAATAGTTAAACTATCACGCAAAGCAATGATTAGGATAACTTGAAGCAAATGGTTTTCCAACTTTGATGTAGAATTCCACATTTTAGGAAAACCCTACCAAGAATGTATCTCACAAACAAGATCCAAAACAAGAGCAATAAAACAATTTGGAAGAATGAAACTTGTTTGAGCAAACATGTCACATAGAAGAAATATAATTTGCAATATCAACACTATGTGACACAACCTCAAATATACACATTTTATTGGTTTGTAGTATGCACAAAGCATATTACTCCCCCATAATGTGATAAAGCATTTATTTTCACAAGAGGCAAATAAAATTCAATATGAGAAGATTAATGGATACTATAGAATTTGAATTTCATGAACATGACATACCACATATAGACTAGATAAATTCAAATATCAACACTAATTGGTATACCTCATGTGCACACATATTTAGAATTGTGAAGTGCAAAAGCATATCACTCCCCCAAAATGGGATAGTCCATTAGTCTCTCAAAAGAGCCAAATAATATAAAATAAGATGCAATAGGCTCAAATACAAACACACATACATGGTGTGCAAACCCACAAGTACATACTTGATTAATCAAAATAAAACAAGTAGGTAGCACAACATATACCAACACATGTAATGGAACACAACCAACACATGCAAAAGGGGCGAGTAACTTTCAATGTAGATAAGTTGAGTACATGTTACCGCAAAGAGGAACATTGGATATATGATATAAACAAGATAATCCAATTGACTTGACTTGAGACAATATATTGATGAAGATCCCTTAATTCTTCATGATATAGCCAAGTCTCCAATGCCCTCCAACAAACACCTATTGATCAAGTTTTGGTGTGATGGTCCCCAACCAAGTTGGGTCCTAAGAGGTTAGTCACAATAGGCTTGGCCACCCAAATGGTTCTTGTCTTGACACCACATTGAGTACCAACAAATTTGGCAAACACATTGCCAACCTTATCCTTGCAAAGGGAATAAGCATCATCAATTATGATAGGGTTGGATGAGTTACCCATAGTGCATGAAGAAGAAAGGTGACCCTTCTCACGGCATATGTAGCAAGTTCTTTTCTTCACCTTCTTCTCACTTGATTTCTCCACATTGGGAGAATTAGCTTGATTGACCTTGGGAAGTGACCTTTCTACAACTTGAGGTTGAGCATGGCCTTGAACTTGAGGCCGCTTCCCTTGTTGCTTTTCAACTAGTGCCTTCTTCTTCAAAGGGCAAGATCTAACATGGTGCCCTTCAATTTTGCACTTGAAGCAAACAATCTTGGCCGGATCTTTGACTTGTCCTTGGCCCTTCTTATTCTTGTTAACCTTGGACTTCTTCTTGTTGTTGTTAGAGATAAACCCAAGTCCACTCTTGTCATTGGGGGATTTTTGCACACTCAACATATTGTCGAGTTTGGATTTCCCTTCATGACTCTTTACCAAGTCTTTCTTCAAAGAAGAGACTTGGGCCTTGAGC
This sequence comes from Dactylis glomerata, assembly GCA_007115705.1. Lineage (NCBI taxonomy): Eukaryota > Viridiplantae > Streptophyta > Magnoliopsida > Poales > Poaceae > Dactylis > Dactylis glomerata. The sequence continues at coordinate 101,973 of QXEO01000041.1, read as the reverse complement.
TCTTCGATTTCCTCTATATGGTTAGTAACAACACAAGTACTAGAGGAAGTAGAAGCTTCATTGTTAGAGCAACAAGGAAAGGAAAGTAATTCATCACAAGATGTAGCAATGTTATGAGTGGATGAATTACTAGGACTAGCACAAGGCAATATGGCATTTTGAGAAGTAGTGCAAATGTCCACATGAGGCTCACTAGATGTTACCTTTGACATAATAGCCTCATGAGCTAATTTTAGCCTATCATGGGAATCTAGAAGATCCTCATGGGAGCTAGAGAGCTTTCCATGTTTTTCTTCCAATTTCCCATAATTGCTAGTTAGCAAATCAAGTTGAGCCCTTAGCTCAACATTCTCCTTCAAGATGGATGCTTCACAAGAAGTAGAGTTAGTAGCACAAGCATCATCACTAATGGAAAGCGGAGAAGGCAATTTAGTAAGCTCATTTGAATTTGAAGCTTTAAGTTGCTCATGAGACTCGGTGAGAATGATGGGCTCACTCGAAATGACCCTAGAGTCATTTTTAAGAAGAACAACATTCTCAAGGAGTTTAGCATAAGTAACTACAAGCTCTTCATATTTAGTTTCAAAATCATTTGCCACCACAAGAGTTCTATCATAGGATTTCTTTATTTTAGATAATTCTAAAGTAAAGGTCTCCTCAAGAGATTCCTTGGTGGTTTGTGCTTCTTCAAGAGCTTCTTTTAGATCCGCGATCTCATTCGCGTAATCACGGGCATGATCTTGCATTTTAAAGATGGTATTTTCATGCTCCTCAATAATTTTATTACTCTCGGTGGCAATAGCTAAAATCTTATAGAAGTAAGAGCAAGCAATTTTATTCTTATGAATAGCATGAAAAATCATTTCACTCTTCTCAATTAAAGAAGCAAGATCATCATCCTCTTCTTCATTATCCTCATTATCATCATCACTAGATATATTGGGTTCCAAAGTAGGAGATACCTTTGAAGCCCTAGCCATAAGGCAAATGTGGGAAGCACTAGATGATGATGAATAAATACTTGAAGCTCCAAGAGAGACCATGTCTTGGCCAATAGAATTTCCGGTTTCCTCTACATTGTTAGACACACAACAACTAGAGGAACTAGAGGTATTTATATCATGGCAACAAGACGAAGTGAGCATATCATTATGAGATGTGTTCAAGGAGCATACACATGATATGCAAGGACTATCAACACAAGCATGTAAAGCATTTATGGTGCTAGAAGTGTTTAAGTCCAAAGATGAATCATGGCAATGAGATAGAGATGAATGATCATCACAAGTAAGCTCACTATCAACATTGCAATTTCCATCACCACTCACCATAGAGTTACCTTGTGTCTTGCCACACTTTGGTGAAGTGGAAGAGAGTTCATCATGATCGGAAGTGGAGGGAATACAATCATCCTCAATCTTGTTGGACATATCATATTTGTCTTGAAGCTTTGTCCAAAACTCATGAGCGCTACGGAAAGGCATGATTGCAAGAATAACTGCATCACTCACAAAATCAACAAGCACATTAGTAGCTCGAGAATTAAGATAAGAGTTTCTCTTCTCCTCTAAAGATAGACTTTGGGAATCCTTAGGCGGAGAGAAACCCATATCTAAAATTCTCTCTATATTTGGGTCCATACCTCGAAAGTGATTAAGCATGCAAGTTTTTCATATATCATAATTAGTGCCATCAAATATAAAAGTGTTATTGTGCACTAATCCCCTAGCCGACATCTTTGCTCTCAAGGCGATGAAGCCTAAAATGAGAGACCTCGCTCTGATACCAAATGAAAGTACAAGGATGTCGCCTAGAGGGGGGGTGAATAGGCGATTTAAAAACTTTTACGAGTGGCTTGACAAATGCAGAATAAAACTAACGTTTAAATTGCCAAGCATACAAAACCTAAATAAACTAGGTTCACCTATGTGCACCAACAACTTATGCTAAACAAGATAAGCAACTATGTGATAGCAAGATATATATAACTTCAAGCACGAAGGCTATCACAAAGTAAATTGCATAAGTAAAGGAGCTCGGGTATAGAAATAACCGAGGGACGCGGAGACAATGATGTATCCCGAAGTTCACACCCTTGCGAGTGCTAATCTCCGTTGGAGCGGTGTGGAGGCACAAGGCTCCCCAACAGCCACGGAGGCTCACCGTAATCTCCTCGAGCCCTCCCACCAAGATGGAAGACCCGACCACTATGGGACACTTGAGGGCGGTCACCGAACCCGTACAAGCTTGGGGCAATCTCCACAACTCAATTGGAGGCTCCCAAGAATCGCCACTGAGGCACCACAAAGCTTGGGAAGATCTCCACAACTTAATTGGAGGTCCCCAAGGAATTGCCACGGAGGCACCACAAAGCTTGGGAAGATCTTCACAACTTAATTGGAGGTCCCCATGTAACCACTAAGCCACTAAGCCGTCTAGGGTTCCAAGAACCCAAGAGTAAAAAGCTCAACGAACTTTCACTACCGAATCTCCGAGGAGAACTCAAACCGATGCACCAAATGCAATGGCAAGAACACACGAAGTGCTCAAATCCTTCTCTCCCAAATCCTACCAAAGCAACAAATACTATGGAGGGATATGAGAGGAAGAACAAGGAGGAAATCCACAAAGAACTCCAAGATCTAGATCCAATAGTTTCCCCACACATAGAGGAGATAATGATTGGTGGAAATGTAGATCTAGATCTCCTCTCACTTCTCCCTCAAAAAGATGCAAGAAACGTGGGAGGGATGAGGAGGAAGGGCAAGCTCTTCAAGGTCAACAATGGAGGAGAGAGAAAATGGAAGAGCCAACCTCCAAATGAGGAAGAAGGGGCTTTATATAGCCCCCGCACGAAATCTGACCGTTACAGGATTTTTAACCCGGAAATTCCGGCCTCGGGGGCGGAATTTCCGGCCCGGGGGCGGAATTTCCGCCCCCCTTATAAAATTTCCGGCCCAAATTTCTGGCCCCCCTACTGCAGGTTGCACCACAAAAGACTTAGCAGAATTTCGCAGGGCCGGAAATTATGGAATTTCCGCCCCCCGGAAATTCCGGTCTCGGGGGCGGAATTTTCGGCCATGGGAAAACATCAGTACGAAAATGGCTGTAACTTTTGCATCCGGACTCCGTTTTTAATGATCTTGGGCTCGTTGGAATCACCACAACGAGCTCTACAACTTCATCCATATAAACATCATAGTCCAACAAAGGAGGATGAAGCCAAAAGATAAAAGGTTTGACTTAGCTATAAAGAAGAACCGGTAAAACCTCTAAACACCAAAAACGTAATAAGAGTTCCATACAAAATCCATTTTTGATGACCTAGAGCTTGTCATGGAAATAACCACAAGCTCTAGAACCTCACAAGGATAAAAGTCAAATAAGAACCAAGAAAGATAATGCCAAGTATGCAAAGGTTTGAGCTCTCTCCGAACGATACAATTAAGTTACTCACTCGAGTGCCCCTTTTGATAGTACGGCTACCAATCCTATAACCCGGTCTCCAAACTAACACACGAGACCGGTAGAAGAGAAAACCTATCAAGAGCAAACCTTTGCCTTGTGCAATCCACTTGAACTAGAGCTAGATGGTGACGATCTTGATCTCCTCAAGTTGGACTACCTTTCTTGATTGCTCTTGCTCGGTGAAGTCTTGCGGATTGTTCCCCCATACTTCACTATGGGAGAGACACTAGTAGAAATATCTTCACATGTCCATTACCACCAAATGGACACCGTGCTTCAAGCAAATGATATCTTCTAGATGCCTATCTTGAACTTGCGCCTCAACTTGATCAATCATTGCACTTCATCTTCTTCCTTCATAATGATGATGTCTTGAGAATGCACATGAGATCTCACTCCATCTTATTCCTCAAGACACACTCTATATAGGCTCAACTCCCTTGATCATCACATAGACTTCTTTATTTGCAACTTCTTACAACCTTGAAACCAACAAATGGCTCAAGCGTTGTCTACGGACAAGTCCTACAAATAAAACTCGATGCAAACATTAGTCCATAGGGATTGTCATTAATTACCAAAACCACACATGGGGGCAAATGCTCTTTCATAAACCATTGCCTAGGATATAGCGCTAAGATACAATGCATTGTGAAAGGCCTTACATAGCTATAGGGAGCCGACGTGGAATTCATTCCGGGGCAGAAGGCATGGCTTGTCGCGTGGGGAAGACACGTTGCCGCTGTGCATTGTGCCCGCATAGGGAACCGATGCCTCCATTAAAGACGGTGATCAACCGTCTCCCCCGTCATAAAATACGCTGACCGGTGCCCTATGTGGTGTTATACCGGCATATAACATTGTCGTGTATTGAACAAAAAACACTCTAGAAACAAATACGACTTAAAAAAATCCTAAAAGTTATTGCTGTTTTAATTCAGAATATTTTTTTTGAAAAAATATCAAAATTCAAATTTTCAAATTTTCCCTAATAGATGGTTGCGTGAGGTGCATGCATGTCAAAGAATTTTGAAATTGAAGTTTTTATCATTTTTTTTTATTTTTTAGACATTTTTTCTTAGTGGGGGGGGGTATGGGAGGAAAAATGGCCGTGTACCCTTTAGTCCCGGTTGGTGGCTCCAACCGGGACTAAAGGTTTTATTTGAACTGCTGGCCCACATTTTCATTTGAACCGGGACTAATGTGACCATTAGTCGCAGATCAAATTATTTGAGGACTAAAGGGGGTGTATGAAAGCCCTTTTTTCTACTAGTGAAAGAAAACCGCAACAATAATTCTGCTCTGCAGAACGAGAGCAAGAACTGCATGAGGAAATAGACAGGTACTAGAGCAAGGACTGATTCAAGGCACTGCTGACTATATATTACTCAATCAACTGATGCCAAGCCAAATTCAGGGACACTTAATACAAGAAGATCTTAAACTTTTGTTTTTGGTTACATACGAAAACATTAACGAAACAGACATGATAGTTTTACTTTAACACACCACCACTAGAAAGAAAAGAGGACTGTTGCAACAATAGATTTACTAATAAAATACACTGAAGACTGCAGCAATACTCGTCAAATAACCATAGCAAAAATCTCAACAACCACAAAGGCAAAACACCAAGTGGAGGATACTTTCCTTCTGAATGTTATAGTCTGCCAGGATGCAGCCTTTGGATTTCGTGTCGCAAGAACACGGGGTACCACGCGACGGACCCAAAAGATTCGAACGCAGGGGGCTGAACGTGTGAGATCTTGGATCGCAACGAAACACGATGACGGAAGCCTCGATTGTCGGACGCGCTACGCACTGCAGAGAGGGAGACCGAGCTTTACCCAGGTTCAGGGCCCTCGTGGTGAGGTAAAACCCCTACTTCCTGCCTTCTTGTATTGCAATGCGACACCTCGCGAGGAGTACAAGGCCTTGGTTACAAAGCTCTAGTTGGCCAGAGGTTGAAGAACCTGCGTGCCCAACTAGCAGCCTGAAGAAGATGAAGATTCGATCCCCTCTAAGGGGTGGCCTCTCCCTCCCTTTATAGTGCCAAGGTCCTCCTTCCCCTTATCTTCTTGGGGAAGGGGTTGCCACACACGGCCAAGGAGGGAGGACAGCTGTAGACTAGGCTCTTCGGTAGACTTGGTCTTCGTAGGGTAGTGGCGCCGGTCCACAGGAGTGGGTGGAGGAGGCTGACGTCCTCCTCTGGCGCCCTGCACCATCCATGCTATATTTAGGGAGGTGGCCAACTGCCACTGTGCCGCTTTGGGCAGGCACAGAGAAAGTTGGTCTCCTCCCTGTCGGGGGTAGCGTGGGCGGTACGCGGTCTTCTGCCCGTTGCCCTTCTTGCTCCGCACGAAAACGTGCTGAGTTGGCGTGGGCGTGCGTCATCTCCTCACCAGCAGGGGCTCGTGAGGAGGTCTTCTGGTCCTTAGCAGTTTACGTCGTCGTTCTCCTCACGAGGCGCCTCCTCGTGAGGGTCTTCTCCATACCGAAGATTGTCGATTATCTCCTGGGCTGAAGATGGGCCGATGACGGGGCCCAGGAGCAGGTGGACCGGGATACCCCGGTATCCATTACACCGACAGTAGCCCCCGGGAGCCCGGCCCACAACGCGCCCTCTTGAGGAAGCGAAGGGTCGGAGGCCCCCGAAGCAGCTGGGCCCTCCAACGGCACGCGTCAACCGCGCGGTCAGAGGACCATGTGAAGATGCAGAGGCTGCGGACACGTGTCGTGGCCGCAGCTGGCGAGACGAAACGGCGGCGACGCTACAGTCTCCGAGGCGTCAACCATCAGAATGATGCGTCGCTTGACTGCAGAGCGCTGCGCCAATGCTTCGATTCCCGCGCTGGGATTTGACGCATCAACGCTGGATGCTCCCCTTAAATAGGTCCTCCTCGAGACCTTCGGCACTTCACCTCCTTCCACCAGTGCCACTTCTGCTTCTTCTTCCCTGAGAGCATGGACCCCTCCAACTCCGCCGCCGCCGTCGGTCCAAGCTCTGGGGCGAAGCGCCGTGGACGCCCCCTGGGCAGCGGGAAAAAGGCGAAGGTCCCGGCCCAGTGGACGCCCGGCGCCGGCGGCCCCCTCCGCATTGGCGCGCCACGGCAGGGCGAGGCGAGCCGCGCCGCTGCGGGGACCTCCGGCGCCCTGACCCTCAGGGGTCCTGCACGTGGAGGCGCCCTGAACTTGCCGTCGCCGCTGGCGACGGCGCCTGCTCCCCGCGCCTCGGGGAGCATCGATCGGGCCCTCCGGGAGGTGGAGGCCGCCCTGGGCCCCCCTCCCCCTGCTGCAGATCTTCCTGCCCCACCGGTGAACGGAGTGATCGCCACTCCGCGCCACCTGGCGGCGGCGATGCTGGGACCCCTCGTCGCCCCGGGGTCCCGCTTCCTGGAGCTCCTCGTCGTCGTCGACGCCCCGGGGTTCAGCTCCCTCCGGCTGCCCGACGCCATCAGGAGGGCGATTCACGCCCATGGCCCGGCCGCCGGGGAGATCGCCCTGGGGGAGCAGAGCAGGCCAGATCTCTTCTGGCCTGTGGACATCCTCTTCGGGACGAACGGCAGCGCCGTCCTCTCCGGCTGCTGGAGGCCCTTCGCCCTCGGCTGCCGCCTCCGCATCGGCGACCGCCTCGTCTTCCGCTTCAAGCTGGGGACCCTGGAGGCGACGGTGCGGATCTTTACCGCCGGCGGCGTCCGCCGCACCTTCCCCCCACTCCCGGCGCAGTGAAGAGGAGGTCCTGGGCGGTAGTCTTCTGGGGAGGGGAACTAGTCTCCTCCCCTTTTTGTTGCGTAGTCCTTGTCGGCGGGGTATGCCCCGTCGTGCTCCGTTCCATCCCCCGCTGGGGGGCTTAATGAAATCCAGTTGCTTAATCTTGCTGTCCTTCACTGTCCTGGCCATTCGCTTGCTCGAGAGCCCTGGCGAGCTGCAGGCATCGACGGGAAGCCTCCCTCCACCTCAGAGCTCGGGACGGGTTCGGCGTCGATGACACAGTGGACGATTCCTGAGACAAGAAGTTGAAGAAAGAGTTGGAAAAGAAAAAACCCCAAATCCCCGAAAACGAAAAAACAAGTCGGTAAAACAAACGAAAAAAGAAGGCAAATAAGATGCCCCTGTGACCGGCACAGGGACCTTCTCCGTCGTGGAGGAGCGCGGCACTATCTGTGCCAGCAGCTAAGAGCAAATTGCCGCGCGTGGCGATTCACGAGGCCTTCCTCGTCGTTGAGGGAAGCTGGACCCTCACGGACGTGAAAACGTCGACGCTTAAGAGAGCCCAGAGACCGTCGATACCTCACAAGGATTGCTCATGAGGTGAAGGGCCTGGCGCGGACCTCCGGATCTGCGTCTCCTTCGCAAGATTTATCGGAGCGGCCTTGGTCTTCAATAATCCTGCCACGTTAGGCCTTCCTCGAGAGAGGGAATCCTCCTGCGGATGCTAGTGCATCGATGCGTCTTTGCTCCCTCGTGAGAGTTGCTCACGAGGGGTAGGTCCTTAGCGGGTGCCATGGGCACACCTTGGACTTTTCCTCGAAGATTTTTTATTTTCTGGCGTACTTCGCGAGGAACTAAGCACCATGGGCATCCAGAGGTGATCGTTAACGGGGCCGTCGCCCCCGACCAGAGCTCGCTCCCTTCGGGTTTTTCGGGCTTGCTGTTTTCCGGGCGAAGGCCCCAGCATAGACACCGTGCCTAGCCCCCTTCCGCGAGGAGTACAACAGAAAATAAATGGACTTCATGCCATTTTGATGTCATGCCGAAGCAGAGGTGCTACATTGCGCGATAACTTAATATCAGTGCTTAAGAGCAGATTGAGCTGATACAAGTGCCGTGAAAACGGTCTTTTTCTCCTCGTGAGGAACCTAGGGGTAGAACTTTCGCAGATGAGCTATGTTCCACGGGTTCCCCACTGGCACGCCTTCTGCGGTTTCCAGCCGCGCCGAGCCTGGCCTGGCGATGTGCGTCACCTTGAAGGGTCCTTCCCACATTGGAGATAGCTTGTGCAGGCCCTCGCGAGAGAGTATTCTCCTCAGCACCAGGTCGCCGACCTCCAGAGTTCTTGCTCGAACATGGCGGCTATGGTAGCGGCGTAGTCCTTGCTGGTACCTCGCAGCGCGGAGCGCGGCTTGGCACCGAGCTTCTTCGAGCAGGAGGAGGCGATCCTTGATGAGGTCCTCTTGGCGAATTTCGTCGAAGGCGAGCACCCTTGGCGACCCAAACTTGACGTCGGTGGGAAGAACAGCCTCCGCCCCATAGACCAAGAAGAAATTGGTCTCTCCAGTGGGTTTGGTGGCGGTAGTCCTGATGGACCACAAGATGGATTGGAGGTTGTCTAACCATTTTTTGCCGCAGGCTTCGAGCTTGGCGTTGAAGCTTTTCGTCTTGAGCCCTTTGAGCACTTCGGCGTTGGCGCGCTCGGCTTGACCATTGCTCCTAGGGTAGGCGACGGAGGCGAAGCAGATCTTGATGCCGGTCGATGTGCAGTACTCCCAGAACAGTCCGCTGGTGAACTGGCTGCCGTTGTCGGTGATGATGCGGTTAGGCACTCCAAAACGGCAGACCAGCCCACGGATGAACTAGACTGCGGACCTCGCCGGGATCGTGCACACCGGTTCCACCTCTACCCACTTGGTGAACTTGTCGATGGCGACGTAGAGGTAGCGATAGCCCCCTTGCGCCCTGGGGAATGGACCGAGGATGTCCAGCCCCCAAACGACAAAGGGCCAAGTGAGTGGGATGGTTCGCAGCTCTTGCGCCGGCTGATGAATCTGCTTGGCGTGGAATTGGCACGCCTCGCACCTTTTAACCATCTCCGCTGCATCCCCGAGCGCCGAAGGCCAGTAGAAGCCACTTCGATATGCCTTTGCGGCTAGAGCTGCAGCAGAGGCATGATGCCCATATTCGCCGGTGTGGATGTCCCTTAGAAGCTCTTGGCCTTGGTGAGTAGATATGCACTTCAGAGCGACGCCATTTGGGCGACGCCGGTACAAATCACCATCCTTGACGCAGTAGCCCGAAGCTTGACGCACAATCCTCTCGGCCTCCTCTTCATCCTCAGGAAGCCTGCTGCTGGTGAGGTAGGCCTTGAGCTCGATGATCCAATCCACTCCCTCCTGCCGAGCCAATGCCAGAAGGACGCGGTCACCCGAAGGAGGCCCGCAATCCGGAGCCCCCTGCTCCGGCGGTGGCGGCAAAGCAGAAGGAGGAGGTGGTTTGGATGTTGATGGAGAGGCGGACGGCGTGAAGAGACGCTCCTCAAAGACGCCGGCATGCTGCGCCAGGCGATGAGAGGCGCGCTTGGCGATCTCGTCGGCTTCCACATTTTCTCCCCTCGGGATGTGCTTAAGCTCCAAGCCCTGGAAGCGTTTTTCCATCTTTCGATGCTCCTCGAGATAAGCCGCCATGTGCTCATCCCTTGGAGTGTAGCTCTTGTTCGAGAAGTTCACAACCAGCTGTGAATCTCCCTTGACGATGAGGCGCTTGATGCCCAAAGCGTTTGCTGCCCTTAGGCCAGCAAGTAGTCCTTCGTACTCCGCGATGTTGTTGGAGACCTTGTTCTCAGGCGCGAAGCAAAGCTGCACAGCGTAGAAAAGCTTGTCTCCAGAGGGAGAGGTTAGGACAGCACCAGCTCCCGCGCCGGGGAGGTTGAAGGCGCCGTCGAAGTGCATGACCCAGAGGCCCGGGGCCTCCTCTCCAGGGAGAGTCGACTCCACCTCTGGAGGCTCGTCTACGAACGGATCAGTCCATTCTGCAGTGAACTCGGCCAAAGCCTTGCTCTTGATTACCTTTGTAGTTTCAAAGGAGATCTCGAAAGGCTGAAGCTCCACAGCCCACTCAGCCACCCGCCCGGTGACATTGGGGCTGCGCAGGACGGTTTCCAGGGGCCGATCGGTTACCACCTTAATCGGGTGACCCTGGAAGTAGTGGCGTAGCTTCCGTGAGGCGATGAGCAAGGTGTAGAGCAGCTTTTGCTGCATTGTGTAGCGCTCCCGCGCGTCGCGCAGTACCGTGCTGACGAAGTACACAGGCTTTTGCACCTTGACGACACCCTCGGGAGGCTCCTCCTCAGGAGGCTTTTGAGCGTTGCTCTGAGAGAGCGGCTCGGTCGGTGAAGATCCCTCGGGCGGCTCCTCTCGAGAGGCGGGGGGTGAAGCGGCCTCTTCCTCGTGAGGAGCCCCCGAGCTTGGAGGAGTGACCTCCTCCTTGGCGATTACCTTGACGTCCCGCTCCGCGACGAGAACGGCACTTGCAGTCCTTGGAGTTGCCGCGATGTAGAGTAGCAAGGGCTCGCGAGTCGTCGGGGCAACCATGATCGGTGGGCTCGTGAGGTACCCTTTTAACTCGGCGAAGGCCTTGTCGGCTTCAGGAGTCCACTCGAACTTGCCGGTGCGCTTCCTGAGCTTGAAGAAGGGCAAAGCTTTTTCCCCACTCCTCGCGATGAAGCGCCCCAGGGCTGCCATGCACCCCGCGAGGCGTTGCATTTCCTTAAGATTGCGCGGAGGACGCATCTCTTCGATGGCCTTGACCTTGTCGGGGTTCGCCTCTATCCCACGGTTTGACACGAGGAACCCCAACAGCTTTCCCGACGGTACGCCAAAGGCGCACTTGGCGGGGTTGAGCTTGATGTTTACCTTCCTCAGGTTGACGAATGTTTCCTCCAGGTCCTCAATGAAGGTGTGACCCTCGCGAGTCTTGACGACGATGTCGTCGACGTAGGCTTCCGCGTTCCTTCCCATCTGAGTCCCTAGGGCTTTACGCATGAGCCTTTGGAAGGTGGCTCCTGCGTTCTTCTGGCCGAAGGGCATACAGACGTAGCAGTACACCCCACAGGGCATGATGAAGGCGGTCTTCTCCTCGTCCTCCTTTGCCATCTTGATCTGATGATAGCCGGAGAAAGCATCCAAGAAGCAAAGGAGGTCGCAGCCGGCGGTGGAGTCGACGATTTGATCTATCCTCGGGAGAGGATAAGGGTCCTTGGGGCAGGCCTTGTTGAGACTTGTGAAGTCCACGCAGAGGCGCCCACTGCCGTTAGCCTTTGGGACGACCACCGGATTAGCAATCCAGGTGGGGTGGGCTACCTCGCGTATCAACTTGGCCTCCTTCAGCTTCTCTATTTCCTTGACGATGAAGTCTTGCTTCTCTTGCGCTTGCTTCCTAGTCTTCTGCTTCACGGGGTGTGCCTGAGGGCACACGGCTAAGTGGTGCTCAATCACCTCCCTAGGGACACCGGGCATATCCGACGGAGTCCAAGCGAACATGTCAGAATTTGCCCGCAGGAAGGTGACGAGCGCGCTTTCCTATTTGGGGGAAAGCCCTGCCCCGACGGTGACAAAGTTTTCGCAGCCCCCAGCCTGCAGCGGGACCTTCTTGGTTGCCGAGCGCTCTTGGGTAAACTGGGGCCTCCTTCCTGAGGGTACCGCAGCTTCCCCAGTGCTCAAGTCCATCATGGGATGGTCTAGGTCCTCGCTTGGAGTAGGCAACGCAGAGGCGGCGAACTTCTTCCCTGTCGAACCCAGAGGGAGGGGCTCGAGAGAGGCCTTCTTCACTGCAGCCCGCTCTTGGGATACGAGCTGCTTCTTCCTCGCGAGGTCGCCGGAGTGTTCCAGTAGGTCTTCGTCGGCGGGGAACATGGCGGCGGCCTCGCGGTAGACATGCTCAACTGATCGGAGAGCATCCTTCTCGTTGCAGCGCACGGTGATCGTGCCATTGGCGCCCGGAATCTTGAGGACGTTGAAGCCATGGTGCGTTGCCGCCATGAACCTAGCCAAGGCTGGGTAGCCGAGGATGGCATTGTATGGCAGGGCGATGTAGGCGACGTCGAAGTCGAGGCTTTCCATCCTGTAGTTGTCCCGGGTGCCGAAGGTGACGGGCAGGCTTACCTGCCCAATTGGCGTTGTAGATCCCTCGGTTACCCTGAAGAACGGTCGAGTTGGCATGAGCCGGTGGTACGGCACCTGCATCTTTTCGAAGATCTCGACAGAGATAATGTTGAGGCCCGCCCCTCCGTCGATGAGAGTGCGATTGACGGCGACGTTGTTGATGGTTGGCGTGCACAAGAGGGGGATTGAGCCCACACCCCTCGTGGAAGCCGGATGATCCTCCTCGTCGAAGCCAATCTTGCATGTCGACCATTTCATTAGGCGATTGCCGGAGTTGGGCTGCGCCGCCGCGATCTCTCGCGACAGCTGCTTGAAGTGCCGATTTGACAGAGGAGCCTGAGCCCCGCCCAGGAGGCAAGCGACAAAGTCTCTCGGCTCTTGATAGCCCCCCTGGTTCTCCTCCCGACGATCGTTTGCTGGTGGGGGAAGCGGCAGCGGCTCGGGATCGTCTCGAGACAGACCCCCACGGCGGCGTCCTTCCTCGCAGTCGTCGTCGCGGCGATCGCCCCGGGATCCACTCTTGCCGTTGCTGCGGCCACCCCCACGACGCTTGGAGACACCGTTCTCCTCATGAAACTTCCGGACAATCCAACAATCCTCGGTATTGTGGGTGTCCTTCTTGTGGATGAGGCAGTAGCGGCGACGTCGACCTTTATCGCGATCGGAGCGATCCCCGCGGCGTTGCTTATGATCTGGCTCCGCCACGAGGGCAGCAGCCTCCTTTCGCTTGGGGTCCTTGGAATTCGGCTTTGGAGGAGGCGCCTCCGGCAGATTGTGCACGAAGAGCCTCCCCTCCTCAGCCTTGGCGCAGCGGTCGGTGATCTTGAAGAACCTGACGACGGAAGTCAGCTCATCATTCACGGACAGCTTCTCCCGCATCTTGACGTCGGAGACGCCCGTGGAGAACGCGGAGATGACCTCCTCGTTGGAGATCCTGGGAATCTTGTTCCTCATCTGACTGAAGCGCTGGATGTACTGACGAAGCGTCTCGCCCTTGTACTGACGCACCGCCTTAAGATCGTTCTTGGTGGCGGGGCGCTCGTACGTGGGCATGAAGTTGGCAACGAACTGACGACATAAATCCTTCCACGAAGTCACGGATTCGTGCGGAAGATTCATGAGCCAAGTCCGCGGAGCGTCCTTGAGGGCCATGGGGAACCAATTGGCCATGGCGCGCTGATCTCCACGCGCAGCCTGGACGGCGACGACGTAGAGTTGGAGGAATTCGACTGGGTTTGTGGTCCCGTCGTAGCGCGTGGCGATGTCCGGCTTGAACTTGTCAGGCCAAACAACGTAGCGCTGCTGGCGAGTGAGGGCAAGACACCCGGGGTTGTAGATCGGGACGCCGGGGGTCCTGACGTTCTTGCCAGCCTCGCCGATGTCATCGATGGCGCGATCATGATTTTCGCGGCGGCGCTCGAGGGAGACGCGTGCGTCTTCCGGAGCGCGTTGGACGATTTGGCAGCTGGGTTCCCCGCGCGGCGAAGATGCGGCGCGGGAAACCACCTGCTTGGCCTTGTTGGCCACCCCATCTCCGGCGCCCGGGGGACGATGCCCCGCCGCTGGATCTGGGTTCCCCGCGCCCTGGGCTCCTCCCAAGGCCGGGTCTTCGTTGGCGATGGCGACGAGCTCGGCGATTCGAGCGCGCCATCCCTCACGCCCGTCGTCGGTGGGTTGATAGCGCAGCAGCTCCTGCGCCATGGCGAGTGCCTGCGCAGGAGACAGCTGACTCCCAGAACGAGCGCGACAAGTGGCGGTGGCGGTGAAGGAGAGCGAAGGCTCTGTCCGCCCGGACGGGAGGTAGGAGGACTCCAGATCTTCCTCCTCTTCCTCCCCGGCTGAAGCTTCATGACGACGGAAGATGGGCTCGGTTTGCCCCCGAACAGCGTTGCGACGGCGAAGACGCTCGAGCCTTGCGTTGGCGTCGGCCATGTCGAAGCAGATCTAGAAGAAAACACACCACAGCCCCCTACCTGGCGCGCCAAATGTCGATGGATTTCGTGTCGCAAGAACACGGGGTACCACGCGACGGACCCAAAAGATTCGAACGCAGGGGGCTGAACGTGTGAGATCTTGGATCGCAACGAAACACGGTGACGGAAGCCTCGATTGTCGGACGCGCTACGCACTGCAGAGAGGGAGACCGAGCTTTACCCAGGTTCAGAGCCCTCGTGGTGAGGTAAAACCCCTACTGCCTGCCTTCTTGTATTGCAACGCGACACCTCGCGAGGAGTACAAGGCCTTGGTTACAAAGCTCTAGTTGGCCAGAGGTTGAAGAACCTGCGTGCCCAACTAGCAGCCTGAAGAAGATGAAGATTTGATCCCCTCTAAGGGGTGGCCTCTCCCTCCCTTTATAGTGCCAAGGTCCTCCTTCCCCTTATCTTCTTGGGGAAGGGGTTGCCACACACGGCCAAGGAGGGAGGACAGCTGTAGACTAGGCTCTTCGGTAGACTTGGTCTTCGTAGGGTAGTGGCGCCGGTCCACAGGAGTGGGTGGAGGAGGCTGACGTCCTCCTCTGGCGCCCTACACCGTCCATGCTATATTTAGGGAGGTGGCCAACTGCCACTGTGCCGCTTTGGGCAGGCACAGAAAAAGTTGGTCTCCTCCCTGTCGGGGGTAGCGTGGGCGGTACGCGGTCTTCTGCCCGTTGCCCTTCTTGCTCCGCACGAAAACGTGCTGAGTTGGCGTGGGCGTGCGTCATCTCCTCACCAGCAGGGGCTCGTGAGGAGGTCTTCTGGTCCTTAGCAGTTTACGTCGTCGTTCTCCTCACGAGGCGCCTCCTCGTGAGGGTCTTCTCCATACCGAAGATTGTCGATTATCTCCTGGGCTGAAGATGGGCCGATGACGGGGCCCAGGAGCAGGTGGACCGGGATACCCCGGTATCCATTACACCGACAGCTGCCTTCCAGCAAAGATGAGGCGGTACTGTTTTGGGGGAATGCCTTCCACCTCATAGATCTTCACTTTAACACTGTCGACGGTATCTGAGCTCTCAACCGCAAGAGTAATGGTTTTTCCGGATGCCGTCTTCACAAAGATGGGCATCTTACCTCCTGGACTGGCCAGGCGGAGGACAAGGAGAAGAGTGGACTCCTTCCAAATGTTGAGGTCTGCCAAGGTGCTGTCGTCCTCCAGCTATTTGTCGGCAAAGATGAGGCACCGCTGATCCTTGCAAAAGCCCTGGGTATCTTGAATATTGGACTTCACTATACCAATCTAAACTCACTAGTGGAAAATGGGTCTAATATTCTAGGACATTAGTCCCGATTGCACTATGAACCGGGACTGATGCCCTAGGCCCCACTGCTTTTTCGGCCGCAGGACCCTAGAACCCATTAGTCCCAGTTCGTTTTGAACCTTTAGTCTCGGTTTGTAATACGAACCGGGACTAAAGGCTCTGGGGTCGAATCCGGCCGTTGCTAGGTTCATTAGACCCGGTTGGTAATACCAACCGGGACTAAAGACCCAGCCTTTAGTCCCGGTTGGTATTACCAACCGGGACTAATGAGTTTCCTATATAAAAAATCTCCTTCTTCCTCCCCGAGCCAGCCACTCCCCCTCTCCACTCTCCAAGTGTTCTTCATGCAACAAGCTAGCTCGAGTTCATCCTCTTTGACCACCATTTTTTTAACACAAATTGGTGTCCCCACTTCAATCTAAGTGGACTAAAAGGTGAGGAACTTTGTGCTTTTGTCTTTCATTGGTAATTTAGCTCATTTAATGCTCTAGAAGTAGAGAGATTTGTGAATTTTTTATGGGAGCAATTGTTTAGATGCTCATTTGATTATGTGTAGAAGTAGATGAAGATAGAGGTAGAAATAGAGGTAGAGATAGAGATATAGATAGAAATATAAAATAGAAAATTAAAATAAAGATAGAGAGATAGAGATAGAGATAGAGATAGAGATAGAATTAAAAATAAAAATAGAAGTAGACATAGACATAGAAATAGAAATAGAGATACAGATAGAGACAGAAATAGAAAATAGAAATAGCGATAGAAATAGAGATAGAAATACAAAATAGAAATTGAGATAGAAATCTGATAAAACTTCGAAGATGCCGTAGGGCGTGAGCACCAACGACATCTTTGAGAAGCTCCGCCATGGGAGATTTCCCAACCCTTTACCCAACACTGTTAGAGGAGATGGAGTCTTTCACGGGCTTGCAGGGAAATTTTTCCGAGGCGGAGCTTCCGAAGATGCCGTAGGGCGTGAGCACCAACGACATCTTCGAGAAGCTCCGCCACGGGAGATTTCCCAACCCTTTACCCAACACTGTTAGAGGAGATGGAGTCTTTCACGGGCTTGCAGGGAAATTTTTCCGAGGCAGAGCTTCCGAAGATGTCGTAGGGCTTGAGCACCAACGACATCTTCGAGAAGCTCCGCCACGGGAGATTTCCCAACCCTTTACCCAACACTGTTAGAGGAGATGGAGTTTTTCACGGGCTTGCAGGGAAATTTTTCTGAGGTGGAGCTTCCGAAGATGCCGTAGGGCGTGAGCACCAACGACATCTTCGAGGAGCTCCGCCACGGGAGATTTCCCAACCCTTTCCTCCATCCATGGGGATGAAACTCTCCCTGCCTTCTAGGTTGGCTTGTTGAGCTGCTTGCCATGGCGTATCGATGCTCCTTTTATAGGCACGGCGCCGCTTCTACTTTGTCGTGTTCCTTCGACAGGGGCATCATGCGCTACATGCGTTATCTCATCGAGCAGTGCATCCACACACGCGTCCTTATCCTATCGACAGCTTTAGTCTCAGTTGCACCCACCAGCCGGGACTAAAGGTTACACACACGTCCTTATCCCACCGACAGTTTTGTTAGATGACACAAAAACCACCTTTAGTCCCGGTTGTACCCACCAGCCGGGACTAAAGTTTTATTAACTTATTCTAACTTATCAAACTATTAACAAAATTGTGATAGAAATAAAAATATTGATAGAAATAGAGATAGAAATAAAAATAGTGATAGAAATAGAGATAGAGATAGAAATAGTGATAGAAATAAAATTAAAGATATAGAAATGGACATACAAACAAAATTAGAGATAGAAATAGAAATTGTATATTTGATTTGCGTTTGATATGTACTTATATAATGCAGATGAGCCGAGCATGGATGTACGCCGATCGACGCTCTGGAGATTTCATTAAAGGCGTGCATTTTTTTCTCAATGTGGCTGAGGCAACCAAGCGGAATGGTTTTATGTGTTGTCCATGCGGTGTTTGTCGAAATGAGAAGGATTACCCCTCCACAAAGACCCTTCACATCCACCTGTTCCGGTTCGGTTTCATGTCCAGCTATAGTTGTTGGACCAAGCATGGGGAGAGAGGGGTTATGATGGAAGACAACGATGAAGAAGAGAATGATGACAACTATCCTGAGTTCCCTGAAACCACCGATACTGCGATGGAAGATAATGAAGAAAAAGAAGAAGGTGAAGAACGGGCATCAGATGTGCCCGTTGATGATCTTGGTCAGGTCATTGTTGATGCACAGATTGACTGTGAAAGTGAAAAGGAGAGGGAGAAGTTGGAACGCATTTTAGATGATCACAAAAAGAATTTGTACCCAAATTGCGAAGACGGCCAGAAAAAGCTAGGAAGCACGCTGGAATTGCTGCATTGGAAAGCAGAGAGTGGTTTATCTGACAAGGGATTTGAAAAGTTGCTGAAAATTATGAAGAAGATGCTTCCAAAGGATAACGAATTGCCCGCCAGTACATATAAAGCAAAGAAGATTGTCTGCCCTCTAGGATTGGAGGTGCAGAAGATACATGCATACATTAATGACTGTATTCTCTACCGCGGTGAGTACGAGAATTTGAATGCATGCCCGGTGTGCAGTGCATTTCGGTATAAGATCAGGCGAGATGACCCTGGTGATGTTGAGGGCGAGCGCCCCAGGAAGAGGGTTCCTGCCAAGGCGATGTGGTATGCACCTATAATACCACGGTTGAAACGTTTGTTCAGAAACAAAGAGCATGCCAAGTTGTTGAGGTGGCACAAAGAAGATCGTAAGAGTGATGAGATGTTGAGACACCCCGCTGATGGGTCGCAGTAGAGAAAAATCGAGAGAGATTTCCCGGAGTTTACGGAAGACGCACGGAACTTGAGGTTTGGTCTAAGTACAGATGGCATGAATCCTTTTGGAGAGCAGAGCTGTAGTCATAGCACCTGGCCCGTGACTCTATGTATCTATAACCTTCCTCCTTGGTTGTGCATGAAGCGAAAGTTTATTATGATGCCAGTGCTTATCCAAGGCTCGAAGCAACCCGGCAATGACATTGATGTGTATCTAAGGCCATTAGTTGATGAACTTTTATAGCTGTGGCAGACTGAAGGTGTTCGTGTGTGGAACGAGTACAAACAAGAGGAATTTGATCTACGAGCGTTGCTGTTTGTGACCATCAATGATTGGCCTACTCTTATTAACCTTTCAGGACAGACAAACAAGGGATACAATGCATGCACGCACTGTTTAGGTGAGATCGATAGTATATATTTGGATAAAAGTAAGAAGGTGGTGTATCTCAGGCATCGTCGATTTCTTTCGCCCAAACATCAATTGAAGAAAAAAGGCAAGCATTTTAACGGCGAGGCAGAAGTCCAGGGCAAGCCTAAACGCCATACTGGTGATGATATATTTGATATGGTCAAAGATTTAAAAGTAATCTTTGGAAAGGGTCCTGGCAGTCTGTCTGTTCCGAATGACGCTAGCGGACATGCACCCATGTGGAAGAAGAAATCTATATTTTGGGAGCTTGAGTATTCAAAATTCCTAGAGGTCCGCTCTGCAATCGACGTGATGCACGTGACGAAGAATGTTTGCGTGAACCTACTAGGCTTCTTGGGCTTGTATGGGAAGACAAAAGATACACCGGAAGCACGTGAGGACCAGCACCGTATGAAAAGAAGAGACGGCATGCATCCGGAGGATTCTAAGGGTCCTGCGAGCTACGCTCTTACCAAAGAAGAGAAGGAAATCTTTTTTGAATGCCTGAGCAGTATCAAGGTCCCATCTGGATTCTCGTCAAATATAAAGGGAATAATAAATATGGCAGAGAAAAAATTCTAAAACCTAAAGTCTCATGACTGCCACATGCTTATGACGTAATTGCTTCCGGTTGCACTGAGGGGGATTCTACCGAAAAATGTTCGAGTACCGATTGTGAAGCTATGTGCATTCCTCAATACAATTTCGCAGAAGGTAATCAATCCAGAAGATCTACAACGGTTACAGAATGATGTGGCCCAATGTCTTGTCAGCTTCGAGTTGGTGTTCCCACCGTCCTTCTTCAATATTATGACGCATCTCTTAGTTCACCTAGTCGAAGAGATTACCATTCTTGGTCCAGTATTTCTGCACAATATGTTCCCCTTTGAGAGGATCATGGGAGTCTTAAAGAAATATGTGCATAACCGTGCTAGGCCAGAAGGAAGCATCTCCAAGGGCTATCTAACAGAGGAGGTCATTGAGTTTTGTGTTGACTTTGTTCCTGACCTGAACCCGATTGGTCTTCCTCAATCGCGGCATGAGGGGAGACTGAGTGGAAAAGGCACGCTAGGAATGAAATCAGCATACTGTATGGACGGACATTCTTTGAGTAAAGCACACTACACATTTTTACGAAATTCCATGTTGGTGGAGCCATATATGGAGCGACACAAGAATATTGTACGCTCGGAAAACCCGAGGCAGTCTGACTCCTGGATTACAAAGTTGCACATGGCAACTTTTGGTGGTTGTTTGCAAACACTTCTCATAAATGATGCCACTGTTGGATATGAGCTGTCCATGTTGGCCAAGAAACCATCTTCAACTATATTGACTTTCCAGGATTACGAGATAAATGGGAATACATTTTACACGGTCGCCCAAGATAAAAAGAGCACCAATCAAAACAGTGGTGTCCGCTTTGATGCAGTACACGACAATGGGACAAAGGACACATATTATGGTTACATAGAGGAGATATGGGAACTTGACTATGGACCATCTTTTAAGGTCCCTTTGTTTCAGTGCAAATGGGTCAAGCCGACAGGAGGCGGGGTAGTTGTAGACCAAAAGTATGGCATGACAATAGTGGATCTCAACAATCTTGCGTACATGGACGAACCATTCGTCCTAGCCAACGATATCGCTCAGGTTTTCTATGTGAAGGACATGTCTACAAAACCGAGAAAAAGAAAAGATAAGAAAACGAATACATCACACGATGAGCCAAAGCGACACATTGTTTTCTCAGGGAAAAGAATCATCGTGGGAGTGGAGGACAAGACAAATATGTCAGAAGATTATAACAAGTTTGATGAAATCCCGCCCTTCAGAGTGAACACTGACCCAACCATCCTCTTAAATAAAGAAGATACTCCATGGTTACGGTGCAGAAGGAAACTCCAACACTAGATGGGGATGTTGGTGATGTGTAATAATGTATTAAACCTTTTATGTGTAATAATATATGATTTTGGGTTAGTTATTCAAATTCGAACACTTTTTATATTCCAAGTTTTGTCAGATTAAGAAGTATAGTTTTAATTGAAAATGGCAAAATAGTTAATAGTTTGAATAGTTAGAATAACTTTTTTTGAAAATAGAAAATGGTTTTGAATTAGTTATTCAATTTGAAACACTTTTCATATTCAAAGTTTTATCAAATTCTAAAATCTGCAAAAAGAATATTAATCAATATATTTTTAATTGAAAATGGCAAAAAAAAGTTAATACTTTGAATAGTTAGAATAGTTGATTTTAAAAATAGAAAATGATTTTGAATTAGTTATTTAATTTCAAACACTTTTCATATTCATAGTTTTATCAAATTCTAAAATATGCAAAAAGAATATTAATCAATATAGTTTTAATTGAAAATGGCAAAATAGTTAATAGTTTGAATAGTTAGAATAACTTTTTTTGAAAATAGAAAATGGTTTTGAATTAGTTATTCAATTTGAAACACTTTTCATATTCAAAGTTTTATCAAATTCTAAAATCTGCAGAAGTTATTCAATTTAAAATTCAAAATTCATATTTCAAATGAAATCTAAAAAAATCTGTCCCTTGGCGCGTATTTATTACACCTTTAGTACCGGTTCGTTTCATCAACCGGGACTAAAGGTCGGGGGCTCGGGCGCGAATCGCCGAAAACTCTTTAGTCCCGGTTGGAGGCACCAACCGGGACTAAAGACCCTTTAGTCCCGGTTGGTGCCTCCAACCGGGACTAAAGACCCCCCCTTTAGTCCCGGTTGGTGGCTCCAACCGAGACTAAAGGGGGTATATATAGCGCGCCGCCCTCTCCTTCTTCTTCCTCCCTTCTCACAGTTAGCAGTTTCGATCGAGATCGACCGAGGCGCCCCCGACGAGCTCCCCTGCCTCCAACGTTGCGGCCGCTCGCCGCCGTCGACACGCCGCCGCACGCCGTCTCGACGCCTGCCCCGACGCCCGCGACCGCCGCCCGGCCCCGCCGCCCGCGCCCCCGCGACGCCCGCGTGTAGCAGCCCCGTCGCCCGGCCCCGCCGCCCAGCCCCGCCGCCAGATGCCGCCACCCCTAATGCCCACCGCTGCCCCGACCAGACCCCTCCGCCGCCGCCCAACGCCCACCGCCACCCCCGGCCGACGCCCACACACCCCTGCAAGTAAAATTTTTAACTTTTATTTTGTTTAATTTTATTAAGTTTATTAGGGTTAGAAATGTTAGAAATAGGAAATAGTTAGAAATATGCAAATTTAGGGTTAGCAAATAGGAAATAGTTAGAAATATGCAAATATGAAAATAGGAAAATAGCAAATAGGAAAATAGCAAATATGCAAATATGAAAATAGGAAATAGGAAATAGTTAGAAATATGCAAATATGAAAATAGGAAATAGTTAGAAATATGCAAATATGAAAATATGCAAATAGGAAATAGCAAATATGCAAATATACAAATAGGAAATATGCAAATATGCAAATAGGAAATATGCAAATTTATTAGAAATAGTGAATAGATAGAAATGTTAGAAATGGGCTTAATAGAAAAAATTGTTAGAAATAGGAATTTATTAGAAATAGAGTTAGAATTAGAAAATGCAATAGTTAGAAAATGCAAATAGTTAGAAAAATGAAATACTAGTTAGCAATAATAGTTAGAAAATGAAAATTTAGAGTTAGCAAAATTGGTAGTAATATAGTTACAAAAAATAATAGAAATAGAGTTAGAAATAGAAATAGTAGTTAGTAATAGAAATTGTTAGTAATATTGTTAGTAATAGAAATAGAAATATAGTATTGTGGTTGATCTATGTTATGGATTTCAGTTATAGATTTCGGCGCCGGAAGAGAAGGTGAAGAAGAATTGTTGAATATTGTAGGAGAGGGTACCTATGCAGAAGGAGACGGCTCAGAATTTTTGAACAAGTCGGGTGAGGGAATGGAGGAGGAGCAGCCGCATGAATCGGAAAATGATGATTGCGAGGATGGCTCACAAGGGACTGGACGTGACTTAATAACACGGTCCGGCGAGGTATATATATATATATATATATATATATATATATATATATATATATGAAGACTCTATTCATGAATCAGTAGATGACGATGCATTATGTGGTATATATATTAATGAGTGTTTTCTTCTTTTAGACCTCTGAATCTTATAGAAAGAAGCGAGGCCCGGCCAAACGGCTGGCATCCAATCAGCATTACACGATTGGGCGTCTCTCAAATGAAGGCGAACCGTTGGAACTCAAGAGTGTCGCAAATGTGTTCACACATCAATGTGGATGTCTTGTCAGGGACATGGTGCCGATAAGCATTCAGTATTGGTATAAGCCCAAGGCGGCAAAGGGAGAGCCAGCAGAGCCAGAGCCAGAAGAGGGTGCAGCAGTCAATTATGTCACCAAGGTCTTGAAAGACAGACTTTGGAAATCCCTCATTCCACATTTCAATCTATCGGTCACCGAGTCCCTAGAAGATGCTGAGAAACAGAAGGAAAAAGTCAGGGAGTGGGCTCTCAAGAAGATGGCTGCACAGTTCTTTGCATGTAATTATCCTCACTACGCTGTTTATTATGCAGAATGAAGAGTATGCAATGTAAGAAAAGGAATGACTTCCAAGTTGGATTCATTGATCCAAATTGAGTTAACGCAGTGACGGTACAGAACAAACGCAAGGAGATGGAGGATATCTTGCTAGAGTTCCTACTTATGCAGGAATACAGATCTAGAATACTGTTTCCGTATAACTTTAGGAGAGTGTTACTATCTTATACACAGTTACTTTTCCTTACTCGATATTATAAGTGTAATTGATGAGTTATTAACTTATATAATTAAACTTGCACGCAGTTACCACTGGATTTTGCTAAAGATTAAACCTTACTATGGAAAGGTTGAAATCTTTGACTCGTTGAATAAACAACTTAATGAATACCAAAGCATTGATATGATGGATAGGTAATTTTAATCATTACGGCATTATATCGGTCTCTTTCGTTCATCTATAACTCATCTATTCATTTTGTTTGCTCGGCAGTGTTTGGAAACGGTTTATACGCATAGCAAAAGATGAATGGAAAAATGAGCTAATTTACCGTTTGATCGAGGTAAGTCGTACGAGCTAGGTCCACACATCCCTTTAATTCTAGTTTCAAATACCATTAAGTATATCAATCTTGATATGTCACTGACTAAAATCTATTCTCGTAGTGTGCGAGGCAGCCATCGGGGACTAATTTATGTCCATACTACGCTTGTGAGAACCTTCGTGTGGAGGTCACTGAAGGAATTGATTTTCAAAAAGAAAGTAAACAATATACTGACAAATTCATTTATTGCCATCAATTTTGTTATGATGATTTATATTTATATTGATCTTCTTCTTCGTAGTTCAAAGCAAAGCAGAATCGGCTCTCACCGACTGAACACATAGTAGGAATTCAAGAGGAAATAGACGGATTTCTGCTTGACCATGTCATTAACCCAAAGGGTGAATTTCATGTCTGTTTCGATTAGACAATGTGTGTAATTAAACACAAGTCATGATCTTATGTGTGTGAACAAGTTATATATATACTTATATGTATATGCTCGGCGGACAAAATATATTATATATGTATCGGCTTGTATATTATGTTGTAATGTTGTATGAATATGTATATAAGAAAACTTGTTTGAAATGAATCAAAAAATTGAATAGAGCATGATACATGATAAATCCTAAACCCTAACAAACAATTTAAATGCAGAAAAATAAGGAGAAAGCAAAGGCTACCACGTGTGGGCTCTTTAGTCCCGGTTCGTAACACGAACCGGGACTAAAGGCCCTACGCCCACGAGCGCCTAGCCCCTGCCACGTGGTAAGCCTTTAGTCCCGGTTCGTATAGCAACCGAGACTAATGATAGGGCTCCAGTCCCGGTTGGTTAGTCCCGGCTACGCAACCGGGACTGAAGCCCGTTACCAACCGGGACCGATGCCCTGTTTTCCACTAGTGACTATATTAATTGTCTACAGGTGATGGTTGGTAGGTTTGTACGTCTTACCCTCTTGAGAAAATAGCACATAACAGCAGATGTTGGTGCCTCTTTTGCACAGAACCACAGATTGGACTTGTTTTTGCACCAAACACCACATTTGTCTGTAATTGTTGCAAGAAACACATAAATTGTAAATAGCTCGTTTAACAGCGATATTAGAGGAGACTGGGCCCACTGAAACCAGGTCCATCCCGGTCTAAGAGTCCATGACCGAATATGACCCACCGGATCGAGCCAAACCCAAACCACATCGACCCGAACCTTTCCCGACGGCGGTGAACTAGAGGCCGACTGGTGGCAACCTCTAGTTCGGCGACCTCGATACCGACAACCTAGAGACCAGCGAAGGTGGCGGGGTCGGCGTCCTGACCACGGGGATGGCGGAGAAGGATGAACCAGGCGGCGGCGGAGATGGAGTTGAGGCGATATCCACGGCACCCGCTGGTTGGGACGGCGGCACGCCTACCGAGAGGATGTCGGCCATGGATTCCGACTGCCCCGGCCAATTCAGTCGGCAGGGGCGGAGCTGGATGTGAAGTGACCCTGATGCACTACTTCACTATGGCATAAAAATTTTGAGCTAGAATCTACTATGTAAATGCATGGTTTATAACTTCAAACATAGATAACAAAACATAATAAAAAATAAAATATAAATACAAAATGTGTGGTATTGAAAAACTCAAAACATGCACAATATTGATGAAACAAAGGAAATAATTACTTCAAAAATATGTCTTGTGTTCTCAAATTCCAAAATATGTTATCAAACGCCAAGGCTCAATAACCTATAGGATAAAAAAGTAGACTTAATATTCAAGTGGAATATACTAAATTATTAACACTATAGTATTCAAGTAACTAAAATCCATCCACTTTCTATGTTTGACAAATAATTCCTTCGCATGAGATTTCAAAATTTAACAAAAAAATGATACATAATATATATATGAACACCCTACATAAAAAATAGAGTATAATTTAAGGAATTACCAGCGGGACGAGTTGATTCTACAAAATTGTTGATTGATTCTGCAGAAAATTATAGGGCAACCAATGCTTGAAACATAACCATTACGGTACTACCACCTCTAGATGTGAAACACTTGTGTACGTTTAAATCTTGTATTGTGAATAATGGCTTCCAAAGGATATGTATTTCCAACTGATTTTGTATGTTCCAATTGACTTGGGGATGGACCTGGTGTAGTGGACCGGTCTCCTAATTTGCTGTTAAGTGAGCTAATGATGATTTCTATGTTTCTTGCAACAGTTACAGAGAAATATAGTGTTTGGTGCAAAAATAAATTCAACTTGTGGTTCTGTGCAAAAGAGACACCAACAACTGATGTTATGTGCTATTTTCTCTACCCTCCTCCCGCTCCCGTAGGCTCACTCATAAAGGGATCCCCACACAATAATCTGCGATGAAAATAGATTGGGAGGATTAAAAACCAATCCGATTACTACTGCTTAACCACCCACGCACGCACGACTCCAATTGCAGGAACTCCCCTCTCGAGCACTCGCTGCCGCAGTTATCCTAGGGCCGCCGTCGGTGTGGAAGAAGGCGCGGAGCAAGCCCTGGTGCCCCCTTCCTCGATAGGTGTCAGCGTCGGTCGGTGGAAGAACTTGAGAGAGGGAGAGATCCAGAGGACATGGAGAGCTTTGCTGTTGCCTGCTCCAACCAATTCTACGCCGCCCGTCCTCCACCAGCTAGGATGCCGCAGTGTATTGCCTCTTGGACGACAACTGTAGGAAGGTGCGAATGGAGGCGACGATGTTCGCTTCGCCATCAATGCCAATCAGGCGGCGACGGCTTGGAATCGAGGCGCAGGAGGTGGCGCTTGTGGCCTTGTGGAAGAGATGGACTAGGAGTGGCGCGGGCCGCGGGATCCACGCTAGAGGGCAGAGACACCGGAGGAACGACCTGAGGAAGAACCTGCATCCAGGGCAAAGGTACATGCGGAGCAGCCAGAGGAGTCATCAAGCGTCGTCGGCATCGTTCCGGCTGCCGGAATCGGTGCAGGTTTTCGACGAGCTTCCACGCGCTAGGATGATGGCGGTCTCCTGAGTCCTGCTGACAAGGGTATAGCTAATAGAGCCCGCTAGTTGAGTACCCCTGAGGCCCGTTAAGCTAGGCCCAATTGTAATGATAGCCGAGATACGAGTCCTTACCGTATGTCGATATTGTAATCTGTATCGGACCCTACCTGATCCTCCAGACCTAGCCACCTATATATAGGGGCCAGGAGGGGACGGTGTAGGCCAGATTGAAAGCAAGCCAGGTTCAACACCCAAGTTTACTTTTGATATACACTTATTCCGATTAACCTTACCTTCGAGTTCATCTAAC
This sequence comes from Dactylis glomerata, assembly GCA_007115705.1. Lineage (NCBI taxonomy): Eukaryota > Viridiplantae > Streptophyta > Magnoliopsida > Poales > Poaceae > Dactylis > Dactylis glomerata. The sequence goes on along the minus strand of QXEO01000041.1, from coordinate 74,747 downwards.
GCCCTATCTCCCCGATCCTAAGTCCTTCATCTAGGACATTTGTCGAGTTAACCCTCGTCAATTGGCGCCGACCGTGGGGACTTTGGGCGTTGGAATCATGAATTCGACGGCTTTTTCGCTTTTAGCCAACAGCAGTACAGAAGTCGACGAAAATCAAGAGATGGAGTTGACAGTCGGAAGTTTAAGCATCTTCATCGGGCCTTCGGGTTCATCTCGCCTTTCAGATCCAGCAAAACAAGATCCGTCGGCAAGCGAGCCCGAAACAGTAGCAATGATGGAATATTCTGAAGGCTCTTCCAGCGAGGTAAACTCGTCGGTCAGCTTAGGAGAAGTGCAAAAAGGAAAAATCACAGAAGACGACGAAGCAATGGAAAATTTCGACGTAGGGGTCCAACTCGAAGATCTCGTGATCTGCCTCGACAATATCTCAGACAAGTCAACAGATACGTGGAAGACAGGGTTAGAGCTTTCTGAAGATGGTGACTCGATCTTCTCAAGCTTTAATGATAAAATTGGCAAACAATGCCAGGTGCTCGCTATTGTAGGAGACAATTCAGAAGAATTTGACAAAAATAACAATCCAGTGCTAAACCCAGCAAATATCGATAGAGGAGCAAATCATCTAGCAGAAGGGCAAATAGCGGAATCTCTCACAACCAGGGAAAAAATTCGACAATCAGCCGACAAATGGAGAATAAGAAGAGAAGCCATAGAACACGACACACCAATACCATCAAATTCCAGCAAGGATATGCTCTTGGGGTATCACTATGCCCTAAGGCAGCAGGCAAAGCAACTAGCAAAGGAGAAAATAGAGATACAACAAAGGAAAGAATCAGCCATTGCAGCTAGCAACGCCGCTCGTAGAGCACGAAGCGACGCGTCACATACTAACGCAAGGAGAAATCGTCGACATGGTTCAAGGTACGAAAACCTCAAGTACTTAGAATGGCAAAGCATCTCCAAAAACCTCGACTCGTCCTTCCTATCGGTCGACGAGCAGGGGAACATCGTACCAAAAACCCCTGAAGCAGCACTAGTGGCAGCACAAGCATATCTGCTTACAACTCGACCAAGCCCAGGGGATCCTAGGGAACATATGCATAGAGCAGCATTGAACGGACTAAACATGGTGGGCCACAAGCTATCAGCAAAAGGAGAGGAAGCATATCACCACAAGGAAGCACACAAGCCAAGGTCACCTCGCCATCACAATAGTCCTCGGCACAGAAATAGTAATCAATGATCTCGATCATCATCACCAAGACAACATGGAGGAACCCAAAGATCTCGATCTCCAAACGGAAAGCGCGACTATGAAGACGACGAAAAGGAGATGGGAGCATCGTGCTTTACCCGCAGGGTTCGCACTACACCAGTACCCAAGGGGTTCAAATTATCTCATGATCAACAAAAGTATGACAGATCACAGGAACCACAATCATGGCTCTCAGACTATCTGCAAGCAGTACAAATATTGGGAGGAACCAAAGAAACAGCAATGCAAAGTTTGCAACTACACCTCACCGGCGCAGCAAGGTCATGGTTGAGCAAACTAGAGAAAGAAACCATTGGGAGCTGGGAAGACCTCACAAAGCAATTCACAAGCAACTTCAGGTCGACATACAAGCGGCCGGCATCAATAGAAGAAGTCAAAGCGTGTGTGCAACAACGCAACGAAACATTACGGGCATACATCCAAAGATGGAGTCTTATCAAAAACTCAGCAGTAGAAGTTTCAGACGAAAGAGCAATAGACGCGTTCATAATTGGATTAAGGCGAAGAGACCTAGTCGAAGAGATGGGCAGAATTAAGCTGAAAACAGTGTCAGACCTCATGGACGTAGCAAACAGATTCGCAGACGGAGAAAACGCATGCAACTACAAGCGGACAGATCCCCAGAGGACAATAGAAGAAACAGATATGGAAGTCAAAGAAGAAGGTCTCGCAATTACGACAACTATGGCTCCCACAGCCAAGTAGCCGCGGGATATAAGGACAACAGCTACCAAGGGAGTGATCGCAGAAGCTCGGGATATCAAAGCTACGGGAAAAAGGGCTATAAAAAGTTTCCCACAAGAGAATCCAGAGAGTATAACCCATCGCCAGAAGACATGCTAAATGGACCTTGTCATATACACTCAGCGTTCGTCGATGGAAAGCGAGTATCCAGGCATGCAATGAAAGATTGCACAACATTCTTGAAGCTACAAGAGGCAGCATTAAACAAGCAAACCGAAGCAAGGCGACAAGGATACGAAGGAAGCAACAAAAATCAGCAAGGGAACAATAGAGCCCCTCAAGGACAAGACCAGCCAAACCAGGGACACGATGACGACGAAGGGTACGTTCCATCTAAGGGACACATCACAGCAATGATACAACCTGTGCCAAGTCAAACAAAGAGGAAAAGAGTATTACTCGACAAGTCAATTTAGCAGTCACTTCACCTCCAGCTACAACAGAATATCTACACTGGTCAGAACAACCAATCGAGTTCAATAGGGAAGATCACCCTATAACAGTACCTCGGCCGGGAAACGCGCCCTTGGTACTCAAAGCCCAAATCAGCGCATACGATGTCGACAGAATATTCATGGACGCAGGAAGCGGAATTAATTTGATATACGCAAAAACGCTCAGAGCAATGCATATATCACTAGAGTTCTTGAAGCCAACAGACTGTTCCTTCCATGGAATCGTACCAGGAAGTGCCAATTATCCACTAGGGCGGATAGCACTCAACGTTTGCTTCAGCAACCGACAAAACTACAGAAGAGGAAAGCTAGACTTCGAGGTCATGGACTGGCCATCTCAGTATCATGCGATCCTCGAGCGACCCGCGTTTTCGCGATTCATGGCAGTGCCTCACTATACGTATCTAGTACTCAAAATGCCAGGACCAAAGGGAATAATCACAATAAAGGGAAGCTTCGAAGTCTCAGATCTCTGCGACAAGGAGTTCCACAAGACGGCGCAAAACTTTGGCATGATAGCCAACTATGCAGAGAAGGTGAAAAACACGACTACGGAAGGCGTCAAATTACTCGAAGGACGCACCATGGAGCCAGAGATGAAGAAACTACGAGTAGAAGCATCAGGAGAAGACAAAGTTACAGAAGAAGGAGAGAAGGCCACGATGGCATAAAGCATCAAGAACAACAAAGTAGAGTAGAAGAATAAGGCTGTAAAAGCCACGAGTTATACCAGGGGCAATGCCCTCTAGATCCAGAACACAGGTCATAGGCCGGATCTCTTGGGTCACCCCATGTATCTTACATTACAAATATAATAAAGACAAAATGTTCCTCGTATTCGAGTCTACGAGTCTTTCAAAGGGAAAATGCGGCAAACACAAGAATCATACAAAAATGCTTTGAGAACAAATTTCAGACATAAAGTCGTAAAATAAGAAACTCTCGTGTTCCACATATACACAAGTATTACAATAGCGGGTTATCAGAATCATCTACACCTAAAGGATCCAAATAGTGATACTCACGGAAAAACGCGGCATCCACTTGCAGCAGCCTAGCTATAAGCCTTCGAGCAGGTTGCAACGTATTCTCCATATGTACTCGCAGACTAGCTCTACCTGGAGCCAAACTCAGGGACATAGAGCTATAATTAAGTCTTGGGTGCCACTTACGTACCCACCCAAGAGCAAAATTGGCACCTGCCACTAAGTTCAATTCTATCAATCGATGAATGCGCTGGCTGGATCTAAAAGTATCGAGAAGCAGTGGGAAAGTTGCAGGCAGAGGATTGCGAGGAAGCATAACAGAATGCATAGTTGTGAGAGCCCTTCGGCAACCATCAACTGACTCGCCAATATGCTGGGCACGGTCCTGAAGCAATACGATAGCACTCCGGCGTCGAGGATCAGACCACGAAGTCTCAATACCTACTGACATTTTTTCCAGAGCAGCATTTCGCTCGGTAACCCGACGATCTTTAGCAGCAAAATCCAAACAAGTGCCTATCATGGCAAAGGATATCACAAAACAGCAGTGGGACAAAGGAAATAAAAAAGATAAGTTGAAAGGAACCTTACATCGCAACATCTCGCAGGTAGACTCGATAATACCAAGGATAAAAGAATTACATTCTTCATGATGCACAATCTTTGCCGTTAAGCTAGACACCTTATCATCAAGAATAGATATCTGCTTTGTCAAACCATAAGCTTTGCTAGCTTTGCCCACAGCCATCTATGCTTGGCGTTTGGCCAAATTCAAGCGAGCCTCAAGATCAGAAATCCTTGAAGAATATTCCGCGCATTGACAGCAGCGGCGAGGAGGCAACGAAACCATAGAGCTGAACTCGCGAGCAGAAGAAGGAGCATGATCATGATTCAAAGGGTCATTGATGTGCATAGACTGGAAGTCAAAGAAAGGAGAAACATTTCAGAAGCCAGCACAACATGTTATAGAAAAGAAGCATATTTACATAAGTGCAAACCCTCTGACTAAGGTTCTCGGGTTGCATGCAACTACAGGTTTTTACATCAAAAGCAGCAATTGAAAACTACAGAGAAGCCGAGTCTACGCCACCTTAGCATTTTGCTCCGTGGCAGAAGAAGGCATGGTAAATTCATTGCCCACAGTTGAAGGAGGCACGGGTTCTTCCATCGCTGGAGTTGGCACAGTAGATGTCGCAGAAGCTGCCAAAGGAGAAATAATCGATGCCAGGGCGGGCGCCAACTTCTTCGCCTTCTCGAAGAAAGCCTTCAACTCAGCACGGGTGTGGCGATGAGGAGAGCTCACCTTCTCCCAGTCGACATCTGCCCCATGTGCATAAGAAAGTGCAATAGCACCCTCAGCACCACACTTCAGAGAAAGCCCCTTCAGCTGGAGGATGGGGTCTTCAGTTGTATCGAAGGCTTTGGCGAGTTTCTTCAAGTCGTCTTTCGGAACCTCCGCCTTTTTCTTCGGCCACAACCCGATGAACATCCGCGTCAGAACGCGGCTCACCAACTCAAAGATTTCCTGGATAGATATCTGATGACCCACAAGTATAGGGGGTGTATCGTAGTACTTTTGATAAATAAGAGTGTCAAACCCAACGAGGAGCAGAAGGTGTTGATGAGCAGTTTTGATCAAGGAATCACTGTAAATACTAGCAAACAGGTTTTCAGGAGTATTTGGTAATACAAGTAAATAAAGTGCGAGTAAATAAAAGACAGTAGTAACAATTGCAGCAAGTGGCCCAATCCTTTATTCAGCAAAGGACAAGCCGGTTGTGTTCTTATAATAACCAAACGTTCTCGAGGACACACGGGAGGTTTCTGTCAAGAGCTTTCGCTTCATAGAGCCAATAGTATTTATTGATTTGGTAAGTGTTATGGGGGTGAACCTGTGCTAGCGCACTACCCTTACTAGGATAAATACACACTTGTGATTATACCCCTTGCAAGCATCCGCAAATACAAGAAAGTAATTAAGATAAATCTAACCACAGCCTTAAACTCTATGATCCTACGCTCCCTGGTGCAATGGTTTCCCAACGGAGGTTTAGGTTTCTGTCACTCCAGCAACCCCACAATCGGTGACCAAATACACAATGCATCTCACTAGGCCCATAAATGGTGAAGTATCATGTAGTCGACGTTCACATGACACCACTAGTGAAATAGCACCACAACAATATCAAACCATTAAATATTTCTCAACAATAATTCACTACTAACATCTTGACTTCTCCCATGTCCTCAAGAACTAAACGAACTACTCACAAGACATCATATGGATCATGATCAGAGGTGAAATAATGGTAAATAACAATCTGAACATAAACCTTAATTCAACGGTTCCACTCAATAGCTTCAACTACAAGAGTAATCAACACCGGGAAAGTTTCCCCTATGAATATAACAAGATCCAACTCAAGATGTTACAGCGGGATGGCGAGGTGATGGTGGAGATGAAGGTGCTGGTGATGGAGATGATGATGATGATGATCCCGATGAAGTCCGGTGCGATGGTGATGATGATGGCGACGATCTCCCCTCTCCGGGAAGGAATTTCCCCGGCAGATTTCTCTCTGTCGGAGAGCTTTTCTCTCTCTATGTTCTCCGCCCCGCAGAGGCGGCTGTGTCTAACTCTGAACCCCCCCCTGACTTAGGTTTTCGGGGACGATGATGTACGCGAAGGGGCGAGACCAGAGGTGGGCCAGAGCTCCCTCACACAGGGCTGGCGCGGCCAGGGGGCTGGCCGCGCCACCCTAGCGTGTGGGGCCCCCCTGGCCTCTCTCGACCCCTCCTTCTGGCTCCGTGAGTCTTCTGGTAAAGTATAATTTCTGGGTATTTTTCTGGAATTTTCCTGATCTTCAAAATATGGTCTCTTGATGGTCCTTTTCCAGCAGAATCCTGACTCCGGCAGCAACTCCTCCGATGATCATCAAACATGTGAAAGCAAAGGAAATAACATAAGTATCATATCTAAATATGAAATATATCAATGAATAACAGTAAATTATGATACAAAATAGTGATGCAAATTGGACGTATCAACCCCCCCAAGCTTAGACCTCGCTTGTCCCCAAGCGAAAACTAAACTCGGTAAACATGACCACAGGTTTATGGAGTGAAGTGTCAATAATCAAAATACGGACAAGAAGCATCGCATTCACTAAGGCACAAATTATAATAGACAGCAACTTCCCTTTATAAGATGTAAACTTGCAATAGGTAAAAGGGAATCACATGTAAAGATGCACAAGGTAAATTGTAATTGGCAATGGCAAACCTTAGCTCTTGGTCAAAGAACGATGAACAAGCTATTCTTTCTTTAAGACGGAGCCTTTTAAAACAGAGCTAATATAGCAAAGACTATATGCTCAACAAAGTAAACTTTTGCATTCATAGAAAGCTTTCAAAGATGTATTCCTTCAGACAAAAGCGTTATACAAAACAAGGAAGATAATAAACATGATTAAATGGATCAACATATGGATGAGTGAAACATAAAACTCAAATGCTTGCTTGAGACAGAGGGAAATAGGTTGACTCAACATAAAAGTAAAAGATAGGCCTTTCGCAGAGGGAAGCAGGGATTAAACATGTGCTAGAGCTTTTCATTTGTAAAACAGAGGTAAAAATTGTTTTGAGAGGTGGTTGCTTTTGTCAACGACTAGCAACGGAGTTCTTGATATCTTCCATACTAAACAAGTGAGAGCGGTTCCGAGATGTTTGATTAATTGGCACTTTGGTGCTCTTTTATAACTTTGCACTCCTCCCCACCTTTTTCCTTTCTCAAACCATGGCTAACCGATTCCATCGGGTGCCGACCAACTTCCACAATCCATTGGAGGAGTGCCTTTTTTCTTTCTTTTGAGATTATAATGGTCTGACCAGCTCCCTTGCAAAATTAATGACGAGCAGATAAAGCTGCCTAGTCGAGGGGTACTTAATTTAGTATGGAAGATAACAAACCCATCCACTACGTCCTCATGAGCTAAAAACAGTGGCACAAAATGAGAAGTGTTTGAAAGTTTTTTTGAAAGGTAGCACATGAAAATTTACTTGGAATGGCTTAAAATACCATGCATAGGAATTTATAGTGGACTCTTTGGAAGTGACTTGGCTTTTGGGAATTGGATGCACGAGAAGTATTTCCTCTCAGTACAGGTTTTTGGCTAGCAAGGTTGGGTAGCAAGCATAAGAGTTGCATGAAACAAACAAACATACATATAATAAGAACAATCATGCAAACTCCCTTGAAGGTACAACGATTTTAACTTTAAGAATAACAATGCTTATAAGCCAAACATAAGGAAAACTGAAGTGATGTAACTACAAGCACTTCTTTATTCTTTTCTACTCAAACTTCAAGGTAAAGTTGCTACTGACCAAGCTAGGTTTGCCAAAACCAACTAAATCTACTCAAGCTCCCAATGTGATACCAATACCAATCAACAAGGCTAATCTCATAAGAGAGATTGCAGACTAACATAAAGTGTGCGAAAAGTAAACGATAAAACTTCTCATTAATATTTCATTACCGCAACTCACACCAAGGGATACAAAGATAACTAACTAAGGAGGATACTTCCAACTGCAAACTATTCTATATGATAACTTCTCTATTCATGATAAGACTCTACTTGAAAAGTAAATGAACAAAAGGTAATGATGTGATACCGCGGCACTCCCCCAAGCTTGGAACAAGCCAAGGGGATGCCTATGACGATGACGAATTACTCCTTTGGTGGTGGCGGTGGGACTTCATCATTGCCGTACTTCCAAGGCAGAGGTCCTCCATCAAAGAAGGATGTCTTGGTCTCCAAAATCCTGAAATTTGCAGCAACACTCATTTGTTGAAATCTAGCTTCATACTCACAATTTTGGTTATGCACGTCGTAGAGTTGTGCTTGTAATAGGCTAGTGGTCTCTTGGAGTGAGAGGACATCCTTCCAAAGTTCTGTAGTCTCTTTCTTGTACTTGGCGACAAGCTCTTGATTAATCCTATAGATAATTTCCACCTCGCGTTTCGCCATCTTCTTGTATTTGAAAACTTCCTGTTCCAGTACTTCCATCCTTGCTTCGAGACTCCCTTCTCCCTTGGGTCCTTGAACATCTTTAATCTGCAACTCCCCATCCTTGAGTGACAACTCCTTCAGATGCATCTTCAGTTCCCTCATATACGGGTTGATGGGATCCGCAGGAGGGTTCTCTTTAGATGAACCAGATGAAGACATTATAACTTCCAAGCCGAGGGCAATTCCTGACAGAAACAGCTCGAAACAAAACACGACGAGAAAACGATATACAGACCTCGGGGACTCCGGGGGGTTAAATAGGCGAAAATTATACATTGAAACGAAACCACTGGAAGAAACCGGGACGGAAAAGAGTTCCGGTGTGTTCTCACACGTAGGTGGCGCGGCCAGGGGTGGGCCCGCGCCACCCATGTGTGAGATACACACGGACTTCGTTTCCTCCCCGTTTTCGTCTCGTGATTTTTTATATTTATTAAAAACAGCAAAAATATTAAAGGAAGAACTTTTCGCGAAACTTTTCTGACTAGAACTGTTACCTATTCAAAAACAAACTCTGCAGGTTCCTGCAGTTTGTCTTGGATGTAATCTTTCGGAGAAACTGTTTCAATAACATCAACATCTTCATCTCTACTACTTATAAAGGCACAAACTTGACTGGAAAATAAAATCTCAGCCGTACATACGGTTTCATCCAAGGATCGAGAATCGTTTGTTCTCCCCTCCCCTTCCCCTCAAATCACGCTGATGCGTTGAGTTACGACACCCTTATTCCGTGGATCAAATCCCGCCCAATTCGCATTGACCGGTAATCCCTCTTTTTCTTCTTGATTTCTCTCGGTGCACCGCACCCGTCAAGATCTCCCCGCCCACTTCTCCACTCGCCCCAGCGTCGCCGCTCCTCAGGATGCTGCCGCCGTGTGACTTCGCCGCAGGGGACGCCGAGACGCCGCCTGTTGGGTCGCCGCCGCCGTTGCTGTCAACGAATCGGGCTCGGAGCAGGCCAATCTCTGAGGTGCATCTGCCTAGCTACGAGTTCTCGAGAGTCCCTTAGAGATTTTCGACCTCTATTGGAAGAAAGAAGGCAGCTGTTAGGTCGCCTCCACCGTTGCTGCCCGATGACGCCTTGCTGACGTGATTTTCTCCAAGCCAAGCGGGCGCACGGAGCCGCCCAACCATGCCTGTTCCGCCGCCACCGCGCATCCCATCGGTTTCCCATGGCCTGTTAAGGTTAGCGTCCACGGCCGCCTTGCACGCCCTACTGTATTGTACCGCCTTAATTCTTGTCAATTAGACCTGCAATTTTTACTGTAGATGTCAAACTAATCTTCGCTTTAGGTAAGCTTATATGTGGTACAAGAAACTCACTTCAAAAGAATAGATGGCGTTTGGCAATTGATGCTAGAGGAGACTGCTCTTGTTCTCAGATCATTGGACATGGTAGTAGTATAAGAAAGCTACATCGTGGCTGGAGGAGTCAAAATTGGAAAAGACCGGATGGGATCTCTCACTTCAGCTAATTGAAAGGTGGTATGGACAGATCGAACCGTATTTTTTCCGTTGCATCAAACTTGTATTATATAGATCATTCTCACCTCTTCTTAATTATTCTACTTCTTGTTTGTTTTATATTATGTTAATGAGGAAAGAGACACTTTTGAACCTTCTGGTCTAATGTTCTTCAATAACCATCCTTCACAAATAGCCGCATTGGATTACGTGGTTTTCTTTAAAAAGTATGCATTGCACTTTGCCATATCTGAGTGTCATCACATGTATGCATTGCACTTTGTCATACAACATGTTTTATACCACCCTGAAAACATCCACTTGTCTCAGTTCAAATGTGTCAGTGGAGATTGTTCAACAATACCTACTTTGCAATTTTCTGTGGAAGGACTTATAGTTGGCAGATTCTCATTTGTCATTGGTTGGTGGATGTCCTGTGAATTTGGCACAAACTGGTGCCTTTATATTAGTGAAGATTTGCAATGTAACTGCCCTCAATGATTTTCTTCACTGGTGCCTTTATATTAGTGAAGATTGCAAAGTAACTGCCCTCAATGAGTTTCTTCAATGGAAATCGAACTCATTTTTTGTAATGCTTTCAAAATTACATGGTGATGACAAGGTCTTTGTTCGCCCTGTGACAGAAACTCCATATCCTCTTGGATCAGGTACACAGAAACTACCATTTATTCATATAATTACATACTGCACCTTTTCTACAATGAAAATTATATTTGTGCATTTGTGTTGTGTTTTTCTTATAGTAGTCCAACTTGTCATACTTGTCCCAGAGACTGCACGGCGATGTTTCGACAAACACATTAACATTTCGATAACAGAGAGACAATGAGACCCTCTTGGAGATATCAATTTTTTTCCAGAAGGGATGCACGTTGACCTTTCACAAAATCCAATTTTTGTGGTTTTTGTATCATAATAATTTATTTTCTAACAGTACATAATTCTTGCTCCCTACTTTTAGGCATGTATCATAACTCCCGCGCACAACGGGCCAAGGTGGTTTTAAATATCCATCGAAAGGGAAAGGGGGTTGTGTATTTCTTTCATTACGGACTTGCCGATATCATATTGCTTCTAATTTTAAGTGAACCAAAGGACGTCCTCTAAATAATGTCAAAGAAGCTATAACTTTGATGAACCGTATTCTGAAGCATTTGGTGCATGTTCTCTGAGCTTCTGGGAAAATTTAGTCAGGTTCTGTTCAGTTATATCAAATAGAATATCCCTGCTAACTTTTCAATGTAATTCTTATTTCGCAGAGCATTTTCCCTAGCAACACTAGAAAGCAACAGGACCAAAGTATGACCCTTCAAATAAAGGCATGGAAGCTAGAGCTTAGATGAACTGGACTCCGAAGCACTTGGTGCATGGTTTGTAACTCACGGTTGCTTGAGCTTCCGGGGATAAGTAGATGGATTACTTGTGCCCTTTTAAATCCAACCGGATGTAGAAATTTTTGATAGACATCTTACTTTAGTTCAGATTTTTTACATGCGGTGCATTTGACATGAACTTCTGGTGATGATTCTGTTATAGTATAATGTTATCAGCACAAAAAAGGCCAATTTGTATCAAATGGTTTTCTATTTTGAGCATTCTTTTTCTCAAAGTCATCAGCAGACAGCATGCGCCACAAGTCGGCATTGAAGTTTGGTTATGTCACCCAATACATTTGAATAGGTTTTTAATATACTCATTATATGATTTAATCATAAAATATTATGCCTTGATAATTTCTTAATTGGGGAATTAGGCCATATTGTACGAATGGAGTTCAGATCATATGACACTAGGGCCAGTGTTCTGCTCCGATGACACGAGGGCCAGTGCTGGAGCTCCCCAAATATATTTAGTTAGAGTACTTAAAATCCTTCCACAACTGACTAGATTTCTCATGTCTCCATGAGTTGAGTAACACTTTATTGGCTGCTGAAGTACAATCGTCAAATTGGTAATACTATCAGTTTAGATCGTGCGCTTCTGTTGACATCGTTTTCAGTTTTTTCCCTCTAATTCGCATGATGTAAGAGAAAATAAGTAATTGCTTTGATTAAATCATTGCGTCCATCAACATATATATGCCAAAGAATCAAAATACACAATATCATTGTGATAAAGGTCGTGCGTTGCACGTGCATGCTTACTAGTTATAAGAATCTCCAGAAATATAATGTTTGAGTCTTTGCCCATTCACCACTTGTGTAGAATCATCTTTCAATGAAGCAATTTTTATAGCACATGAGCGGTACACTTCCACAATAACATATGGTCCTTCCCATTTAGAAAGTAATTTTCCTGCAAAAAATCTGAGACGAGACCTATACAAAAGAAATTTCTCACCAACATGAAACTCTCTCTTAAGAATTCTCTTGTCATGCCACTGCTTGACTTTCTCTTTGAAAAGTCTGGCATTCTCATACGCTTCGTTTCTCCACTCATCTAGAGAACTCAAGTCTAACAACCTCTTCTTACCGGCTAGTTTAAAATCTCTATTAAGCTCTCTCACTGCCCAAAAAGCTTTGTGTTCTAATTCTAAAGGCATGTGACATGCTTTTCCGTAAACCATCTTATAAGGAGGCATACCCATGGGGTTCTTATAAGCAGTTCTATAAGCCCATAAAGCGTCATTTAACTTACTAGCCCAGTTTTTCCTAGATCTACTAACAGTCTTCTGCAAGATAGACTTGATCTCTCTATTTGAAAGCTCTACCTGCCCACTAGTTTGGGGATGATAAGCAGAAGCAATTCTATGATTGACATCATACTTAGCAAGAGTTTTTCTAAAACTACCGTGAATAAAATGAGAACCTCCGTCAGTCATAAGATATCTAGGCACTCCGAACCTAGGAAAAATAACATCCTTAAGCATTTTCAACGAAGTCTCACCATCGGCACTCTTTGTAGGTATGGCTTCTACCCATTTAGTAACATAATCTACAGCAACAAGTATATGGGTATAGCCTTTTGAAGGAGGAAAAGGACCCATAAAGTCAAATCCCCAACAATCAAATGGTTCAATAACAAGAGTGTAATTCATAGGCATTTCATTGCGTCTATAAATATTACCAATTCTTTGACATTCATCGCAAGATAAAACATACCTTCTGGCATCTTTAAAGAGGGTTGGCCAATAAAAACCTGATTGTAGAACCTTCTGTGCGGTTCTATCTCCAGCATGATGCCCTCCATAAGCACTGCTATGGCATTTCCTTAATATCTCTTGTTGCTCATATTCCGGTACGCATCTTCTCATGATACCATCAACTCCTTCTTTATATAAATGTGGGTCATCCCAAAAATAATGCCTTAAGTCATAGAAGAATTTTCTTCTTTGCTGAGCTGTAAAGGTCGGATGCAAATACTTGGAAACAATAAAGTTAGCATAATCAGCATACCAAGGAAGGTCTCGTGAGGTTACATTAATTGCAGCCAACTGTTCATTTGGAAAACTATCATTAACAGGAATAGGATCAAAAGAAATATTTTCCAATCTAGACAAGTTGTCAGCCACAGGATTTTCAGCACCTTTCCTATCTACGATATGCAAATCAAACTCTTGTAAAAGCAACACCCATCTAATAAGCCTAGGCTTAGCATCCTTCTTAGTCATAAGATATCTAATAGCAGCGTGATCAGTATGAATAGTAACTTTAGAATCAACAATATAAGATCTAAACTTATCACATACAAAAACAATAGCAAGAAACTCTTTCTCAGTAGTAGCATAATTCTTCTGAGCAGCATCAAGAGTCTTACTAGCATAATGAATAACATTCAACTTATTATCTACGCGCTGTCCAAGAACAGCACCAACAGCAAAATCACTAGCATCACACATAATTTCAAAAGGTAAATTCCAATCAGGTGGTTGAACAATAGGAGCAGTAGTTAAAGCCTTCTTAAGAGTTTCAAAAGCTTCCTTACAATCATCAAAGACAAATGGTACATCCTTTTGAAGAAGATTGGTAAGAGGCTTTGAAATCTTAGAGAAATCTTTAATAAACCTCCTATAGAAACCAGCATGACCAAGAATACTACGAATACCTTTAACATCTCTTGGACATGGCATTTTCTCAATTGCCTCCACTTTTGCTCTGTCAACTTCAATACCTCTTTCAGAAATTTTATGTCCAAGGACAATTCCTTCATTCACCATAAAGTGGCATTTCTCCCAATTAAGAACAAGGTTAGTTTCTTCGCACCTCTGCAAAACTTTATCAAGGTTGTGCAAACAATTATCAAAAGAAGTTCCATAGACGGAGAAATCGTCCATGAAGACCTCCACAATTTCTTCACAAAAACCATGAAAAATAGCAGACATACATCTTTGAAAAGTAGCAGGAGCATTGCATAAACCAAACGGCATACGCCTATAAGCATAAGTTCCATAAGGACAAGTAAAAGTGGTTTTCTCTTGATCATCCTTTTTAACAGCAATTTGAGAAAAACTAGAATAACCATCAAGGAAACAAAAATGAGTCTTCTTAGACAACCTTTCTAGCATTTGATCTATAAACGGTAAAGGGTAATGATCTTTCTTAGTAACTTTGTTTACCTTCCTATAATCAATGCACATTCTATAACCAACAACTACCCTTTGAGGAATAAGCTCGTTATTCTCATTAGGTACAACAGTCATACCTCCTTTCTTAGGAACACAATGAACAGGACTAACCCATCTACTATCAGCAATAGGATAAATAATACCAGCATCAAGGAGCTTTAATACCTCATTTCTTACGACATCCTTCATCTTGGGAATTAGGCGGCGTTGATGCTCCACAACTGGCTTCGCATCTTTCTCCATATTAATGGCATGCTGACATAAAGTAGGAGAAATCCCTTTTAAATCATCAAGAGTATATCCCATAGCTCCTCGATGTTTCCTCAATATCTCCAATAATCTTTCTTCTTCCTTTCCTGAAAGTTTAGAACTAATAATAACAGGATATATTTTCTTATCATCAATATAAGCATATTTGAGGTCATCAGGCAAAGGTTTTAATTCAAACACAGGATCTTCTCTAGGCGGCAAAGTGGTACCAAGATCCTCCACAGGTAGATTATGCTTGAGTAGTGGTGGTTGACGAAGGAGAATATCGTCAATCTCTTCTCTTTCCTTGCTAAAAACATCACTTTCGTGATCTTCCATGAATTGCTGCAAGGCATTATTAGGAGCAAGAGCAATAGAAGCAAGCTGCTCAACTCGAAAATTTTCATTAGGCATGTCATTTTCATAAGAAGTCTTAGCAAACTTGGAAAAATTAAACTCATAAGACTCTCCATTAAACTTAGTAAAAAAATTCTCTTTCTTACAATCTATTATGGCGCCACAAGTGTTCAAAAAGGGTCTACCAAAAATAATAGGACAAGTTTTACTAGCCTCCTTACCAAGTACTAGAAAATCAGTAGGGTACTTAGTCTTACCACATAGAACTTCCACATCTCGAACAATACCAAGAGGCCAAACAGTCTCTCGGTTAGCAAGCTGAACAACCACATCAATATCTTCAAGTTCACAAGCGCCAATCTCGTGCATAATTTCTTTATAAAGCTCCAAAGGAATAGCACTTGTACTAGCACCAATATCACATAAGCCATAATAGCAATGATCTCCAATCCTGACAGAGATAACAGGAACACTTGCTTTCCTGTGCTTTTTAGGATGTGAAAGAATGTTAGAAGCATCTTCACAAAAAAGAATATATTCATCTCCTACATCTTTAGTTACAAGATCTTTCAATATAGCAACAGGAGACTTAATAGTAATTTGCTCATCAGGCTCTGCAGCTTTCTTAGTACTTTTATTAGACACACTTACCAAAGTAGAGTACTTCTTTACCTTAGCAGGGAAAGGTGTCTTCTCAAAATAAGGTTCAGGCACGAGGCTATCAACAGTACAAACTTCAGTAGCTGCAGCAGGAATATGACTAATAGAATCTTTGTAAGGCGCATGATATTTGTTCCAATCTTTCTTTGGAACATCAATATAAGAGGCAAAGGCCTTAAGACAATTAGCAAGTATTTGGGAATCAAGACCATAAGCAGCGCTAACACTATGAAAGTCATCGGTTCCCATAAAAGATTTAATGCATTCATAATCATAGTTTATACCTGACTTCCTACCTTTGTCGTTTTCCCATCCTTCAGCATTCTCTTGTATACGGTCAAGAAGTTTCCACTTAGCATCTCCTTTCATATGAGTGAATGATCCAAAACAAGAAGCATCCAAATAATCCTTATCAGGAAGAGTAAGCCGCGCATAAAAATTATCAATAACAATATTATTGGGGAGCTCATGAATGGGGCATTTGAGCATTAGTAACTTCAATCTCCCCCACGCTTGGGCAATACTCTCTCCATCATGAGGCCAAAAATTATATATCTTGTTACGGTCTTTATGAATTTCACTTGGAGGATAAAACTTGGAATAAAAGAGAGGCACAATATCCTCCCATGCCATAGATGGACCATCTTGGAGTAGTCGATACCACTCTTCAGCTCTGCCTTTCAATGATATAGAGAATAATTTCTTCTTGACCTGGCTTGGTGAAATACCTGCACACCTGAACAACTCGCATAATTCATGTATAAATAGTAAGTGATCACCCGGATGGACAGTTCCATCTCCTGAATAGCAGTTATCCATAATACGCCCAACAATTTTCATAGGTATTTTAAAAGGATCAATTTCAGCAGGCGGTGGCGGTGGTGGTTCCTCCGCATGTGCAGCAGTAGCAGTAGATGTGTTTCCAAATAGGAAACCAAATGGAGAGTTCTCCATAGCAGAGTAAAACAAAAATAAAAGACAAAATAAAAATAATACTCACAGCGACGGTTACCTTTACCAATTCCACTCTTCAATAGCGCTACACTCCCCGGCAACGGCGCCAGAAAATAGTCTTGATGACCCACAAGTATAGGGGGTGTATCGTAGTACTTTCGATAAATAAGAGTGTCGAACCCAACGAGGAGCAGAAGGTGTTGATGAGCAGTTTTGATCAAGGAATCACTGTAAATACTAGCAAATGGGTTTTCAGGAGTATTTGGTAATACAAGTAAATAAAGTGCGAGTAAATAAAAGACAGTAGTAACAATTGCAGCAAGTGGCCCAATCCTTTATTCAGCAGAGGACAAGCCGGTTGTGTTCTTATAATAACCAAACGTTCTCGAGGACACACGGGAGGTTTCTGTCAAGAGCTTTCGCTTCATAGAGCCAATAGTATTTATTGATTTGGTAAGTGTTATGGGGGTGAACCTGTGCTAGCGCACTACCCTTACTAGGATAAATACACACTTGTGATTATACCCCTTGCAAGCATCCGCAAATACAAGAAAGTAATTAAGATAAATCTAACCACAGCCTTAAACTCTATGATCCTACGCTCCCTGGTGCAATGGTTTCCCAACGGAGGTTTAGGTTTCTGTCACTCCAGCAACCCCACAATCAGTGACCAAATACACAATGCATCTCACTAGGCCCATAAATGGTGAAGTATCATGTAGTCGACGTTCACATGACACCACTAGTGAAATAGCACCGCAACAATATCAAACCATTAAATATTTCTCAACAATAATTCACTACTAACATCTTGACTTCTCCCATGTCCTCAAGAACTAAATGAACTACTCACAAGACATCATATGGATCATGATCAGAGGTGAAATAATGGTAAATAACAATCTGAACATAAACCTTAATTCAACGGTTCCACTCAATAGCATCAACTACAAGAGTAATCAGCACCGGGAAAGTTTCCCCTATGAATATAACAAGATCCAACTCAAGATGTTACAGCGGGATGGCGAGGTGATGGTGGAGATGAAGGTGCTGGTGATGGAGATGATGATGATGATGATCCCGATGAAGTCCGGTGCGATGGTGATGATGATGGCGACGATCTCCCCTCTCCGGGAAGGAATTTCCCCGGCAGATTTCTCTCTGCCGGAGAGCTTTTCTCTCTCTGTGTTCTCCGCCCCGCAGAGGCGGATGTGTCTAACTCTGAACCCCCCCCCTGACTTAGGTTTTCGGGGACGATGATGTACGCGAAGGGGCGAGACCAGAGGTGGGCCAGAGCTCCCTCACACAGGGCTGGCGCGGCCAGGGGGCTGGCCGCGCCACCCTAGCGTGTGGGGCCCCCTGGCCTCTCTCGACCCCTCCTTCTGGCTCCATGAGTCTTCTGGTAAAGTATAATTTCTGGGTATTTTTCTGGAATTTTCCTGATCTTCAAAATATGGTCTCTTGATGGTCCTTTTCCAGCAGAATCCTGACTCCGGCAGCAACTCCTCCGATGATCATCAAACATGTGAAAGCAAAGGAAATAACATAAGTATCATATCTAAATATGAAATATATCAATGAATAACAGTAAATTATGATACAAAATAGTGATGCAAATTGGACGTATCAATATCCAGTTTTCTTTGAGTAAGTTAACCGCGGTCATCAGAGGATCATCGCCCGGTTGCAAAGTCGACAAAGATACCCCGGTAAATCCTGCACAACAAAGGGGACAAGGAAAAAGAAGGAAAGGAAAATATTAGCAAGTGCAAGAACGCAACAGAAGTTGAAGAAGAGGACAAGGCGAGTACTTACCTCCAGCAGTAGCAGACATCGTGCGAAGATGCTCTGCCACGGCTTGCTCTCGCTGAGAATGCTCTTTGTTGGCATCGGCCAAAGCCTTTTCAGTTTTCTTCGCCTTAGCCAACGCTGACTTCTGCGATTTCTCAGCGCTTGCTTTGGCGGCGGTCGCAACATCATAGGCCTTCCGCGAAGCGCTAAGCTCGGCTTCCAACGATGCAATACGGGCATTTGCCATTGCTAGAGAAGCTGAAGTCCAGCAAAGAAAGAAAGGAAGTCAAATAAACGACAAAAAAGAAGCTTAGAGGAAAAATAAAGACAGGATGTCGAGCGTACCTTCGGAAGCTTTCGCAACCTTTAGGTACTCAGCACATTCTGTGCCCAAGGCGATGAATCTCTTCAACAATGCCTGGGAAAGAGGACGCATAAGAGCATAGTATGTGCAAGGAAAACAAGTCAAGGACATTTACTCACATCATCGGGGGAAACCACGGATTCGTGGGCTTGAAGAACAACGTCGACTTCCTTGGCCTTTTTCGAGTGCTTGAGGCTTCGGGTCGCGGGAATCTTTTTGACTGAAGCCCTGGTGACCCTCGGCGCAGTCTCTTGGGCAGAAGGCTCATCAGCAACTACAGGAGGAGTCGAAGGAGTAGCCGTAGTATCTTTTGGCGGCTCCTCATCATCACTACAAGAAGGAACAAGTTATGTACAACACGAAAGAAAGAGGGCAAGTATGGTGCAATCATAGAACTCGAAGAACACTTACGATGCCAGGAGGTCAAAGTATTCAATATCTTCTTCTAGAACAGGGGCTTTATCAGCCGCTGTTCTCTGAAGAGAGGTACTCGAAGAAGCAAAGTCGTCGACACGCTTCCTCTTCTTGTCTGCACCGGTGTCTTCAGAGAGCGCAGGAGGAGGCGAGGTCGTTGAGCTGGTGTCTTCTTCTAATTCTTCGGCATCATCTCCATCCTGATTTTCTTCAGCCTCGGGGGCTTTAGATACAGAAGAGGCCCTGCCTCTGGAAGAGGAGGACGCGAAACGAGGAATTGGTGGTCCTGCACACGAACAAGTCAGCAAATTAACAGAGGCAATGAGAAACACAGCTCGAAACAAATTAATTCAACAACAAGTGTACAAAAGCAAACAGATATATACCTCGGGTAGGGGGTGCACGGAGTCAAAGTAACCAGCGGCCAATTCAGCAACCGCATGGTCCTTGGTGAGCTTGGTGAGGCTCCTAACTCGCTTGTCGACATCTTGCTTCTGTATTAGATCTTCAGAGATGCGAGAAGGATCCTCCAAGCCAGAGTAGCTCCAAAGTTTGGTAAGGCGCTGCTGCAGGGGTTGAACTCGACGTTGCACAAAGAACGCCATGAGCTGAATACCCGACAATACGCCTTCTTTACCTCCTTTCAGAGCTTGAATGCGAGTCAGCAGGGGAGCAATCTGTTCCATTTCAGCATCTGAGGGAGGCGAATCCCATGATGCGAATTTCTTCAGTTCCTTGGAGGCGTCGAAGGGGGCTAGACCATATTCGTCTTCAGGGGAGGCCTTGTGGTCTTTGATGTAGAACCATTTTGTCCTCCACCCTTGGACAGATGCAGCCATGGAAAATTCGAGATATTGCGCCTCAGGGCGCACAGAGACAACGGCTCCGCCCAGTTCAGGTTTTCTGGACAAGGCAACGTTGGGAAGGAGCCGGAAGATTGACCTCCAAAGAAGAAAATGGGGCTCAATGCCCAGGAATGACTCGCAAAGAGTCACAAAGCAAGCGATATGGAGGATGGAGTTAGGTGTGAGCTGGTGAAGCTGCACACCATAAACAAAGAGAAGCCCACGAAGAAACTCGTGGGCAGGAAGAGAAAGGCCGCGGAAGAGGAAGGCAAGGAACATTACCCGATAACCGCTCGGGGGCTGCGGGATCCACTCGGTGCTGGGGAACTTAATGGAATCACTGCTGGAGATGAGGTCGTCCGTCCTGGCCTTCTCCACCTCCTTTGCGCGATGGCAGAGCGCACCCAGCTAGTCGCGGAGGTTGTCGTTCCCTTGGCCATGGTGTTCTTGGATGCAAGATGTTTCACGCGCATCTACTAATCCACGCCTGGGGGCTATGCACGAGAGGAGAAGGAAGCAGAGATCGACAATGGCGGCGGCGGCGGAGAGAAAGAGCTGGTAAATAGTAAAAATCCCCACTATCCCTTTATATACCTTCTCGGTGAAGGAACATGGGCTGCGACATGGCGAAAGGAGCGGAAGCGGAAGCCCACTAACGGGCAGAGAAATACAAAAATTACCGCGCTACCCATGAAACGGTACGCGCTCATTAAAGATGACGTATAGCTAAATTCGGCCACTGACGTCACGAAGAGGTTAGAGATCAATTCAACAGATGTATATAATTGGCGACTATCAAATATGAAGATGATAGACAAGAGCAAACAAGGTTGGCGCCGACAATACAAAAATAAAGTTAAAAGACTATACCCGATAACATTCGACTATAGCCTTGGGGGCTACTACCATCGGAAGCGCTGAAACGCGCACCCGACGAAAGTTATCTCTAAACTATTTCGAGTTGAAGCATGATGATGGCGTATGCTATATTTGAGCCTATACTCGAAAAAAGTTTTGTTCGACTATAGCCTCGGGGGCTACTCCCATCGGGAGCGCTGAGCGCGCACCCGACGATGTTTATTGACAAGCACTAGAGCATGGGAAGTAAAGAAGTATGCGGTGGAACATTGTTACTCCCATCGGGAGCGAGTTTTTTATGGTTGTATAACCCGAATATTTTCAGTCAAAATTTGACTGCGACATGAGATTCTTGAGTTACGTTATCGCAACGAAACTCGAATACCGTGATTTATCACGAAGGTAAGACCCCGGGATCCGTCCTGTGTGGCCTAGTATACGCACATGGATGCGCTCTGCTGGTATGTATCCGTGTCTACGATACAAAGAAAATCCTGGTGGACGCACTGGGTACCCTGAGAATCACTGGGACTTATTCTTTGTAAGTCCTAAATGCGGCAAAAGAGTGGGTTTGACCGGTATCCCGAATTCAAGTCCAAGGGGATTGAATTTGAAGTAGGTGGCAAGTATCTGTTCCGGCAGTTAACTTACCTCTTGATCCATCAGAGTTGTCAGGCTTGTTCATCAAAACCCCTTGCAAAATATTATCATGAAAATAAGTCGAAAGACCAAGTCGAAGATTTGAAGATATGAAGAAATCGAAGAGTTGATCAAGTCGACGATTTAAAGATTAGAGATTCAACCCGAATCTACAATTCTGGTAGAATCTCAGGGGCTACTGACAAGGGTATAGCTAATAGAGCCCGCTAGTTGAGTACCCCTGAGGCCCGTTAAGCTAGGCCCAATTGTAATGATAGTCGAGATACGAGTCCTTACCGTATGTCGATATTGTAATCTGTATCAGACCCTACCCGATCCTCCAGACCTGGCCACCTATATATAGGGACCAGGAGGGGACGGTGTAGGCCAGATTGAAAGCAAGCCAGGTTCAACACCCAAGTTTACTTTCGATATACACTTATTCCGATTAACCTTACCTTCGAGTTCATCCGACGCCCTATCTCCCCGATCCTAAGTCCTTTATCTAGGACATTTGTCGAGTTAACCCGCGTCACCTGCCCCGATGCCTAGGACATCACGCCCATGCTGCTCTCCTAGACCGTCGAGGTACCGTACATTACGAGCAGGTATGTGTGCTTCTCCTTCGCTTCAAATTTGGGGATTGGTTTTTCAGTCTATTGTTGTAGTCTGTGGATTGACCGCGTGATACGATGCCATGGCTTGGACTGGGTGGCGTTGGTTGTGCGGGGCATCATTGCGGTGACTGTGTGATTTGATACCGCTTAGGCCTTGTTTATTTCTCCGGTATTTTCACCCCCTAAAGATGTGGGGATATGTGGGGATTTGGTGTTCACCCAATACCCTCAAATCCTCTCAAATACTCTTCCCAAAAAATACTCTACCATGATGGAGAGTTTTTAATCTAGTCAAAAATACACTAGAGTGGATGGGATTTGTGGGGATATCCCGGGATTATCCCCTCAAAACTCGGACTAGTAAACAACCTATCGGGGAAATTTCGGGATACAAAATAATCTCCTTCCATCCCCTCAAATATCCTAGAAGTAAACATGGCCTTAATGTTACTTCACTTGATACCATAACAGTATTGCGTTTCTTCATCAAATCATGTTGATGCCTCAATAAATAGATGGATTACTAAGCATCCTCTCCTAATAAAATCAAGATAGTATGACAATTGTACGTTGAATTACAGAGACTACAGAATTTATGCAAGTACTAACACACATCTTGGAATCCGTTAGTCCACTGCACAAGTTGATTATCAGATTCATATATATATGTTTGTTATGCATATATTCAAGCGCACAATGATACCCTTTCTTCATCAATTCTCTCTTTTTTAAATGTACCTTCTTTTTTAAGTACTACTCCCTCCGATCCATATTACTCTTCGCTAATACGGATGTATCTATCACTAAAATGTGTCTAGATACATCTATGTTAGCGAAGAGTATTATGGATTGGAGGGAGTAATAAAGTTTGATGCTTTTTAAATAGAACAAAGCAGAACGGATGACATAGAATCTCTTGGATATGTGAATATGTACTTGTTAAGAGGAAGTTTTGCTATGGAGCCTTAGTTAGTTTAATTATTTTGCCATTCTGTGTACTAACAGTCCCTCATGTAACCAGGGTTTAAAACCTGAGACTAAGAAACGGAAGTATGAGAAAATTAGCGAATGGGAGCCAGAGTAGGAGCTTGACCATGACCGGCCGCAGTATGAACTGGTCCAGGACAACCGAGCATTTCCTCCCCGACCTTGGTTGCTCCTCACTGCAGGGAGCCAGAGTAGTTGCAAAAGGCAAAGATCCTTGATCTTTCAGAAACTACAGGTTATCCACCGATAGGGTCGACCATGGTATCTCACATGGGAACATATTTGATCAGTCCAGGAGCCCAGGATCGAGGAGGCCATGGGACCAAGACTAGATCCTCACGCTCGAGTTCCATGAATCTATGTTTCATTAAGGTGATTACTCTGTCATGTAGATTTACTACTGAACTTGTTTGACAATCGGAAAAAGACGCTTCACTCTGATGTATTTTTTGTGATATGGGCTGAACTCATTTCCTGTTTTTCTGTACTGAATGTTCAGTATAAGATATTTATATCTTTTTGAAATTTTAGCATGGACTGAGGAGAATGATAGTTGTATTCCCATTTACAAGCTAAAGCTTAAATAAGTAAAAATGGAAATATTATTTCTCAACCTCATCCCTGAATTCCGAAAATGCTATACTACAGATCAGGAATTGCGCAATCTACCATTTTTGTAAATTTGTTCGCAACAGATCTGCATGGTATAATAAGTGACATATGTTCAGTTCATTTAAGTTCATAAAATGGAATTTCGGATGATATAGTTTATCCTCATGTACATTTCCTTTTTCTTAATTTTTATCAGCATTTATTGTATTATACTTGAGATGAGATTAAGGTTATAATAACGTGCATTACTTTTCTGGCATACATATGCTTCTCTGTACATTAATTTAATCAAAGTAATGATGTGTTTTCCGTTCCACTACTCCTTGGAGCTGCAACATTCAGAGGTGAAGATTCAGATAACGACGTCAAGCGGCAGCGTGCTCGACGTGTTGTTCAGGAGCCAGCCAGCGAGCCCAGACTCTAGATGAGTATATCAGTCCTTGTACATCCATCATTATTTTGGGAGACAATCGACAAGAACCTCAAGGACACGCTGTTTGGGATACCGCCCCGACAACTTCTCCCTCGTCAACTGCAACGACCTCCGCAAGTACCTCGAGTACCTGATGGTATCCACCGGTATATGGACATCTTCTTGTGTTCTAACAACAGAAGCACATACTAACCATTTCTGTTGTTGCCTATCCATAACTAATTTACTAATTCATGTTGTCATATCTTTTGCAGTCTAAGTTCAGAAAGAAGAGGCTTTGAAAACCTAGCCTGGGTTATTAACAAAAAAGCATTTAATCCAATACTTCTACCTTTTTTTCCAGAAATGTTGGATATAGAGACAACGTCACACATGGAGAAAGAATCAGTTCCCTGCATTTCAACCTTTTTTGCAGCTTATGGCACACTTGATAGCTAGGTCGAGGAAATGTAGTGCTTTGTCTCCACCCCATGGAGAAGTTACACAGGTTTTCTTGTCTAGGAGAACAACCGCGTTGGTAGGTACAATGAGCTCAACTGTGATGTGCTTTCTCAGGTTTTGTTTGATCTGCCTTTGACTTCCATTGATTTTCTACAAGTGACTTTTGCCTTCTTGATTATTGCAGATTCTGCAAGTGAAATATTGCGGTGGGATGACTCTTTCTGTGTTTTTTCTGTGAAACCTTAGCATGAACTAGCTTAGTTAGATGCCATATAGAGTAATACATGCTCATTCTTTCTTGAATATACTGAACTTTCAGGACTACTGAATCTCGGTCCCAAATTATTGTGCACCACTCATGTCCAGTTGTCCCCTGCATTCTAGGTTTTGTTAGCAAAATGAGCTTAATTGTTGTGTTTTAACTAAGGTGATTGGCTTACTGTTTTTAAATAAATTGTATATCTTGCCATGATTATATCTGCCAAGGTAACTTTTGATCATCCATGTAGACACACTCAAAGTCTTGTACTATGCCAATCCAGTTCTGGTTGTCCCAATTAATGATGGTGACATTGCTAACTGCCTCCTGAGCTGCAATATTAGTTGTTCACTCTGAATATTGACTTATGTTTAGTTCTTTTTTCCGTGATATCTAATTGTGCTTTAATCTGTTGGTACCTTGGTTATGCCATACTCATGTTTGGGCTCTAGGTGCTAACACAAATTCCTAGTGATTTGGTTTAATTACCATCCATTATTTTTTTAGCCAATAAATCACCAATAATTTAAGTTCTCATATGCTGGATAAAATTGTGAGTTTCATATCGCTTGAATTTTGTTTTATGATTTGTTCCACCATTTCCAATTCTAATTCAGTGTCCTGCTCTTTTCAGGGTTCAATTTGAATGAATCTCTTGTGAATAAAATGGTCAGTTTTGGACAAATCAGTTGAGGACTAGTCGGTGGTGGCTCTGCATTTGCCTCCGTGTCATGCCCCGATCGACCTACTACCTTCATTTTTGATTCTCCTCATTTTTGTTTTTCGTTTTGCATGCCGAGTTATATTCTATTTGATCAAAACAGCCTCATGTATTTGTTAATTTTGATTCTATTTCTCTACTTCACAAACAGAGTAGTTGTATCTGATTGGTTCTTTTTTCTGATGAAGCTTCACATTCAAAGATCTTGCTTGTCTATCATGGGATCTTGCAAAAACAATTGGTTCATATTTGGATAGCGTTATCACCCAGTTTTGTAAAATACATTGTAGGTTGATAGGTGGCACGGCCAGGTAAATCGCTGATGCATAATCTTATACTGCAACTTGTATTGATTTTCTTAAAACATATTCTGTATGAAACGTTGGTTGTCTTTATACTGCAACTTTTGTCTACATTTATTGCCCAAAAATAGTCCTGGAAATAATGATTAGTTTGTTGTTGCCTGTACGTTCTCCTCTAGCGGCGAGGAAATTCGCCTCCTATTCAAATCCACTGTCACCATCGACGTGTCGGCTCATCCACCAATGTATCAGTGATTACAATGCTTGGTAAATGACTCGTACAATCACTACCTAATAAACTTCTGGTGTAGCTAACTTGATGTTATCATGAGGTATTTTCAGTCATATTTTACATGCTAACATAAAACATCGAGTTTGAGCTCCCATTCATCACATCAGCAACAACATAACTCAGTATGACATAGTTTATTTTTCTGAAAACCATAGTTGTTTTTTGTATCTGATTCTCTGAAGAAATAGGAGCAGTTAGTACTGCCAAGAGAAGAATCAGTTCCAAGATATTGGCAAACGACAAAGGATTTATTCCTTTTGCAGCTCAGATAGTTTTCTATTCATACAAGTAATATATCCGATCGCTCCCTGTTTGTGAACTTGGTTTGTTCTTCATGTTATTCCTTGCAGTATCTTCGGTGCATCCATTCCATAAGTTCTTACTGAATTTGAGATGCCAAAGAAGTGCAAATCTCTAATAGTGGTGTTTTCTTAATTGGCATTGCAGTACTTTTGCTCTATCTTCTGATCTTTATCTCATGCAAATCACCTGCTATTATACTAAATAAACTTAAATTCTTTAGGAAACTAAATCTAATCTATACAATACATTCCGTACTATTTTCTTCACGAAAACAATGTATTTCAGTATTACAGCAACACATTTATAACTCAGTCAAAATTAATAACTGAAACTCGGATGGCACAACTCACTGCATAGTTTTGACTGGTAACCGCCCTTTTCCGCTTTGATGAAAACATAAATTCGAAAGATTGTTTTTGTCCTCTTTCTAGCAACAGGAAGTTGAGTTGCGCGGTAGCATGAGGGCGATAGATCTCGGTACCATCATGGTTGCTGCCCAAGTGCCATTCACTTTCAGGGTGCCTACCCCCACTAGTAGGAAAAGGCTTATAGATAGATGTTTTATCAGTGGAGCAAATTATTCAATATGCTCCACTAGTATTTACTAGTGGTGCATTTGGAAATATGCTCCACTGATAATTTTACTACTAATGGCGCATGTTTGGCAGAATGCGTCACTAAAACCCATGTGGGACCCACCAAAAGGGTCGTCGACAAAATATCATGTCTTATCTGTGGCGCATATAAGAAATGTGCCATGGATATTTTCCCTTTTAGTGGCGCATATCAGAAAATATGTGCCATTGATAATATGTGGGCCCCACCTAGGCCCCACTTGCCTAACCTCTGTCAGGGCTATGCGTGACGCATATACAATATGCACCACTGATAACCCTCCTATCAATGGCGCATATTCGATATGCGCCATGCATACATGGTGGGTCCCACACCTCTAAAAAGGCGGGGGTTTTCTAAAAAAATTAAAATTTGAATAGGCGGGAAAATTTTCAAACATTTTTGAATCGGCGGCAAAATTTTCAAAATTTGAAAATTTACCCGTAGCGCATGGGCTATTGATGCGGGCAGGATAACACTAGTGGAAAAAAGGGCTTCCATTCGTCCCCATTAGTCCCCAACCAATTTGATCCGCGGCTAAAGGGTCCATCGGTCCCGGTTCATTTGAAAATGTGGGCCGGGGGGCATTAGTCCCGGTTCAAATGGGCCCTTCAGTCCCGGTTTTAGCCAGCAACTGGGACTAATGCCTTTGGGCCTTTAGTCCCGGCTCGTGGCTCAAACCGGGACTAAAGGTCACCCTTTAGTCTCGGTTCGTGCCACGAGCCGGGACCAATGGCCCGTTCAAACGAACCGCCCTCTTCGCGCCAGTTACGATCGACGACGCTTCGGATCGATCGACACATTAACAACAATGACGCTTCATATCGTCGCGCTGATCGGGAACCGGCGCCGGCGACCGCATTGGAACTCGCCTGCATTCATCGCCGGCGTGCTCATCTCCCTCTCTCTACACTATATATAGCACTCATATTTGATCATCTAAGCACACCATTGCATCTAGCTTCTTCTTCCCCAAACATCTCTCCCACATATCACCATACCGCCGGCGCCCTCGAGAGCTCTCTCTCTCCCTCGACTCAATGGAGGAGCAATTTTTTCCAAGATCTCGGATCTACTACGTCGTCATCGAAGAGATGAACTTCACCATCACAGAGACTCTCCGTGCTTTGAGGGTGGAGAAGTGGATCCGCGCCGTCAAGCGATGGTTCCTCGACGACGCACCGGTCAAGTGCGTGGGCTTGGATTGTGAGTTCACCACTCACGAGGTCCCACAGCGTGCCACCGTCCTTCAACTCTCGGTGACGTCCGAGATATTGATCTTCCAAATTTGTAAGGCCAATGGCGTGCCGCAACTACTCAAGGACTTCTTGAAGGACACCACCATCAAGTTTTGTGGTGCGGCTATCAATAATGATCTGCGCATGCTGAGGTCATACGGAATTGTTATTCCGTCTGCGTATGATCTTCAAAAGATTGTCCCAAACCCCACTAGCAAGCTAACGCCGAGTCTCTATGATTTGGCCAATGCTACTATTGGGACACATCTTGAGAACAAGAAGAGGGACAAGAAGAAGAAGGACAAGAAGAAGAAGTACAAGAAGAAGGGAGAAGAAGAAGAAGATGATGATGAAGAAGATGAACTAATATTTGGTTGGGAAAAAATTCCATTGAGCTTCAACCAAATATTATATGCCGCTTTAGATGCTCGCCTAGGCTTTGAGATTGCTAGGAGATTCTGGAAGCTAAAGGGCTATAATAGCCATGTTGATCGTCTTAACCTTAATAATTAGGTAGATGATTATGTATGGAAAAATGTTGGATGAGCTTGCTTGGAAAATGTACTCCCTTTGAGCCATGTTGGATGAGTATGTTTGGAAAAATGTATTCCCTTTGTTTCGGTTAACAAAGTCTATTAATTTTTGAATTTGTGATTTTTCAAGTATTTTGGCTTTTTTGAATATTTTAATTATTAAAAATTAATAATTAAATTATACAGAAAGATTATTTGAAATTCATTGGTGCTTATTATTCTTAATCATTGTTTCTTATTTTGTGAATTTATTTGGAATTTAAAAAATTAATATTATATATTACCAAAGTGTATAGATTAATAGAATTGGTAGCATACCATTATCAAGAAGTCTCGAGCGCAGTCTTGGAAGCTAGTAGGGAAGGAATTGAGAAGTTAAGCGTGCCAAGGGTGGAGCAGTGTGAGGATGGGTGACCGACCGGGAAGTGAGGACCACAAGTACTTGTAATTTGATATGAGATATGGAGTGAGAGCCATAAGTATCTAATTTGATATGAGATATGAGAATATAGATGATTAGATAATAGAGAAATAAAGAAATAAAGAAAATACAGAAATTTCAAAACAGAAAATACAATTTTATTCCGAATGGACCTTTAGTCCCGGTCCATATTACGAACCGGGACCAAAGGTCCTCCAGCCGCAGCACATGCCCCGGGCCACGTAGAGGCCCATTGGTCCCGGTTCGTAAGCAACCGGGACTAAAGGCTCTAGCCTTTAGTCCCACTTTGTTAGTCCCGGTTGCTACAATTGGGACTAATGGGCTTTACAAACCGGGATTGAAGGCCTTTTTTTCCACCAGTGTAACCACCCAGTTGGGAACCCCAAGAGGAAGATATGATGAGCACAGTAGCAAGTTTTCCCTCAGTAAGAAACCGAGTGACATGGGTATGCCCTTCGGGTACCCACGGATTAGTATACCGGGTCCGGCCCATTATAGAGATGGACAAGTACAAGGACCCGAAGAAGGAAGGTTCTAATCCGTATTCGACTAGGACACTTGTAAAACCTTAGCCCAGTTGCTTATATAAAGCCAGGCAGGGGCGCCCCTAGAGGGACAACTTACAACTTACAACATCGTGAGATACAAGATACAAGATAGATTAGACATAGGTTAGATACAAAACTTCGCTTACGGCGTCACCATGTAAACACCATTGTGATCATATACTAGATTGCTAGCAGGATGTAGCGATCCTCCACCGCGGGGACGTGAACCTGGGTACGTCGTGTGCCAATCTCGATCCCGGAATCTCTAATCGTTGCTTTTCCCCCGATCCTAAGTCCTTTATCTAGGACATTTGCCGAGTTAACCCCTCGTCAATTGGCGCCGACCGTGGGGATCGCGGCGAGTGGATTTTGTTATCCGGGCGGGATCTTTCAAGTTCTTCGTCGACAAGATCAACAAATGTTGCGGCTGCCGACAGCAGCAGTCAGATCGTATCAACAAATCGTCTACATCAACAAGCTCGAGTTTGTCGTCGGAATTCAGCTGCAGCTGTCATCACGATGTCCTGAGTCCCGATCGATAATCTAGCCAACTCGTCGGATTTGGGACATCACCTCCTACAAGATCTGAATCCTTTGAAGATCTACCAGCTTCGGTTCAGTGCAAGCCAGTGATTCACCGGCTCCGTTTCCAATTTGCTACATAGATCGCTGAGTCTAGGAAACCGAGACAACAAAGAAAACAAAAGCAGCAGTCAGCATAGCACCACGCCATGCATGCAAGACACGATGAGGAGAGGGGACTGGTCAAACAAGTACCAGCTCACATGAAGTTAAGAGATTGATGCTACTAGTTCTTCACGTGCAACTCGCAGATCTTCATGCAGCAAGTCAAAGTAACTCAAAGAAAAATAAAAGGAAACGTACAGTCACTGTACGGGATTTGAGTCAATCAAAAAAGCCAATACTCTGCTACTCGACGATTCATCAAATCGGGGCAGTCTACAACTGCGCTGATAACTTGGAGAAAAATATTTCGACTACTTCATCTTCAAGATCGTCAGATGTGCCTTGCCACGCTCGGGGCTCACCGTCGCGCACTCGCGCAAATTATTGGCAACGCTCGGGGGCTCGACATCAACCCGCCCCTGAGTGCGGAAGCTCATACTCAAGACCTACAATTTCGTCGACATCAGCAACATGACGCTCCGAACAACGCTCGGGGGCTCGACAACAACTTCGCCTCCGATCGTGATTGTGATTCTACGACAATGACTCGACTACATCATCGTCGACTATGCCGCGCCGACCACGCCGCACCCGATAAAAGCTAAGTTTTTATCTTCCAAGAGTCAATTTTTACCTTTTTGCCGCACCCGACACTCGGGGGCTCTGCCATGAACAATCATCTTACATATCATTGACTTCAAAAAATTGCGAAAGCCCTAGTAGCTGGCGTTCCTTATCGAATACTTGACAATTTAGTTTATAGTCGCATGAAGCTCGACTAACGGTTGGCAAGGCACAAAATATTGGGCGTCAGGCTAACGAAAAGGCTTAGCAAGTATCTTGAAATTCAAATGCGGCAAACGCATCACATTATGTCTGACCTGAGTAGCTGATCGAGCCGTGAAGTGCATCAGGCTAACGAAAGGGTCTTACGTACGAGCAACAAAATTGCACAAAAAACATCGAGTTTTTATTTTACATACTACATCATCATTACAATATGCAAACACAATATTTCTTTGAGAGACAAAGTATTTCACAACTATTCATATTTTATGCAGGAATCAAACATCTTCGAGTAGTACAACTTGAGTCTATGCCCGGCTACAAGTACCCGAACATAGACTCGGGGGCTACTCCCATCGGGAGCGCTGGCCGCGCACCCGATAGAAAGACAATTTTGATAAAGAATTCGACAAGAAGAAGAAGAAAACTAGAGCCTATGATTGACTACAAGTACCCGACCATAGCCTCGGGGGCTACTCCCATCGGGAGCGCTGGTCGCGCACCCGACGAAATTCTTAAATTCCTAAGAGAGTAAAAGAAGGCGAAAGAAGACTTGAATAGCGCAATTACTACCATCGGGAGGGAATTTATATTAGTCAAGGTTGGACAACCCAAAGATTTTCAGAGCTAAAATAGTCAAACAAGGCTGCAACATATGATTCTCGAGTTGCATCATCGCGATAAAACTCGAATGCCATGATTGAAACATATCGTGAAGGTAAGACCCTAGGATCCGTCCTGTGTGGCCTGGTATACGCACATAGATGCACTCTGCTAGTAACTATCCGTGTCTACGACGCGAAAAAAATCCTGGTGGACGCACTGGGTACCCTGAGAACCACTTGGACTCGTTCTTTGTAAGTCCTAAATGCGGCAAAAGAATGGGTTTGACCGGTTTCCCGAATTCAAGTCCAAGGGAATTGAATTTGAAGTAGGTGACAAGTATCTGTTCCGGCAGTTAACTGGCCTCTTGATCCGTCAGAGTTGTCAGACTTGTTCATCAAAACCCCTTGCGAAACAATATAACAAAAGATTGATCAAGTCGAAGATGAAGAATTACTTTGAGAAGAATGAGGAAGAAAATTTCGAGTCCATGGACTCAACATTTACTCCCATCGGGAGCGCATATTTCAAGAAGTCGAAGTTTGAATAAGCCAAAGATATATGAAGTCGGAGATTCAAGAACCCGAAGATTTCAGGAAGTCGAAGAATTGAAGTCGAAAATTGAAGAAATGAAAGTTTTCAA
Organism: Dactylis glomerata; assembly: GCA_007115705.1. Lineage (NCBI taxonomy): Eukaryota > Viridiplantae > Streptophyta > Magnoliopsida > Poales > Poaceae > Dactylis > Dactylis glomerata. The sequence continues at coordinate 41,963 of QXEO01000041.1, read as the reverse complement.
GAAGTTGAAGATTGAAGAATTCAAAGATTGAAGAAGTCAGAGAATTAAAGAAGTCGAAGATTTGAAGTTTGGAGACTCAACCCGAGTCTGCGACTCAAGTAGAGTCTCGGGGGCTACTGACATGGGTATGCCCTTCGGGTACCCACGGATTAGTATACCGGGTCCGGCCCATTATGGAGATGGACAAGTACAAGGACTCGAAGAAGGAAGGTTCTAATCCGTATTCGACTAGGACACTTGTAAAACCTTAGCCCGGTTGCTTATATAAAGCCAGGCAGGGGCGCCCCTAGAGGGACAACTTACAACTTACAACATCGTGAGATACAAGATACAAGATAGATTAGACATAGGTTAGATACAAAACTCCGCTTACGGCGGCACCATGTAAACACCATTGTAATCATATACAAGATTGCTAGCAGGATGTAGCGATCCTCCACCGCGGGGACGTGAACCTGGGTACGTCGTGTGCCAATCTCGATCCCCGAATCTCTAATCGTTGCTTTTCCCCTGATCCTAAGTCCTTCATCTAGGACATTTGCCGAGTTAACCCCTCGTCACCGAGGTTTATCGATCCAGTAGGAAAAAGCCAAACTCCAGAAGGTGATGCTTGCTAGCTTTGTGACACTCCAGCAAGGGCGTCGTTTACAATTCTTGTTGGTGCATCTTCAACTAGTAGCAACACGGAACCTGCACACAACACAACCAAGAACTTTGCTCCCAACTTACGATGAGGTTGTCAATCTCACCGGTTTGCTATAAACAAAGGTATGAGCGTATCGAGTGGAAAATAGTAGTAGTATGCAAGAAAGTAAACAGTGCGAGTAATAGTAAAATGGTGTAACAAAGTAAAGGAAATTGGACCGGGGTCCACAGTTCACTAGTGGTGTCTCTCCATAAGATAAGTAACAACATGTTGGGTAAACAAATTACAGTTGCGCAATTGATAGAATAAAGATAATGTGTCATATGTCACGAGGATCACTATGAGATTTACTCTGGGCATTACAACAAAATACATAGACCACCATCCAACTGCATCTATTACTAATAATCCACCCACGGGGATATCGTCTGAACACCCCACGAGTATTAAGTTGCGAACAACAGATAACTGCATCAAGCAAAGTGTGTAATGTAAACAAAACGAATGTCCTTGGACAGAAGAATGTTGTTTTCTCCCTAGTGGCAACAGCACATCTACAACCTTAGAGGTTTATGTCACTCTCCCAGATTAAATAGAGGCATGAACCCAACTATCGAGCATAAATACCCCCTCTTAGAGTCACTAGTATCTACTTGGCCAAGATAGATACTAACAACGGAGAGCATGCAAGATCATAAACAACATAGAAATAACATAAGATAATATTCAGCACATCAACATAACATAACACCAATATTCATCGGATCCCAACAAACACAACATGTAGAATTACACAAAGGTGATCTCGATCATGTAAGGCAGCTCACGAGATCTAAACATGAAGCTTAAGGTGGAGAAGACAACCATCTAGCTACTGCTATGGACCCATAGTCCAAGGTAGACTACTCACTCATCGCGCCGGAGGCAAGCATGGCGATGAAGAAGACCTCCGGTGGTGATTCCCCTCTCCGGCAGGGTGCCGGGAAGAGCTTCTGGACCCTCCCGATCTCGGGTCGACGATAGCGGTGGATCACGATGTGTTTCTGGAAAATTGATCGGGTATTTAGGTTTTTCCCGTCGGGGGGTCTTTATAGGCGAAGGGACGGCCCCAGAGGTGGGCCAGGGTGCCCTCACCACAGGGCAGTGCAGGCCAGGGGCAGGCCGCGCCCCCTGCTAGTGAGGTCGCCCTGTGGCCCACCTCCGTCTCCTCTTCGGACTTCTGGAAGCTTCGTTAAATATTGGGATGTTCGGCTTTTGTTTCGTCCAATTCCGAGAATATTTCCTATGTAACTTTTCTGAAACACAAAAACAGCAGAAAACAGGGAACTGGCACTGTGGCATCTTGTTAATAGGTTAGTTCCAGAAAATGCATAAAAACGCCATGAAGTGTAACAAAACACTAAGTAAATGGTGTAAGAACAAGCATGGAGCATCAAAAATTATAGATACGTTTGAGACGTATCAGCATCCCCAAGCTTAACTCCTGCTCGTCCTCGAGTAGGTAAGTGATAACAAAAGAAATAATTTTTTAGGTGACATGCACCAACACAATCTTGATCATCTATGTAAGCATTGAGTGCTGAGATCAAAAGAACTTAAAACATGGGATGAAAGACATAATCTTGATAGAAGAAACTTAGCAACCATGTTATAATATAAAAAAACAAATGAAAGATCATGAAAATGAAACAATGAAAGTCAAACGTGTGTTCAAATCATATGGAAATACATAGCAAATGGTTTTCAGCTTGTCCTTCATGAGAGAGCAAACCATAAATGCATAGGACACCTTCAAGTTTAAGAGGGCGACTAGATACAAATAATTTAAGAACAAGTGAAACCAAAATTATGAGTCAATCAATGATAAACTTTGGGACTATGCACATTAAACTCAGAATAATAACTATGCTCTCTTAGACGGTGCATAAAGGTAGAAGGTGGAGACTCAACAAAAAAGTAAAAGAAGGGCCCTTCGCAGAGGGAAGCAGTGATTAAACATGTGCTAGAGCTTTTATTTGTAAAACAGAGAGATAAAAATTGGGTTTTTATAGGTGGTTGTCTTTGTCAACGACTGGCAATGGGGTTCTTACTATCTTCCATACAAAAATGAAGCAAGTTTTTGAGAGAGAGATTGGCATTTTTTGTGCTCTTTTATAAAGCTTGGCACTCCTCCCCACCTTTTTCCTTTCTCAAACCATGGCTAACCGATTCCATCGGGTGCCCACCAACACTCACATACCATGGAGGAGTGCCTTTTTTTGAATAAACAATATGGAAGATAGCAAATCCGACCACTACGTCCTCATGAGCTAAAAACAGTGTCACAAAACGAGAAGTATTTTGAAGGTTTTTTGAAAGGTAGCACATGAAAATTTACTTGGAATGGCTTGCAAATACCATGCATAGGAATTTATAGTGGACACAATGGCACAACTTGGTTTTTGGGAGTTGGATGCACAAGTAGAGCTCACACTCAATACAAAATGAGGGCTAGCAAAAGACTGGGAGCGACCAACTAAGAGAGCAATAACGGCCATAATCATGCATAGCGACAAAACATCATTAAGAGAAGCATAAGATGGCATCAAAAGTCAAAAAAATAAATGATTATAGAGGCTTATGGTGACTTTGTATGAGTCAAACATGTGTAAGCATGCGCCAAGTCAACCCAAATAAAGCATCAAGGAGAAAACCAAAATAATGCTTCCAAATACTCCCTCCATTTTTAAATATAAGATGTTTTAGCTTTGTGAAGCTAGTGTATCTAGACATCTATTAGTGTATACATTCGAATGCATCTATACACTAAAAGATGTCTAATTGCACTAGCTTCACAAATCTAAAACATCTTATATTTAGAAACAGAGGGAGTAATAAAAACAACGCATGATTTTTTCAAAGGCTCATTAAGCAATCTCAGTCATTTCAGACAAGTCATGGTACATCAAAACCACTAAGCATACTATCAAAACGATATCAAGCACGACATGAAAAAGTATAAGCCGCAGTCTAAACAAGCTCCTTTTTGTACCACTTTTTTGCATGAAATTTTTTCTCTTTCCAACACCATTCAAACCTTTTTGAAACAACTCTTTTGATGAAAACTAACATGGACCAGAAGTCAAAATACATCTTAATATAAAGATAAAACAGATCTGAACAAAAATCAAAGTGAAAAATGAAAGCTAAACGCAGTTCTAGAAAAAGAGAACACTCGTTGAACGATAAGAGTGAAAACGGAGTGTTCTTGGCAAATGAAAAGCAAGGCAACTTTTCCAAAAGAAATTTGTTGGGGTCCAACCATTTATTGCAGCAAACAAAACTAAACAAAACTGAAAACTAAAGACAAGACGCTCCAAGAAAAATGCATAGTGCATGAAGCAAAAAAAATATAGTGTGTTGAAAGGTGACCTGATTTTTGCCGATGAACAAGGGGTGCCTCGGGGGCATCCCCAAGCTTTGACGCTTGTACCACTTGAATATTTTTTGGGGTGACATGGGCATCCCCAAGCTTGAGCTTTTGTCCATTCTTCAACTCATCTCATCATTCTCCAATCCCTACACTTGAAAACTTCCTTCATACAAAACTAAACACAATTCTATTAGCAACATTAGTGTAAGCATAATAATGAATCAACCCTTTTTTGCTTCATATTTCAACTCAAAACCACCACATATAAAGCATATACTACTTTAGAAACTTCCCCAAAAGTTCCGTGATCAAAAGAACTCAAAAAGAAAGCGATCGAGAGGCAAACACAAATATTGGCAGAAATCTGTCAAAACAGAACAGCTGACAAAGGTCGATTTTTTCTAGGGTTTTCTGTTGCTCAAATCAAAAAGTGTATAACTAATGAAAGTTTGGATATAACCTGGGTCATATGCACAAGAAATCGCAGGCAAAAAGATATTCTGAGAATTTTCACGAATTTTTACGGTGCAGCACCAAAATCTGTTTCAGGACAGCAACATCACCAAATCTTACCTCACTCAAATTAGAGGTTTCTCTTGGCACAACAACGAAATAAAAATGATAAGGAGCGTTTAATACAGTAGTAATAACTTCCAAGACTCAAATAAAAGAAAAAGAACTGAAAGTAAAACAATGGGTTATCTCCCAAGAGTGCTTTTCTTTAACGCTTTTGAGCTAGGCGCAGAAAGGTGCAAATCAAGTATTTTCGAAATAAGCATTAAGATCCATTGCAGAAGTCTTTTCAACAATAAATTGAATTGTGTCCAAATGAGTTTTTGAGGATCCCTTGTGATCACGCTTTGGTACACAACTTTCATCAAAAAGATTTTCAGGACAAATCCAATTAAAATTCTTTTCCAAAGCTTCATGCATTCCTACAAGTTTGCAAGGTATTGGTACTTTGAAATCTTCTTTGGTTGTACCAAAAACATTAATAGGCGAACCAAGCATATTAAAATTCTTAAAAACTTTCCTAGCTTCAATAACAACATCTCTAAATTCTCTACGCAAAGTTGTCAAGATAAAATCTTTCTTTTCGGAGTCTTCAATAACATGAAGCTTAAGAAACATGTGTTGCATAAAAGGATTAAGGCTAGCAAACCTACCTTCCAACATGTGAACTAAATAAGCAGAAGCAACTTCATAACTAGGAGCAAGCTCAGCCAAAGATTTATCCTCAACATCTTTATGCATGCTAATATGATTAAAGAACTCCTCAATGTTACTTTTCCCAATAATAGAACCACTACCTCCTGAGAGGTCCTCCAAAACATACTTAGGGAACAACATAATGAACTAAAAGTAATAAAGTAACAACTATAAAGGAAACTATTTTTTTGTATTTTTGATAAAACGATGCAAGCAAAAATAAAGTAAAGCAAAACTAAAACAAAGTAAAGGATGTGCGTGCGAAACTCCCCTTGCATAAGTCTTCTTTTTCTTCGGCAACGGCGCCAGAAAATTATGCTTGATGTGGGCAGGATAACCACCCAGTTGGGAACCTCAAGAGGAAGGTATGATGAGCATAGTAGCAAGTTTTCCCTCAGTAAGAAACCGAGGTTTATCGATCCAGTAGGAAAAAACCAAACTCCAGAAGGTGATACTTACTAGCTTCGTGACACTCCTGCAAGGGCGCCATTTATGATTCTTGTTGGTGCGCCTTCAACTAGTAGCAACACGGAACCTGCACACAACACAACTAAGAACTTTGCTCCCAACTTACGATGAGGTTGTCAATCTCAAAGGTTTGCTATAAACAAAGGTATGAGCGTATCGAGTGGAAAATAGTAGTAGTATGCGAGAAAGTAAACAGTGTGAGTAATAGTAAAATGGTGTAACAATGTAAATAAAATTGGACCGGGGTCCACAGTTCACTAGTGGTGTCTCTCCATAAGATAAATAACAACATGCTGGGTAAACAAATTACAATTGGGTAATTGATAGAATAAAGATAACGTGCATATGTCACAAGGATCACTATGAGATTTACTATGGGCATTACAATAAAATACATAGACCGCCATCCAACTGCATCTATGACTAATAATCCACCCACGGGGATATCGTCCGAACACCCCACGAGTATTAAGTTGCAAACAATAGATAATTGCATTAAGCAAAGTGTGTAATGTAAACAAAACGAATGTCCTTGGACACAAGAATGTTGTTTTCTCACTAGTGGCAATAGCACATCTACAACCTTAGAGGTTTATGTCACTCCCCCAGATTAAATAGAGGCATGAACCCAACTATCGAGCATAAATACCCCCTCTTGGAGTCACTAGTATCTACTTGGCCAAGATAGCTACTAACAACGGAGAGCATGCAAGATCATAAATAACATAGAGATAACATAAGATAATATTCAGCACATCAACATAACATAACACCAATATTCATCGGATCCCAACAAACACAACATGTAGAATTACACAAAGGTGATCTCGATCATGTAAGACAGCTCACGAGATCTAAACATAAAGCACAAGGTGGAGAAGATAACCATCTAGCTACTGCTATGGACCCATAGTCCAAGGTAGACTACTCACTCATCGCGCCGGAGGCAAGCATGGCAATGAACAAGACCTCCGGTGACGATTTCCCTCTCCGGCAGGGTGCTGGGAAGAGCTTCTAGACCCTCCCGATCTTGGGTCAACGACGGCGGCGGATCGCGATGTGTTTCTGGAAAATTGATCGGGTATTTAGGTTTTTCCTGTCGGGGGGTCTTTATAGGCGAAGGGGCGGCGCCAGAGGTGGGCGAGGGTGCCATCACCATAGGGCGGCGCGGGCCAGGGGCAGGCCGCGCCCCCTGGTGGAGAGGCCTCCCTGTGGCCCCCCCTCCGTCTCCTCTTCGGACTTGTGGAAGCTTCGTTAAATATTGGGATGTTCGGCTTTTATTTCGTCCAATTCTGAGAATATTTCCTGTGTAAGTTTTCTGAAACACAAAAACAACAGAAAACAGGAAACTGGCAATGTGGTATCTTGTTAATAGGTTAATTCCAGAAAATGCATAAAAACGCCACAATGTGTAACAAAACACTAAGCAAATAGTGTAAGAACAAACATGGATCATTAAAAATTATAGATACGTTGAGACGTATCAGCTATATGGTGCGTTATGGGTAAGCTTGAAAAAAAAAATCACCCGCCACCCCCCACCCCCCCGTGGGTCACCTTTTTAGTCTTCTAAAAAATAAAAGAAAATGAGAAAATGTTTGAAAAAAATTCAAAAAATCAGATTTAGTTATGTTATGTGATCTAGTAAGTAAGAAAAATAATAAACATGAATTTTGATTTTTTTTTATAAAAAAACTTTATGTCTCGGTAAAACGGCCATAACTTTTGCATACGAAGTCGGATTAAAAAGTTTTTATATGAAAAAGTATCTATACGAAAAGTTACATCTGAATTCAACGACTGTCGACAAATTTTAGTATCTCAAAATTCAAAAGAGAAAATAAACTTTTTTGCACTTTTATATTTTCAAAAAAATATATTTTTATTTTTAGATCAAAATTTATATTAGATTAAACTTTTGGATTAGTTATATACACATATATAGCACACATGCAGATATATACACATATATATACACACTTATATATATGCATATATGCACACATATATACACATATACACACACATATATACACACTTATATATGCACACATGCACACATATACATACTTATATATGCACATATGCACACATATACACACATATACGCACATATATATGCACACATACGTACACATATAGGACTCATCTTATATACTTCTGGTTGTACATACTCTCATATTTAATATACCTCATATACAAGGGTATTATATCTCTTTATTATTTTTAATATACCTCATTAATTATTTTAATATACCTCAATATAAGTAGTATGCAAAATATTTCATCGGAACCCTTACATTTTTTTAATATATCATTTTTACGTGCATAAATGCAGTATATACGCAAATAATTTGAGGTATATAGACCCAAATGAAATTTTTCATAAAACTCACTTTGAGGTATCTAGCATTAACTAATGAAGTATATTGAAAATGATAAAGATGTATAATACCCTTATATATGAGGTATATTGAACGTAAGAGTATGTACACCCAGAGATACCATCTCATTTTCCTACACATATACATACATATACATAATACATATATACATATACACATATACACACATATATACACATATACACACATATATACACACAAGCACATATAGGCCTTAAGAGGATTGATATGATAGTAATATCAATAATAACTTGGGTAGGCTAGGGATAGCTCATGTGTCGTGGGAATTTAGAGACAGTAGCCATGGGGAGGCTTATCGGAGGGGCTCGACGTTGGTGACGATGGGTCCGGCTCGGGATTGTGCCAACAGAGACACCTCGGTTTACCCAGGTTCAGGGCCCTCCCGGTTGGAGGTAAACCCCTACTTCCTGCCTGCTTCGTATTGATTAGGTAGTAACGATTACAGTGCTCCTCGAGCTGTTTGGCTAGAGGAGGAAGAAGAAGATCGGATCTCCCCTACGCTAAGGGTCCAGGCCCCCTTATATAGGCGGGGGCCTGGTTACAGGTTTAGGTAGCGATTCGGCCGGCTGCCGGCTCCTCGGCGGCGGCGTCCTTGGCGTGACCCTCTGACCCTGCTCTGGCAAAGACACTTTATAAAGTGTCTTTCCCCTGGACCGGCATCTGGAGGGCATATCCCCTCTCCTCTGCCTCGGATCCCGTCGTGGGGAAGGGTCTTCGATCTCTCATTGGTTGGACGTGGTCGTGGCGCTCGTCACTCCTGTCCTGCGCCCCTGCCGATCTTGTCGGGGCCGTTCCGCTTTTGGCTAGACAGCCGTTGGGGAGCTTTGTCTCCATCGCCCGGCTCCAGTTCTCCTCGGTGGAGTCGCCAGCCGGCTGCTGGCGCAGCCGGCCCTTCGGGCGGAGCCGGTCTTCTTATGCTGAAGCCGCGGGGACTCCTGGGACGCCAGCCGGCATATTGCCCGGCCCGTGGTGCACCCCCTAAGTCATCCCCATGACACTAGCCCCCGAAACTGGCGAAGTCTCATAGGATAGCATGGGGCTTCGGCGGGTTCCTCTTCTCGCCGAGGTCCTGCTTGCTTTCGTCGAAGTCCCAGGATTTCTGGTCCGGCTTGGTCGCTCTAGTCGTCGAGGCTGGGCCTTGCGGAGTTTCTCCGGCCGTCTCGGGACGAACCGGCTCCGGGGGTGGCCCGGCTAGCGGCTCCGAGCCGGTGAGCCGCGAGCCGGCGTGCTGCCTCCTAGGAACTTGCGCCGCTTCGAATCTTGTTCCCACGCGGCGGCCGGCGCAGCGCGCCAGTGGCCAGTCTTGTCACTTTGACTTCGGAATCCCCTCCGTCATAACTTCTCAAGTCGTCATGCGAGGTGGGTCGGCATACGTCAGCGACGTGTCCCATCAACCCCTCCCACGATCCGTTGCGGCAACTGCCGTGGTGGCGCACGATGTGGAAGTTGGTTACTGAAATGTCGGGGGTTACCCTTTCGCCGCTCTCCTTTAAATACCGAGCGTGCTCGTTGCCCAGGGCGTCTCCCACTTCTCCTTCGCGCTCGAGCCATCTCTTCTTGAACTCGGCCCGACCATGTCGTCCCCTAGCCACTCCTCTGCCAGCGGTGACAAGGTCCCGGAGGGGGACAGGGAGGAGGTTGAGGTGCCGGAGGCGGCGCCCTCCGCACCCCGAGGACGCGGTCGCCCGAAAGGAAGCCGCAACAAGAGCACCCTAGAGGCCCTCGCGGCGAAAGCCGCCGCTGCCGCCTCTTCCTCCGTCACGCCCCAGGCGACCGGAGCTCCCAGCGATGCGGGCATCCTGGAGAAGCGGAAGCCCGGCCGCCCGAAGGGGAGCGGGAAGAAGACTGCCCTCGCGGCGGTCGCTGCTCCTTCTTCGTCCCGCCGCCGTGGGCGGCCGCCGGGCAGCAAAAACAAGAAGGCCCCCACCGTATTTAGGGTCGACGCCACTCCCGCGGGGCCCCGCGCGACGGCTCCTCCTCCGCTAGGCCCCTCGCGGCCCTGGCTGGAGAAGCCGGTGCTCCAGCCGCCGGAGTACATCTCAGCGCAGGGATGGTCCACCTGCATCATCCCTGTGCTTGCCGGCGCCCGGGATTGTCTCCGCCTCCCGACCCGGTTCACCATCTCGATGGAGGACCAAGAGATGGCTTACGCCAAGCTGCGGGAATGCAGCGGCGGCCAGCCCACATACCGCGTCGAGGTCTATTACGACGGCCAAGGGGTGTGCTACTTCTGCGACGGGTGGTCGAAGTTCTTCATCGACTACGGCGCGCACGAGGGCTGGTTCATCCTTCTCACCCGCCAAGATGAGAAGGATGACTTCACCATCTGCCTCTTCGACGGTACCCTCTCCGCTCGCGCCTTCCCCACCCAGCCGTGAAGGACGGGGGCTCCATCGGCCTCCGGCGTGGGCTTCTCCGGGACGAAGTCCATGCGGCGCTCGCGCCAGGCTGAGGAAGGCGAGGATCTCCCGGACAAGGGATTCTTGGCATCCTTAGGGTAGTAGTTTAGGGGACTTTTGTAATCATCAGACTTCTTAATGAACTCTTCTAATTTCCTGCAAATCTTTGCTTGCTCTGTGAATGCTCTTGCGTGAGACTGTCTTCTGCTTGACACCATTGCAATGCAATGATCCTTCCCTTAACGAAACCGTTGTTCACGCGAATCCGTAGGTAGGGACTACGATAGTCATTACCCTGCGTAGATGCTTCAGGCGGGCTCTTCCGGCTTCAACGTGGAGGGTACGGTGCTTCTGCTTGCCGGCTCCGGGGGGAACGGACCAGTCCCGGCTTAGCGGAGTTGGAGCGGAGACTGAGTCCTGTACCGGCTCGGGCGAGGTCGAAGCCGGCATGTTTCCCTTCCCAGGCCTTCGCACGTCCCAAGCCACGACTGGAGTAGACTTCCCAGTTTCCGGCTCTAGCCGTTGCTTTGCGAGTGCTAAGTTTCGATTTCGTTGCTCGCTTGCTGATTGTGTCACAGCGCCAACTGATCGGACAGCCGGCGAGGTACTGGAGCCGGCCTGCTTCTGAGGGCCGATTCCCTTTCCCCCTAGCCCCCGAGTTTTGGGGTAGCTGGACTAACAGCTAGCTCGAAACTAACCTTTCGCGAATGATGCCAACGCCAAGCGAGGTAGCCCTGGCTTCGATCCTCTTGGACGTGGCTTCTCGGCCCAGGCATCGGAAAACTGTGACTATCAACTATTCACTGGTTTTGCCTTCGCCCGGTTCCCTCAACTTTTTCCTTAATCTTCCCACCCTTCGGCCCTTCTACCCCCAACCGGCAGCCTGGTGCCGGTTGGTCTCCCTTGGGCCGGCAGCCGAATGCCGGCCTAGGGTGGGAGCGTGCCGCGGAGTGAGAAGTAGTACTTCGGTCTATTGGGCCCCCGACTTGTGCTAACCAACGCTTAGTTAACAGACACTGCCCTCAACACCTGGTCGAGCGATTCTTCTACCGTTTGCGGTTCTGCTCTGCGGCTTTCCTTCGTATGTGCCCTGCCAGCTCCTATCCGTCCGGCTGCGCGGAGCCAGAAGGTGGAGGTTGGGCTCAAGACCTTCGTCATACGTAGTACTCATCCGGCTGGCGAGAGGTCGATCTTTTTCGGGGCTGCCGGCTGTGGCTCGGTGCCTGGAGCTGGTTGCCGGTCAAGTAAATAACGCAGGAAGCAAAACATACACGAAGTGTTTTCCTCGGAGCCGGCCGTAACTAGCCGTTCCGTTTTCCTTTATTCATTGACACGTTTTTCGGGGTACAAGCTTTTGCCTTAGCAGAAGAAAGGTCTTAGGAGACTGACATTCCAGGGACGCTCGGTCTCCTTGTCAGAGTTATCTGCCTTGTTCTTTCTGGGCTCTTGTGCATCGATGAGGTAATATGCCCCATTGCCCAGCACCCGGCTGACAATGAACGGTCCCTCCCAGGGAGGAGACAGCTTGTGCATGCCTTTAGTGCTTTGGACCAGCCGGAGTACGAGATCTCCTTTGCGAAACGCGAGCGGGCGAATTTTCCGGCTGTGGTATCGTCGCAGCTGTTGCTGGTAGAGCGCTGATCTAGCCAGAGCCTGCTCTCGTGCCTCCTCAAGGAGGTCGACACCATCTTCACGAGCCTCTTTTGCTTGCGTCTCTGTGTACTGGACGATTCTGGGCGCATCGAACTCGATGTCCGTGGGCAGCACCGCTTCTGCTCCATAGACTAGGAAGAAAGGTGTGAAGCCGACAAAGCGATTCGGAGTGGTGCGCAGGCTCCAGAGCACTGAGGGTAGCTCCTCGACCCAACAGCCGGCTGAGCGTTCGAGAGGCTCGACTAGTCTTGGTTTGATGCCGGCCAGGATCAGCCCATTTGCCTTCTCCACTTGCCCATTTGACTGAGGGTGCGCCACTGACGCTAAGTCCAGTCGGATGCCTTTCTGACCACGGTAATTAGCAAAGACTCCCTTCGCAAAGTTCGTCCCATTGTCGGTGATGATGCTGTGGGGAACTCCATATCTTGTGATGATCTCGTTGAAGAACTTGATCGTGGACGAACCGTCAAGTTTTTTGATTGGCTTGGCCTCGATCCACTTGGTGAACTTGTCCACAGCAAACAGCAGATGCGTCAAGCCCCCCGGGTGCGGTCTGGAATGGCCCTACCATGTCCAGGCCCCAGACAGCGAACGGCCAGGTGAGCGGGATGGTCTTGAGGGCTGCCGCTGGAGTGTTTCTGTGCTTGGAGAAGCGTTGGCAGCCGTTGCACTGCTTCACCAGCTGCTCTGCATTCTGCTTGGCCGTTGGCCAGTAGAAGCCATGGCGGAAGGCTTTGGCCACCAAGGCTCTGGAAGATGCGTGATGTCCGCACTCCCCTTGGTGTATTTCTCTTAGCAGCTCCGTCCCTTCTTCCGGCTCGATGCACTTCTGGAAGATGCCTGACACGCTGCGCTTGTATAGCTCGCTGTTGATGATGGTGTACGCCCCAGCTCAACGTTGAATTCGCCTAGCTTCCGCTTCGTCTTGCGGCAAGTCCCCAGTGATGAGGTAGTTGGAGAATGGTTCCGCCCAGGAAGGTATCTCCCATATGTGGAAGACACTGGCGACCAGAGGGTCAGCAGCCCCCGGGTCCGTCGTTGAGCCGGCTTCGTCTGATTGTCCGGCTGGGGGAGCGGGCGCGGAGCCAGTAGTCCCCTCGCCCTTCATCGAGCCGGCCGCGCTGGGCTGGCCGGCTGCCTCCTTCAGCCCCGAGACGGCAGCCCCCGGGTCCGGTGGCGGTACCTGAGCCGGGGCGGGGTCTCCAGGCACATAGATGGATATGGACTCCGGCGAAGGTTTGATAGACGGCTTGTGGATGATCTCCAGGGACACCCCGGCTGGGACATCCTGCTTGGTGGAGCCAATCTTGGACAGCCGGTCTGCTTCCTCGTTGTTTGCTCTGGGGACATGGTGGAACTCGCAGCCCTCGAAGAATCTGCTGAGCTGCTGCACGTAGAAGCGATAGGAGGCCATGTTAGCGTCCTTGGCGTCCCAGTCCCCTGAGACCTGGTGTGTCACCAGGTCGGAGTCTCCGAAACAGAGGATCCTCCTGATGCCGATCTGCTTGGCCATCTTGAGCCCATGTACCAGGGCTTCATACTCGGCGACGTTGTTCGACGCACGGAAGTGCATCTGCAGCACGTACTGCAGCGTGTCTCCCTTGGGAGAGGTGAGGACGACGCCGGCTCCCAAGCCCCCGAGCAGCTTGGAGCCATCGAAGTGCATGCGCCAGTGGGTGGAGTCCGGAGCCGGCGGCCGGTACTAGTGCTCTCCCCAGTCAGCGAAGAAATCCGCTATGATCTGTGACTTGATCGTCATCCTGGGCTTGTACTGAATGGTATGAGCCGCGAGCTCGATCGCCCATTTAGCCACTCTTCCTGACGCGTCCTTGCACCCGATGATCTCCGAGAGCGGAGTGGTGCTCACCACCGTGATTGGGTGCTCCTCGAAGTAGTGCTTCAGCTTCTTGGCCGCCATGTACACGTCGTACGCGACCTTCTGGTAGTGCGGGTAGTTCTGCTTGGAGAGAGTGAGCACCTCACTCAAGTAGTACACCGGGCGCTGAACCGGCAGCTCTTTGCCTTCCTCGGTTCGCTCTACCACGATCACCACGCTGATGACGCGTGGGGTTGCCGCGATGTAGAGCAGCATTGGCTCTCGCGGAGCCGGCGCTGCCAAGATTGGCGCGGTAGACAAGGCTCGCTTGAGGTCGTTGAAGGCGTCATCAGCGCGCTGGGACCAAACGAAGTGGTCCGTCTTCTTCATCAGCTGGTACAACGGCATGGCCTTCTCCCCGAGCCGGCTGACGAACCGGCTAAGTGAGGCCAGACAGCTAGCAAACTTCTGCACATCTCTGAGCTGGGTAGGCTTCTCTAGGGCCTCGATGGCTTTTATCTTCGAGGGGTTAGCCTCGATCCCTCGCTGGGAAACGATGTAACCTAGGAACTGCCTAGCCGGCACGCCAAAGGTGCACTTCTCGGGGTTGAGCTTCATGCGATAGCGCCGCAGGTTGGTGAAGGTCTCCTTGAGATCGTCCAGGAGCGTGCCGCTCTGCTTGGTCTTCACCACCACGTCGTCCACATAAGCGTGCACATTCCTCCCAATCTGCTCCTGCAGACATCGCTGCATGGTTCGCTGGTAAGTGGCTCCAGCGTTCTTCAGGCCGAACGGCATGGTAACGTAGTAGTAGGCTCCATACGGGGTGATGAAGGAGATCTTGATCTGATCCGGCTGGAAGAGCGGGATCTGGTGGTAGCCTGAATAGGCGTCCAGGAAAGACAACAGGTCACAGCCGGCTGTGGAGTCGATCACCTGGTCAATTCGTGGCAGCGCGAAAGGATCCTTGGGACAGGCCTTGTTGAGGCTGGTGTAGTCGATACACATTCGCCAAGTGTTATTTTTCTTCAGAACCAAGACTGGGTTCGCGAGCCAGTCAGGGTAAAACACCTTCATGATAAAGCCGGCTGCAAGGAGCCGGGCAATCTCCTCGCCAATAGCTTTCCTCTTTTCTTCCGCAAACCGCCGCAGCGGCTGCTTGACCGGCTTGGCGTCCGGCCGGACGTTAAGTGCATGCTCAGCCAGCTCCCTCGGCACACCAGGCATGTCCTTTGGAGACCATACAAAGATGTCCCGATTCTCACGGAGGAAGCTGGTGAGCTCGCTTTCCTATTTGGCAGACAAGCCGGTGCCGATGATGACGTACTTGGAGGGGTCGCTCTCGTCCAGCAAGATCTTCTTGGTGTCGTTGGCCGGCTTGAATTGCTCCACAGGCGACTGGCGAACCGGTACGTCTTGCTGGGTCAGCTCCACGCGATGCAGAAGCTGCCTTTTCTCCTCGGCGACGACCAGCGCCTCTGCCAGCTGCGAGCTCTCCTTTGCGCAGGCCAGGGACTTCTTGAAGTTTCCCGAGACTGTGATCACACCTCTGGGCCCTGGGAGCTTCATCTTCAGATAGGCGTAGTGTGGAACCGCCATGAACTTGGCCAGGGCTGGACGGCCTAGCAGCGCGTGGTAGGGACTGCTGATGTCCACCACCTCGAACCAGATGGGCTCGCGGTGGCTATTCCCCTTCTTTCCGAAGAGAACCTCCAGCTGCACCTTGCCCAAAGGGGTGCAAGAATGCCCATGGAAGGTGAGCCGGCTAGGTTTCAGCTGAGCAAACGGGATGCCCAACTTCTCCAGAGAGCTTCGGTAAGGAAGGTTGATACTACTACCGCCATCGATGAGCACGCGGGAGAAACGGCACATGTGCGTATCGGAACACACGACAGGATCCACGACAAGAGCATACTCTCCAGGGCTGGGCATCAACCTCGGGTGGTCCTCGCGCCCCTAGGTAATGGCCGCCTCGGACCAGTGCATGAACTGGGGTTCTGCAGGCATCACGGCGTTCACCTCTGCCTCATGCCAAAGGTCGCTCCTTTTGTCCTTGCCGGGAGTAGTGAAGATGTGATACTGCTCCACGTCCGTAGGGAAGTCATCATCTTGATCCGGCTCGCCTCCAGCCAAGCCGCGCTGTTGGTCCTCCTGACCTCCAGCCGGCTGCGGTTGCGACGTACCAGGGATCAGCCGAGCGCGCTGCTCGAGCTCTCTCATGAAACGGCACTGACGCGTGGAGTGGATCGCTTCCCTACCCGGGGAGGTGTGAAATTTACACGGCTGATCAAGCGTAGCATCGAGGGTGTACTTGCCCTCTTTGCGCCCATGACCGCTGCCTGCAGCCCCCGGGCCTCCTTGGTCAAAAGCCGCTCGCTTTGAGCTAGCAGATCCTCTGGGGAGCGTCTTGGTGTGGTCAAGCCACAGGTGGATGTACAGCGCCGATGGGCGAGCCGGGGACTCCGACCCTGGCGCTGACTCCTCGATCGAACGTGGCCTGCTTGCTCCGCCGCCTTGCTGGGCGTGGCGGCCTTGGGCGTTGCCGCTCGGAACACGGCCGCCCTGCCCACGCCCTTCGCGGCCTCGGCTTGCCGATGGCGACCGCTGGATCTGGCCGGGGACGACGGTGGCGAAGCCGCGGCACGAGTCACGGGCGAGCTCAGTCGGTGCGTCTCCATGCACGTCGTAGAACTCGCTGAGCGTGGTACTTGCACGGCGCCGGTTTGCCTCGTCCTCAGCCACCTTGCCAAGGAGAACGAGGCGCGTCCGCTCCAGGGTCTTGGCGACCTGGGCGGGATCGATGACGCGGTCGAGGGGAACGCGCAGGTCCACCACGGAGACGTCCGGGGCGTCCTGCTCTGGGAGTGGAGCGTCTTGCTCCTGAGGAGGTGGGCGCTCGGGGCGCGGTAAGTCGCCGCCCTCATCCTCTCCCAGGGTCATCACCTCGACCATGGCGCCAAGATTGCTGCTTTCACCGCAGCTCGAGCCTCCGTCGCAGAGGGAGTCGGAGACGTCGGTGACCTCCTCCGAGAAGGGCTTGGCGACGTAGAAGCAGTGGCTGCCGACGTCGAGGAAGGAGCCGCTGTTGCCAAAGCCGTTCTTGAAGTAGGTCAAGTTGTCGCTGACGCAATCGAAGGTGCCGAACCTCCAGACGAGGCCGGAGGCGACCTTCTCACCGGAGGGTCCCGGCCGGAACTTGACTCCGCTCGCCACCGCGCTTTGCCCCACGGTGGGCGCCAACTATCGTGGGAATTTAGAGACAGTAGCCATGGGGAGGCTTATCGGAGGGGCTCGACGTTGGTGACGATGGGTCCGGCTCGGGATTGTGCCAACAGAGACACCTCGGTTTACCCAGGTTCAGGGCCCTCCCGGTTGGAGGTAAACCCCTACTTCCTGCCTGCTTCGTATTGATTAGGTAGTAACGATTACAGTGCTCCTCGAGCTGTTCGGCTAGAGGAGGAAGAAGAAGATCGGGTCTCCCCTACGCTAAGGGTCCAGGCCCCCTTATATAGGCGGGGGCCTGGTTACAGGTTTAGGTAGCGATTCGGCCGACTACCGGCTCCTCGGCGGCGGCGTCCTTGGCGTGACCCTCTGACCCTGCTCTGGCAAAGACACTTTATAAAGTGTCTTTCCCCTGGACCGGCATCTGGAGGGCATATCCCCTCTCCTCTGCCTCGGATCCCGTCGTGAGGAAGGGTCTTCGATCTCTCATTGGTTGGACGTGGTCGTGGCGCTCGTCACTCCTGTCCTGCGCCCCTGCCGATCTTGTCGGGGCCGTTCCGCTTTTGGCTAGACAGCCGTTGGGGAGCTTTGTCTCCATCGCCCGGCTCCAGTTCTCCTCGGTGGAGTCGCCAGCCGGCTGCTGGCGCAGCCGGCCCTTCGGGCGGAGCCGGTCTTCTCATGCTGAAGTCGCGGGGACTCCTGGGATGCCAGCCGGCATATTGCCCGGCCCGTGGTGCGCCCCCTAAGTCATCCCCACGACATCATGCAAATAGAATTGAGAAGTTAAGCGTGCTCAGCCCGGAGTAGTTTAAGGATGGGTGACCTAGCGGGAAGTCAAGAAATTCGGTGTGATTTGAAAATTTTCGTCATGTGATAAAATCCTCAAAAAATTGAAATACAATAGTTTTTTACATTATTCCAATTTTTATGATTTTCAAAAAAATGGTTTTTTCGATTTTTATTTTTTTTGAATTTTTTTAATTTTCAAATCTTAGTGGCGCATATTTTTTGTGGCAGATTGTCCTGCCAGTGGGGCTCTTCACAAATAGTTGCATTCTGAACGAGCACAGAACAAATTTCAGGCAAAAATTCTTTTATTAGGACAATATGCAAAATTCAGCAATTCCACCAGACAATATAAGCACTGAAGCCGTAATAAAAACCGACTGCGTAAATACTACCTCTTTCCCCTATTTTAAGATGTTTTAGCGAGATTAATTAGCTTGCCAAAAGGTCTACGTACTAAAGCTAGTATGGATGCAAAGTGAAGTCCCAAGCATTCATTGAACGGTTCGTTCAGTTCTGTGCATTGAAGAGATAAATTGAGTTTTCGATTAGTTAACCAAGCAGTCCGACACCTTGTAGACAGGCGAATGTGAAATCAGCTAAAAAGACCAACGTTAGCACTTCAGAGTTGCTACATCGTATCGATCTAAGCGGAAAACAGAATATGCAGCCCTTAAATATCCACCACCGAATAAAAATTCACAGCAAATGCTTTTCCAACTTTTAGGCCTTGTTTGGTACTAGAGTTTTAGTGGGGATTAGTGGGGATAATCCCCTAGAGTATTGGGTGAAACCCCCACCTTCACCCAATCCCCACAAAACCCCACCCACAATCCACTAGGTAGAGGTAGAGTATTGGGGATTGAGAAAAATACACTAAAATTTAGGAAAGAGTGAGGATTAGCGGGAATTATACTCGCTCAATACTCTAGTACCAAATATACTTTTAGAAGTGAGTGGAGATTTGGGGTTTGGTGGGGATTATCCCCACCAATCCCCACCAAAACTCTAATACCAAACAAGCCCTTATCTGGGTTATAGAACAAATACACAGAAAACGCCAACAGATTCGTGGCAAGGACACGATACTACTCCATATTCAAAGGTTGAACAATCTGTGTGGGCAATTAAGGGACGTTTTCTTGATTAGATACGTTTTCAAACTGTGTGGAGTAGCTCAACATTGGAGCAATATACACCGTTAGATGAAATTAGGTGATGGTGGAGATTTAATGTATCCCAACAAATTCTCGCTTTATAAGTGCTTTATAAGTAGGCAGAGATAGAGATTTTAAGTGAGGCGGACTGCCCCGCGCGATGAAAGAAAGATAAAACCAATCCCAAGAGTAATTACTAGCACAATCATCGTTTCCTGCCATAATTCCTCTCCTTCCCCGCTTGCAGTCCTTCCTCGGCTGCCTGTCAACGCCTCTGCCACCAGCGCAGCAGCGCCACACCGATGGAGGTGTCTCCCTGGAGCCCGGAGGAGAAGGCGGAGCAAGAGACGAAGGAGCAGGGGCAGGAGGTGGAGGAGTATGAGAGCGACCTCGACGACTCGCCCCTCCTGGCCGGAGGAGTGCAGAGGGAGGACCTTGCCGCAATGGAGGCTGAAGGCTGGATCCCACGCGGACTCCGACGGCAGGGCGCCTCCGAGGTGTACAGGGAGGAGGTGTACAAGGATTTTGAGCAAGGGAACATCGGAGTGGCTGTCGAGGCGGTTGCCGAAGTGCCATGGATGCGGACGGGGTCAGCTGAGTCACGGAACGCCACGACTCTGCATATCTTTGACCACCGGATAGGAGTATGTGCACTGGCCGGACGTCGAGAGTACCTCCACTGAGCATATATGTGCAGAAGGATCGTGCCTGCAGGTAGCCATATGCAATACAAAGGTGTCCAGGATCAATACAAAGGTACTGTCGACGATCAGCCTTGCCATATGCAATACGGAGTCATCACAAGATTGGTAAAATTCACAATTAGCAAGATTCAGTTGTGTTACCCCAATTTGGAGCATAAGAGATATTCACGCAATACATCCACCTATGTGCGTGTAGCAGGTAGGAGCTCTCATGCTCAACCCAAGGTTAAGTGTAGATCATTATGCTAAGTTGCTTCTTTTTATAGAGGATACATACCTTTTTGGCCTAGCAAACAATGTAATTACACACATACTGATCTTCTACCATATACAGATAGTTGTGTTACATTTTCCGGTATTGGGATTTGTGATAAATGTGGCTATCTATAGTTTGATCTTCTTAGCTGAGCTTGCACGAAAGATTATTGTTTGGACTAGAAAAAATAAATTTTAATAGATTGTTAGATGTACGTATATGCCAAAAAATATCCTCTGTATATGTTGAGCAATGGAATGATAGTTATTTTGTTTAGGTGGAAAGGGTGGCAAACATGTTAAATTACTTCCTCTTGCAACTTGCTGTCTAGGTGAAGTGCGGATGGGAGCATCTCAACGTTATGGATTTTTCTCTGGACTGATGCATACCATGCTTGCTGCATTTTTCAATTCCTTGATATGGGCACTTTCCCATCAATTCTATGTTGTTTTGGTACGAACATTTTATTTATTGGCTGCTTACTTCTGATGCTCCAGGAGTAATTTCCACATAATGAGTTTCATCTAAATTGCCAATGTATAATGTTGGTTGAAACTTGAAAGTCATGTGGAAGTGTATTATTTTAAGAAAATTATTTAAAATAGTTTGTGTTATGTTTGAATAGAGAGCAGAATTGATTAGTTGAGATCGCGCATGCGCGTGCATGGCTACTAGTACATATAAACAACAAAGTATCTCTTCTCCCGCCGCCGCCGCCAGAGGCGTCGCCGGACAAAGCTCTGGGGCATGGCGGTGGCGGCGGCCTTCCCTCGGCTCGGCTTCAGGGCTACGGCAGCGGCGTCCGCCCCGGTCCTTCCTGCCGGCGATGCGACGGACGACGGCGGCCAAAGATCGGCGGAAGGCGGTGGTGGAGCAGGCGATTTCAATCTTGGCCCTTTTGGGCTAGGTCGGTGATGGCTGGCGTGTAGTTGATGATGATGATTATAACCAGTCAGTTGGGAACCCCAAGCGGAAGGTGTGATGAGCACAGCAGCAAGCTTTTCCCTCAGTTAGAAACCAAGGTTTATCGATCGAAGAAGAAAAAGCCAATACGACTGAAGGTGATGCTTGCAAGCTTCGCGACAGCTCCGGACAATTTATATGGCGCCTCGTCCAAGCTTTGCTTTGCGAGCAGCAACATGGAACCTGCACACAACACAACCAAGTACTTTGTTCCCAACTTACGATGAGGTTGTCAATCTCACCAGTTTGCTTGAAACAAAGGGTATGAGCGTATCTAGTGGAAAATAGTAGAAGTATGCGAGTAAAGTAAACAGTGCGAGTAAAGTAACAGGTGATAGCAATATAATGGAACTAGGACCGGGGTCCACAGTTCACTAGTGGTGTCTCTCCATAAGATAAATAACACATGCTGGGTAAACAAATTACAGTTGGGCAATTGATAGAATAAAGATAACGTGATATGTCAAGAAGATCACTATGCGATTTACTCTGGGCATTACAACAAAATACATAGACCGCCATCCAACTACATCTATGACTAATAATCCACTCACGGGGATATTATCCGAACACCCCATGAGTATTAAGTTGCGAACAACAGATAATTGCATTAAGCAAAGTGTGTAATGTAAACAAAGCATATGCCCTCGAGCATATGAATGTTGTTTTCTCCCTAGTGGCAACAGCACATCTACAACCTTAGAGGTTTCTGTCACTCCCCCAGATTAAATAGAGGCATGAACCCAACTATCGAGCATAAATACCCCCTCTTGGAGTTACTAGCAACTACTCGGCCAAGATAGCTACTAACAACGGAGAGCATGCAAGATCATAAACAACATAGAGATAACATAAGATATATTTCAGTATAGCAACTCAATCATAACACCAATATTCATCTGATCCCAACAAACACAACATGTAGAATTACATAACGGTGATCTCAATCATGTAGGGCAGCTCATGAGATCTAAACATGAAGTACGTGGTGGAGAAGACAACCATCTAGCTACTGCTATGGACTCATAGTCCAAGGTAGACTACTCACTCATCGCTCCGGAGGCAAGCATGGCGATGAAGAAGACCTCCGGTGGTGATTCCCCTCTCCGGCAGGGTGCCGGGAAGAGCTTCTGGACCCTCCCGATCTTCGGGTCGACGGCGGCGGCGGATCGCGATGTGTTCTGGAAAATTGATCGGGTACTTAGGTTTTTCCCGTCGGGGGGTATTTATAGGCGAAGGGGCATCGTCAGAAGTGGACCGAGGTGGTCTCACACATAGGGGGCGCGGCCAGGGGCTGGGCCGCGCCGCCCTGGTGTGTGGCCACCTCGTGGCCCCACTCCGTCTCCTCTTCGGTTCTCTGGAAGCTTCGGTGGATTTCTGGATGTTTGGCTTTTGTTTCGTCCAATTCTGAGAATATTTCCTGTGTAACTTTTCTAAAACACAAAAACAGCAGAAAACAGGGAACTGGCACTGTGGCGACTTGTTAATAGGTTAGTTCCGGAAAATGCATAAAAGTGCCACGAAGTGTAACGAAACATTAAGCAAATGGTGTAAAAACAAGCATGGAGCATAAAAAATTATAGATACATTGGAGACATATCAAGCATCCCCAAGCTTAACTCCTGCTCGTTCTCGAGTAGGTAAGTGATAACAAAAGAAATAATTTTTGAGGTGATATGCACCTACACAATCTTGATCATATATGTAAGCATTTGTGAGCTGGGATCAAAAGAACTTAAAACATGGGCATGAAAGATATAATCTTGACAATAAAAACTTAGCAACCATGTTATAACATGAAAATGAACACAAACAAAAGATCATGAAAATGAAACGATAAAAGTCAAACGTGGGTTCAAATCATAAGGAAAAACATACAAATGGTTTTCAGCTTGTCCTTCATGGAGAGCAAAATATAAATGCATAGGACACCTTCAAGTTTAAGAGGGCGACTAGATACAAATAATTTAAGAACAAGTGAAACCAACAATATGAATCAATCAATGAAAACTTTGGGACAACGCACATTATACTAAGAATGACAACTATGCTCTCTTAATGGTGCATAAAGATAGAAGGTGGTGACTCAACATAAAAGTAAAAGAAAGGCCCTTCGCGGAGGGAAGCAGTGATTGCAAGTTTTATAGACTTTCAAAAATTATGGTACTTACCGGCTTTGAGCTCTCATTGCCCCCATCATAAGCATCTTGAATGGTTAAAGTTAATGCGAGAATAATTATGATGCATATGCTTGACAAATCATAAGTTGAAAACCTCGTATCCCATGAATACGAGTACCCAAACCTCATGCTACTTTACTTAGAGTCCCAAGCAAGGCTCTTGTCATTGTAAGTATATATGTATCATCGAGAACCGCCAACGGGGTACCTCCGTGCCCGATGACATGGAACAAGCCCACATCAAAATGACAGGACAAGCAGATAATGAACACCTCGACATCTCTTTTATTTACCATTTGTTTAGCTTTTTATTTTGAGATGCGTCATCGAATGTCCACTATGGGTATGCTGCAAATTTCCACCATGAATTATGCATGGCTTAGATTGGCGGCCCAGGCATTTCCCTAACACATATACAAACTCCATGATCCCCGCAAGATTCCCAATTCATTTCACAGCGCGGGCATCCATAAACAAAAGATCACGATATCAACTCAAATAAGAAGTGCAATGTTGAAAGCTTGCCCCATGACAGCATGGTTGGGCTAGTATCCAACTTACAACTTGCAAGCATAACAACTCAACATAAGAGACCACAATGTCAAATTTTTAAGAATGAGAAAAAGTAAAGTGTGCCTTCCGGTTCGTGAGAGCTTTACTGACCAATTTTCGCATAACACTGGTAAGAGTTTAATTTGAAGAGTAGATAAAAGCAAGTCAAATTTACTTGGAATAGCAAATTGCTAATAGGTATATATGGTGGACACTTTGGAAAACTTGGTTTTTAGGAGTTGGATGCACGAGTAGAGCTCATACTCAGTACAAGGCGAGGGCTAGCAAAAGACTGGGAGCGACCAACTAAGAGAGCAATAATGGCCATAATCATGCAAAGCGACAAAGCAACATTAAAAGAAGCATAAGATGACATCAAAAGTCAAAAACTAAATGATCATAGAGGCTATTGACGACTTTGTATAAGTCTAACATGTGTGAGCATGCGCCAAGTCAACGCAAATAAAGCATCAAGGAGAAAACCAAAATAATGCTTCCAAATAATTTTCAAAGGCTCATTAAGCAATCTCAGTTATTTGAGACAAGTCATGCTACAGCAAAACCACTAAGCATACAATCAAAAAGACATCAAGCATGACATGAAAAAGCCTAAGCCGCAGTCTACACAAGCTCCTTCTTGTACCACTTTTTTGCATAAAGCTTTTTCTCTTTTCCAACACCATTCGAACTTTTTAATCCAACTCTTTTGATGAAAACCAACATGGTCCAGAGGCAAAAATACACCTTGATAAATAAATATAAGAAGATCTGAATGCAAATCAAGGCGAAAACGAAAACCAAAAGCAGTAGCAGAAAAAGAAGAACACTCGGTTTTTGATAAGAGTGAAAACTAGAGTGTTCTTAGCAAGTGAAAAGCAAGGCAACTTCTCCAAAAGAAATTTGTTGGGGTCCAACCATTTATTGCAGCAAACAAAACAAAACTAATAATGAAAACTAAAACAACTGACGCTCTAAGAAAAACACATAGTGCATGAAGCAATAAAAATATAGTGTTTTGAAAGGTGGCCTGATTTTTGCCGATGAAGAAGGGGTGCCTCGGGGGCATCCCCAAGCTTTGACGCTTGTACTTCTTGGATATTTCTTGGGGTGATGCATGGGCATCCCCAAGCTTGAGCTTTTTTCCATTCTTCAACTCATCTCATCATTCTCCAATCCCTACACTTGAAAACTTCCTTCATACAAAACTAAACACAAATCTATTAGCAACATTGGTGTAAGCATAACATATAATCAACCTCTTTTTGCTTCAGATTTCAACCCAAAACCACCACATATAAAGTATATGCTACTGTAGCAACTTCCCTAAAAGTTCCGTGATCAAAAGAACTTGAAAAGAAAGCGATAAAGCGGCAAAAACGAATAGTGGCAGAAATCTGTCAAAACAGAACAGCTGACAAAGGCCGAATTTTTGAGGGGTTTTCTGTTGCTCAAATTAAAAAGTGTTCAACTAATGAAAGTTTGGATATAACCTGGGGAATATGCACAAGAAATCGCAGGTCCAAAAGATATACAGAGAATTTTCACGAATTTTTACGGTGCAGCACCGAAAACAGTTTCAGGACAGCAACATCCCCAAATCTTTACCTCACTCAAATTAGAGGCTTCTCTTGGCACAACAATAAAATAAAAATGATAAGGAGAGGTCATTACAGTAGTAATGACTTCCAAGACTCAAGTAAAATAAAAGGTACTGAAAATAAAACATTGGGTTATCTCCCAAGAGTGCTTTTCTTTAACGCCTTTGAGCTAGGCGCAGAAAATTGCGAATCAAGTAACATCAAGAGATGAAGCATCAAGCTCATAATTTGCTCTAAGAATAGAGTCAAAAATTAATTTCTTTATTTTCCTAGGGAAGTGTTCCATACCTTTCTTTAGTGGGAATTGATATTTGATGGTGCCTTCTCTCATATCAATAATGGCACCTACAGTTCAAAGAAAGGGTCTTCCCAAAATAATAGGACATGAAGCATGGCATTCAACATCCATAACAAGAAAATCAACGGGAACAAGGTTATTGTTAACCATAATAAGAACATCATTAATCCTTCCCAAAGGTTTCTTCTTAGTAACATCAGCAATAGGAACATCATAATAACATTTTTCAAGCGGTGGTAAGTCAAGCATGTCATAAATTTTTCTAGGCATGATAGAAATACTAGCACCAAGATCACATAAGGCATGGCAATCAAAACCATTAACATGCATATCAATGATGGGTTCCCAAACATCTTCCAACTTCTTGGGAACAGAAGCTTTTTGTTGCAATTTTTCATCCCTAATTTTCATGAGAGCATTGGAATATGCTTAGTAAAAGCTATATTTAAAGAACTAGCATTGGGAGTCAAAGCAAGCTTTTGCAAGAACAAAATTACTTCAGATATATTGCAGCCATCAACATAAAAATCATTAAAGGAAATAGAGTTATCATCTCCTACACTCCAAAAAAATTCAGCACTCTTTTGAGAAAAAGTTTTGGTAGTTTTAGGCTTTTTAACACAAGGAGTGGGAGTTTTCTCTACACCAATCAAAGTAAGAGGATTGCTAGCATTAGGAACAACATCATTAGAGGTAGTAATAGTACAAACTTTCATATTCCTAGCAATCTCATCCTCTCTTTCCCATCTAGCATGCAATTCTGCTAACAATCTAACATTTTCATCAATTCCAACTTGGATAGCATTAGCTGTAGCAAAAATATTGTTCTCTTTCACATCATTAGGCAACACTTTTAATTTCAGAAGTTCAACATCATGAGCAAGGCTATCAACTTTAGAAGCAAGAATATCAATTTTGCCTAACTTTTCCTCAACAAACTTGTTAAAAGCACATTGTTTTACCATGAAGTCTTTGAGCATGACTTCAAGTTCAGAGGGTGCGGCCCTAGTGTTGTTGGAGGAATTACCATAAGGATTACCATAACCATTACCGTTGGTAGAAGGATACGGCCTATAATTGTTACTAGCAAAATTGTTCCGATAAGCATTGTTGTTAAAATTATTGTTTCTAATGAAGTTCACATCAACATGCTCTTCTTGAGCAACCAAAGAGGCTAAAGGAACATTATTAGGATCAACATGAGTCCTATCATTGGCAAGCATAGCCACAATGGTATCAATCTTATCACTCAAGGAAGAGGTTTCCTCAACATAATTTACCTTATTACCTTGTGGAACTCTCTCGGTGTGCTATTCGGAATAATTTACCATCATGTTGTCAAGTAGCTTTGTTGCGGTGCCCAAGGTAAGGGACATAAAAGTGCCTCCAGCAGCTGAATCCAATAGGTTCCTCGAAGAAAAATTCAGTCCTGCATAAAAAGTTTGGACAATCATCCAAGTAGTCAGTCCATGAGTGGGGCAATTCTTTATCATAGATTTCATTCTTTCCTAGGCTTGAGCAACATGTTCATTATCAAATTGACTAAACTTCATAATATTGCTACGCAAAGATATAATTTTAGCAGGAGGATAATATCTACCAATGAAAGCATCCTTACACTTAGCCCATGAATCAATACTATTCTTAGTCAAAGATAGCAACCAATCTTTAGCTTTTCCTCTCAAAGAAAAAGGAAACAACTTGAGCTTAATAATGTCACTTTCTACATCCTTATATTTCTGCATCTCATATAGGTCAACAAAATTATTGAGATGAGCTGCAGCATCTTCAGTACTGGCACCAGAAAATTGTTCTTTCATAACAAGGTTCAATAAAGTAGGCTTAATCTCATAAAAGCTTGCGGCAGGAGCAGGTGGCGCAATAGGAGTGCAGATAAAATCACTATTGTTCGTGCTAGTAAAGTCACACAACTTGGTGTTTTCAGGATTAGCCATTTTAGCAAACTAAAAGCAGACAAGTAAAAAAAACTATCAAGGATTCTAATATTTTTGGGTTTTTGATATAAAACAATGCAAGTAAAAATAAAGTAAAGCAAAACTATAAAACAAAGTAAAGGATGTGCGTGCGAAAAAAAAACTCCCCTTGCAGAAGTCTTCTTTTTCTTCCCCAGCAACGGCGCCAGAAAAGGGCTTGATGGCTGGCGTGTAGTTGATGATGATGATTATAACTAGTCAGTTGGGAACCCCAAGCGGAAGGTGTGATGAGCACAGCAGCAAGCTTTTCCCTTAGTTAGAAACCAAGGTTTATCGATCGAAGAAGAAAAAGCCAATACGACTGAAGGTGATGCTTGCAAGCTTCGCGACAGCTCCGGACAATTTATATGGCGCCTCGTCCAAGCTTTGCTTTGTGAGCAGCAACGTGGAACCTGCACACAACACAACCAAGTACTTTGTTTCCAACTTACGATGAGGTTGTCAATCTCACCGGTTTGCTTGAAACAAAGGGTATGAGCGTATCTAGTGGAAAACAGTAGAAATATGCGAGTAAAGTAAACAGTGTGAGTAAAGTAAACAGGTGATAGCAATATGATGGAAATAGGACCGGGGTCCACAGTTCACTAGTGTTGTCTCTCCATAAGATAAATAACACATGTTGGGTAAACAAATTACAGTTGGGCAATTGATAGAATAAAGATAACGTGATATGTCAAGAAGATCACTATGCGATTTACTCTGGGCATTACAAAAAAATACATAGACCGCCATCCAACTGCATCTATGACTAATAATCCACTCACGGGGATATCATCCGAACACCCCATGAGTATTAAGTTGCGAACAACAGATAATTGCATTAAGCAAAGTGTGTAATGTAAACAAAGCATATGCCCTCGAGCATATGAATGTTGTTTTCTCCCTAGTGGCAACAGCACATCTACAACCTTAGAGGTTTCTGTCACTCCCCCAGATTAAATAGAGGCATGAACCCAACTATCGAGCATAAATACCCCCTCTTGGAGTTACTAGCAACTACTCGGCCAAGATAGCTACTAACAACGGAGATCATGCAAGATTATAAACAACATAGAGATAACATAAGATATATTTCAGTATAGCAACTCAATCATAACACCAATATTCATCGGATCCCAACAAACACAATATGTAGAATTACATAACAGTGATCTCAATCATGTAGGGCAGCTCATGAGATCTAAACATGGAGCACATGGTGGAGAAGACAACCATCTAGCTACTGCTATGGACCCATAGTCCAAGGTAGACTACTCACTCATCGCTCCAGAGGCAAGCATAGCAATGAAGAAGACCTCCGGTGGCGATTCCCCTCTCCGGCAGGGTGCCGGGAAGAGCTTCTGGACCCTCCCGATCTTCGGGTCGACGGTGGCGGTGGATCGCGATGTGTTCTGGAAAATTGATCGGGTACTTAGGTTTTTCCCTTCGGGGGGTCTTTATAGGTGAAGGGGCATCATCAGAAGTGGACCGAGGTGGTCTCACACATAGGGGGCGCGGCCAGGGGCTGGGCCGCGCAGCCCTGGTGTGTGGCCACCTCGTGGCCCCACTCTGTCTCCTCTTCGGTTCTCTGGAAGCTTCGATGGATTTCTGGATGTTTGGCTTTTATTTCATCCAATTCCGAGAATATTTCCTGTGTAACTTTTCTGAAACACAAAAACAGCAGAAAATAGGGAACTGGCACTGTGGCGACTTGTTAATAGGTTAGTTCCGGAAAATGCATAAAAGTGCCACGAAGTGTAACGAAACACTAAGCAAATGGTGTAAAAACAAGCATAAAGCATCAAAAATTATAGATACATTGGAGACGTATTAGTCGGGCGCCCTTCTTCGATCCTGCATCTGCTAGATCCCTGGGATCGTTTGGCAGCACGAGGGAGCCAGTCATGGCTTGGCGGCAGTGGCCACCTTCTTTGCCGGAGGGGGTCGGACAGTCATGGCTGGTTTGGTGGATCTCGATTCGTCATCCAGTCCCAGCTGCGAGTCGGGGAGACATAGTTGCCGGTGAAAACTGAGCCGCTGGCGGACGATGGCGGCGGTCTACGTCGTTACCTTTATGAGGGCATCGTTTGTGCAACGAATCTCGAACCACTCGTGCCATTCAGGGGAAAACCCTGAGATCTGGTCTTTCGGATCGGACGATGACGACATTGTGGTGTCATTTCTCTCTTGCATCGTTTGTGGAGTGGCGCTGGATGCAGATGGAGGAGAGGTCAAGTCACGCATGTCGGACTGGTGCTACGCTCAGTCATGCCTGTTCTGCAGGTGCTATGCACGACTGATCTTCCATGGTGGTGTCGACAATAGTTCTAACAAGGGTATTGCGGAGCTCTATCTAGAAGGTGGACCAGTTATTTGATGGTGGTGACGACTTTTAAAGCGAGGGCACAAGGTGCTCGCCATGGGTCTGCTACACCGGATGTGTGCTCATGTGTTCATCATAGGGCGACTCAGTGGATGCCCCCGGTGATTAGCTGGTGGGGCGTTGCTTCTGTTTATTAGTGTAGAGGCCTTGATGGCAGTTTGCTTCACCCATTGTCAGGTTTCTAGGTGTTGTGTGGTGGCTTCGGATTCTGTGATGTATACTCTTGACAGACTTGTTGTTTATTTTTAATAAAGAAGGCCGTATGTATCTTTTCGATTAAGAGGTTGGGGCTGCCCTTTTCGGAAAAAAAAATAAAGTATCTAATTTGTCAGATTCCGGGGCATGGACACGATACTATACTACATCGTTCTGTCGGTGAACAGTTTACCCGCAAGAAAACAGAATGAACTATCGATCAAATATTCTCTATCTAACCAATCCTAAGATCTAACAGATCATATGAGACTAGCCACAAATTCTATGGGGCAACCCAAGGCTCTAGAGACCAGCGACGCCATGGATATGACTGAGACTACTAGGCAGTAGAGAACTAGAGATACACAAAAGAACAACTTCGTAGGCACCTTGAAGTCCAGGAAGCCGCTAGGAGCTAGGGTTGGCTGTGGGAATAGATGGGAAATTATATCGCGCGACGGACTGCTGACCGTTCGAGTTTTTTAACGCGCGGTTTGGATGACAACTTTTGATCGGCTGTAACTGCAAGGTGCGATCGTGGGCCACGGGTTTTTTTTTTTGGGGGGAGACGGGGGTTGTGTTTTGATAGCGATATCAGAATTGTCCATCTCTATCCGTCTCGTTTCCGACTTTTGAGAACCCTCCTCCTTATTCACGTTTTTCCCTGTCCTCGAATTTCTAGATCCGAAAGTGATATATAAAGCCCGTCTTCCACAAGGGTCAATTGCTGCCAGGTTTAAAATGAGTGTGCAGTTTTATCATTGCTGCCTAAGAGCACCTTCAACAGAGGCGCTAAAATAGCACGCGCTAGGTGTTTACGGCGCCATTTTAGCCTTTTTACGTGCGCGCTAAAAGCCGGCGCTCCACCGGATGCTCTATTTTACGGCGCGACAAAAATAGCGCTCTACCAGACGCTTCATTTTACAGCGCGCACAAACAGAAATCTCACATGCATCCATCACATAAAGATCAAACACACACAAATAAAATTAACAATAAATGGTTGAATTATTACAACACAACAAGGAATAGTTCAAATGAATAAATACTCCCTCCGTTTAGAAATATAAGGTGTTTTAACTTTGTGAAGTAAAGGTATCTAGACATCTTTTAGTGTATAGGTTCGCTTGAATATATACACTAAAAGATGTCTAGATACATTAGCTTCACAAAGCTAAAACATCTTATATTTCCAAACGGAGGGAGTAGATGTCTAGTCTCTCTTCTCCCATAACAATAAAACAAATGGTAAAATAAATTGACTTTATTGTTACCCATGCCACTTCCACCACTCCTCGATGATATCAAGTTGAAGTTGATCATGCATTTCTCCGTAACGAATGGCATGGTATGAGAAAATAAATTGGGCTAGTCTGTCTTATCTCCTACGCACTTGGACGGGAACTCCCATCAAGTCATAGTGGGTGTAGTCTAAGGCCTGTGCTTCGGTACACCCCCCCCCCCCCTAACTCAAACACAAGGATGGCTGAGATCCTTCCGTACCTCTTCATAACAAATGGCATGATTGTAATAATTAAGTTGTAGAAAGCCCTATACAAGCCCGTATGACCCACAAGAAAATTATACGACATCTGTATGTTAGAGTACCCGTATACGTATAAGATTAGTACATGTATATCCATGGTGGTTCTTCATCGCCGGCTCGTCGCCGGATCGTCGGCAGCTCGTCGGAAAAAGTGATCGCCGGCACGGATCAAGCAGGGGGTGCGCCAGCTCATCGTTGGGCCATCAGGTGTCTTGGCCGGCTTGATCGCCGGACGCCCGAGGAGGTGGCCGCCGCGAGATCGCCGGCGTCGCTAGCTTACCGGCGCAGTACGCCGGCAAGAGTTCCCGCCCCGGACATGTTGTGGCATATTTGGCCAGACTGTCCGGCCAGCGTTGTGCTTTGTCCAAGACAACAGGGCCGGACAAGTCTGGGGAACGGTCTGGCCAGCCTCTGGAATTGATGTTCTTTTCGCGATTCCAACCAAGACAGTCCGGCTATCACTGAGCGGGCAGTCCGTTCTTGGACAGCAAGACTGTCCGGCCGGATTCAGCGATTGCCCGAGACAACAGGGCCGGATAAGTCTGGGACACTGTCTGGCCCCCATCTGGAACTGATATTCTTTTCGCGTTTCCAACCAAGACTGTCCGGCTAGCACTCAGAGGACAGTCCGGGCGTGGAAGGCAAGACTGTCCGGCCGGCTTAAGTGAAAAGTCTGCGGAAATGTCTGGCCATTAAGAGTTCAGGCTGTAGCTATCTAGAGAGGCGCTATTTCCACGCGATGAACACAGTTTTTCATGCATGGAGCGCTCCATCTTAGCTATCTAGAGAGGCACAATTTCCACATGATCATTTTTGTCTTCCACATCAGAGGCACATCACTCACTCACACGCTTAGAGTTCATGCCTTTAGCAGCTTCTTCATCTTATCCTGACCGTGCCGTAGGCATGTTTTGATGGTTTGAAGGTAGCGGCTTGGGGTGTGGCGCGCGCAACCGGTTTTTCGGGACTTAGCCGCATTCATGCAACCGCTGTTCGGTGACGCCGACGGAGGCTACAAGCGGCGTTCGCCATCACATGTAGTATCGGCTTTGTTTACGAGCAATATGTGCTTGCTCTTCAGAACAGCTATGAAGAAGTGATTGTCGTTCGTGTTGATGACGATAATGTTTAATTCGTTTTATTTATCTTAGTTCTCTTAATTGTTTCATTAAATTCGTTTGTTAGCATCATATATCATTTGTATGCCGTACGTATTTTACCTATGTATTATCTACTAGCTTGTGTTTCATATATACATGTCATGCAATTAATAAAAAGTAGTTGTTTAGATTATTAACCAGTGCAACCTGGCTAACGGGTGCACTGGTTATGACATAAAGATGCACGGGCATCTCATATAACGTGAAATCCAAATATAAATATAAAAATAAATTGTTCTCCACCACTACAAATACGCAAACTCCAAATAAGTTCTCAACCATTACAAAATAGGAAAAGAAAAAATAAGACTGTCACACGAATGGGAAACCTTCTCCGGGACAAAAACCCATCCGTGTAAAGTCATATTACTAGCTAATTCTCGCCATTAGTCTCGTCCATCATCTTTACAACTCGCTCTTTCACTTTAAGTAGCTTGTTGATAGGCGAAAAAATTATTTCACCAACAACAGTCTCCCGGGAGTCGTCAACTTCAGTCTACAATGAAATAGTTTGCAAGTTATTGATATGATGCCATAACCACGTCATGTTGACTCTACATGTATTGGATAACGGTGACCAACCTGAGAAAATTGTTCGCTCCATCCATCTCCGTTCCAGCGTTGCATTGTTTTTATGACAAATAGTCCACAGGAGTTTCTGGTACAAAAAGAATAAACTAATTAAGTGTATTGAAATGCATACATATATAATGAGATTAACTTATAAACATGTACTAACCCATCAGTTTGTTTCGGCGTGTCATACGGAATTATAGGCCATTTGGACACATCCGGATAGCAATTGGACAAGGCCGAATTTGCTTCTTTGATATCGTTTGCTAGTTCGGATCTCTGTAAAGTAAACAAATAGTTATTGCAATAAGTAAGCAATCTGCATTTAAAATATGGCAATAGGTGAATGAAATAAAAAAACATACCAAAGTTTCAATCGTGTCCAAGTACATCGTCATATTATTAAAAGAGTCGAGAACCTGAAACTCCTCCTTTGTTCTATGCATTACAACAGTTATCCAGTGGTTTTTGTTGACGTTGACAGGAAAATATAGCTACATATGCATTATATTATTTGTCAAAGTTAGCAGAACATACAAGTATAACACGTATGATTAAATGACTTAGGGTTACCTTGTTTGTCTTGAAATATTCATCGATGCATCTTTGTACTGCACCGGACAATTCAACTGCTTTTTGGTCGTTGTACGGTGAATAGCAAACTTTACCTTTTGCTTTGAACTCTATGAGCCACTGTGTTCTCCATGATGTGGTGAGAATACGATCAGGGAACATACCGCTAAATGATAAGTGCAAAATATAAGCATTTATGACCTGTAAGGTAATGAGGTTTGAAAAATTAAATAGTACTCTGATATATGAAAACATAATATTTAATTGGAAAGCATTAATGATACATACGTCACCCGTTAGCCACTCATGATGCAAGATTGGTGCAATGTGATAAGCGGTCAGTCTCAATTCACCAACTTTGAATAATTTTTTTTTGCACAAGCGATCGCACAATGATACTTTTTCTACTAATGACACAGCAGCTGTGATGTGTACAACAGTCATATTATTTGTACCATCCGTAGGATCAAACAAAGGTGCATAACCTGAAAATTGAGGTCTCTGAGGTTAGTAAATTCAAAGGTACGTACTTATGTGACACATGCATAAAAATAATATATGAGCTTTACCTTTGCTATATTTCAGAGATCGCTTAGTCCGTTTGCCGCCTTTGTTCGCCAAATATGGGGATTTGAGAACTTTTGATGGCAACCGTTTTCTAACTGCCGTCTTCTTTGACTTGTTATATGCAAACCCGGATGACGATAAAGACGATAAAGATGATGTCGATATGTTATCTGAAGGACCTACATGTACAGGTATTTGGAATGGATCAACTTTAGAACCAGAGCCATAGATGAGATTCCCATGTGGAGATAACTTGTGTGACGCATCTTCTTTAAGACCATCCACATCCTGTAATCCATGTGTTGGTGCAGTCGTGGCGACAAATGAATCATCGAGGTCCTCATTATTGACTTCTAGATCTTCCATGTTAGCAGCCGGATGTGGGCTGTTGACATAATTATCATTGGCACCGTCCATGTAATATTTGCTTCTATAACGGTCCTTGTTACTATCCTCATGTTCGCCTTCAGAAGCTTTCTCATAAAAAGGGTTGTAAAGTATACCTTTCGTGTTTAACTTCTCAAGAACTCTCTACAAGGTGTAAAGTCACTTTGTTATACCACATGTAAAGGAATTATGCGTATGAATTAAAGGTCAGCATGTGTGCTACCTCTGCACATATCTCTGGAAGAAGAAGCATGTCATTCCTAAGGCGTGTTTGCTCCTGAGTAAGCCGTGTTTGCTCCTGAGTAAGGCGATCGATGCACTCCATAAATTTCTCCAATGAGGAGGAGTCAATACGTGTGGCCCTACTGGTAGATCCTCTAGTTCTCCCAGAACTGCCTTTTTCTTTTGATACGGGCTCATCTTTTTGTAGACTCAATATTCTATGTTCAAAGGAGATATCGTCTTCGATCTGCATGTTCAAAAATATGTAGCATGTAGCGTTTATTTTAAAATGAACTTATCAAACTAATATCAACAATAAAAAAGTCACTTACTTTGCCATGAGCACGACCATAGGTACTTTCATACTTATCTCGTTTGGCCGATTCCAATTCGGTCCAAGTTTTCATAAGAGGGTACATACGAAGAACTTGGATCTCTTTGAATGCTGGAGCAGACACCGGACGTACCTTCTCCCAGTACATGATCTGAATATAAAGTATAACATTGTAGGTGACATGACAAATAATTGCAATGCATAATTAAATAGTTGACAAATGATGATACCTGTATGAGGGCTAAGTTTCCATTTGGCCATTGACGCTTCACTTTCCCTGCTTCTTTGACAATTGAAAGGCATTCCAGACAATATTCTAACGTGAATGCATTCCAATTTAACCTTTTTATACGGTCGACGTTTTCCACTAGGCAATAATAACTTGGATTCACAATTTTTCTTGAGGACGGTGCAAGCACCGTGGAAATGAGAACCAAAACCACCTTCTGTAAGAACACGTCGTCCGTGGCACCACTCTCGATAATATCATGGATTAGCTCATTAATGACTATATTCTCTGTGTTGCGATTGAGAAAATTTTCAGGTACACGTGTTTTAGCATCTTTCCCTTCTTGATGTACTATTTCAAAAATGTTTAGGCCTCGATTTGGAAACCCAAAAATGCTATAAACGTCCTGTGCACTAACGGTAAATTCAACCTTCTTATCTTTATTAAACACGAATTTTTTTTGGGTATGCTCATATGCTTGTATGAGATACCGTAGCAAACCCATACGCATCTTGATCGGCTGAATATCTAGCATACACTCTATTCCTGATCCAGACAGTGCTCCTCGTTGTCTTGGTGACATACCATCTACTAGTTTGCACCATGTTACAACAGAACAATTAATGTCACCCATGTTTGCTTCCATGCTCTACAAAACATTACAGCACTATCACTAAATCTGCAGCATGCATGATAATTGATTATGACTGAATAAAAAGATAAAATAAGTATAAAGTGACCGGAGCGTAATTCGTCGGATGGAAGATATAGGCAAGGGTAACTAGAATCATAAGTTGTCAAAAATTACCCGACACGAGATGAACCCCTTTTAGGAGTAGGCGCCACGAAGAATAGTCGATGGATACAGCTGTGCTATATGCTTCTCAGCAGGTGGCACGTGCTCGTGGGCGGCGGCGATTGCGTCGTGGTGCGTCATGGCCGGCGGCGGTGGGTACTGTCCGACGGCAATGGTGGCGATCGTGTGTTGACAGTGGTGGTGGCGATCGTGGTGGCGGGGGCGTTCGTGGTGGCGGGGGCGTTCGTGGTGGAGGTGGCGATCGTGGTGGTGGTGGCGTTCGTGGTGGCGGTGGAGATCGTGGTGGCAGTGGCGATCTTGGTGGCGGTGGAGATCGTGGTGGCGGTGGCGGTCGAGATTTAGGGTTTATAACGTCGGCGTTTATATAGGCGATCCGTGGTAGGGTTGTTGCCGTCGTTGTTTCGACGTAGGGCATGATCCGATCTAAGCATAGCAGACAGTCCGGAATGTACACCAGGACAGTCCGACAGTTTTCGCGCAGACAGTCCGGCGAAGGTTAACCATTTGCCTCTATTTATACTGTAAAGCATCAAACTAGTGTGCAGACATGATACCAGACTGTCTGGTCTTCGAAATAATAAAAAGGAAAAAATAACGAAAAAAAAATAGCCCGCCCATGACCACATGGCTACCGTCGGGGTCGGGTCAACACCGTGACGGTGGTCCCTACTGCCGACTGGCAGCCAGCGTGGAAAGGGCCCACAGGACAGATGTATCAACAGGCAGGACATGGCACGTCTTTGAGAGGAGCTCAGTGTCCTCCTCACACGAAGCTATATATGCAGGTCGAAATAGCACTCAACTAGCGAGGTGGGACTAAAGTCTCACCCGCTGTGAGGTGCGCGCTGGCACTTCATTTTTGGGCCTGTTTCGGCCGACGCAGCTGGGCCGGCCCATTAGCGAGGTCGCCTGATATTCAAACCAAGACAGTCCGGGCGTCCGCAAAAGACAGTCCGAGAAGCCTACAAAGACAGTCCGGGAGGCCTCCAAAGACAGTCCAACAAAGAATTTATGGATTCTTTTATTTTTATTTTATGTTTTATTTATCCAATATTTTATAGCACCACATTATGTAATAAAGTAAATAAATTATCAATTAGTGATATATATTTCATAGCACCACATTATGTAATAAAGTAAATAAATTATCAATTAGTGATATATATTTCATAGCACCACATTAGGTAATAAAGTAAAGAAATTATCAAATTTCATCAATATTCCTCTGTGTTGACCAGCAGTTGACCAGGCGATAGTTTGGTGCAAACGAGCTTTCCACATGAAACCAATTGGTAAGTTGGGCATCACATGAGGTACACTCACAGCACAGGTGGGTGGTCCTCGTTTTGACAAATTTTTTCCATTTTGCTTAGGCGCTCCTTTAGTGGAAGCTTGGATAGGATCCCCAATAGCAGGTGCAATTCCGTCACACATCTGTGCTTCTTCATCGCCGAAGCTGTGGCCATTCCCTCCTTTCTTCGATATAATGTCCTTCATATACTCCTTCAATTGTTCAAATAAAATTGGGTCATTGCATGCAACATGGAATGCTTCTGACCCTAACACACTGAGGTCGTTGTATCTTGTCCTCTCCCCTGCCCCTTTCCAACCCCATCCAAACAGATCACTTGTGCGCTTTGTGGGCAAACCATAGTTTGCTTTTTTTGATAGACGTCGAAGAACTAAACACTTTGGAATTTCACGAATATTTAGTACCTTCAGAACATGGAGAATATGCTTGCAGGGGAGTCCCTTACGATGCATTCTTCTGCAGCTGCACTTTATAGTTTCTTCCGAGCTTTTAGGGGTGTACTCCACGTGAAAGATGTATTTGCTACTGTTTTTCCATTTAACGATAAACTCTTCACAGTCTGTTCCCACCAGTTTATCAAAAACCTCGAGGTCGTCTATCTTCTTAAGATCCGCTTGCAACATGTAGAAGTTTGCAAGAGTAAACAGATGTGAAGCAGACACCTCAATCGCCCTAGAACTGGTAACTGCCACTGGTAAAGACTGTGAAGAAACGCAGTTGTCACCTGCCTCTGTCGTACGGATACGAACAATGGCATTCTCATAATGCACAACCATATCAACCACGGTCATACCAAAGTCTAGGTGAAGGTGAAGACATGAGTTCAAGGTTTCACTCCTCTGGTTACTTCTCATACCAAGAAAAAATCCATTTTGAAGGTATGCCGCGGCCCATAGTTTCTTCTTGGTGTACATCCTGTCTAACCACTCTTTGGTTTGCGGCGTCTGCCACTTTCGAACAAACGCGCCCCATCTCTCCTCGAAGATAGCCTCCGTGGTGGTGTAGTATATAAGTGACCGGAACTCTTTGAAGGACTTGTGGTGTAGATGTCTCTTCATATTTTGGTCAATATGCCACCCACAAAGACGGTGCCACACATCTGGAAGGACATTACTAATAGCTCTGATCATCGCAGCGTCCCCGTCTGTGATTACAGCCTTTGGCCTCTGCTGATACATTGCTTTTAGAAATGTCCGAAGAACCCAAGAGTATGTACCTTCGTCCTCGTTTGATACGATGGCGCACCCAAAAACTGTAGTCCTACGGTGGTTGTTCAGCCCCACGAAAGGAACGAATGGCATGCCATACCGATTCATCTTATAGGTGCTATCAAACACCACCACATCGCCATAGTCTTGATAGTCTTTATGTGACTGAGAATCACACCAGAATAAGTTTTTGAGCCGTCCTTTCTTATCTAGCTGGTGGTCAAAGAAGAAATCAGGGTCCTTCTCCTTCCTGCTCATCATAATGCGAAGTGCCGTCCTAGCATCACCTTTTTCAATAAGCTTCCTCTTTTCCCTAGAACAGAAATTGTACACATCCTTACTCACGAACCCTACCTTGTCAAAAGAGCCATATTTGCTGATGAAGTCTCTCATAATGATGTACTTTCTAATCCCAATTGCCCCCATTGATAAGATCTGAGATTTCTGGAAGTCTTTGATCTTTCTCTGCGATCGAAGAAAGGGAACTTCGTCCGGCGCAGCAAGGATATGGTTGTGATTGTCGTCAAACCTCCCAACAACCCAAAGCCCACGAGATCTATCAAGCTTCACTTCCATATATGCCTTGCATTTACAGCGAGACTCGGGTCTTTCCCTACGGACGCGGCCTTCAAGGTTAAAAAACTTGTCTTGACGCTTCCCTGCCCTGGAGCACAAAAAACGCCTCAAGCGTATGATTCCAGAAATACCTTTCCCTCGTTTCACGTTGTCCTTCCTTATGCTGAAGCCACGATCTCTTGCATACTTGTTGTAGAAATCGAAAGCCACCTCTTCAGACACAAAGGACATGTCCATTACATTCCACTGTCTATCCACCGCTTCTTGCTTCTCATGCTCATTATCCAGGACTGCGTTGTTACCATCCACTTGATCGTTCTTTTCACCGCCGTACTCATCCATGTCTGATTCGCCATGATATTCATGCTCGTTCAAATCATCGGCTATCTCCTACATAATTGAAAAGCCGTAGATATTAAACACCACAATTTCATTCGTTTACACAAAAATAAATATGGCAACAAAGTATGCATACTTCACCCAAACTTTGGAAGAACGATTCCACTTGATTATTCTCCTCACCATGACCACCAAGATCACCGTTTGAATCATCCGCTATCTCCTAGACAATTAATAAGTCATAGACACTTAAGATGACATTTTTATTTCCTCGTTGACATAATAATAAATAAGGCAACATAATATACATACTTCACCCAAACTTTGGAAGAACGATTCGTTCTGCTCACCATGACCACCAAGGTCACCGTTCTCGGAGGGTACACTTTCGTAATATGATGAAGATTCATCCTCTGAACTACCATAATCGTCACCACTTGTATATTCATTTTCAAGGATGATATTTGAACTAGAGCCGAAGTCCTCCATCTCTCCTAACACTGCAGAACATCAACATTCATATAACTAGGAAAACACCTCAATTAGGTCTACCTACAGTAAATCCAAAACAACAGTACTCCAGACACTAAGATGAGAGGCGGCATTCACCTGACAATAAGTGGCTTTGATAGAACAACCCGCGACGATATTCAGATGGTTGAAATTATGATTACGCTGGCTAGAGAGAGGGCACCGAAGACGATCACCACAGCCACTGAGCAGGCGGATATCCTCAACCCCCAAAGCCAGCATCGCCACCACCGTGGATAGAACCACCTACGGCCACCACGGGGCACCCCGAACGTTGAGGGGTGGTGCAGCTGCGAGGCGGTGCAGGCGGCCAGGAGAGCGCCGGTGATCGTGATGGACGACCGGTGGGTGCGAGAGCCGGGCGGTGCAGGCGGCCAGGAGAGCGGAAGGCGGCCAGGAGGACGACAAGGGCGGGCCAGTGCAGGCCGGCGGTGGCGGCGACCACCTATGGGGCGGTGCAGACGGCCAGCACGGCGGCGGCCGTGATCGAGGACGAACAGGGTGTGCGAGCGGGGCGATCTACGACGAGGCTGCGCTACGACGAAGCGGTGCGGGAGGGTGCGGGCGATCGAGGGTCTCGTGTACGTATAGGAAATCGTATATTACAACTGGGTATACACGGGCTGGATATGGGCTTCGGTGGATTAGGAATTATTTAAATGAAATAAAGGAAAAAAACTTTTTGGGTTAGGGGGAGGGTGTACCGAAGCAGATGCGGTAGTCTAATTCTTGTCCACGCTCATTCTTTATGATCATGTTATGCATAATGACACAAGCGGTCATGATATACCAAACGATATTTTGATCCCAAAATCTAGCCGGTTCCCTAACAATAGCAAATTGGGCTTGCTCATAGTGAATCCGCGGCGGCGGCGCGGTTGAACGCCCGCTTGATTAGAGCAGCGCCGGCGAGCAAGAGGCGGCGGCGGCGTGGTTGAACGCCCACTTGATTGGAGCAGTGCCGGCGAGCAAGGGGCGGCGGCGACGCGGTTGCCGCCCGTCGATTGGAGCAGCTCCGACGCACCAAAAAAAACTCGTGGAGTACCGGCGTGCGCTGATCTACGACGGCCAGCAAGGCGGCGGAATCGGCGCGGAATAGGGGCGGCGGCGGCGCCGGAGTGGGAGGCGGAAATGGAGATGCGGCGCACGGGAAAATTTCAGGAGGTAGTTGGCCGCGCGCGCTCGCTCGCTGTGGCTTTTCACGCGCGCTGGAGCGAGGGTGCCATATTTGGTGCGCGAGATTGTGCAAAATGGCGCGCGCGAAATATTATTTGTAGCGCGCGCGATTTTAGC